>JAUTXW010005403.1:722269-1444539 GCA_030620095.1 Kuschelorhynchus macadamiae
AAAAAAACTGCTTGAGGTCATTGTCTTTAATTTTAAGAAAATACTGGTAGGAGTTATGAGTATTTCAATCCCTTCTTTGCCGCCTTCTCTTCAACAATGTACAGCTGCGGCACACATTATTATATTTACAATGCCTAGTCTTTACCAGGCATCATTACTATTTATTTATTTATTTATTTATTCAACGGACAATGTCCAATAGTTACAATTGTACATACTACATTAAGTTATAATCACTAGAATAAAATATACATCAATATTCAATTTAAAGTAAAATTTTTAAACAACAACGAAAATATAAAAAAAAACATAAAACATTCAAATTACAATCAAATAACAAGATGGCCATTTTTTTTTCTTTTATGTAATTAAGGACATAAAACAATCACAAAAGCATATCACAGAAACATCTTAGTAGAGTATTATTTTGTCTAAAATTTTTTTTTTTTTTTTTTTTATTTTTTATTTTTTATACAGTGTTATTAATTAAACAGGATGTAAACAGAGAGGAATTATTTCTTTCTTAGAGCAGACCTGACAGAAGTCGTGGAGGCAACAAACACGTCAAGATTCAAACCATTGGCAAGAGTCATTGCCCTATTGATGGAATTTTGTTGGCCATAAAGAGTTCTATGCTTTTCAGGCATAAACGTGCTTACAACCCTCAGGCTTCTGCCAGGTACATGTATGTTTATATATGACAATAGTTCAGGACATTCAATCTGATTTGACAGTAACTTAGAAATTAGCAACTGATCCATGTCTTTACGACGATTACTGAGAGACTCAAGTCCCAATAGTTGTTGGACCTGAGTGTAGTCTATGGACTCCGAGGGGATCTTCATTTTATAGGCAATATACCTTAGAAATTTTTTCTGAACCCGCTCAATTGCATTAACGTGGACATCAAAGTATGGTGACCAAACATTGGTACTGTTTTCCAGATGTGATCTGACAATTGAAGTATAGAGAGTTTTGGTATGACGCTTAACAAATCCAAGCATTCTAAAAGCTTTGTTGCAACATATTCTAATGTGATCATTAAAAGTGAGTTTTGTATCAAATATAACACCTAAATCTCTAATACTAGTTACATTTACTAGAATATGATCATTAATTACATATTTATTTATATTAGTTACTTTCTTTCTCGAAAATTGAATATATTTACATTTTGCCAAATTTAGGTTCATTGCGTTCTGGGTGCACCATATCTCAAATCTTCGAAGGTCATCCTGCAGCGCACTCGCTGCATCCTGAGTGTCAATGCATTTAAATATTTTTAGGTCGTCTGCGTATAGCAAGAATTGGCATTGTTGGAAGCAGGTTGTTAGCTCATTAATGAAAAGGCTGAAAAGGAGAGGCGCAAGATGACCCCCCTGGGGCACTCCAGAAGTAACCTCTATAATCCCAGACTCAGATGCATTAATTTTTACTATTTGTTGACGCCCTTTAAGATATGACTGTAGCCAAGAGAGGAAGGATCCTCCCAGGCCATAGTCCGACAACTTACTCACCATACGTGAATGATCAACCCTGTCAAATGCCCTGGAAAAATCAGTATAAATAGAGTCGACTACATTTCCTGCCTCCAGTGCCCTTGACAGAGTCTGTTCATAAACAAGCAGGTTTGTTGTTATGGACCTGCCCTGAGCAAAACCATGCTGTTGATTTATAATAACATTTTTGAAGGCTTCAGTCATAAAGTCAGTAACTAAGGACTCAAATACTTTTGGAAACTGAGAGATCAAAGAAATAGGGCGATAATTTTCTACATCATTTTTTTCACCATTGTTTTTAAAAACAGGCGACAAAAATGAGAGTTTCCACTTTCTTGGAAATATGCCTGTTCTTAATGATTTATTGTAAATAAGCCACAATGGTCTTGATAATGCAAAAGAACAATTTTTTAAGAAGACAGGTGGGATCCCATCAGGACCCGATGGTTTATTGATATTGATATTATTTAGTTTTTCATAAATATCAGAGA
The DNA here is from genome assembly GCA_030620095.1 of Kuschelorhynchus macadamiae. Lineage (NCBI taxonomy): Eukaryota > Metazoa > Arthropoda > Insecta > Coleoptera > Curculionidae > Kuschelorhynchus > Kuschelorhynchus macadamiae. The sequence continues at coordinate 724,260 of JAUTXW010005403.1, forward strand.
TCTTAAGAACAAGATTGCTAATAGTGACCATATTTTTAAATGGAAAACATAAATTAGGTTCTACGGTCATCGGTGCCACATTCGACTCAACATAGACCGATGAGAAATGCTTTGCAAATAGATGTGCTATACCCCTCTCATCGGTCGATGCTTCATCTCTGTAATTCATCATTGACGGAATTCCCCTGTCTTGATTTTTACTATGAATATATTTCCAAAAAGATCTTGGTTTTTGCAATACAGCGTCCTCAGTATTATTTATATATTTTTTATAGCATTCTTGAGTTTGAAGTTTACAAATGTGTCTAAGATCACTGAAGTCATAATAATCTCTGGCATTTTTTGTACTTTTGTATTTTTTATGAGCTATTTTTTTATTAATTACATTATTTTTTAATTCAGCACTAAACCATATAGGAAACTTGAACCTATTTTTGATTTTTTTCTTTGGTGTATATATTTCTATTATATTATTGATTAATTTACTAAAATTTTCTACATCACTGTTTACACTATGATTTTGATTATCCATGCTCAGCAAATTAAAAAAACGCATATAAACCGAAAATCAAGCAAGACAAAATTGCGTTACACAAAAAGGCGATAAATATAAACATTAAAGTAAGGTTAGTTCCACAGGCGACGCAAAGCGCAAGCGTTTTCAATCTATAACTCGGGCTAAGAACCAGCGTTAATATTTAGCTCAAACGGACGACGCAAAACGCAAACTTTTTCAATCTATAACCCAGGCTTTACTTTTTAAAGCATTGATCCAAACGTCAAAATTTGAAAACAAGTTGCAAGGCATGGCTAACTCTTCGAAATAATCGACATTCTTATAGTATTTTAATATTGTTTTAATTAATATCACTATTATTCATTTTAGTGGTAACTAACATTATTATTTGTTGTAAATAAGATATAACCTGGAATTGTTCTGTGAAAATCCTGTAATGTACTACCCATTGGTTTATTTCATATCATTATAATTAATTTTTAGTTGTTAGTAACATTATTTATTGTAAATGTGCTAACATCTGCAATTTTTCTGTAAAAATGTTATAATAAAGAAAAAAATAACCACTTAAAAACGAATCTAAGTAGCGCTATTTAGCTTAATTTTAATTTACAAGCCTTAGATATTAGGCGCACATTAATTTGAAAAAAATTTTTCTCGAAAATGGTTAGTTCTAACCAAAATACTGGTTCAGTTTTGAATGGTGCATTTAAATCTTCTACTAAAAATGTAAAAATACCATTGGCGTATCGTTTTTTAAGTTATTTAAATTAATTAAAACGATCTCACGAACGCCACTGGCTAAACAAAAACAAGTTATTAAATGCAATAAGTTCGTTTTTTATTGACAATAATACCGACGAAGTTGAAATCGAGGCATTTTAAGACCCACATTTATGTGAAATATGTTGCCGAAGTTTCCCGATTATAATTCGGACCACCCTGTAGAGAAAGAGAGAGAGGGAGAGAGAGAGAGATAGCGCGGCTTGCGTTACTGAATTAAAACTCTACTATTACTCTTACTTTTATAAAAGAAAGAATCAGTCTTTATCTAAAATAATATGTATGATCATCGTACCGATAAAGCAGTATCTACAGTTATGTACCCAAGAGGGCCGATAGATATCGTGAGAGCCTTCCTGCATCTTATCATCGTAAACATAATCATTAATTTTGAAGGCCTATCTAAATCACACCAACCGCAGTCGTATACTGCATGCGACAACCCAGTTGAACTCTGAAAATAATTTCAATATTGTTAGTACATAATATAGAGTTAATTTAAACTTTCCATTCTGCTACTGTGTGATAGGTCGATGCCAACACAGAAACCTCATAGTCTAGTGCACAAGCCGGATGTTTAACCTTAAACAAAATATGGCGGTTGACTTTGCATTGCCGTTTAGTAAACGAGTCTGTTGCATTTGTTGAATAAAAAGTTAAGAGAAAATATATCTAAATTTTATAACAGAATGTCGGAAAGTCTAAGTGGGAAGGTTTTTAGTCAATAAACTAAAAAAATAAAATATCAAAAAATAATTACTTCCCGATCACCTTAACGTAAGGACAGCCTATGGTTGAGTCAAACTAAACAGAAAAAAGAGTCGTGCCTTCCATTAGTTCGTAAGATCTGGAATTATATTAAACTGCGAAATTTTCGTTTTTTTTTTAGTTTTTGGCTTATAACATCTAAGGCAGGGGTGCTCAAACGGTCGATCGCGATCGACCAGTCGAATGCTTTTTGAGTAGATCTCGAGAAGAAAAATTTTTTTAATAAGTAGGTACTTAACTAAACTTCAAAAATTCATTACGTAATAAAATAACACTCTGCTAGCGGCAGAAGGCGGCTTTATCAAAGGAACGCGCGATACTTGTCAAAGAAAAGCCGCGTTTTTTATTCTTGCCGCTTTTCTAGAAATTTCGGGTGGCACGTTTGACGGGAACATTCGAGACTTTCGTTCACGCCGATATAAACGTTGCGCCTGCAGGAATTGGAGTCATTCTGAATTGCAACTTGAAGGCAATACTACGTCGATACAAAGTTTATTATTAAATAGTACAAAATGAGTGCAGCGAAGAAATCTAAAACGTATCATTTTAATAACGATGGGGAGGAAGAATTTTTGTTTTTTATGGTGAAGGATAAGTGAATTTGTCTTATTTGTCGTGCGTCAATTGCAGCACCTAAGCGTGGTAACTTAAAGAGGCATCATAAAACGGTTCATAAAAACTATGAAAAGGATTTTCCGCCACAGAGTGAATTAAGAAAACGAAAAATACGTGATTTGTTATTTTGTTTGAAAAAAGAACAAACCATGTTCACAAGACCAGCCAAACAATCAAAAGCTATTACGATCGCGTCATTTAAAATAGCTCATATATTGGCGAAACACAAGAAACCATTCGAAGATGGATCGGTTGTGAAGGAAGCATTTACTGAAGCGGGTGAGACTTTATTTTTTTTGGAGATTTTAAAAATAAAACAGAAATCATGTCTGCTATTAGAGAACTTCAGTTATCTCGTCTGACTGTCACAAGGCGTATTGAAGTCATGAGTCAGGACATTGCAGATAAACTAAAAAATGATATCATGGAATATATATACTTTTCTTTACAGTTCGACGAATCCACCGATATGACAGACACTGCCCAGCTGTGTATTTTTATTTGGACGGTATTCAATGACATGTTGGCTAAGGAAGAATTTTTGACAATAATTCCTCTGAAGGAGAAGACCCGTGGCGAAGATATATATGACGTTTTCCTCAATTTTGTAAAAAACTACAAGCTACCAATATATAAATTAGTGTGCATTACAACCGATGGAGCACCAGCAATGACTGGAAACAAAAACGGTTTTGTGGCATTGTGTCGAGTTAATGAAGATTTCCTTTCATTTTTTTTAATCCATTGCATACATCAACAAGTTTTGTGTTCAAAAGTTTTAAACACGGAGGAAATTATAATAAATAATTAACAAAAATTGTGAATTCCATCCGTGCACGTAGCTTACAACGGCGGCTCTTTAAGTTGCAGTTGGAAGATAGGGAGTCAGCTGAACACACTGATTTAGTTCTTCACACGGAAGTCAGGTGGTTGAGTCGCGGAATATTCCTAGGAAGGTTTCAAGAATTATTGCCCGAAATAACAGCTTTTCTAGACGAAAGAGGTGATGACACTCAGATGTTGGAAAATGAAAAATGGCTGACTGATTTAGTATTTTTGACTGACATCACAATGTATTTAAACACCATTAACTTGGAGCTTCAAGGTAAAGGAAAAACTATTATTGAGATGATTAGCGCAGTAAACGCATTCAAAAGTAAATTGCAACTTGTGATAGATCAACTGAAAAGAAAGGATCTGAAACATTTTCCGGCTTTGAAAGCAAGGATTCCTCAGTTGAATTATGATACGTATGAGACTGAATTATCAAATATTTTGGGACAATTCGAAATGCGTTTTTATGATTGTAGTAAACTGGCAAATGTAGCATCATTTATGAGTTATCCTTTTTCATGTAAAAACAATGAGGAATTAGCTACTGAAATAGCAAGTCAGTTTAATATGAACTCATGTTCTGTTGAAAATGAGTTGGTACAGATTGTATCAGATATACATCTCAAAGCTACAGCATCTGATACAAATTTCTGGTGTTTTATATCTGAAGATAAATATCCGAATCTAAGGCAAATCGCCCTTTAACTGACAGCAATGTTTGGGTCAACTTACTTGTGCGAGTCTGCATTTTCTGAAATGAAGATAATAAGTCAAAATATCGCAATCGACTAACTGACGATCATATGTCATCATGCTTGCGATTAGCACTCAGTGGTTACGTACCATCTTATGAAAAGTATGCTGAGAACATGCAGTGCCACTCTTCAACATCCAAAGTCACTCCTTAGTTAAGTTTAACACCATATGTAACTCTTTTGTTTTGTAACAACCAATAAATTCGCAATTTTGAATAACTATGAGTTTTTTCATTGATATTGTAGAGAAGAACCTAACTAAGCCTAACCCAAACCTTGACTAAAATAACGTATATTGTGCGGAAAGCTAATATCTATATATGCTACGGTACACCCTACCTAGGTAGGTAGGTAGGTAGGGTGTATGTATCGTGTATGTTCGACAACCCCGCATCACACATACTTGCAGCCTCTCAGAGTAGATCGTAAGTAGTCTAAAAATATTGAGGTAGATCGCCAGCAGTTCAAGTTTGAGCACCCCTGATCTAAGGAGTGCGTCGTAAAAAACGTTATAGATCACTAAATTCTTATTCGAATAAACTCCTTAAACAGTAAATTTAGTTAAGCAGTTTTGTTAGAATTAGCAGTCAAGAGTAGAGCAAACCGGTCAAGTAGTGCGCCCTAGGGAATACCGTGTAGGACAGTGTACAATTTTCGAACGTTTCTAATAAACAATTCAGGTAAAAGCCCAAAAATGTATATATATTTTTGTGGGCTAGTTATTGCATGGTATGATTCTATATAGGAACAATTTTGTTTTGCCTAATTTGAAGTATCTCAATGTTCTTCTTTTATTTATTATGATAAAATTATTCAACTTTACGCAAAACGAAATAATAATTACCTATCTTACTTAAAACTTAAGTTAGGAAAAACAATAGAGAAACGAAATTTTGAAAAAGCAATTTTTCCGTATGCACATTTGGCAGATTTTTGATTATTTAAGTTAAATCGATTGCCGCACGAAGCTCTGCTACAGACTGATATGGTGTTTTATATATTTTACGTGGATACCATTACCAATCCATTTTTAAGGAAAGTTTTCGCCTAAAAAGGTCCTTAAAGTGCAGAGTTGTGGCATGAGACACCGTCTTGTTGAAGATAAACGGTATTATAAAGTGCAAATGGAACATTTTCCATTCGTTATGAAATAATTTGCTCAAGGATTTCTAGGTACCGACGCACTGTAAGACCTACTACAAAAATTCTATAGACTTAACGGTTTAACGGTTTTTGTATTATGGCGATTGAAAATTCCCGCACTTGAAATATAAGATTCAAGGGACCAGAAAACGAGTCTGCCCAAAGATACATAATTATGAATTTATTGTAAACACCATTGGCAAAACAACTAAACTATGTGGAATGTATATAGGTGATACTTATATTTTTGCAAAATTCTTTGAGCGTCAGACTTTGATACACCATCTGCTGGCAAGAAGATAAAGGCGTCGCTTCCACATAAGCCAATTCATTTATCTCTGTATCTTGTTTGGTGTATGCTTTATCCTAACCATGAAAACACGTTATGTGTATAAATGTAATTCCGAAGTTTTTTGGGGATATTCATTAGATTGTATGAATCAAACCAATATATCACAATTTTCATAATTTTCGAGAAACCGCCAATATTGTAAAAAGTAAATTAAATATAGTATACAGGGTGTAATTTAATTGATGGCTGAAAATGCAGGATATGATTTCTTAGCTTATTTAAAAAAGAAAGGTTCATATGAACATACGTCCTTAACCTCTCAACTTTTGAGCTACAGGGTGTTTTCTTATGATAACTTTAATACTGTCCTTGTATTTTTATAAAATTTGGCACGCACCTAACAAGCACCAATAGGCATTTTTTGATGTAGAAGATTTTTTAATATTTCTACCAGTGGCGTCCGTACGGGATGTAGACTGAAGATTTTTCTAACAAAATATGGTACGGCACTGCTTTTTCCAAAACGAAAATAATTTTTGAAATACTCATTTATTTTGCAACAAATTTAAATCCTTGACATTTTTTCGTCCGACGAACTATTTCGGCGTAAAAGAAGAAACCATTTTCATGCATGGCAAAATCTCTAAAATCTAATGGTAATGAAAAATTCGTTTTCGACTCAATACTCAAAATAATACTTACTAATACTTTTTTTGTATTAAACTTGAATTGTAGTTGTGGCTATTTTAATCGATTGACTACTTTAATTTAATAAAAACTAGACAAAAACACATCCTATGTACAAACTGCCACATGAGATTTTAGCGATTTTGCAATGCATGAAAACTAAAAAAAAAACTTACAAGTTTTGACAACTTCTATGCATAAAATAAACTATTATTTAATTTAATTATCACAACAATTGTTGAAAATGTTTTCCTTCTGCTAGAATACAGGCTTCAATTCTATTTCTCATGGATTGGCGAACCCTTTCAAAAATTCCAGAAGTATTTCTTATAGTTTGGCAAGAAAGTAAAGTTTTTTACCTTCTTCTACAGTTTGAACCGGTGTAGTATAAACTAAAGTCTTGAGGTGCCCCCACAAAAAATAGTCTTAACTATTTAAATTAGGGGACCTGGGAGGCCAAGATTAAATTCCTTCACTTCCTATCCAGCGATTGGTAAACACCTCATTTAGAAATTCCCTACCATGAATGCTAAAATGTTCAGGAGCACCATCATGCATGTACCACATTTCTTCTCTTAATAAAAGAGGTACATCCTCGAGCAAAATTGACAAATCGTTTTCAAGAAAGTGGCGGTAGAATAGTCCATTTAGTCGTCCTAGAAGGAAGACCAGTCCTATGATGAAATCTCCAACTATTTCAGCCCACACATTCACGGAAAACTGCTCCTCAGTAATTGCGTGTGGTTTTTCTTTTGCATATACATGATTATTATGGAAATTTCGAATGGAACTGCGAGAAAAATTAGCTTCATGAGTAAAGAGTATTTTGTTATCAAATAAAGGATTTTCAGCAACTTTTTCTAAAAACCATCGGCAGAAATTTAAACGCAATGGAAAATCACGCGGCAGTAGTGTTTGAACTCTTTGAATATGATATGGTTATAGTAAAGTGTCAACAATTATTTTCCAAATAAAAAAAAGGAAAACATTTAACATTACCGCAATTTTCTTAGTACTTGTTTCTGGATGTTCCTCAATTGTGTTCAAAACAGCTTCCTCTAATTCTGGTGTTCTCACCGTGCGATGTGTCCCTTTGGAACTATTGTCAATGCTAAGACTCCCAGTTTCATGTAGTCTTCTGTGTATTCTTGAAAATATTCTTGAAAACATTCTGGCATCGGGAATGGTACGATTTGGATACCGTTCTTGATATATCCGGCTAGCCATAAACGCATTCCGGTCAGCAAGTCCGTAGGTGAAATGCATATCTGCTAACTCGAAATTTGAAAATCTTGACATAGTTTACTTATTTTCTTTTTATTTTACGTTTATATATTTATTGATTAAAGAAATTTTCACAATGTAAAAAACTGCAACTTTTATGAATACTTGTCAAAATAAGACCGCAACGTAATTGATCCAATGTCATCATTTTAGAAACAAAATAGGGCACCAGCCTACTAGTTTAAAATCATTTCGTTATACCACAAATGCATGAAAACAATTTTTATTTTTTACGAGAAAACAGTGCGTCGGACGAACAAAAGTTAAGAAATTAAATTTGCGGAAAATGCAGTGACGTACCATACTTTTTAAAAAACTATCTCCAGTCTACATTCCGTACGGACGCCACTGGTAAAATTATCAAAAAATCTTCTACATCAAAAAATGCCTATTGGTGCGTAGTAGACGTGTGCCAAATTTTATGAAAATACTAAGAACAGTATTAAAGTTATGATTTAAGTTTCACACCCTGTAGCTCAAAAGTTGAGAGGTTTAGGACGTATGTTTATATGAACTTTTCTTTCTTAAATAAGCTAAGAAATCATATCCTGCATTTTCAGCCATCAATTAAATTACACCCTGTATAGTTAAATAGAAACACAAAAACAAAAAATATTTCATTAACAATCAAAAACTGACAAAACCGCAAAGATTTTGACATTTTTCTTTTTGTTCCAGACCCTACTACCTACTAATTGGACACAAAAAAAAATTTTAGAAAAGCTCGATTTTTGAGCTTGTTTTTCTAAATAATTACATACATATATACATTGTTGAAAATCATACATTATATACATGATGTCCCAATTTAAAAAAATAAAGTGGGGTCCAATAATTTTTTGGCCTGACCCCGTATACTTATTATAAAAGCGGCACTGAATTATATGGAAAATGTTATTTAAGGACTAGTTTTCGCTTTTTTGATAAGTTGTCAGATAGCTGGGATACGAAGGGTGCCTGAAAATGCAACATTTCAAAAATGCCTTGTATCTCAAAAAATAAAAGAGCTATGAAAATTCTGCTGGCATCACCTTTCAGTTCATAAAAAAGTAGCAAAAATGTCGCTAAAACCGCAACCCTCTATCTCTAAAAATAAGGGAGAGACTCCGCAAATGTGTAGAAAATGGAATAAATGTTTTTTAGAAAACGCTTGAAATAGAACGATTCGATTTTGTTTACTCTGTGTAGAGAAAAAAATATTTTAAAATAATTTTGGGGTCATAAAACGGTCGGTTTTATTGCTTCAAACTTTTTTATGTGACAGCAATTAAAAACGTGCTGTCTCTTGTATTTTTTATAATTTTGAGTGAAAAAAACTGGCTTGCAACTGAAAAGTTCCTGTGTAAATGTGTATATGTAAAATCAGAAATGATTTCCGTTACACCATTTACTGAATATAATAGAGCCAGAGTTGCTAGATTGCCTTATTTTAAGGAAAAAATTCCCCAAAAATTGGACATTTGTTTTTAAGTAATATATTGGGTACTTACGTAAAAGCTAACAAATTAGGATATTAATTTGAGAAATCATGGTCCTCCGGATTTAGTTTCATATTAAAAGATTAAACGTTTTTCATTTCATTAACCCATCAGTAGTCGTTTAACCGTGGTAGGTGCGTGTAGTGGCAAATTATGTTGTAAAACGGTGTCCTGGAACAAAGTCATCAAACTTGTACACGGTGCACCAGACCAGCGCGACTAAGGCCAATACTATTTTTTGGTGAGCATAATTTTAATCGTGTGATAAATTATATTATTATGAGGTGCAATATGTGGTCTTACGAAAAGGATCAAGCACATCTTAATAATCTTTTCAAAGAACAGAAAGACCACCATCCAGATGTCTGTTGGGACGATACCCCAAATGACGAAGAATCTGACTGTGAGCCCGATCGTCTAGAGATTAAGAAGGAAAACAGTGATAGTGAAGAGGATATTGGTGATGCTGATGTTCACGAAGAGTTCGAAAATTTAAATAGTTCCCGTTTGTCTTTTGTCGGTATGTAATTAAGTAGTATTTTATCGATTTTGGGCTATTTTTCTAATATGCTTTTTTTAGGTAAAGATAAAACAACATTTTGGAAAAAATATCCGGGTTCACTACGATCTGTTACGACCAGACAAGAAAATATAATAAAACGGTTACCAGGGTCTACTCAAGTAACAAAGGTATTGAGAAATACCCAGGAAATTTGGAGCCATTTTATTAATGATTATATTATAAATTTAATTGTCCGTTACACAAATTTGTATATCGACTCAATGTATTAGGTTTGATGACAAAAATACTCGTCCGGACCGTGTGAGGTTGGATAAACTTGCAGGTATTCGCGAGATTTTTAATTTATGGTGGCTTCCATGTCAAAATTTGTAAACAATTAATGAGATTACGGGGTAAACGCAATTTCCGGATGTATATTCCATCGAAACTTACCAAATACGGTATCAAAATATTTGCCTTGTCAGTTGCAAAAATGTTCTATACAAGTAAACTGAAAGTTTATGTGGGAAGTCAACCAGAAGGCCTTTTTATGGTTTCAAACTTTCCTTCAGACGTGGTATATAGACTTCCCACTAATATAAAAAATAGTGGTATAAACCTAACGATAGATAAGTGGTTTACGACAATGCCAGTTGTAAAAACCCTTCTAAAAGAATATAAAATTACTGTTATTGGGACTATAAGAAAAAAATAAAAGGGAGCTTGCTACAATTTACAAACCCATTGGGGCGTCCAGAATATAGTTTCATGTTTGGATTTAATCAAGACTACACAGTGGTGTCATATATTCCGAAGGCTAAAAATAAACGTTTTGTTGATATAATCATTACATTTACTTTCAGATGAAATCGATTCTAAAACAGGTGATAGTAACAAACCAATCATAATCACGGAATATAACGGGCCGATGGTCATATTTTACCATATGCTTAACATTGCAGGAATTAACTCTCAGGTTATATTTCATGCAAATAACCCAGATTATTATTTACTGCGGCGAAACTGTCTAAGAAATTTGGCTAATAATTTAGTTGGTGCATAACTCGAAAAAAGAGCTATTGCCCCTTTTAGTTCCATGACAATGAGATTACGATTACAAGAAATAAGCGAAATAAGACAGGAATCTGGGCAACAAAAGTCAAGACCTGAAAGATGCAAATTTTGCTTTTAGAAAAAAAATCGTAAAACAAGATTCTTTTGCTTTTTATGCAACACCTTTATGTGTTTAGAGCACATAACTGCAATATGTAGACATTGTCAAGAAAATCATTTTGCAAACAATAATTAAGTTAGTTTTTTCTTAGTTTACATTTATTATTACGAATATCTACATTTATTATCATTACTCTAATCTATCTTGCGTTTGGATTTGTTAGAAATTAAAATATGGCTTTCAATAAAATGTTTATAGAATAATAGTATAGTTTAATTGGTTTAAATAAATAAAAATGTTGTTCAAATATTCATTGTTTTATTTGTTTTTAACCATATTACACCCTATTAGGGTAAATATTTAAAATATATATATATATATATATATATATATATATATATATATATGATAGTATGTTTTCATTCCACTTACACCAACGTCATAACAAGAAAATGATCCTTGTTTGGAATATGTATATATATATATATATATATATATATATATATATATATATATAATTCTATTTTTAAAATGAAACCGGTCTCTGAGACCAGGGTGACAAATTGAGGGCAATAAAAAAGCGCGAGTACTGATGGGTTAAATACAATGCCTCCGGAGAAGTTTTTTTTTGAAAGTGTGTACATACCTCCAAGACTATTTCGTTTCCAACCCACGACAGCATAAATAATTGTAAGGCGTTAAGAAGAAAAAAGAAAGGGTTGAATATAACTTTTTCACCCTAAAAGTTAAAAATTAGTATTATAGATTTATAATAAGTAAACATTATGTGGAAAATTTAAATATTTTTTTTCCTTATTTTTTTATAAAAGGAGTTAAGTATAATTAAAAAGAAACAGAAAATTACCCAAACAACTGATTTCTCATATAATTAATTTTACTATGAAGATTTTGCAGCTTGATGAATTTATCAATTTTCATATCTTTGTTTGTATTTTGAAGCAAGACGTTTTTAAACGAGAGTTCGGGATGTTTAAAAACTATCACATTCATACGACACTAGTCCTATTTTTTTCTACAACTATTAAGGATCATCAGTTGGACATTTACTTTTATTTACATTTCGACAAGTGTTAAAAAACTGAGTTATTGATTTAATTATAAATAAAATAGGTTTAAAGTAGGTTTTTCTTTTTTCAACTTTATTTTAACTCATCCGGAGTTGAACATTGAGGTAAAGGAAATTGATTTAAATACCACTCCAGTTTGACCAGCCTAATAGATAAAATCGAAACTAATGAAGCAATCTTGATAGTGCAAAGCGATGATTTGTAGAGATAAAAATTACAAATAATATAATGGTTACACGGCTTGACAGGATCATTAAAACAGAACAAAAAACCCAAAATCCGGAAAAATTAGGCTTTAAAATTATGTAAAATGTAAAACAAACAAACAAAAGTATGCTTTATTGCCTCAGGAAAATTGCTACAATTTTATGGACAAAGCGAAATTTACCTTAAAAGAAAAAAAAGAAAACAATGAAAAAACGAAATATTAATCGAAAAAATCATATTTTCGATAGGTCAATGAAAATACATAAATTGTAAATATAACATTCGCTAGGACATAACATTGCCGTAAAGCGGTAAATGAATCCACGTGATCTTAACAGTAAGGAAATAAACAATACATGTGCGAAATGAATAGTTTCGCAAAATAAGTAAAATTAAACAAAAAGTGTACCGAACTAATATAGCAATTAAAGTGTATTAAAAAAAGGAAAATGTATAACTTTAATCCAATACATAACAAAAATAATTAATTTTGATCAAACAGTTCACTATAAAATGATTTTCAAATTCTGTGCTAGTAGCTGGAACATGTCACCCAAAAAAATTAAATAGACAATCATTAACGCAGTAAGAAGCTCTTTCAATTAAATACGCTTTGGTTTTTTTTGAAAAGAGTGCAAACAAAGGGATAATTTTTAAATGTTCTGGAAGACGACTGGAAAGTTTTATGGCGTCGTAAATAATTGAATTTTTTATTAATTCTGTGGAAGGAACGAAAAGGTATATGTCATGCCTAGAGTTTCTGGTAGGATATACGTGTTGTGGCCTTTCGGGGAATGCTCTTAAATGTTTTCTCATCAAATAGACGGTTTCTAAAATAAATAATGCAGGAAGTGTTAATATTTCATGTTTCTTGAAATAGTATTGGCAATTCGCGCTATTATTTAGACCAAACAAATAGTGAATTGCTCTCTTTTGAAACCTAGAAATACTAAGAAATTACTCGGTGGTACAGCAGCCCCAAAAGGGAAGGCCATAGAGAAGATGGGATTCGAATAGAGAGAAATAAGTAAGTCTGACCGAAAACTAGTTCGTTGGAAACTGATAGAATGGCAAAACAGGCGATAGGAAGTTTTTAAGTTAAATTGTCAATATAACGTATTCAATATACCGCTGTTAAGTAGTTGAAGTGGTTGTAAAGTCCCCTTATGAGATAAACCCACCGTTTTATCCATATAGAAGCAAAGCAGATTGAAGTCGGATCAAGCCTTAATCATAACAAGGTCGTTGGAAATATTAGAATAAAAAGACGTTGTATCAAAATCACTCCATGTTATGCTTGTGTCGAGAAACGAAAGAGGGTTTAAACTTGGCGAGATACTAGAGGTAACATTTTTTGCTTACATTAAATAAAATAATCATTTAGGTCATTTGGCCTTGGCAAGATCTGAGTCACAGGGTTTGATTTGTTTCTGAGGTCATTGATAGTAGATTAGGTTTTCTTTGAAAAGATTTTAGACTTTGTTAGACGTTTTTGATAATATATATTTTTTGCTGACTTGATTAGTTTAATGTAGATCATCCTATAATTAGAGATATAGTCGAGAATAAGAATGGAGTCGGAAAAACAAAACTATAATTCACAATCATTTCCACTCGATTTGTTCACAACACGTAACATCTTTCGCTACACAGTAGTTTCTTCGGACGTTACATCTCGAATAAATAAACTTAAAGAGTAAAGGAATAAAAAAATTAATTAAAATGTATTCTTTAAGTTCATTAATTCGAAATGTAAAGTATGAAGAAGCTACTATGTAGCGAAACATGTTAAGTGTTGTTAACAAATATAGTGTAGGTGTTTTTGTAAAATATTAGTTTTCTTTTTACATTTTACATAATTTTAAATGATGGAGACTTTTCAGATTTAGGGCGATATGTTACCAAAGAGAAAAATTTTGCCATTAATTTTTAGGTTGGTAATATCATTAATTTATAACAAAAAAATAATAGGTCCCAAGACCGAACCCTGAGGGACTTGTAATCAATTTACAATCAGAATCAGAACCATTTGCCCTTACAAATTGTTGCCTATTCCCGAGATAAGCTTTAAACCAATTTAAAGAAATACCACGGATTCCATAAAAATTAAGCTTGCTTATAAAAATTTTATGACTAACACAGTCAAAGCATAGTCACAAAAAACTGAAGCGGTGGGGTGGTTGTTATTGAGGGATAAGTAGACGTCGGTAAGCAACGAGAACATGTCGTCACTGTGGGCTTGTTGAGTAAAAATCGGAACTAATCCGGGGATATTATCTGATGTTTAAGGAGAAATGGCATAAGACGATTCTTCAATACTCTTTTAATGATTTTTGATAGCACTGGTAGCAGAGCAATTGGACGATATTTGCAAGAGTTAGTTTTTTCGCCCCTTTTATAAAGAGGAATAATTATAGCTGTTTTAAGGCATTCAGGGAACATATCTTTTATAAGGGAATCATTTATTAGTGTTGTAAAGGCCTCAATGACTTGGAGCGGCAGGTTCAGGGATATTTTAATTGATAGGCCATCAGTGCTATCTGAAGATTTGCTTGTGAAATCATTCATTTCTTGCAATAGTTCCATGCTGCTAAAAGGGCTTAAGAAAAGGCTATCAGCGATATTTTTCGATGGAGAGAGAAACGAAAGAGGGTTTAAATTTGGCGAGATACTAGAGGTAACATTTTTTGCTTACATTAAATAAAATAATCATTTAGGTCATTTGGCCTTGGCAAGATCTGAGTCACAGGGTTTGATTTGTTTCTGAGGTCATTGATAGTAGATTAGGTTTTCTTTGAAAAGATTTTAGACTTTGTTAGACGTTTTTGATAATATATATTTTTTGCTGACTTGATTAGTTTAATATAGATCCTCCTATAATTAGAGATATAGTCGAGAATAAGAATGGAGTCGGAAAAACAAAACTATAATTCACAATCATTTCCACTCGATTTGTTCACAACACGTAACATCTTTCGCTACACAGTAGTTTCTTCGGACGTTACATCTCGAATAAATAAACTTAAAGAGTAAAGGAATAAAAAAATTAATTAAAATGTATTCTTTAAGTTCATTAATTCGAAATGTAAAGTCTGAAGAAGCTACTATGTAGCGAAACATGTTAAGTGTTGTTAACAAATATAGTGTAGGTGTTTTTGCAAAATATTAGTTTTCTTTTTACATTTTACATAATTTTAAATGATGGAGACTTTTCAGATTTAGGGCGATATGTTACTTATTTGTTTGTTAGATTTAAGTGCTTGATACAAGGTAGATTTTTAAGCTTTTAAATAAAATTATTTTTCTAGGTATTAAAATATATCTGTATTTTTAAAAACACATTCAAAGAATAAAAAAAAGTAAACCCCTCTATCGAAATGTTTAAATCTAACTAATAGATAACAATAAAATTTATTTCCGACTTCCTAGGTGGCCTGAAGGTCTAATTCTGGTCTTATACTCTTGAAGAAGAAGGCTCGAAACCTAGCATCGCATCTTTGCAATTATTTAATAAATATGGACTTTTTAAAATATTCTTAGAAAATCCTAACTTGAAAATGATCCATCCAAAAACCGTGGACTTAACTCTATTTTTGTTTCACTAAATGAACGAAGCTTACAAACAGAAAATATTAATTATTTAGCTCATTGATATCTTTAAAAATATTGAACATTGCGTGGTCAGTCAGTTTTTTAGTGCGGTTTCTGAAATTGGATACACTGACGTGCGATGGCCGGATAAATATGGCTTCTTCAATAATTAATTATCTTTCGCTTAAATCATTGCAATTTCAAGATTTACTTACCTTTAAAATACATAACAATGATGTAGCGAGTATAAGAGATATTAAGCAATATTCGGAAAGTATAATCATCTGGAAACTGTCATTAAATTCATCAATCCATCTAAAAAACAATTTATTGTTATTATATACAAATTTACGTTCAATTAAATTCAAAGTTATGTTGAAAACAATTAAGAAATTATGGTTCTTGGGTTTTGGACATATACAGATATAGAATACAGTAAAAAATGTGTCATATATTTAAACTGGGAACGTTTTGGGAAATGAACGTTTTTAAGAATGCAAGAGGTATTTCGTACAACAATTTGGCTTCAGTGTTTTTTGGGATTTTTCGACCCCGCTGAACCCGAAAACGTCTGTTGCCACACCGAAAAATAGACCTGAAGCTTAGAGTTCAAAATAGCGGCTAATACAGTAGCTCTTTTTAAAAAATCGCCTTTATGGAATATTGAAAGGGATTCCGGACGTATCCGGAAGTTTTGACACACCGGAAGTGCGTAATTCGAGATGGCGGTCAATATGGCGACTACTAAAAGACTGCTTACATGCACGCATTAAGAGTATCAAAAGTGCCCCCGCAGAACAACCAACCGGAAGTGCGTTATTCAAGATGACGGCTATTTTGGCGATTTTTTTAAAAATATACTGCTGCTATATACATTTTAATTATATCAGAGAGGTCTCCGAGGTATTCGAAATTCGAATTAACATTTTTTGCTTACATTAAATAAAATAATCATTTAGGTCATTTGGCCTTGGCAAGATCTGAGTCACAGGGTTTGATTTGTTTCTGAGGTCATTGATAGTAGATTAGGTTTTCTTTGAAAAGATTTTAGACTTTGTTAGACGTTTTTGATAATATATATTTTTTGCTGACTTGATTAGTTTAATGTAGATCATCCTATAATTAGCGATATAGTCGAGAATAAGAATGGAGTCGGAAAAACAAAACTATAATTCACAATCATTTCCACTCGATTTGTTCACAACACGTAACATCTTTCGCTACACAGTAGTTTCTTCGGACGTTACATCTCGAATAAATAAACTTAAAGAGTAAAGGAATAAAAAAATTAATTAAAATGTATTCTTTAAGTTCATTAATTCGAAATGTAAAGTCTGAAGAAGCTACTATGTAGCGAAACATGTTAAGTGTTGTTAACAAATATAGTGTAGGTGTTTTTGTAAAATATTAGTTTTCTTTTTACATTTTACATAATTTTAAATGATGGAGACTTTTCAGATTTAGGGCGATATGTTACCAAAGAGAAAAATTTTGCCATTAATTTTTAGGTTGGTAATATCATTAATTTATAACAAAAAAATAATAGGTCCCAAGACCGAACCCTGAGGGACTTGTAATCAATTTACAATCAGAATCAGAACCATTTGCCCTTACAAATTGTTGCCTATTCCCGAGATAAGCTTTAAACCAATTTAAAGAAATACCACGGATTCCATAAAAATTAAGCTTGCTTATAAAAATTTTATGACTAACACAGTCAAAGCATAGTCACAAAAAACTGAAGCGGTGGGGTGGTTGTTATTGAGGGATAAGTAGACGTCGGTAAGCAACGAGAACATGTCGTCACTGTGGGCTTGTTGAGTAAAAATCGGAACTAATCCGGGGATATTATCTGATGTTTAAGGAGAAATGGCATAAGACGATTCTTCAATACTCTTTTAATGATTTTTGATAGCACTGGTAGCAGAGCAATTGGACGATATTTGCAAGAGTTAGTTTTTTCGCCCCTTTTATAAAGAGGAATAATTATAGCTGTTTTAAGGCATTCAGGGAACATATCTTTTATAAGGTAATCATTTATTAGTGTTGTAAAGGCCTCAATGACTTGGAGCGGCAGGTTCAGGGATATTTTAATTGATAGGCCATCAGTGCTATCTGAAGATTTGCTTGTGAAATCATTCATTTCTTGCAATAGTTCCATGCTGCTAAAAGGGCTTAAGAAAAGGCTATCAGCGATATTTTTCGATGGAGAGAGAAACGAAAGAGGGTTTAAATTTGGCGAGATACTAGAGGTAACATTTTTTGCTTACATTAAATAAAATAATCATTTAGGTCATTTGGCCTTGGCAAGATCTGAGTCACAGGGTTTGATTTGTTTCTGAGGTCATTGATAGTAGATTAGGTTTTCTTTGAAAAGATTTTAGACTTTGTTAGACGTTTTTGATAATATATATTTTTTGCTGACTTGATTAGTTTAATATAGATCCTCCTATAATTAGAGATATAGTCGAGAATAAGAATGGAGTCGGAAAAACAAAACTATAATTCACAATCATTTCCACTCGATTTGTTCACAACACGTAACATCTTTCGCTACACAGTAGTTTCTTCGGACGTTACATCTCGAATAAATAAACTTAAAGAGTAAAGGAATAAAAAAATTAATTAAAATGTATTCTTTAAGTTCATTAATTCGAAATGTAAAGTCTGAAGAAGCTACTATGTAGCGAAACATGTTAAGTGTTGTTAACAAATATAGTGTAGGTGTTTTTGCAAAATATTAGTTTTCTTTTTACATTTTACATAATTTTAAATGATGGAGACTTTTCAGATTTAGGGCGATATGTTACTTATTTGTTTGTTAGATTTAAGTGCTTGATACAAGGTAGATTTTTAAGCTTTTAAATAAAATTATTTTTCTAGGTATTAAAATATATCTGTATTTTTAAAAACACATTCAAAGAATAAAAAAAAGTAAACCCCTCTATCAAAATGTTTAAATCTAACTAATAGATAACAATAAAATTTATTTCCGACTTCCTAGGTGGCCTGAAGGTCTAATTCTGGTCTTATACTCTTGAAGAAGAAGGCTCGAAACCTAGCATCGCATCTTTGCAATTATTTAATAAATATGGACTTTTTAAAATATTCTTAGAAAATCCTAACTTGAAAATGATCCATCCAAAAACCGTGGACTTAACTCTATTTTTGTTTCACTAAATGAACGAAGCTTACAAACAGAAAATATTAATTATTTAGCTCATTGATATCTTTAAAAATATTGAACATTGCGTGGTCAGTCAGTTTTTTAGTGCGGTTTCTGAAATTGGATACACTGACGTGCGATGGCCGGATAAATATGGCTTCTTCAATAATTAATTATCTTTCGCTTAAATCATTGCAATTTCAAGATTTACTTACCTTTAAAATACATAACAATGATGTAGCGAGTATAAGAGATATTAAGCAATATTCGGAAAGTATAATCATCTGGAAACTGTCATTAAATTCATCAATCCATCTAAAAAACAATTTATTGTTATTATATACAAATTTACGTTCAATTAAATTCAAAGTTATGTTGAAAACAATTAAGAAATTATGGTTCTTGGGTTTTGGACATATACAGATATAGAATACAGTAAAAAATGTGTCATATATTTAAACTGGGAACGTTTTGGGAAATGAACGTTTTTAAGAATGCAAGAGGTATTTCGTACAACAATTTGGCTTCAGTGTTTTTTGGGATTTTTCGACCCCGCTGAACCCGAAAACGTCTGTTGCCACACCGAAAAATAGACCTGAAGCTTAGAGTTCAAAATAGCGGCTAATACAGTAGCTCTTTTTAAAAAATCGCCTTTATGGAATATTGAAAGGGATTCCGGACGTATCCGGAAGTTTTGACACACCGGAAGTGCGTAATTCGAGATGGCGGTCAATATGGCGACTACTAAAAGACTGCTTACATGCACGCATTAAGAGTATCAAAAGTGCCCCCGCAGAACAACCAACCGGAAGTGCGTTATTCAAGATGACGGCTATTTTGGCGATTTTTTTAAAAATATACTGCTGCTATATACATTTTAATTATATCAGAGAGGTCTCCGAGGTATTCGAAATTCGAATTAACATTTTTTGCTTACATTAAATAAAATAATCATTTAGGTCATTTGGCCTTGGCAAGATCTGAGTCACAGGGTTTGATTTGTTTCTGAGGTCATTGATAGTAGATTAGGTTTTCTTTGAAAAGATTTTAGACTTTGTTAGACGTTTTTGATAATATATATTTTTTGCTGACTTGATTAGTTTAATGTAGATCATCCTATAATTAGCGATATAGTCGAGAATAAGAATGGAGTCGGAAAAACAAAACTATAATTCACAATCATTTCCACTCGATTTGTTCACAACACGTAACATCTTTCGCTACACAGTAGTTTCTTCGGACGTTACATCTCGAATAAATAAACTTAAAGAGTAAAGGAATAAAAAAATTAATTAAAATGTATTCTTTAAGTTCATTAATTCGAAATGTAAAGTCTGAAGAAGCTACTATGTAGCGAAACATGTTAAGTGTTGTTAACAAATATAGTGTAGGTGTTTTTGTAAAATATTAGTTTTCTTTTTACATTTTACATAATTTTAAATGATGGAGACTTTTCAGATTTAGGGCGATATGTTACCAAAGAGAAAAATTTTGCCATTAATTTTTAGGTTGGTAATATCATTAATTTATAACAAAAAAATAATAGGTCCCAAGACCGAACCCTGAGGGACTTGTAATCAATTTACAATCAGAATCAGAACCATTTGCCCTTACAAATTGTTGCCTATTCCCGAGATAAGCTTTAAACCAATTTAAAGAAATACCACGGATTCCATAAAAATTAAGCTTGCTTATAAAAATTTTATGACTAACACAGTCAAAGCATAGTCACAAAAAACTGAAGCGGTGGGGTGGTTGTTATTGAGGGATAAGTAGACGTCGGTAAGCAACGAGAACATGTCGTCACTGTGGGCTTGTTGAGTAAAAATCGGAACTAATCCGGGGATATTATCTGATGTTTAAGGAGAAATGGCATAAGACGATTCTTCAATACTCTTTTAATGATTTTTGATAGCACTGGTAGCAGAGCAATTGGACGATATTTGCAAGAGTTAGTTTTTTCGCCCCTTTTATAAAGAGGAATAATTATAGCTGTTTTAAGGCATTCAGGGAACATATCTTTTATAAGGTAATCATTTATTAGTGTTGTAAAGGCCTCAATGACTTGGAGCGGCAGGTTCAGGGATATTTTAATTGATAGGCCATCAGTGCTATCTGAAGATTTGCTTGTGAAATCATTCATTTCTTGCAATAGTTCCATGCTGCTAAAAGGGCTTAAGAAAAGGCTATCAGCGATATTTTTCGATGGAGAGAGAAACGAAAGAGGGTTTAAATTTGGCGAGATACTAGAGGTAACATTTTTTGCTTACATTAAATAAAATAATCATTTAGGTCATTTGGCCTTGGCAAGATCTGAGTCACAGGGTTTGATTTGTTTCTGAGGTCATTGATAGTAGATTAGGTTTTCTTTGAAAAGATTTTAGACTTTGTTAGACGTTTTTGATAATATATTTTTTTGCTGACTTGATTAGTTTAATATAGATCCTCCTATAATTAGAGATATAGTCGAGAATAAGAATGGAGTCGGAAAAACAAAACTATAATTCACAATCATTTCCACTCGATTTGTTCACAACACGTAACATCTTTCGCTACACAGTAGTTTCTTCGGACGTTACATCTCGAATAAATAAACTTAAAGAGTAAAGGAATAAAAAAATTAATTAAAATGTATTCTTTAAGTTCATTAATTCGAAATGTAAAGTCTGAAGAAGCTACTATGTAGCGAAACATGTTAAGTGTTGTTAACAAATATAGTGTAGGTGTTTTTGCAAAATATTAGTTTTCTTTTTACATTTTACATAATTTTAAATGATGGAGACTTTTCAGATTTAGGGCGATATGTTACTTATTTGTTTGTTAGATTTAAATGCTTGATACAAGGTAGATTTTTAAGCTTTTAAATAAAATTATTTTTCTAGGTATTAAAATATATCTGTATTTTTAAAAACACATTCAAAGAATAAAAAAAAGTAAACCCCTCTATCAAAATGTTTAAATCTAACTAATAGATAACAATAAAATTTATTTCCGACTTCCTAGGTGGCCTGAAGGTCTAATTCTGGTCTTATACTCTTGAAGAAGAAGGCTCGAAACCTAGCATCGCATCTTTGCAATTATTTAATAAATATGGACTTTTTAAAATATTCTTAGAAAATCCTAACTTGAAAATGATCCATCCAAAAACCGAGGACTTAACTCTATTTTTGTTTCACTAAATGAACGAAGCTTACAAACAGAAAATATTAATTATTTAGCTCATTGATATCTTTAAAAATATTGAACATTGCGTGGTCAGTCAGTTTTTTAGTGCGGTTTCTGAAATTGGATACACTGACGTGCGATGGCCGGATAAATATGGCTTCTTCAATAATTAATTATCTTTCGCTTAAATCATTGCAATTTCAAGATTTACTTACCTTTAAAATACATAACAATGATGTAGCGAGTATAAGAGATATTAAGCAATATTCGGAAAGTATAATCATCTGGAAACTGTCATTAAATTCATCAATCCATCTAAAAAACAATTTATTGTTATTATATACAAATTTACGTTCAATTAAATTCAAAGTTATGTTGAAAACAATTAAGAAATTATGGTTCTTGGGTTTTGGACATATACAGATATAGAATACAGTAAAAAATGTGTCATATATTTAAACTGGGAACGTTTTGGGAAATGAGCGTTTTTAAGAATGCAAGAGGTATTTCGTACAACAATTTGGCTTCAGTGTTTTTTGGAATTTTTCGACCCCGCTGAACCCGAAAACGTCTGTTGCCACACCGAAAAATAGACCTGAAGCTTAGAGTTCAAAATAGCGGCTAATACAGTAGCTCTTTTTAAAAAATCGCCTTTATGGAATATTGAAAGGGATTCCGGACGTATCCGGAAGTTTTGACACACCGGAAGTGCGTAATTCGAGATGGCGGTCAATATGGCGACTACTAAAAGACTGCTTACATGCACGCATTAAGAGTATCAAAAGTGCCCCCGCAGAACAACCAACCGGAAGTGCGTTATTCAAGATGACGGCTATTTTGGCGATTTTTTTAAAAATATACTGCTGCTATATACATTTTAATTATATCAGAGAGGTCTCCGAGGTATTCGAAATCGCCGAAGCTGAAGATGGCAACCCGCCTAGTAGCATTTAAGTATTTTGTAATAAGGGAGAACCAATTATGAACATATTCATTTTAGAATAAAAAATAGAAGACTTACGTTTTAGTTAACAATGGAGAAAAATTAATTTTTTTATGCCGCGCAGGTACTACTATTAAAAAAATCTAGTCATTATAAATGGCACTTCAGTCAACACTAGTACTTAAACTATCAGACGATTTTGATAATAAACATAGAAAGTACTCCAAATATCGGCTCCAGTACAATATAGTTTTTAGGATATTAGTGTGACACGTGTTTCGCCCTTTCGAGCATCATCAGACCTACAAGTAACAGGAGAAGAACTTAATTAAGAATTAAATAATCACACTCAAAAACCTCAAAAAAAGTTATAATAATTAATAATAGTAGTAAATAGTAATAATTTATAGTAAAATTTTTAAAAAATTCTAGTTACTATAAATAAAATATACCTGAAAAATTAATTTGTTTTGTAAGCAATCCTAGCCTACTACCAAAAACTGAGTCTATCTCTAAAAAAATGCAAATTACTGGGCGATTCGAGTAGAAAAGTATATATTATTATATATTTTTGAGAAGCATATTGTGAACCGAATAATATAAATAAAGATATACGGGGTGTCGTATTTAAAAAATTAAAAGTTTTTGTTATATCTCAAAAACGACAGCTCACATAAAAAATCTGACCTGGATTCTATGTGAAAAACTGTATCAAAGCCAGTTTTTACCTTTTCGATAAGTTAAGAAACCACCGAAATACGAGGGGGGCAGAAAAATGCAATATTTTTAATTTTACACTGAATCTTAAAAACGAAGGGGGCTATGAAAATTTTGTTAGGGTCATCTTTCGTTTCACAAAAACGTAGCAGCATATCGTGAAAACCGCAACCCTCTATCTTCACTAATAAGAGAGGTACCTGATAAAAACAGCGAAAACGGGACACCTTGTACATCAAGCGTGAGAACATATTGTTTATAAATATCTGAACTCTATACCCACCAAAACTAATTCAGTATTTTGATCGCGTGCAGTGAATACATTTGAAAATTCATTGTGCCATCGCAGCGGAACATTGGAAAACAATTTCACTTTAAACCCAAGAACCATTAAGCAAAGATAGCTTTATGCAATTTGCAGAGATCTATAGTTTTTTTTATGGTAATAAAGAGCACGGAAAAACGTCATCTGCGACTCGCTCGCAGCCAGGAGCGTTAAAACGAATCTGGTGCGTTGGATTAGAAATGCACTGCAAGAGCACGGCGTCCAAGCGAGTCAAGGTGGGTACCAGATAGACATCGGGGTGCGAGGTGGATGCCCTCAAGGCAGCTGTCTCTCCCCGCACCTATGGTGTCTAGTCATGGACGGTCTGCTCAACAGACTCGTGGAGGCCGACTTCTATGCACAAGCTTATGCGGATGATGGATTGATTCTAATATCAGGCAAGTACTTGGGCATCATCTGCGAGAGAATGCAGATGGCCTGTAATATATTGGAGGCATGGTGTAATAGGTAGGTCTCACGGTTAATCCGCGGAAGACTGAGATGATCTTCTTTACAAGGAGAAGGAATTTAGGAGATTTTCGACCCCCAAGATTGTATGGTCAACAACTGACCTTGGCAAAAGAGGTTAAATACCTGGGGGTCACAATAGATGCAAAGCTGAGCTGGAAGACTCATGTCGATAGGCAGATAAGGAAGTCAATAGCGACATTCTGGCTGCTCCGTAGAGAGGTAGGCACAACTTGGGGGCTAAGTCCTAGGATCATGCACTGGCTGTACCAAGCAGTCATAAGACCCATGATATCATACGACTCAATAGTATGGTGGCCCTCGGTAGAGAGGAAAACCATTCGTTCCAGTCTTGCAAAAGTCCAGAAACTGGCTAGCCTAGCGATAACTGAAGCAATGAGGACGACGCCGTCAGCAGCATTGGATATCTTGCTAGGGCTGCCATCATTGTCGACTTTCATTAAGAAAGAGGCTATGGCAGCGCACTTGCGAATGGGGGACACAGGAGCTTGGCATACCAAAGGTGAGGTTGTGGGTCATGCAAGGATCTCCCACATTGTGGAAAGAGAAATCCCTTTATCTACCTACAGAGTAGCACGACCCTCAGGCAGACTAAGATGGCATAAGGGTTATAGTATCTCAATCCCCGAAAGAGAGGACTGGGAGAAAAACAGACTGGAGTTCTCCAGAGAGGCAATTATTTGCTATACGGATGGTTCACGTATGACACAGTTGCAATCCTCTGGTGCTGGAGTTTATATTGAGGCTACACAAACCGGGTCCAGCTTCCCTTTGGGGAAGTTTTCAACGGTGTTTCAGGCTGAGGTATATGCCATTTTAATGGCAATAACGATGAAGGAAGTCATAGAAGGGGCAGAGGGAGAGATTGTCATATGCTCAGACAGTCAAGCAGCACTTAAGGCGCTCGACTTACCAATGGCGGGATCAGTTTTGGTTCAGGAATGCGGTGACAGGCTAGAGCAGTTGGCGCGACGTAAAAGAGTGAAGTTGGTTTTGGTGCCAGGACACTGTGGGATTGAGGGCAACGAGAGGGCAGATGAGTTTGCTAGACTAGGCGTCACCAGCCCGTATGACCAGACCAGTTTTAGGCATCACTAGGCAGAACCAGTTTTAGGCATCACTAGGCAGTAGTTAAGGACAGCACTCGACGAATGGGCACAACATAAACTTCAACGTGATGAGGCCAGTCCGGGGTCGGGAGGCAAGCTAAAGACTTCATTGTAAAACCCGATAAGGGCCGAACAGAGTGGTTACTAGCCCGACACAGGAAAGCTCTAAATTCCATCGTAGGAATAGTAACGGGGCACTGTCGATTGAGGAAACACCTCTTTATGTTAGGCATTGAGGAAGATTCTATCTGCACGGAGTGTCAGGAAGAGGAGGAAACTCCGCTTCACTTCTTGTGCAGATGTGAAGCGCGAGCGAGACTGCGACGAGATATTTTCGGCACTACGGTCTTGCATAGGGACGAAGTTAAGGATCTTGCATGGAAGGATATGCAGACTTACATAGTAAGGAGAGGTAGATTCAAGGATGTACACCTGGTGGCGGGTGGTGGTTGAGGGAGGAGCTGGGGTAGACTGAAAGGGTCTTATAGGCCTACCAGTCAGGTCTCTAGACCTCCACCTAACTACTACTATGGTAATAAAAAATAAAAATATTTTTCTAAATTAGTTCAACCAGAAAACGTATAGTACCGTAGAAAGTATTATTTTACTAGAACAGATTTAAAAAAAACATACCTAGCTAATTGCTGATATTTTGTTACATACAATTTCAAGGTGTCCCAATCACTCTCTCTCATACTGGATTTACTGGTATCTTTAAAACAACCAATATTCCTTAAATTATGTTGTAGGATTTTCAACTGGGCTTTAAAGAACACCATAACTAAAACCACAAAAGCATTTGATATTGTATTATAAATGTGTCGATTAAAACGCAGTCAACATATTGTACTATTCAACAGTAGCCAAACTATGAAAATGGTTAGAACTAGTTTTGACAGATATTTAAATAAAAGAAAAGGACATACACATCGCACTGCGATGTGTGAATCATTTTAAAACATTTTCCTCGATAATATCAAAATATATATTATAAAATATTATATTTTTAATATGATATTTTCTGATACTTTCAAGAGATTTAAATAAACTTAGAAATGTTTGCTAACTATTCAGTTTTTAATAGAAATTTTTCTAAACTCCTACATAACTGTTTGATTTTTTGTTGTAAATAAGTAAAAGAGGCTTTGAAACAAAAACGAATCAATTGTCATCTGTGAGCCACAATGTTCAATAGTTTATTCAAGGTTTTGTTTTGTTGGTTTTCACTTAAAAACGCTATAAGATATTGTCAAAATGCCCAGATATAGTGCGAACGAAGTTATGCGAGCAATCGGTATGCTAGAAAGTGGCTTATTACAGAGAATTGCGGCTAAAAGGTTGCATATTAAACAGTGCTTTATCAAGAGCATGGTGCGGATATCAAAATACTGGTTCAGTGAAATATAACCATGGAAGAGGTGCTGTGAAAAAAAAACAACCTCTAGAACCGACAGAAACATTGTATGTCAAGCTCTTTCCGAGAGGACTATTACGACCACAAAAATTAAAACTCATGCCCAGGTAACACAAAATGTAACTTAGATCGAATTCCGGAAGCAAGAAAGGAGAATTAACAGTTCTTACTAATCGTTCTGTAAACGCATTTCGTTATTTAGGGATTTTGGAGAATAACGTCCCGCAAGTAGCTGACAGATTAAGCAACAATTTTATTTATGTGGATAATAATGGTGGACTACATAGAGCAGGAATAGTTAACGAATTTTTCTAAAATAAGCAATATAACAGAATGGTTTAGCCCTCCCGCTCCCCGGTTTGTAATCCAATCGAACACATATGGGATGCTTTAAAGCGACGTTTGTATTGCTCGAACAATACCTTCTAGAATTTCTAAAGAATTTGTTGAAGCATTTCATGAAGAATGGTACTTAGTTCCTCAAGAGTTAATAGACAATGTCATATCAAGTATGGCCAGTCGAGTGGTTATAAGAGTTTGTGTACCTATTTGTCTATAGTTTTTTTATTTTATTTTCGGTTTTAAAAATAGTGTTTTAGTTGAGGTTAATTTTGTCTTTTATGTCATGTGTTTAAATCACCCTGTATATTGACGTTAATTGTGTTTTATGTCAAAACAAATGCCCAAGAATAAAGTCTAATAACGTACCTTTAAAAAAGGAAAGTTTATTTAAATCGCTTGTAGGAATCAGAAAATATTATATTACAAATATTACTAAAATTTTGTCTGAGTCGTTTCAAATTGCCATGAGTGGATAAGTTGCAATAGAAGTAAGATGTAAAACATTGTAAATTACACTTTATACGCAAGTGCAAAATTTAACACCCGTATTCTCTAAAGAGGTTTTAATTTAGACCAGGTCTAACTTGGCAGTTACAGGTTTAAGATGACATTTTCAACAATTGAACAACTAAGTTTCCTAAATGTCACAATTACAAAATGACAGTAACTTAAGCGAAACATAAATGGCTAACTAAGAGTTTTAAGTACCATGGCCACTAGATCTGGTTTAACTCTTAAACTCTTATAGTTGGTTCTTAAAATATGGTTTTCGCAATATCGGGGCTTGAAGATGTCGGAAAAAAAACTTGTATTAATGTGTAATGTATTAATAATTAAAAAGTAATAATCATATATATATATATATATATATATATATATATATATATATATATATATATATATATATATATATATATTTATATATATGTAGTACTGGATTGGAAGAAATTTTCGAAAAATGCAAGTTTTGTTTTTTTCGACATGTTCAAGCCCCGATGTACAACTTTTCAGAACCCCTAACACTATATCTACATCCTCAAAATGTCGAACAAAAAAATTAAAACTTTTAAATAGCTCTATAATTGACTCAATTTATATCTGGCATTGCTGTTGGAGGCATATGGGAATATGTATGCCTTACAAAAACACACAAAGCTTATTAGGAGCATTACATATGTTGCAAACATTTGTGTTTTAGAATAAAATTTCTATACTATAGTATTGTGTATTTCTAGATGTTGATAAACGTTTGTGCACTATACAAAAAAAACACTCTAAACATGTTATTTTTAAGGCGGAGGCTTAACATTTACAGGTATATATGCGTCTGTTCGAAGACACACTGTATATGTGTTACTAAATTACTCTGTTCGAAATTGAATTGGGTCACATTTCTCTATTCCTAATAAAAAGAAAAATTCATACCAGGTAAAGGAAATGCATTACTATTATAATCTTCGTTACACACAATTTATTAACTAATATTTTGAATATAGGGCCAATTTTTGTAATAACCGCCAGTATTAATTTCTATCTCAAATTAGGTATTGAGGTAGGTAGATAGGTAATTGAACGCTGAATCGGATGAAATAAAAATATACAGGGTGTTCCATTTGAAAAACAGGAGATTTTTAATTTTTTTTTAAAGTTCTGTTTGTTTTGCTCTCCATTTTTAACACCCTGTATATTAATAGGTAAGACCAGCATGGAAACTCGTTGAATTGAACCCTTAGTAATGTATGTTTAGGATATTAGTCAGTTACATTAAAATTTTAAAAAAAATACGTTTTTTTAAAAAAAAATGTAAAAACTCAATTTACTCAAAAACGAAAACGAATTCAAATATAGATGTTTTAATAAAAACTTTCGCAAATTAACAGTAGAATCGAAATATGTAATAATATATATGGTATCCAACTTAAATTAAGAAAGTTGACATGTGTCACGTCAAAACGAAACCCCCTGTATAAGCAAAAGTGAAATAAAATAAAAACTTAATTGACTCCAAACAACTTTTGTGTTTAACTTTTTGTCGTAACTATTACCGTTTTCTAGATAAGGTAATAAAATGGCCACCCTGTACATACATTTACACATACATATATATATATATATATATATATATATATATTTATATATATATATATATATATATATATATATATATATATATATATTTATATATATATATATATATATATATATATATATATATATATATATATATATATATATATATATATATATATATATATATATATATATATATATATATATATATATATATATATATATATATATATATATATATATATATATATATATATATATATATATATATATATATATATATATATATATATATATATATATATATATATATATATATATATATATATATATATATATATATATATATATACATATACACACACATACATATACATCTAATCCAGCCACACGGATGGTAAGCCGTGAGTTTAACCAGACTTATTTTAAGTTATACTGTAGAATTCAGAAATTCTTCAATAGAATAGAATGCTTTTTTTATAAGAATTTCTTTTTAACTGTATTTTTAAATGCATTTAGGCTCAATCTTAACAAAAAAGGTGGTAAATGATTAAGAAATACAGGACCATAATAATTCAGGCTATAACAACTCGCTCCTAGTCTAAGGAAGTCAATTCTTAGGGCGCCGCTCTCTCTAGTATTATAATTATGTATATCATTTTCTTGAGTATATACGTATAATGAAACAACTGTTAATATGTTGTATTCAGTATAATTTTGTTTAATGTCCTCTCTGTATTTACGTAGAACACATCTTTGTAATTTGAAGATTTTATTTGTGCGAGAGGAATGTACCCAACTGGTTATAGCATATGTTATATGAGACATAATAAGTGAATGGTAGGCAGCTATAAGGCCTTTGGTATCCATAATGTTTAATACATTTCTAATAACAAATGTATTCTACATCTTCAGGGAATTTTCTTTTAGTAAATATGATATTAATTCTCTTTTATGGATTAAGGCCATTTGATGAAAACCAGTTTTCAGCATTCGACTGTGTTTCCTTCACTTTGCCTTTTAATACTTCCAAATCTTTATTTGTTTTTATTAGAGTGGTGTCATCTGCATAGAGCACCAGCCCAGCCCTCTATAATTCATTTATATAAATAAGAAAGATGACCGGCCCTAGTACCGAGCCCTGGGGCACCCTAGAGACCACTTTTTCTAAGCTTGATTTTTTGTTATTAATTTCAACATATTGTTTGCAGTTTAGATAACTCTGCAAAAACTGAGTGTTTTCATCATTAAAATTGTAGTATTGTAATTTCTTAATGAGAGTAGTGGAGGGAACACAGTCGAATGCTTTTGTTAAGTCACAGAAGAGGGCACTCATTAACTCTCCCTGTTCATAAGCATTAGTTACATAGTCAATAAAACTGTTTACTGCGTCAGCTGTAGATAGATTGGAACGAAAATCATATTGACTTTTATAAAAAATATTTTTTTCTAAATGAGTGACAATTTGATTTTGAAAGCGGTTTAAAAAATTTTTAAAAAAGTAAAATAGAAATGGGCTTGTAGTTACAAATCCTCCGTGTCTCCCTTTTCAAAAACAGGCACCACTCTTGCAATTTTAAAAACTGAAGGAAACACTTTGGCAGTTAGATATTCATTAATCATGTTTGTTATTGGGACAAGCAAAACGTTTCTAAATATTTTTAACAGCTGTACACTGTAATGTTTAATACATTTCTAATAACAAATGTATTCTACATCTTCAGGGAATTTTCTTTTAGTAAATATGATATTAATTCTCTTTTATGGATTAAGGCCATTTGATGAAAACCAGTTTTCAGCATTCGACTGTGTTTCCTTCACTTTGCCTTTTAATACTTCCAAATCTTTATTTGTTTTTATTAGCGTGGTGTCATCTGCATAGAGCACCAGCCCAGCCCTCTATAATTCATTTATATAAATAAGAAAGATGACCGGCCCTAGTACCGAGCCCTGGGGCACCCTAGAGACCACTTTTTCTAAGCTTGATTTTTTGTTATTAATTTCAACATATTGTTTGCAGTTTAGATAACTCTGCAAAAACTGAGTGTTTTCATCATTAAAATTGTAGTATTGTAATTTCTTAATCAGAGTAGTGGAGGGAACACAGTCGAATGCTTTTGTTAAGTCACAGAAGAGGGCACTCATTAACTCTCCCTGTTCATAAGCATTAGTTACATAGTCAATAAAACTGTTTACTGCGTCAGCTGTAGATAGATTGGAACGAAAATCATATTGACTTTTATAAAAAATATTTTTTTCTAAATGAGTGACAATTTGATTTTGAAAGCGGTTTAAAAAATTTTTAAAAAAGTAAAATAGAAATGGGCTTGTAGTTACAAATCCTCCGTGTCTCCCTTTTCAAAAACAGGCACCACTCTTGCAATTTTAAAAACTGAAGGAAACACTTTGGCAGTTAGATATTCATTAATCATGTTTGTTATTGGGACAAGCAAAACGTTTCTAAATATTTTTAACAGCTGTACACTGAAATCACAAACATATTTTGATGTTTTGTTTTTTATTTCGTCAATAATTTCCCTCATTTCATTGTATGTTACGTGTCTGAAAGAAAATATTGGAAACCGACAAGAAAAGTCCAAGAAATCCTCAAAACTACAAGCTGTTTTTGGCAATCTCTCTAAAACCCTAGAATGTACATTTACAAAAAATTTATTGATCTCATTTTCCTCAATTTTTATTTCATTTTTTGATTTATTGGATTTACGGTGACTATTTATAACTTTCCAGTAGGCCCTGCAGGCATTGTCAGACCTTTATATTTATTCACTATATTTTTATCTACGAGCTAAATTATTAGCATTCCTATATTTATTTTTATACCATTTAATATAACCATTTAATTCATGGGAAAAATACATGTTGCGGTAATCATATAGCATTTGAAGGCACTTTATTTTATCTGGACCGAGATTGTTATGCTGAGGACCATCTGAGACTATCCTAGTTTTAAGAGGAAAAAATGTATTCATGCCATCAGTTATTTTTGACCAAAAACTCTCAGCACGCCTCTCAACACAAACGTATCGGTTTTTAACAAAGTTTCAATCAGTATTTTCCAAATAATTATAAAAGTGTCAATTTATTTCACAAAAAATAAAAATCACATGACAATCGCCAGAACTCTGGTTTCATCAGATGTTAGATCTTAAATAAAAAGGTAACTTTAGATATTAAATACCTTAACTCGGTTTGCTGGTATTATAGCCTCAGGCTCGACGAGAGACGGGTGAAGGCGATACAAATTACTGGAGCCCGGTTCGGGACACTTCCGTTTCTCTTTTACAAAAAAATATTTAATTTATAATTTTTTAAATTACGTTTCAAAGAAATTTAAAACAATATTAAAGTAGTTGATTCAACAGACTGGCTAACTTGGACCTCCAAGAAACAGTCATTATTTGGTTCGTTCCCTTCTGATGGCTACAAAAAAATGTACAATAGAATACCTGAACATGAAAATAGTTCCATTCATCGCTCGTCATACTTGGAATGGAGAAGTCTAGAACAAAGTATTTTGAGTAAAAATTCTATTGACAGTTTGCTCTTCAAATCTTTAGAAAAGGAAAAAGAAAAGTGGAAATTACTTTTACAAAGACTTCTTCACGTTGTTTTATTTTTATCGGAAAGAAGACTAGCTTTATTGGAAATCCAAACAATGGTAACTTTCTTGGCATATTGGAATTGCTAGCACATTGTCATGTTTTATTGGCAGAGCATTTAGAAGCTGTTAAAGGTTCTCAAGAAGTTAAAACACACATGCAAGTTCATTACCTTTCGCCAGACATTCAAAATGAATTCATTTCACTTTGTGCAGAATACGTTATGGAAAAAATTTTAAATGAGAGAAATGTCGCAAAGTATATTCCTATAATCGTCGAAGCCGCTCCAGATTCTTCACATGATGAACAAACAACATTTATTTTACGTTTTGTGTGGTTGAATGACAAAAACGAATACGAGGTTTTTGAGAGATTTTTAAAATTTGTCAATTGCAATAAAAAAACTGGGGAGGCAATAACTAACATGATTTTGGACACTTAAAAAAAAAAAGAAATATTAATATATCAGATTGTCGTGGACAAGGCTATCACAATGGTAGTAACATGAGCGAGCGGACAATATAAAGGCGTGCAGGCAAGGATTCTGGCTCTCAATCCCCTTGCTCTGTATGGTCTCCTTGCGCTTGTCACAGCCTAAACCTGTGTGGACTCCATGCAGCTGAATGTTGTTCTGAGGCTGTCTCTTTTTTTGGAACGATTCAGAAACTTTTTAATATATTTAGTGCTAGCCTGTCCAGGTGGGAAATTTAAAAAAATAAAATGTATCTAATCTAATGTATTCCTACATTCTCTTCCTACAACTCGCTGGTCAGCTGGGATAGAAAGCGTTAAGCCAGTCTGCGTGAAGTTCCCTGGAATAAAAGACGCCATTGACGGGTTATTGGAGCTTAATTTAACACCAGAAGTAGTTAGTTGAGTTAACTGGCATTCTGTCTTATTTAGACACTTTTAAATGCCTCCTAATGGCTTCAACTTGGCTAAAAGTACTCACAGCAATCAATTATAGCAGTATTATTCTTCAAACAGTTTTCTTGCCTCTAGATATTGAAGTTAAAAATTTGCATTCACTGCTTGAAGATTTAAATATTATTAGGAATAGCTGGGAAAACCATTTTAAGTGAATGTAAGTTGGTAGCCCTTAATTTAAATATGCCAACCGACCTATCTATATCCGGGAAAAGGAAACGCAAGAGAAAGGCTTTTTATGACGAAACCTCATTAAAGGATGCATTTGAAGGGCTAAGCGCGGAGGAACATTTCAAAGTAAATGTATTTTATAGATTCTGTTATTCTTAATATATCTACAAGATTTGAAGCAGCTAAACAAACTGCAAAAAAGTTTAGTGTGTTATGGCAGTTTTTAAGTTTAGAAGATAAAGAAATTGAAGAGCAGACCAAGTGTCTTCAAAATGAATACAACGGTGATGTACATTGCGACATTCAGGAAGAAATAAAACACATTTTCTGCAAATTTCCAGGATAATGATATAGCTCCATTAAAACTTCTAAACAAAATTCACAAATTAAAATTAGATTCTCTGTTCACAAAAACTTTAGCTTTAAGAATTTTTTGTACACTACCTGTTACCATGGCCCAAGCAGAACGATCCCTTAACCAACTTTCCAGAATTAAAAATGTTTTGAGGTCTACCATGAAACAAGAACGTTTAAGTAAGTGCTCTTGGGATTTTAGCAATTGAGTCTAAAATGGCTAGGACCTGTGACTTTTCAAAAATCATTCAAAATTTTGCATCTGCAAAATATGTAGGTACGATTGTTTTCTAATTTAATTTATTACAACTCGGTTTTAAACAGTTAGGTATATGAATATTTACCCTGTCCTAAAAACTAATTTTTATAATTATTTTAATAGTATACATATAGTACATAACTAAATCTTATATACTTTATATTTATATTAAGTCAAATTATTGTCGTTTTAAAAATTTTAATTGTATTGTCTTTACTCTAATACTCAGTCGTTCTTCATTTTTATACACTGGGGCAATCCTTAAATCGTTTGACCTTGAAATTAAAAAAAAATCCCGGAGAAATATTGTTTTATCTTTAGGGGGGGCCCGTGAAATTTTTTGTACCGGAGCCCGACTCAGCTCTCTGCGGCCCTGTATAGCCTAATAAAGATTTATTTAACAATGGAGAACTATTTGATTAATCGTTTAATAATGTGTTGTTTTTATGTCTGTTTATTTCCATTCTTTCTAATAAATTAAGTTTTTACTTTTTTGTTCTAATGTAAAATTTCAATTCAAGGTTCTCATCGAAGGTATGGTTTTCTGAATTAAATGTTTAGGGTAACTGGAATTATCTTTATTCTTTCTGTCCCTGAACATATGTTCCCTAAATCATTTTTTTAACGTGCTACCTGTTTGTCCAATATAAAATTTTGGTACCATAATTTAACTTTAATAAGGTGAAACCCTTCAAGTCCAATTTTAGCCGAGATATTTATGGACCATTTAGAAACTAAAATTCGTAAATATTTCCTTAGTAAAAATTTCATATATTGGTATAGATATGTTGATGATATATTAGCATGTTTTACTGTTACTAAATCGTGGATTGCGAACAGTATACACTGGATACTTTAATAGCAGATACTCGTTACTCGAGTCCTGCTTGCTTTTCGTAACTCCAATAATTTTGTACTGTTTTGTAGCGGCACCGAGACGACCAACGGCGATGGTTTGAACTCGAGTGATTTATTTATTTAACATTAACATCCGATTCTTATCGCATGTGATGTCCGGATTGTCTGGTGCCCTGACAATTTATTCTAATGGGCTGTCGCCGGTCACAAATCTGATAAGGTTTAGAAATGTATTGGATCTTTTATTATTTTTCTGTAGGTAACTTATTAAATTATCGATTATGTTAATGTTATTTGTCGTCGCTCATAATCGTCCCAGATTATGAGCATAAAGAGTAATAGATTTTGTTTTTCTATATCTCTTCGTATAAGCCAAAACTTATAAGCCCTTTAGTTATCGGTCATAAAATACCGTAGTTTTTAGTTTTTTGCGAGACACCGTGACCGTTGCATCTTGTTAAAACAGTCTTGAACGTTCTAGTTTCAATATAAATAGCGATTTAACGATATCTGATAAAAAAAAAAGTAAAGTTTATGATGACATGAGATAAAAATCTTAAAAAGGTGGCTCCCCTTCAAATTTACAAACACATATATCTATGCTCCATGAAAATGGGAAATTTAAACATCAACAATCTCAACCTTCCAGGATGACTATTGATGTACCCATAGCAGGTCCTTCAAGTGCTCCAGATGTAAATTATGACGACACTAACACAAAAATTATTTCATAATCTAAAAGCATCGACACGCAAATTTACTCAAACAAAATGTCCTCTTTCTCTTTACGCCCAGCATCTGTATCTCGAACAAAAATGCTAAATGGAATGGTCCTAAATTTTACAAGATATACAACCATTTGCTGCCTTTGATCCTTTCTATCGACTACCATCAAGAACAACTTTTATTTGAGATTTGCTAAATAAAAAATATGAATGAAGTCGTATAGAAACCGAGTTTATAACTCTCACAACCCATACTTGAACATTGCGTTCCGTTGAAAATTACATGGCGGTAACTGCGCATTATGTGAATATTGATTGAACACAAAAATCATTATTGTCGGACTGCTTTTATTTTCAAGAAGTATTAGTTATTGCATATTTTAAATGAATGGAATGCTTCCACTAAAATAGAGTAAATATTACTGTTGCGATAATGCTAGTTGGCTGGCCAAATCTATCATGCTTGGCTCATCCTTAAATCTTGTGGTACATGACTCTCTAAAATTATTGCTGCAGTTACAAAAAGGTTAACAAATTATAGAATATTTTCATGAGAGTACTACGACAGCCGAAAAACTTCGGATTTAAAAGACAATTTGGTACAGGGCTTAAGAATAGGTTTCATCGTGTTAAGTATAATGTTTCACTTGCGAAAGCTACCTATTTAAATCACCCATTTAAAAAAAGGCAATTCAACTGAAAGAGCTATTAATGTCCGAAATATCACAGCTTATTAGGAAAAATAATGAAGCTATAGAAGTTGACAGTACATCAGTGGCAGAATGTGAAGAAGAAACTATTGAAGAAGATTCAATATGGAAAAGCTTTGAAGCAAAAACATCGACGGTAGCCGCTTCAATTATTTAAAACAAACAGTACGCAGAAGAGCAAAACATCAAAAGGAGAGATGACCCTCTGAAATGGTGGAAAATAAGGGAAGCAGTGTATCCAAATTTAGCAAAGTTGTCACAAAAATACTTTAGGGTTACTGCAACATCTTTCCCAAGTTGACGAGTGTTTCCAAATTGTAGTTTCAGTAAAAGTAGACTTAAACCAAAAAATGTAGAAAAGGTGGTGATTATGAATGGCAATTCGCATTTATTTTGATTTTTAGATTTTTGAATGATTCACTGTTTTTTAATTTTTTTTTCTTTATTTAATTACTATCTGTTAAAGTTATTTTCTTTTTTTTTGTATATTGTCATTATGTTTATAATTTAGTATTGTTTGTTGCATGTAGGTATATTGATTTCATAGTTATTTGTTTTTTTTATAAAGTTTTATTAGATATATTATGTTGGTATTAATTTATTTTTGCTTAATTTTTTTATAGCAAATATTTTAATAGTAGTAGACTTTACAATAACTATTAAGAATAATAAACACCAATTTTAGATTTTACACAGGCATTACAATACACAATACTTCTAATCATCTTTTTGCACATAAAATATCAGCTTATAGTAGTTTTGTTCGTATAATTATTAACAAACCTCTAAGCAATGAAGTTATACTAAAGAGTTGAATATAAAAACAAATAGCGTTTAACAACAATGCGGTTTTATTAATTTTGGTCGTCTAAAGTTTACGGTTTTAGTAAGTCAAAGGGTAATTTAATTTCTTAAAATAACGCTACATGATTTTAAACATTGCATATTATGAATAAACAGTTAAAAAATATAGTAAATGCTTGTAAAACTCGTTTCTGACTATGTTTGTCGATACATGAATGCCAGTTAGAAATAGGTGCGTTGTACCCTGTCCCGGCCGGAATGGTAAAGGCAGTTCTCAATCGTTTTACAAGTGTGACCCAAAACGTTTTCCACCCTTTCAAAATGCCAGTTCATTATAAATATTGTCAAAAGCTTTTTTATCAATATATATGTACCGAATGCAATGGAATAGTTCATAAATCATGTGTTTAAAACAGGAGCAAAATTCAGTAGACTACAAAATCAGTGAAGGAGAAATCTAAAAGTGTTTTTGAGGATGAAACTTCGATTTTGGAAAATACGCTAAGCGAAATTACCTTGAAATCCGTCTTTAAAAGCAAGCAAGAAAATGAGCTGCTGATAAAAAAACTTACAGAAGGAAGATCTCGAATTTCGGGTCGCGTTAAAACCACGCGAGTCTAAAACCAATAGGACATGCAGCACTCTAACAATGTATCATCATACAAATTGTGGTACTATGACTGATCTAGAGAAAACACCAAATTTACAAAAAGTGCTCGATTCTTTAATTAAGAAAAATACAACCACCAGTGGCACTCAAACAATTTGCGATTATGAAACCTGTGGTACTACGACAGAACCGGAAAAAGACTCGACTTTGAAGAAAGTTCGATGCTCTCCAGTCAAGAATATGTTCAGTACTCCAAGAGTAGCAGACCAATATACAAAAACGGTTAGTATTCTTAAGTTATCCAAAGATGTTCCAAAAAGAAAAAAAAAAGTTTTGTTAATGTGTGATGATTATGGTAAAAACTTAAATTCCTATATTAATAAGAGGATCAACGGTGATGATTATCATGTAGTTACGTTATATAAACCAGGTCCATTGTTTGATCAAATAATTGAAAACATTTGTGTTAACTAAATCATACACCTTAAATTAATAGTAGCGGGGCATAACAACTTTTACAAAAACTCTAAAATGCCTCTATATAAGAATATTTGGAAACAACTAAAACAATGTCCGGATACTAACATAACCTTTGTGGGAGTTCCTTTTAATGCATTAAACAATAACAAAAGATCTATTTTCAATGATAAGTTGTATTTATATTCTCAAAAACTAGATTTCCGCATCCCTGGAAAAATATCTTTTATAAATCCTAACTAAAGGAACAAAAGCCTACTGAGTAAGTTTCAGTTAGAAAAACTTAGTGATATTATCTGTAATTTATCTAATAAACAAAATAATCTCATTTTTGTCAATTTGATGGATAATAATTATAACGTAGAAAATTGTGTTAAGAAACAAAACAAAACATTGTTTGATGAACTAGAGCAGGGTTTAACTATAACTAAATCGCATACTACTCAGCAAAATGATTTTAGTACTGAAGTGAATGACAGTGTAATAAAAGATGTCTTGGGCGAGATTGTCGCTTATGTCACAGGTGAGGAACATACTTTCAGACTAGAACCTGTGGTTAATCATAATACTGGTACACATTCTTCTGGTATATTTTGTGAGGTTCTGATCATAGCGAGGCATTATTTTTTCGTTTTTGACACCAAAATATCCATCATACACCATATATAGAAGGCAAGAAACACAGAAGCTCAAATCATCATTGACTTTCTAAAAGGTAATCAACTTATGGGTGATTGTGTTTGCGAAAAAATGATCACAAAATCCAAGCAAGTATGTTCTTTCAAACTTAGAGTATTCAAAGATCAACTAGATGAGGTACTGGACCCCCAATTCTGGCCTAAGGGTATCTGTGTAAACCATTTTCGGAATCTGCAATGCCGACATATCAAACTGAGCAGTCACAGAGAAGACAGTGCAAGGTAGACAGGGTAGTGAATGTAAATAAAAATGTCTCTGTTCTTCATTTTAACATTCAATGTATACGAAATACAATTTCAGATATTGAGATGCTCGTCAGTGAAAATCGCTTAGATTGTTTATGTGTAAATGAACATTGGCTAACTGCTCATACATACACAGTATTATCGATTCAGGGGTATAGGGCCGCTTCTGGTTATTGCAGGTCGGTAAGGGGCCATGGATGTGTGGCTATTTAACCAAAGACCAACACTGAATATCGTAATATGAATATTTCTAGGTTCTTTGAAGAGGTCACCTGTGAAGGAGCGGGTGTTTTTCTAAAGCAGTCACACAACTTATTACAATTTACAGGTCCCCAAGTGGAGATTGGGGGAAATTTTTGGAAATATTGAATTCCATTCTTGAAAAATTGGATCCTTTGGTAAACACTATCGTAATTGGTGACTTTAATGTCCATTTCTGCTCTGATGATCATAAGGCACACGATATCTGTGATCTTTTTCAGGCGTATGG
Source organism: Kuschelorhynchus macadamiae (assembly GCA_030620095.1). Taxonomy (NCBI): domain Eukaryota; kingdom Metazoa; phylum Arthropoda; class Insecta; order Coleoptera; family Curculionidae; genus Kuschelorhynchus; species Kuschelorhynchus macadamiae. The sequence continues at coordinate 764,667 of JAUTXW010005403.1, forward strand.
GATTTATAAACAGTAAGCTCTCCAACTAGAGGTAAGGTATGTCTTGACAATGGTTTTACCAACATTGGCCATGACATAAGTTGCGCAAGATTGTGTCACCTGTATCATTTGTCTGATCATGATGGTGTTATATTTGAGTTTGTTGCAAATTTCTCACAGAAAGCACATAGAAGCAAAATTCATTATAGACTTGTAACTGATGAGGGGAGGGACTTTTTGCTCTTTTTAACATAATAGAACAGGTCAAATGGGATTTTATTAACGATGAAAGTATAAGTGTGTGCGACAGGTTTCAGGTTTTTATTGAAATTATTTCCAATGCTGCAAATTCTTGTTTCCCACTTAAATCCAAAATGGTAAGTAGCAGTCATAAATCTCCAAAAATTGACTGGTTTAACGACCACCTTCGTCAAATGTAGGAAACCCTTCACACCTTGATCTCCATCAACAAGAAGTATCCTACACTGGTAGCAAATGAACAAATCAAATCATTCAAATTTTTTTACAGGGATGAAATTTGTGTTGCTGAAAAGAGGGCTCGACAATTACATACATACATCTAGCAATCCCCAGGTAGCCATGTGGAATATTTTATAGAGCATGAAGGCTCTGAAAGCTATCGGTCATCTAATAATCCAGACGCCCAGACTCTTAATGATTTCTTCTTGAATATCGCAGATGAGGTTCTCGAACATTTACCTCCCTCACCCAAGTCATTTCTAGATATTTTACCTGACAATAGTCATAAACCTGATATCAAATTCAAGTTTAAAAAAAACACCTTTAACGAAGTAAGATCTAAAATATCAAACTTAGAAACAGTAAGAGCAATGATTGCTATGATATTAATACAATGTTTGTTAAAACTTTAAAAAACCTCATAATTCTGCTCCTAACTGAATTAATAAATCACTGCATTACTAAGGGAATATTCCCATCTTCTCTGAAAAGAGCCAAAGTGGTGCCAATTTTTAAAAATAAAGGGTCTCCTAGCGACCCCACAAACTATCGTCCTATATCTCTTTTACCCATACCCTCTAAGATTTTTGAGTCTATACTAAAAGATCAAATTAATGATTTCTTTGAAAAATATAATCTTTTCCTCCAAAGTCAGTATCAGAATCAACCACCTATAAATAACCTTTTAGACTACATAACTGGAGGGTATGGAGGAGGGTACGGACACCTATGCACAATTTTTTGATTTAACCAATGCGTTTGATTGTGTGTCGCATAACATAGTATGCGACAAACTCTCCTACTACAACTTTGATCCCAGTATTATAGTACTTCTTAAACCTTACCTTAGTGACCGTACTCAGTATGTTTCGTGCAGTGGGAATGTATTGAGAGAGCAACAAACTAATCATGGAGTACCGCAAGGCTCTGTTTTAGGCCCCTTACTGTTCCTAATCTATATTAATGATTTAAACAACTTTCAGAATGAGTCAAATATATTATTTGCAGCTGCTACAATCAACACCATTAAGTATCATCCATCTGAACCCTTGCAAATTGCAGCGATGATTATTGATACACAGTCAAATATACTCAGATGGTTTCTGGCCAACCGACTTAGTCTTAATGCCTCTAAGACCCAAAATATGAACTTTTCTCTCCGAACATCTCCTTCAGTTATACCGTGTGATGATCGTGTGAAATTTCTCGAAGTCATTTTACATTCGAGATTGTCTAGGGAAGAACTGTGTCCCAGCTAGGTGGTAAGTTGTCAAAAATAACCTTTCTCATTAGAACACTCTCTCAATGTGTGTCAACTCTAACATTGATGGCAGCTTATCATGGTTACTTTGGATCGACCATGTCGTACGCGGTGATAAACTGGGGACATTCTACATATGCAAGCAATATTTTCAGAATCCAACGCGGGTGTGTATGTATATATATATATATATATATATATATATATATATATATATATATATATATATAAAAGAGAAACAGAAATTTCAATTTCTGTGCGGTTCTTGGTCGTAAAAAGTTATACAAAACGAAACCAGTAACGGTAAGGATTACTCCTTCAATGGTGAAGGAGTAATCCTTACCGTTACTGGTTTCGTTTTATATATATATATATATATATATATATATATATATATGTAGAATAGCAGAAATATATAATTTCTGCAGGTGCAAAACGTCCTACAAGAAGAATTGCTTTCGATTATGTCACAGGGTACCCTCCTGCGATCATGATTTCTAGGCCTTTACCCTTTGCCAAATCCCTATGGGTTTGCAGCCGGAAACCAAAAACCCAGAAATCATGATCGCAGGAGAGTACCCGGTGATATAATCGAAAGCAATTTTTCTTGTAGGCCGATTTGCACCTGCAGAAATTATATATTTCTGCTTTTTCACGTATATGAGATGATATTTATGAGATACAAAATGTTCGTTTTCAAGAAGAAGGTCATGTTCTTATACAAGGTATAAGACCGATCTTGTCCCTGATCAGCACTCGAATGCCTTATACCACAGAGTTGTGATCTATAATGGATGTAAAATTTTTAATTCATTGCCCAATAACATTTAACATTAAAGATATAAGACGAAAACTAAAAAACAGATTAAATCCGGCACTTAGTTAAATTGTGGAACGTGTTCAAATTTAGTTACAGAAATTATGAAGATAATTCCAATTACTCTATACGTTTAATTCAGGAAAAAAGTATTAAAATAAACAAACATATAAATAATAACACATTATTAAACGTATTAAACGACCAATTGGACCTAAATAGTTCCCCATTGTTAAATATATATCAGGCTATAACGGAAAATCCAGAATGTTTTACCTGTATAATATTCGCAAAACGGGTTCAGTTATACAGGAAATTTTCAACAAGTGTTTTGGTTCACTTAGTACATAATAATGTATATCCTGTTGCTCCTGCTTGTTATATAAAATAAAATGTACATTGTTGAATTGGTCTTTTTTCTCTGGCTGGTAAAAAAAATCGTCTTAGAATTTACAGAAAGTGACTTTTCCGCTTTCAGCGCTTGTTAGGAAAATAACTATATATCTCACCATATCATTACCTGAGTTGACTAGAATTTGAGATGCTTCGTGATAAATTATTGTTTGTGCGATGTAAGTTATTTCAAAGGTCAATGCGATCTTGTGATACTTGTCCTTTTTGAATGGAAACCAATATGGGATAGGATGAGGTTTCTGTATGGCCTCTGTTAAATTATGATCGCTCTTGAAGAATTGTTGACTTCTAAAAAATTCTAAAAGTTTTGCAGAATTTAGTATATTCCTTATTAATCTTCACCGCATCCAGACAAAATTCATGTCAGCAGTGTGTCTCAAGTTCTATGTTTCATTACACCTAATTAGAAAACTAAAAAAGGTATCATTGTAAAATTTAGTTTTTACGGCCATAAAAAACCTCGCTCCATCTTACAAAAATAATTTAAAAATTGCAGCGTTGCCAGATTTGCAGTACATTAATGGCGTCCTAGTTTTTTTTTCAATAGAATATTCTATTCATAGAATGTTTTGTATTCATCTATTTGTTTTGAATATTTTTCTTAAAATTTATTCTCTAACTATTTCTTACAATTTTTTAAGTAATTTTTTTTTTGATAAAAGTACGGAAGCGTATAAGGGCCACAATTTTTTTTATTTTTAAATTCTGACTTTGAAGTCGGAATTTAACAAAATTCTGAGTTTAAAGTCAGAATTTAACAAAATTCTGAGTTTAAAGTCAGAATCTAACAAAATTCTGAGTTTAAAGTTGAAATTTAACTAAATTCTTAGTTTATAGTCAGAAATTAACTAAATTCTGAGTTTAAAGTCCGAATTTAACTATATTCTGAGTTTAAAGTCAGAAATTAACAAAATTCAGAGTTTAAAGTCAGAATTTAACAAAATTCTGAGTTTAAAGTCGAAATTTAACTAAATTCTAAGTTTAAAGACAGAAATTAACTAAATTCTGAGTTTAAAGTCAGAATTTAACTAAATTCTGATTTTAAAGTCAGAATTTAACTAAATTCTGAGTTTAAAGTCAGAATTTAACGAAATGCATTTTTGACGTCTCCTGCCAAACCTGAAATTGGTGCCAGGAGATAGATAATTAAATATTAAGACTAAATAATTAGTTAGAATAAACTCGTTTGAGATTTACCGAGCTTCAATGGGTCAAAATTGTCATTGTTCAAGCGCCATTTTCTCGAAAACACTTAAATTTAGGCATGAGGAAAGTAACTCAATAAGTGCTTGGATTTTTTAGAAAAATATAAAAATTTCATAAAATATAGGGCATTTCATTTAAAAAACGGATGATGCCTCCGGTTTGTGGTAGAAGCGGCAACACCGCGCAATTTAAAATATTTTATAACGAGAGTATATATGTTCATCTATGGCCAAAGCCAAATACTCAAAACATCCTATTCGTTGGTTCTCCAGATATTTCTAATAGGACACTCAACTTGAATCACCCTGAAACAGAGTGGGAGATCTGTCAGTATGTTTCGCGAGACAACCTTATATCGTTGAAACATATATGTACCGTTTCTTAAGACTTATTTATCGTTTTGCATTACCTTTTTTATTTTGTGTACCTTTTAATGTATATGTTTTCGTGTATTAATTTTGGCTTTTTCTTCAGCAATAGAAATAAATAAAAATATATAAAATGAACTAATTAAACATATGTTTAATTTGTCAGGGACTTATTTAACACTCAAAAATCAAAATAAGATACTTTTATTTTGTACCCCCTCCCCTTTTATTATTTTTTAACTATCTGTAGTTTGGTGGAACAATTCATAGCGCATTTGCCATTATTCAAACAAGAATATTGAACTTTTTTGTTTGGTTCCAGTCTGTTATACAATCGCACGGACTAAATTCTGACTTTAAACTCAGAATTTTGTTAAATTCCGACTTTAAACTAAGAATTTTGTTAAATTCCGACTTTAAACTCAGAATTTTGTTAAATTCTGACTTTAAACTCAGAATTTTATTAAATTGTGACTTTAAACACAGAATTTAGTTAAATTCCGACTTTCAACTTAGTATTTTATTAAACTCCGACTTTGAACTCAGAATTTTGTTAAATTCTGACATTAAAGTCGAAATTTAACTAAATTCTTAGTTCAAAGTCAGAAATTAACTAAATTCTGAGTTTAAAGTCCGAATTTTACTAGATTCTGAGTTTAAAGCCAGAAATTAACAAAATTCAGAGTTTAAAGTCAGAATTTAACAAAATTCTGAGTTTAAAGTCGAAATTTAAATAAATTCCGAGTGTAAAGTCAGAAATTAACTAAATTCTGAGTTTAAAGTCAGAATTTAACTAAATTCTGAGTTTAAAGTCAGAATTTAACTAAATTCTTAGTTTAAAGTCAGAATTTAACGAAATGCATTTTTGACGTCTCCTGCCAAGCCTGAAATTGGTGTCAGGAGATAGATAATTAAATATTAAGACAGATAAGTGAAATCCATTTCGTTGCAAATAAACTCGTTTGAGATTTTAAATTTTTATTGTTCAAGCGCCATTTTCTCGAAAACACTTAAATTTAGGCATGAGGAAAGTAACTCAATAAGTGCTTGGATTTTTTAGAAAAATATAAAAATTTAATAAAATGGTGGTAGAAGTGATTTAAAATATTTTATAACGAGAGTATATTATGTTCATCTATGGCCAAAGCCAAATTCTCAAAACATTCTATTCGTTGGTTCTCTAGATATTTCTAATAGGACACTCAACTTGAATCACCCTGAAACAGAGGGGGAGATCTGTCAGTATGTTTCGCGAGACACCCTTACATCGTTGAAACATATATAAACCGTTTCTTAAGACTTATTTATCGTTTTGTATTACCTTTTTTATTTTGTGAACCTTTTAATGTATATGTTTTCTTGTATTAGTTTTGGCTTTTTTTTCAGCAATAGAAATAAATAAAGATATATAAAATGAACTAATTAAACATATGTTTAATTTGTCAGGGACTTATTTAGCACTTAAAAATCAAAATAAGAAACTTTTATTTTGTACCCTCCCCCCCTTTTATCATTTTTTAACTCTCTGTAGTTTGGTGGAACAATTCATAGCGCAAATGCCATTATTCAAACAAGAATATTGAACTTGTTTTTTTGGTTCCAGTCTGTTATACAATCGTACGGACTAAATTCTGACTTTAAACTCAGAATTTTGTTAAATTCCGACTTTAAACACAGAATTTAGTTAAATTCCGACTTTCAATTCAGAATTTTATTAAATTCCGACTTCGAACTCAGAATTTTGTTAAATTCTTACTTTAAACTCAGAATTTTATTAAATTCCGACTTTGAACTCAGAATTGAAAAAGAAAAAAATTGTGGCCCTTCTACGCTTCCGTATAAAAGAGACTACTTAAGTAAATATTTATTTTTTCCTAACTGGATAACCCAGTGGTAACCATTTTTTTGGAAGATATTTAATATGATATTAAAAATGATTTAAATAAAAATATTACCTTTCTGGGAATTTCCTACGTTATGAATCTTTCTTTTTATTAGGATTAGTGAAGTGTGACCCAACATAATTCTCCACATAACATTTTTATTCGCGTCCATTCTGTTCCACCATATTGGAGTCATACCAATATTTTGCCACTTACTACCTATATTACACTTGATTTTCGGGAATAATTTAAAATAAATTAAATAACTAGCTTTTACACTGATTTTTTTAAAACCGCCATTTTGTTTCATCATGTTGAATTCGTGCCAGTTTATTTTTATATTACATTTAATTTTTGGGCAAAGTGTGACTACAATTGAATAAGAAAAATGTTTTACGTTGATTCTTAAACATTTTATTTGACCGCCATTTTAAATTCGCACGACAATTTCACTTTTATACATGTACCGTATTGAATGCTTACGCAAAATTTGAAATTAATCTAATAAGTAATTTTTCAGGGTATTTTTTTTAAATATTAAGCCCGCTATCTTGGATTTGTACCAAAATGGCACCAGTTCAATTCCATGTAACACTTGGTGATTGTGCCAAATTTGAGATAAATTGGATGATTCGTTTTTTAGTAATTATTTTTTTCAATATTTCACCAAAAACTATTTTGTCCTCCATATTGGATATTTACCAAAATATTACCAGGTTATCCCCATAAGACCCTTAATTTTTCACCAAAATTTGTAATTAATCGGGTAAGTAGCTTTTAGCTATGCAATGAATTGACAGACAGACAGACAGCCAGACCAACGGGATAGAAAGAACATGTTTTTTGGCATATAGAAACGCTAAATCGTAAAGCTATGCAAAATCTTGGTTGGCGATTTTTTCACGGTAACAAAAATTTTTTTTGGTAGCCATTTTGAATTTACCAGTTCATCTCTACTACTAATTAATTCTTGCATAAAATTTACAATCCATCTAATAAATAGTTCTTCAGGCTGATTTTTTAAATTTTTCACTAGATCGCCATATTGAATTTTTACCGAAATGTTACCAGGTCATCCTCATATGACCGCTGATTTTGATCAATACTTGAAATTAGTTAAGTACGTACTTTTTTAGCTACACCGCGAACAGGCCGACAGACAAACCGACAGAATTGAGAAAACACCCAGCTAGCACTAAAGTAGCTACAACTGTTTCCACTACTACTCTTTAAGAGTTTTTACGTATTTATTACTAATAATCCTACTATATATCAACAAACACTTTGGGTTACACGTTTTTAAATATTATATATGTATTTGTTACTTCGAATAATACTTTATAGTAATTTTCCATGTAAAGTATTTATATAATGTCTACTGCCAAGCAACTACTTAAAGAATTGACTCCAAGGTCGTCATTTCTGTTCCGTGACATAACAGTAATTATTAAGTTACTGTTTCTAATCTATTTACTAAATTACAATTTTTAAGTATCAGTGCCTTCTTGAACTTTGCAGACACTACTTCAATACGTTCAAATGTACTCCTATAGCGTATTACTATAAAATAAAACGAGTCGTTGCAGAGTAGAAAAAGTTATCATCTACTGCTACTTTAAACTGGCTATTACCAGTCGTTATTCTTCTGTTGCAACTTAGAAGTAAGAATTACAGTAATCATTTATTACAAGTAAACTATTAGGTACCTCTTGTACTTGACGTTCCGGAGATAGGTGGCGCTGGTAAGAGATTCGGTCGGTGATTTTATAAGGACAGTGGCAACAAAAGAGTAACCAATTTTTGATTGGTTCTGCCATATTGCTGCTAAAATCGTTTTGTTTACTTTTCGCCTACGTGGGTTTGTTAAGAGGTTTGTTGTTTTAGTGTCTCATTTTATTATTTTTAAAATGAATATTGAATCAAACAAGAATTTCTCAGCCATTGGCCATATGGAGAAATGTATTTAAGCCTGGTTTACCTGTTTTTTGCTTGTAATTTTAAAGTGTTTGTGATAAATGTGTAAATAACTATGACCGTAAATGTCTTAAGTTTAGGTTTACTCCAAGAAAAGTTATTAAATATTGTACATTATATTTTGGTTTTATATTGCTGAAAAAGGCAATATTGTTTCATATCTTAGTGTATGTTTTACTTCACTCGGCACTTCTATTTGAGGTAGAAGCTCTCTAAGATTAGCATAAAAGAAACTTTATTTTGTAGGCCTTCTTCGGTACATATTACATTACTAAATTCACTTGGCTGACAACTATCATTAATTGCTTTCACAAACATTGTTATTTGTTAAAAAGCTAAATGAAAAAGTAAGTTTGTACTAGATAGTTCGAATAGATTATTAAAGTAAAACATTAACATAACCCTATATTTACAACTGACGCTGACAGAGGTTGCCAATATAAAAGTAGATTAATTTAGTCATATTTTGCGAAAAACTAACGATAACATGGGTGCCCCCATTTAAACCTTTAGAAATGTTGCATCAATTTGGCGGGTGGGCTTCTATTGTTGCCACTATCCTTATAAAGGCATTGTAATTCGGTCTACAGCTATTAATTAGTTGTGTATGTGTTGTGTGATCGTCTACGAGCAACAAGTTAAAATGGTTCACAATGGCTGGACATACCATAAGAAAAAAAAGTAGCGTTGGACACATTTTATAAATATTAAAAATGTCAAAACTTGGTTATGTCATACCTAAACAAAACAACCTAAAGCAGTGTTTTAAAGAAACAAAACATACAAACGAAACAAAGTGTTATGTTTATGATAGATGGCGGAATTAGTAGTGGTTCAACGCATGCTACGACACAACGCATGACATTTTAAAAAACTGGCGGAATGTTCCCAAATCGTAACGGTTTGGTAATAATATACAGTATAGGTTTAATGGGAACTTTTTAGATAACTTTATTCGTACCACCTTAGTGTTCAAGACTTCAGTGTAATTGGGTACAAATGACAGTTGCATATTTAAAGAATCCAAAACTATAAAAGCGTATGGGAGCAGTCGTAGACACTTGATGTTAAGTAATTTTTTCGGTAAAGAAATGCAGCCAACCTAAAAGTAAAAGTCCAATAGAACGCCATTTTTTATTTTCATCTCCCCTGTAAATATTAAGCTATGATGTTTGTTTTTGTGAGTATAAAAATTGAAAATGCACACAAATTAAACATTAAGTTAAAAAAAGATTTACTCATTATAATAAGATATTTAATGATAATTACTATTTAAACCAAAGTCCAAAATTATATTTTTGAGATTTAAGTTGGCCAATATGTTTGACCAAAATCTATTGAAAATTAACGAATTTTAAAGGCGCGTAATCTTTTAACAACTATCATCAGCATATTCAATACTAAACTACTTAAATACCAATAACGTATTCTATACGCTCTACACCATTCCCAATTTGAGTGTTTGTAGTCGCCATAACTGTTTTGTTTGTATTAAAACGAACCATATTTTAAAAACGGATTAAATAAAGACAGAAATAAGGAAGTGACGAATAGGGTGAATTATTACTATTCTGCTACTTAAATGGAACTATACAATTCCGTACTATCTACGTAATAGTCAGTCATAGTTACATGTTATTCTTGAAATAGTTACCCTAAAATTGTTCCCCATTTTGGTAACGACTACGTAATCTCAGCTGAAACAGAACGTGGCGACACCAAGTTCCGGTTACTTCAATGAAAATACTTGTAATAACAATGACGTATTCATGACTAATAGTGCTACTTGCACCCTAAAACGTGAAGAACTGTAAAAACCTGGGAGGATAAATTTTTTCACTGTTACAATACTTCTTTTATGAGGGAAGTAAAAGGGGAATAATTTGTGTACAGGGTGTCGCAAAAACCAGTTCTAATTACTATTTCAGATAAATTTGACGGAAGTCACTTTAAAAAAAACACTCGTGAAAAGGAAATATTGTAATCGTGAATTTCCAGATTTTTACAGATCTTTGCGTTTTAGGGTCCTTAAATGCGAAAAAACATGTTTTCTCAATTCTGCCAGTTTGACTGTCGGTGTGTTTGTCGGATTGTCTGTTTATAGCCTGTGGCATAGCTAAAAAATTACTTATTTCGATCCGACTTTTGGTCAAAAATTAGAGGTCAGGTAGATACAAATTTTGCACAAAATTGAAGCATTAACATAGGAATTAACCGTTTAAATTTTGGTTCAAATACAAAAATGTACACCGTCCAAGGATTTACATTGCTTCACGTTTTCGTTTTAGCGTTTCTAGATGCCAGAAAACCTGTTTTCTCAATTCCGTCGGTCTGTCTATCTGTCTATCAGGTCGAGACATAGCTAACGAACTACTTACCACGTTAGCTTCAAATTCTTGTCAAATTTTGATCAAGTATTTTGTGTCTTATGGGAGATGACCTGACAACATTTTAGTAAAAATCAAATATAGCGAATTAAAATGGTGGTCTAGTGAAAAGTTAAAAAAAATAATTATTTTCCTATTTTCCTCAAATTTGGCACAAAAATCAAGTGTTACGTAGAAATGTACAAGCATTAACTCACGTATTAACCAAAAAGTCCCGTATTAACCAAAAAGGTTAGTTCGCAAGTTATGTTTTGTTTATGTCACTCTCTTTTTATAAGTGCGACATTTAGAAAAAGTATTTATTCAATTGTTAAAAATGTCATCTTAAGCCTACAAAGTCAAGTTAGACCTGATCTAAATTTAAACCTCTTTAGTGAATACCGGTGTAAGTATTTTATAGAGATAAACTAGTAAAATTGTGGTACGAATTCAAAATGCCGGCCAAATAAAATGTTTAAAAAATCAACTTTTTTAAATATTTTAACTCAAATTTTCATATTAAATTGACTTCAAATTTTGCATTAAAATTAAATGTGATATAGGAATAAGTTGGTACGAATTCAATATGATGAAAAAATTATTCAATTTCTCTTAAAATATGCCCAAAAATCACGGGTAACCTAGGTGGAAACTGGGAAAATATTGGTGCGAATCACATATGGTGGAACAAAATGGCGTCCAATGAATGTTTGAAAAGACTATGTGTATATGCGTTATTAATGACGAAGCGATTTAAAAAAATACAGTACAAAAATTAACTTTAGTATTCCTAATAAAAGGAAAGGCTTATATCGGGGGAAGTTCCAAATAAAGGAAGTTTAATTTTTTTTTTAAATTGACACCATATTTTTACAATAAACCATTTAAAAGAGCAGACAAATGTTTCCATATAAGATTTCCATAAACCTATTTTAGATCGTTTTATATCTACAACCGATTTTAATATTTATGAATATTATTGATAAACCTAGCGTATGCAAGAAATATTTATTTAGAAATAACAGGAGGCTTAGATGGACAATAAACAAAAGGTAAATAGGACGCGATTCAGTGCTACCTCTACAACCTGATTTAATGGCTCTGGTTTTTAATGGCCTCTGGAAATGAGATACAAGTGTTTCACTTGACGTGTTTCATTTCCTTTGTTATGTTTATTTTATTAATTCGTCAGAATGGTGGATTCTGGTTATTCCAATTTAGATATTTCAAATTTATTTTATACTCACTCAAATCCATATACTCCCTAATTACGAAAAACTTGAAAATAGATAAATTAAATAATTAAAAGAAATAAGCCAACTTCAAAAAACTAAGGTATATTAGCAATAATCTCAAATTTTACTTAGTTTTAACAAATGACAAGTAGGAGTCACAGAAAGTTCTAGCTATAACAATTTTTAAATTTAATATAATTAAGAGCATCAATCAATCAAATACGCAATTTTTGATTTTGTCCATAGGTTTAACGATAAAGCCTTCGGCGCCTAATCTGGTGCTAACCCGGTACCGATACACCCAATGCCGATCCAACTATACATTGTGTCCCAACCAGGAGTGACGATAATTTCTAAACGGTTATATTACGGTCAATTCTGTGACCCATGTAAGCCATTAGTTTTTTTTATGGAAATTAATAATTTTGTATCACGTCGACAGAGTGGCCGAAAAAAAATGGAACACCCTGCGTTTCGTAACGTCAGAGAAATGATTCACGCTTAAGGTCTTCAAAAATCACTAACAATCATAAAGGGTAGTCAACGTTTTACAAATAAAAAATTAATAATTCGACCAATGATATTCCCACAAATGAATTAAAGTAGATAATTATGCTTCACTGATGATAATTATAAGAATAATCGTTTTATATGTGGTCCAATTGTTCAACACATTTATCATCGCACCAATGGATGATCAAAGGAATCTTATACATATATGCATGATATCCTGAGACATTCTTCTAATCACACTACGCATCTGCATCTATTGTGATACAAAAATTATGTCTGAGTTGACAACTGCAAAAGTTGGCCTCCTGTCACGATCAAAATAGAGTCAGTTAATGTTAATCGCATTAAAAAATGATCTTTTCTTTATTTGAAAAAGCTCGGGTGGTTTTATTTTACGCCGAAACCAAATCGATTGTATCTACTAGAAGAAGATTTAGAACGAGATTTCAGAAAAATTTGCCGTCTCAAAACATTACCAAGAAATGGTACCAAGAGTTTTCTACCGAGGTATCTTTGGAGGTAAAAAGAGAAGGTACAAAACAACATTTGTATGATTAAGATTTCTTGAGCATTTATTTTAGCTGTTCATGAAATAATATTGAATAATCACGACAAAATATCATTGCGAAAAATGGCTTCTGCTCTAAGTTTGTCAAAAAGTGAATGTCAAAGATTTACATAAATTCTCTTTCCCTGTAAAATTCAAAACTTTCAAAAACTACATCAAGAGGACTACGAGGAAAGACTTCTCACCTGCGAAATTCTATTAAATTTATTTAGAACTCAGTCAAATATGAATTTGATTATGTCTGATGAGGCTACATTCCACATAAACGGTCGCTGTAATAAGTATAACTGCAGGATTTGGGTCTCCAAATCCAACGGAGTACAAAGAGCACCAACGGGACTCACCAAAATTAAGCGTATGATGTGCCATTTCAAAAATGTATGGACCATTCTTTTTTCAACCGAAAAACAGTGACGGCGTCAACTGCACGGATATTTTTTTCCTGTAACTCCGCCTAGATAGCCATTTAAAGGAAACATTTCCAACAGGATGGTGCTCTATCACATAATTCTCTTATAGCAAGAGAATCATTAGATATGACATTTGGAGCAAGGTGAATAGGATGAGCTGGTCCCATTGAGTGTGTTCTTTTTCTGCAGATTAGACAGTTCCGGATCTTTTCCTGTAAGGATACGCCAGGGACGGGTGTTATAATCCCGTTCCAGAAAGTGTCCAGGATCTTAAAAAAATATCCGAAATGTCATTTAAGGGATTCACCAAAGGATGCTACAGGATTCCTTCAACCATCAGTTGGTACAGATCCATAAATGTACTGAATAGAATGGATATCATATTCAAAATTTACTTTCATAACTGTAAACCTGCTAATTTTTTGCTTTACTTTATTTGTGGAAACATTACTGGTCGAATTATTAATTTTTTATTTGTAAAATGTTGACCACCCGGTATGAATCCTAGTAATTTTTAAAGACCTTAAGCATGAACCATTTCCTTGACGTCAAGAGATACAAGGTGTTCCATTTAAAATAAGTGAGATTTTTCAAATTATAGGATGAGATTTTTTTTCGGCCACTCTGTACACCTGATACAAAATCATTAATTTCCATAATAGCCTTATTCGTTCTGAAAAGTATCACTTTCCGCATTAGTTAGGTACATATTTTTTGGTATGAGCGTGCATAAATTACATACCTATGTATTAGCAAATGCGGTTTAGTGAAGAGGGTGAAATGAAGTATGTTAAATTTTTATTTATTAGAGTTGGTTACTTCAGATTAGATTTGATCAAAAATTAGAAGTTTAAAAGATATCAAATGTGATTTTCACAATTCCTAAGCTGCATTTATCTTTATCGACTCCCAAAAATAGTTACAAAACGCACATACATGATACAATTATTCACAAATAAAAATAACAATATATTTTTAAATTACTATTTTATTAAACAATTCTTTATTTTTGGCTATAACGTTTATCTTGAATGTACAGTTTGTCGGATTATTTACATTTGGAGTAGATGTCAATTCTAAACATTGTTTATTATAAGTTGTACTACTTGTTAATGGAAATAAAAGATCTTCACTTTCAACTTGTTCTCTATTGAGTCCTCCAAATAGCCTTCTACCACGGTACTAGATTTCCATCTGCCATGCCTCTTCATATTAGTTATATTTTTTTCCTGAATCAGCTAACATTGTGGTGGAGGATCGGCGAAAACTATGACCCGTGTATATTTCTGCATCTGGAAATTCCAGATATCCGACAATATTAGATGGCATCTTCCTAAATGTATTAAACCCCTCACATTGTATTGTGAATTGTCACTATTTGCAGTGTACAAAAAACGGCGATGAGGTGTGTTCGAAGGACATAGAGCTACATATTTCCTTTAAAGCTGAAGGTGAATTGCGTCTCCACCAATTACAAATGTTCTGGAAATATGAGTTTTTGTATCAGGAATTTTGATGGTTCGTAGGGTCTCTTTGTCTTCAATGCAAAATTTTGTTTGCATTTTCCGCATTTGGATATTTTTGGACGGTATCCTACGTTATTCAGTTTCAAAAATGCTGTTAATTTTGAATATTTTACCGATATCCACATCTTTGTTCTGATGATCAATTTCAGCATTGAAAAAATTGGCCATAGCATAGAAGATTTGCAGGTTTCCGATTTTTCACCAAAATAGGCTAGAAAGATTTCTTCTTTAAGAGATTTACCTATTTCTTCTCGCACCTTGTGTAAAAACTTTGTATTCTTTTTCATACCTATGGCGGGATCTTTCGGGAAATACCTGTAAGCTGACTGCTGCACCTTCTTCCAAAATACTTTCAGGAATTATTTCTTTGTCTATGTCTTGCATGTTGAGTGGAGAAGCCGTCTTTTAAAAGCACAAAATGACAAATAACTACCCAAACTAAATCACACACAGACGAATAAATTGTTGTTGTTGAGCTTTTTGGTGTCATCGCAACCGAGACTTGTCTATTAACACTATCATTGAACAATAATTGTAACTAAGGTTACTAAGCATTAAGCTAATTGAAATGATATGAGATTATAATACGATGTAAGTCAAAACTATAATATAAATAACGGGATGAATTTTTTGGTATTGAAGAATTACAAGTCTAGATGAAAAATTGCATCTTTCTGTTAAGGGGGTTTTTTAATAATTAAAAAAATAATAATATCTGATACTTTTGATACGACAAAAAATTGTCTTTTTCAAGCACTAACATGCGTGCAGTAAGTGCTCACTTTCCACACGCTCATAGGAAAAAACTCATGGGATACAGAATTTGATCAAAACAAACCTGGCAGTTCTAACTCCAACCGTTTAGAACTTATTAACCTTCAAAACCGATCACTTTCGACTGGGACACCTTGCCCAAAATATATTAATATAATTATGTACAGGGTGTATAGAGACTTGCGGTTTTCGCAACACTGTGCTCGATTTTTGTGAAACTAAAGATGCCGTGAACAAAATTTTCCCAGCCCGCTTCGTTTCTGAGATACAGGGTGACTTTGAAAATACTGTATTTTGGGACCCCCCTCGTAACTCGCTTACCGTTTGAGATAGCAAAAAGGTAAAAACTGCTTATTACGCAGTTTTGTACGTAGAATCGAGTGGCGTAGTCAGTTTTTTTATCACATACCATTTTTGAGTTATTTACCAATATTATGTTTTTTTTTTATGGGACACCCTGTATATTGGTTGACAGTTCGATAGGGTTTTTTTAGCTTTTCAAATATATATAATTCGTGGTATTTATATTTTAAAAAACAACCCCAATTTTCACATTTTAAGGAAATTTTAACAAAAATCAAAGTGGCCATAGATAAATAAATAAATAAAGAATTGTATATGAATTATTTATTACCTGTCAAGTTTTGATAAGTAATACCTAATTTTTGAGTTTCTACCTCGTTATATTACATTTTTTAATATTTATTTACTCATTTATTTATTTCTCATTTATATTTTCTTTATTACTAAAAATGGCTGAAAGTCGAAGTTACGAAAATTTTGAAAAGTATGATATACAGGGTGATTCACGTTGAGTGTCCTATTAAAAGTTCTGGAGAACTATAAACGGGATTTTTTTCAAATTCGGTATACGGACATAATAGGTAATAATCTATATTTTAAAAATATTTTCGCAAGTGCAGCGTTGCCACATCTCTCCCAAACCAATAGCAACATTGAAATTTCAAATAGAACACCCTATATTTTATTACAGTTTCTGATTCTACGCACGATTTTAAGTAACTTTTATTAACATCTTCCTATACTTATCTCCTACCATTTTCTCTAAAAAAATTAATTTATGATTTTTTTTTAGAAAATCACCACGTTAATAAAATTCCATATTTACCTGCGTAAGCGAGATAATTACTAGATTTTTTTTCTGGGTTAGAGAATGCATATATTTAAAATAACTATATGTTAGAATAGCGATATATCATACAGGGTGTCGTATAAAATGGGCATTTTTATCGAAATTTAGTAATGGTGAAAACTCATTTATTTTAAATACAACACCCTGTATTTTATGGTATCTTCGAATAAACCAATACCTTACCTATAATATTTCCATATATGTTCCTATACCCATCTCCCACCATTTTTTAGATATGAGCCAACTTTGAATATTTTCCTGTTTTCAAAGACTACCATAACAAAACCACCCGCTTAACGAATAACTTAGCTTGGTAGGCCATGGAAGGTTTTGTTTACTTCTTCCTGACATCTTTTTGACATTAACAGATAGTTTTCAATTGATGCTCCGTAAAAATGGAAAACGCAATTGAATATTCCAATATTGATATTTTAAATTTATTTTACATTCATGGAGAGTGTAACAAAGTTATTCCAAGAACCTGCAGAAAATTTAACGAGATGTATCCTCATTTACCCCCTATGCACAGGAAAAAATTTAGAAGGTACAAATGCAATAATAGTTTTTATTTCCTTAAAAATCAATTTATGTTGCTGAAACAACAGGAGGTTGTCAGTATTAACGTGCATAACATAATATTTTGATGATGGTCCTTGGACTCTGATTATACACATTAATACTGACATCCTCTCTTTTGGTACAATTCTTTCGTACGTGTACACAGCATTTTAGGGTTTCTATTTATTTTGCCTTCATATTTCAGATATGAAGCAAATTTTAAAAATCACGGCAAAATTATAAAACATAGATCATACACAAAACTACAAACTGATAATGAAGGCAATGAAATAAATGTACTTGGATATTTTAACGTTTACCCTCAAGCATCAATTAGAAGTGCTGAAATAGATCTAGGACTTTCATATTCAACAATTCACCGTATTCTAAGCAAACATAACATTCAACCATTTAAATTTATCACCCAGCAAGGCCTTTTACCAGAAGATTTTCAGAGACGTACTGAATTTTGCGAAATAGTTCTAACTAAAATTGAGGAAGACCCACTATTTTTGAAAAAAATTATCTGGACTGACGAGTTGAAATTTACGAGGTAAGGAATATTTAATAAACGAAATAGTCATTTTTGGGCGGCTGAAAACCCTAAATTTGTTATAGAACGAAGATTTCAGTTTCAATTCGGGTTTAATGTTTTTTGCTTACTGATGAACAATAAATTTGCTTATTGTATCTACGATGAAAATTTAACTTCAAATAAATATCTGGATATTTTAAGAACTACAGTTAATGAGTTTTTGGATGAGTTACCACTACAATTATTGATTTCTTGCTGGTACCAATTGGATGGGGCTCCTGCACAATATGGAATATATGGAATGTTCGAAGATAGGTGGTTCAGACGTTTGGGACCATGGGATTGGCCACCTCGGTCTCCGGACCTAACTCCCCTAGATTCTTACCTTTGGGGAACCATCAAAGAGCGAGTGTATGTAGGAAATCCAATACAAAATCTCCAGGATCTGGAAAATCGAGTACGTCAAGCTTTTGATCTCGCTTACGCAGGTAAATATGGAATTTTATTAACGTGGTGATTTTCTAAAAAAAAATCATAAATTAATTTTTTTAGAGAAAATGGTAGGAGACAAGTATAGGAAGATGTTAACAAAAGTTACTTAAAATCGTGCGTAGAATCAGAAACTGCAATAAAATATAGGGTGTTCTATTTGAAATTTCAATGTTGGTATGGTTTGGGAGAGATGTGGCAACGCTGCACTTGCGAAAATATTTTTAAAATATAGATTATTACCTATTATGTCCGTATGCCGAATTTGAAAAAAATACCTTTTATAGTTCTCCAGAACTTTTAATAGGACACTCAACGTGAATCACCCTGTATATCATACTTTTCAAAATTTTCGTAGCTTCGACTTTCAGCCATTTTTAGCAATAAAGAAAATATAAATGAGAAATAAATAAATGAGTAAATAAATATTAAAAAATGTAAAGTAACGAGGTAAAAACGCAACAATTAGGTATTACTTATCAAAACTTGACAGGTAATAAACAATGCATATACAATTGTTTATTTATTTGTTTATCTATGGCCACTTTGATTTTTGTTAAAATTTCTTTAAAATGTAAAAATTGGGGTGGTTTTTTAAAATATAAATACCACGAATTATATATGTTTGAAAAGCTAAAAAAACCCTATCGAACTGCCAACCAATATACAGGGTGTCCCATTTAAAAAAAAACATAATATTGGTAAATAACTCAAAAATGGTATGTGATAAAAAAAAACTGACTACCTTACTGGATTCTACGTACAAAACTGCGTAATAAGCAGTTTTTACCTTTTTGCTATCTCAAACGGTATGCGAGCTACGAGGGGGGTCCCAAAATGCAGTATTTTCAAAATCACCCTGTCTCTCAGAAACTAAGCGGGCTGAGAAATGTTTGTTTACGGCATCTTTAGTTTCACAAAAATCGAGCACAGTGTTGCGAAAACCGCAAGTCTCTATCTTTTCAAATAGCCGAGATACCCCGTAAAAGCATCGAAATTTGGACACCCTGTACTGTTCAAAAAAGTGAGAAGAATAAAATAATAAATTGACTTATCCAAGGTTATTTGTGTTTAAAAATATTCAATTTAAGATAATCTTCCAAAAGGGTATGTATGGCCTTAAAACGAAATATTGCTTTACCATCTCCAACGCAACTTATAGCCGTACAGGTAGTAACAATAAGGAGACCTGCTATTAGTTTGTTGCAATATCTGACATGGTTGTCTAGAATTCTTTTAATATCTGGATGTTCTGACGTAATTTTTTCATCTTCCCTGCACATTGATCGCAAGAGATTTGCAACTTTTTTTGAATTAATCATAAATATCTTCAATATAAGCACTGCACTATACAGGAAATTCTTCATGGCTTCCAGTGCTAAAATGTAAAAAAGAGGAAATAAGTTTTGAAAATCAATCATCGTCAAAAAAAGACGCACTCATTATTTTTTCATATTCATAACAAAGGCTCTAAAGAAAAGTAAGATATTATTTCTACGTATTATTAAATAATTGAAAACACAAGTTTTACCTTGTTAACTGTGACTTATTTTATTTTTGCACTTTCATACTGCAGTTTCATACTACTAGTACATTTTCAAACGCAATGAAGATATTGGTATGATTTGGGAAAACCAACTGTACAGGGTGATCAGTTAAGGGTAGCGAGCGGCCATATCTCATAAGATATTGGTCGTATAGATTTGAGAAAAAAAAAATCGTAATAAAAGTCGCCAAGAGAAATTGCTGAAAATTATTTTCGAATTTGTCAAACGTCCGCTAGAGGGCGTAATAACCAACACCAAGTAGAAAAATGGGGTTTTTATAGAATTTTGCCTAATGAAAATATATCGATGATATCATTTTCATATTTAGTGACCATTTCCCTACACTTTTTGTCTAAAATGTTTTGTTCTATATATCAAAATAAAACGGTGGAGGAATTTCAATTGTTTTTTCAAACAAACCAAGATGTCTCCCGTTTCTTTTGACCGATTTTAGCAAACTTAGGCTCATATGAAAGAGCATAATTTGCACTACAAAACGCTTATTTGGTTTTGAATTTTTCACTTTTGCTGGCGTCGCTAGATGGCGTTAACTGAATTAGTAGCATATTTTTTAGTTTTTTTCAAAAAAAAACAAATGTAATGGCATATTCATTTTTACATATTTTAAAAGGGGATAAATTTCTCTATAATTTAATGAAAATAATTTATCATCTACCTTTTTTTGAACCGTTGATATTGACCAAAATTGATTTTTTTTCGTTAGACGAACGGTTTTGGATTGAAAAAATAAGATGCTTAACAATGATAACTATAAGGTTCAAAATTATTTTTAAATATTACATCTCACAATAATAAAATTATTACCTATTATTTTTATCATTAATAATCATTTAATTAGCGAGAGAATGCTTTAGTTCATAATTTATTATTAATAATTATTATTATTTCATATATTAAATTAAAAATCAAACTTAACTAACATCGCATTTAAGCGAAGCAGGCCATGATCTACGTTAAAAAACAAAACACCAAATTGTCAATCACGTTGATATTCATTTTGATAGTTCCTGCTATTGACATCTAATTTAATGTTATGTAAAAAATATTTTTACAACAAATCATGCCTTTTATGAATGAAGAAGCCTTTGATATGTTGAGAATTTATTTTCAATGTTTTGAAAATGCGGCGATTGCTTCTAGGCAGTATGCACTGCGTTATCCCCTCCGAAGACACCATTCGAGAATGGTTTTTCATCGTTTAGCCTTACGTTTAAGGCAACATGGCCAAGTGCAACCAACTCCAACTTTGAGAAGAAATCGTAGAGTAAGAAGAGAAGATAACATTATAAATGTGTTGGCTTATATTCATGCAGACCCCCATTTAAGCATAAGAGAGATCTCCAGAGATTTAGACATATCCTATGGCTCAGTGCAAAAAATATTAATGGATTTTAAAATGCATCCATATCACATCGTGATTCATCAAGCCCTAAATGACACTGACTTTGAACGTAGGCTCGATTACTGCTACTGGCTTAGAGACTTCATTAGGGAAAACCATCATATTTTGTCACAAGTATTGTGGACAGACGAAGCATCGTTTTGCAGTAATGGCAGGGTAAATCTTCATAACGTGCATTACTGGTCGGACACTAATCCACACTGGTTACGTGAAGATTATCAGCAGGGTCGATGGAGCGTCAACGTCTGGTGCGGTGTTATTAATGGTGCTATTATCGGTCCGCACATCTTTAATGGCAATCTAACCGGTGACATGTATTTGAACTTTTTATTTAACGATTTACCAGGACTCTTAGAAAATGTGCCTTTACAAGTAAGAAGAAACATGTGGTTTCAACAAGACGGATGCCCGGCACATTATTCACGAAATGTGCAAGATTTTTTGAACAGGCATTTTCCTAACCGTTGGATTGGTAGAGGCAGATTTTTCTGGCCACCACGGTCCCCCGATTTAACCTGCCTTGATTTTTAGCTGTGGGGCCGAATAAAGGATTTGGTTTATAAAACTCGACCAACTACTCGAGAAGACATGATAGTCCGAATTCAAAACGCCATAAATATTATACCAAGAGCGGAAATTGAGACAGCTGTCAACTCCACCCAGAAGAGATTGGACCAGTGCATTCAAAATAATGGACAACATTTTGAATATTTACGACAAAACTATTAATTTATTTTTAACGTTTATTTTTAAAGTTCCATGTTCTTGTTTTTAGTGTTATTGCTCCTGCTGTTGTTGGACAGTTTTATTAAGATTTTTCATTGTTAAACATCTTATTTTTTCAATCCAAAACCGTTCGTCTAACGAAAAAAAGTCAAGAGGTTCTTTTTGTTAGCAACTAATAAGTGATTACGAAAATTATTTTTATTTTGACAAAAAGCAGTGGCGTGGCATTTTTTAATAAAATAAAATAATATTTTGGTTAGTATCAAAGGTTCAAAAAAAGGTAGATGATAAATTATTTTCATTAAATTATAGAGAAATGTATCCCTTTTTAAAATATGTAAAAATGAATATACCATTACATTTGTTTTTTTTTGAAAAAAACTAAAAAATATGCTACTAATTCAGTTAACGCCATCTAGCGACGCCAGCAAAAGTCAAAAATTCAAAACCAAATAAGCGTTTTGTAGTGCAAATTATGCTCTTTCATATGAGCCTAAGTTTGCTAAAATCGGTCAAAAGAAACGGGAGACATCTTGGTTTGTTTGAAAAAACAATTGAACTTCCCCCCCCCGCTTTATTTTGATATATAGAACAAAACATTTTAGACAAAAAGTGTAGGGAAATGGTCACTAAATATGAAAATGATATCATCAATATATTTTCATTAGGCAAAATTCTATAAAAACCCCATTTTACTACTTGGTGTTGGTTCTTACGCCCTCTAGCGGACATTTGACAAACTCGAAAATAATTTTCAGCAATTTCTCTTGGTATCATTCGTTAGTGCTTCGTTCGTGCTTCTTAGTGCTTTATTTGATTTCGTTAGTGCTTTCTTAGTTTCGCATATAATTTTTTTTTTAATTTCAAAGTCAGCCCCTAAAGTTTTTCTGATTGACTCAAACTAGGTGTCGTTATTTAGTGCTTCGATTAGTTTCGTTAGTGCTCCTTTATTTTTTTAAATATACGTTTACCTTTGTTTTGGGCCAGCCCTCAAAGTTTATCTGATCGGCCCGAACTAGGTGCCGTTCGTTAGTGCTTTGTTAGTGCTCTTTAGTGCTTCAAGAAGTTTCGTTATTACTTGCTAAATTTTGGAAATATCGGTTTATTTTGTTTCAAGGTCAGCCCCCAAAGTTTATCTGATCGTCCCAAACTATATGTCATTCGTTAGTGCTTTGTTAGTGCTTCAATTAGTTTAGTTAGTGCTTTTTTAGTTTAACAAATATTGATTTTTTTAAATTTCAAGGTCAGACCTTAAAGTTTTTTTGATCGACCCAAACTAAGTGTCACTCGTTACTGCTTTGTTAGTTCTTCTTAGTGCTTCAAGAAGTTTCGTTAGTGCTTGCTTAGTTTTGGAAATATTGGTTAACTTTGTTTCAAGGATAGCCCCCGCTTTGGTTATGTTCGTAAGAGAACTGGTACAAATAGGTACAACAAGAAATAAAATTTATGGAAAAAGATTTGAAATATTAAATCAATTTTTTGATGCTACAGGATTGGTAGATGGAACATTTGAAATAAATTGTGCTTCAAATGTATGTTCCTTACTAGAAAAAGTAATTGGAAAATGTAACATATTAGCCAGTTCCAATGAAATAAAAAAATGTTCATTCTGCGAAAAGAGTCATAATCACACACAAATTTTCTTACCGGTAAATATTGATATGATTTCTACTTCAATAAATTCGCTCGAGGAATCAATTACAAGTACCTTCTTCACAAGTTTGAAGTGCAAAAAATATGAAAATAATGTTACCATAGAAAGAGCCATTAATAACCAGATGTTAACAATTTATTTTTAGAGGCGGAATAATCTTTTACAAACCATCAACCAACGACACAATTGTTCATTATGTAGCACTTTGTAGGACAAATAATGGCTGTTGTGAAATGTA
The DNA here is from genome assembly GCA_030620095.1 of Kuschelorhynchus macadamiae. Classification (NCBI taxonomy): domain Eukaryota; kingdom Metazoa; phylum Arthropoda; class Insecta; order Coleoptera; family Curculionidae; genus Kuschelorhynchus; species Kuschelorhynchus macadamiae. The sequence goes on from JAUTXW010005403.1 coordinate 788,764, forward strand.
TGACGACTTAAGTGAAAATGTAAAAAATATTAATATTAAGTGCAATTCTACACGGTATATACCATAAATATTATTACATTTTTACTTTTGATATGTTTTTGATTGATGGATTTTGTAATAAATAATAATATAATAAAACGATAATTAGTTTTTTTTATTAAACTGGTGTTTCAATACTCCCTATAGAAGAATTTTTAACGAAGGAAATAAAAAAACAAAGAAGATATCCAAAAACTGAGTTACTTCCTCAAAAATATGTTAGGAAATAAAATTAAAAATATTTATGTTGGAACCCGACATTAATTAACATTGATAGTAAATCATACCTTAATTTCTACATACCCTATATAATAGTATGACTTTTGATTAAAAAAGTTTAGTTTTTGAAATATTTTGCTTTAAAATTACCAAAAAATCCGTTTATTTTAAACATTAGTTGATACCACGTAGAACCTTTTCATTCATGGTTATCGATTCATATACAAAATCTAATAAACATTAGTTTGATCAAATCAGAAAAAAATTGGGGCTGAACTTGAAATCAAAATAAGCAAATATTTTCAAAATTCAGAAGTCAATAACGAAACTACTCAACAATATAAAGAACTAATGTTCACACTTAGTTTATGATGATTAGAGAAACCTTGAGGTTAGAGCTTAAATAATGATAAGCGAATATTTATTTTAAAAATGCACCAACGAAATTAATCAAAGCACCAAAAATCACTAAAGAAGTACTAACGAACGACGCCTAATTTGGGTCTATCAGAGAAATATTTGAGATGATCTTGAAACAAAATAAACAAATATTGCCAAAATTAAGCAAGCAATAACGAAACTAGTTGAAGCACTAAAAAGCACTAAAGTGCGACACATAGTTTGTGCCGATCAGAAAACCTTTAGGGGCGGACCTTGAAACAAAATTATCCAATATTTCCAAAACTAAGCAAGCACTAACTAAATTTCTTAAAACACTAAAAAGCACTAACGAATGACACTTAGATTGGGCCGATCAGATAAACTTTGGGGGCTGGCCCAAAATAAAGGTAAATGTATATTTACAAAAATAAGGAGGCACTAAAGAACGACACCTAGTTTAAGCCAATCAGAAAAACTTTAAGGGCTGAACTTAAAAAAAAAAAAATTAATATAGGCGAAACTAAGAAAGCACTAACGAATGATACCAAATTCGAGCGAATCGGAGATTCTTTGGGGACTAACTTCACGGACCTCCTAATACATCAAGAGTTCATAATAATGTTTACTTTATGCATAAACGAAAATTACTTTGAATTTGACGGAGAAAACTATAAACTAAATGACAATTTAGCAGTGGGCTCCCCCTATCCAACAAATATATCATAAGGTTAAAGATTTCCATTTAAAATATACAACCATTACATATTTTGGACCAATATCTAACAAAATTGCAAATATTTAAAAAAAAATAAAAATATTAAAACTACTTTTCTATCGTCACAAAAACTGTCTAATTTGATTTTTAACGTCAAAATAAAAATAAATAAGTATAAGGAGTCTGTAGTTTATAGGTTAAAATGCAATAACTGGCATAAAGGGCAAACAGCAAACAGGGAGAATATATACATATAGATTAAAAAAACAGAACTTTCATTTCGCCAACCATTTCTTAGGAATGTTCCATACATTTTTTGATAATAATAAATAAGTTAGATGAATTACAATTATGAGCTAAAAAATCCCAAATTGGATTGTTTAAAATAATAGAACTTTATAAACAATAAAGTCCCAAATGTTATCCTTTTAAATCGACAAACAGATGTTGGAAATACCACCCTATTAAAACTTTTTGACCATAAAAAATATACGTTGGTTTTCCCTAATTATACTCTTAAGAATTAAAATGTATGATGGTGTATCTAATAATAAATTACAAGAATTCTTGAGATTAGTGATAAAATTTAAAATATCATTTTCATATACACTTAATAAAAATAGTGTACTGTTACAGGATGGCACACATCTGCGCACAAAAATTAAAATTGTCTGCCATTACATTCTTTGGAACCAGTGCGCCATTATTAACAATCCTAATTTCATTTTTGGATGGATCATAATCAATAGCCACATAGCTTTTGATTTTTTGTTTGAATTTTGAATATGATTGTCTTTTTGTTGTTAATAAAATAGTTTTAGTTTTTCTTTGTAAATATTATTAAAAAGTTTGGTGATATCTTTATATTTTTCATCTTGTTTTTACAAATCGGTTAATCACTTTATGGCGAAATAGCTCCGGCGTTAGACCAATATTTTTTGAACCCCTATTTTTGCTGGAAATATTAATTTTGACTAGATAAAAGCACAATGTGTAATAAGAAAGTAACTGTCTAGAAAAGGCTTCAAATGCACCGTTTGGACAGTCCCGAGAGTAAACATCATACCATTTTTCTTCCCTTATAAACTCTATAAAGTTATTTATATTTTTATGTGAGAAATCTCTTTTAAATCCATAGTTGGGATTATTATTTAGTTTTTCGGTTTTAAATTCAATTTCCAAAAATTGTGAGAAATGATCCGATAAGCCCAAATTTACAACGGAAGCAACAAATGGCTTATCGATGTTGGAACTTAAAGTCACTCTAGCAGATGATAAAAGAGTGGGTTCTCAATCGAAAGTTGATATTAGGTCCATAAAAATCGATAGCGATGCACTTTGTTCTAAAAAATTACAGTTGAAGTCTCCCCCGATAATCAAAGTACAGTAAGGATCAGACATTTTTGAAAGGAAACCACTTAACAGATTCAAAAAAATTTCCACCAGGTAGTCTTTACATAACCACCACTTTTAATTTGAAAGAACTGATTCTTAAACAAGCACATTCAAAAATACCTTCCATACAAAACTCTGCAACATCATGAACAGTAATATTAGATACAAATCCGACATTTTTAAAAACGGCAACTCCTCCACTTTTCATGTAAGTTTTGCTTCTACGTTTATAGAAGGGAAAAAACAAAAATATTTGTAGACGCTTTGATCATTTTTAAAGTGAGACTCGTTTTAGATTACAAGTACTACTTTTAATAAGGCCAACTATAGACACGTGTTTATGATTTAAGGTCAACACTCAACAAATTGAGAGACGAGTACAACTAGCGCGAAAATTAATACACAAAACCATACTAGGGTCACCAACAGGAACAAAACCGTTACCAAGAGAACATCCGAAATCCTTTTTACTATTACCACGGAACAGCATGTGGCGAAACTCAAAACCCAAGAGTAATTAAATTGAAACTAGGAAAATATTAACCCCGGCAAGAACTATTATATAGTAGAATCATGTCATCTTTATATGGTATTTCTTGTCTTTTAAAATAAACCACTAAATATTTTTTCTTCAAGAAGCAGTTGGTAGTTTGTCAAACTTTCTAGAATAGTGACTCTCATTGTCCATATTGATTTTCAACTGAAGAGGAATAAGGTCCAGGATTTGTATAAAATATTCCTCGAGATCATTTTCATTCGTGTCTTCGTGATAATCACCAACTTTATTTGCCTGAAATGATAGTAAATCATCTTCCGGAAAGCTATTTTCCCACCAATATATGCGATCATTAACAGCTTTTCCTTGCCAGAAGGCACATTAATTCAAAAGGACAATCCTTCTAGCAAAGCTTGGCGTGAACTTGTTATTTTCTTATCCTGCTATATTTTTAAATTACTATGTTCAGTCAGAAAAAGCAGATATTTAGATCGTCTTCCTGACTCAATGGCATGCATTGGAAAACACTTGTTAAAATTTCATCTTTTCAAACTTTGAATTGCCATGTCAATATTATCTGTTTACCTCGTTTCTGTATTTAAGCGTCGAGTTTAAATATTCGCCTCTTATTTAAGGGCGCAAAATACTTTTCACAAAATTTAACGACCTATTAGAACGTGAAACTTGCGTAAATAAAGAATAGTATAAACACAATAATACCTGATTCATTATATCGCGCAATAAGGGAATATTTTCTTTATTGCATATTTTCAAAAATAGATCAATCTCTCTCCGTAGCGCATTATTAATTTCAGCTAAAGATTATCTGATATCATTACCAACAGCTTTAATATACTCCTCAGGATTCCTTTATTTATGGTTCTTTCGACTGTTGGACAAAGCCTTTGATTCGATCCGTACCCAGACACATAGGTTTTGATGGATAAACACAATTGTGTATTCGTGTTAATTACTTCTTCTGCTAAACGGGAAATATTTTTGCGGAAAAGAGAAAACAAACAAACAAAAGTATGCTTTAATGTCGCAGGGAAATTGTTACAATTTAATGGACAAAGCGAAATTTACCAAATTTAACAAAAAAAAAATACAAAAACAGTGGAAAAACAAAATATTAATCGAAACAAAATCATTTTTCATCAAAGCGAAATTTACCTTAAAACAAAAAAAACAAAATATTGATCGAAACAAATTAATTTTTCGATAGATCAATGCAAATACACAAATTGTAAATATAACATTCGTTATATTCGTAACATTGTCGTAAAGCGGTTAATAAATCCATTGAAATTAAAATTACGCGACCTTAAACTCTATTTTGTTATCGTTATACAAGCAAAATAAGTGAAGTTAAACAAAAAGCGTACTGAACTAATATAGTAAATAAAGTGTATTAGAAAAAAAAAATGTATAACTTTAATCTAATATGTAACAAAAATAATTAATTATGTCGTCAGCAAAGAGAGAGATTTTTCCATTAATTTTTAGGTTGATGATATCATTAATGTATAACAAAAAAAGAATAGGTCTCAAGACCGAACCTTGAGGGACTTCACATGTAATCACTTTACAATCAGGATCAGAACCATTTGCCCTTACAAATTGTTGCTTATTCCCGAGATAAAATTTATACCAATTTAAAAAAATACCCCGGATTCCATAAAAATTGAGCTTGCTTATCAAAATTTCATGAGTAACACAGTCAAAGGCTTTTGCATAGTCAAAAGAACTGAAGCGGTGGGGTGGTTGTTATTGATGGAAAAGTAGACGTCGCTAAGCAGCAAGAACGTGGCGTTACTGATGGACTTGTTGGGTAAAAATCCAAACTGATCCGGAAATATTATCTGATATTTAAGGAGAAATGGCATCAGATGATTCTTTAGTAACCTCTCAATGATTTTTGACAGCACTGGTAGTAGAGCAATTGGGCGATAATTGCAAGAGTTAGTTTTTTCGCCCCTTTTATGAAGAGGAATAATTATAGCATTCAGGGAATATAATATATATATAAGAAAAGGCTATCAGCGACATTTTCCGATGTAGAGAGAAACGAAAGAGAGTCCAAACTTGGCGAGATACTAGAGGAAACATTTCTGCTTACATTAACAAAATAATTATTTAGGTCATTTGGCCTTGGCAAGATGTAAGTCCCAGGGTTTCATTTGCTTCTGAGGTCATTGATAATGGACCAGGTTTCCTTTGAAACGTTTTTAGACTTTGTTAGACGTTTTTGATATTATATATTTTTTGTTGACTTGATTAGTTTAATTTAGATCTTCCTATAATTAGAGATATATTTGAGAATAAGAATGGAGTCGGTGAATTTTTTTTTATATGAAAGAAGGAACATATATTTTTAGCAGAAATGGGTAGTCCTTTCGTGGTCCACGGTTTATGACGCTTGAGTTTGATAGTCTTATGCGGGAAGGCCCTATTAAAAGTACTTAAAATTTTATTTAAAAAAGTTCTATAATTTGAGCTTACATTTTCAAATTTAAAATTCAAGTCGGTGTTTAAGCAAATATTATTAAATTCTGAAAAATTGGCGGCCGAGAAATTCTGCCCCTATGGCAAGTTTGAATCGCGCAACTTCATTTTTATTATTTTTAAAATGGTGTCTTTCAAAATAAATGAATATAATTATACAATGTGTCCAAAAAGTATGCAACAAATGGGGAACATTTTATTATTCACTTCTCAGAAATTTTTATTCTTGGTAAAAATGGTGCTTGAAGAAAAAATTGTTTTGTCAGTATTAAAGCTTAGGTCAGATATACAGGGTGATCAAAAAATTCGAAAAGTGGATTTAAAAAACTAAGAATATCAAAAAAAATTTTTAAAACCCATTAAAATCGTATAAAAAAGATATAGTTTTTTCATATTATATATAGTTAAAGAGATATATAGATAGATGGTTTTTTTATGGATGTGTGATCTTAAAAATCTCCTTAACTATAATAAAAATGGAGACATTCTACTTAGCTTTTTTACGATTTTTTGTGGTTTTTAAAACTCCTGTCAAAAAATTTGTATTTTTTGAAATTTTTAGTTTTTGAATCCAACTTTTTTGTATTTTGTGAACAACCTCTATATCCGACATACTTCAATACTGTCAAAACTATTTTTTTTCAAGCGCCAACTTTCATCAGTTATCTGACGATTGAATTATAAAAAGCATTCCCATTTGCATACTGCTTTGGACACATGGTATATTCAGGGCCAGACTAAGTTGATGCGAAATGACAAAGTCAAACATCTCTGTCTGTGTTTGGTATCAACAATATATAAGAACAGTGTCACAATAAAAAAAACACATCAATCAAAAAACCTAAAAATATTTGCCCAGCTTTGTTTAAAAAATATTGTTTGACTATTTCTTTATGTATTATGATATATATATATATATATATATATATATATATATATATATATATATATATATATATATATATATATATATATATATATATATATATATATATATATATATATATATATATATATATATACAAATTTATTTATATTTGTAATATAATAAAAACTAAAAAATATACAGGGTGTATTAATTAAAAAAATACGTTTGGTTTAATAATAATAAAAACGGGCGGTCCTCTTACGCCAGATCTTTTGTGTTATAAAAATAAAGTACAACTTGCCTTCTTCTATATCATTTCCAATTGTGAACCATATCTCGAGAACATATAAAAAGGTTGCTATGATGTATGTACCCATATTCAACAAAGAGAACACTCTATATAAGTGCCGCGAAAACTTCGACCACTCAGGCATTTCTTGCCTATAAACACCTGCATATACCAAAAAAATAATGCAGACCTTAAAAAATCTGTTTTCCGATGACATGATTTTAAGATTTTTACTTGGGGAGGACGCGGAAAGTAATGGCAAAATTTTAAATTAAAGGAAATTATATAGCCAATAGAAACATAATTACTGTTATATGTTATCAGTAATAAAAACGGTTTGTTAGGGGTTTTTAAAGATGCAGTTTAAGCTGGGCCGGGAATGAATGTTTTAGTAAACCATAGGCGCCGATGTGTGTGTAGTTGATTTGATTTCTTTTTCCTGCTATTGTTGAGGACAGGGAACAACAAACCACCGAAGATACGAAGACATCGTAAAACCGCCAAATACTCGTAAAGCTCTGCCCGAGGTATAAATTACTTCTGTTGCGTTGATTTCAAAGGCTAATTTGGTAAAGATCCAATTCAACCCAGCAAAGCCAACTGGTGCAGTGTGGTAAGTTTTAAAATGTCTAGCCAGTAGGGGTGACACATCACCCTCAATATCAGCGTCACCTATCTTCAGCGTAATATATGATAACGCCACAAGGAAATTCTAATGCTGAGTAAAATTGTCTTGTTTTGTGTATCTTGTAGCAGGCTTCTTGGTAATATTTCATTTGAGTAAACTAATCTTGTGAGATAATGTTTTAGTCTTCTGTTGGGTTTTAAGCTTTTTTTGTTATTTAAAAAATTATTATCTAATCCGATATAATTTAAGGTGTCGTATGTATGTAATATTGTTACAATATGGCGAATACATGAAGCCAGAGGGGGTTTACGGAGTTTGGAGACCGTTCACATATACATTCATTTAATATACTTAATAAAAATTTCGTTCGATACCTCAGTATTCCATTTTATTTAAAATTGTATTTACTAATTCTTATTTAATTCTTGTTATTTTTAATGGTTAATAATTTTATTTTTAAAAATTTTGGGTTCACATCAAAATTTTATAACGTTCTCCTTATATGACACTTGATTTTTATGGAAAATTTTAATTTACTCTGGGTGCTATTTTTTTGATCATGATATTTTGAACATTTTATTAGGCCGCGATTTTGTTCTGCTGTAATGAATTCGCACCAAAATTTAACCAGTTTAGCCTTTTATTACATTTGATTTTTGTCTAAAATTTGAAGTCAATTGGATAGATACCTTTTTAAAATTGATTTTTTAAAATCTTTTTTAGCCCGATATTTTCTTCGACCATATTGCATTTTCATCAAAATGCTACCATTTTATTCCCTTGTGACATTTATTTTAATTTTTTAACAAAATTTGAAGCAAAGCGAGGATAGTAATACCATAGTAGAAGTAAACTAGTAGGTCCACTCCTAGACAAATCCTTTGATCTATTTCTGCCAAATTTTTTTCGCGTCCCTTCATTACTGGTGCCTACGGATATGCCCAAATTGTTGCATAGGTTTCCGAACGCCGCGGACGGCAAAGGGAAGTCGGGTACTCGCCAGAGATCTATTTAGGAAAATATGGGTACACAATAATATAAAAAATATCGTTTGATCATCGCGTGAAAAATTACGTGAAAACGGAATATTGCAGAACTTTTCATGTAAGCAATAGAACTTTTGCATCTGCAAAATGAGAACAAATACGGCAAACATATAATTTTTTACCTAAATCGTCTTAAATATCTCAAGTTAGAAGTTAAAAGTGAGTGGATCAAACGGACCCTCCACTACAACTCTAAATCCTCAACGAGGCTTATCATTGCATTTGGGGAGGTATTCTTTAAGTCCTCGGCAGCAGGCTATCTCTACCAAATATGGAGAACCTGAGCCTGGCAGCTGCCGGGCATTCACACAGCACATGGTTGGCTGTCTCATCATCCTCCATACATAGGCGGTACTCGAAATCGTCTTCAAGCCCCATCCTCTGCATGTGATGTCTTAGACCACAATGGCCAGTGTATAGGCCTATTGCTGTTCTGAGCCTAATTCTATTCATATTTAACAGACTTTCTGTTATCATCTTCCTAGGAAGTGGGATAAATGCCTTTGCATGAGACAGACCTGGCAGTCCAAGCCAATAGAGATTAGCTTTTTCTTCAACCAAATCCAAAATTGCCTGTTTGACAGTTTCGTGGGCTACTCCTAAAGCTGGTTCAGGTCCCACGAATTTTGTTCTCTGCTCCTTTCTTTACTAGAAGGTCCGCAGACTCATTTCCCTCCAAACTAGCATGTCCTGGTATCCAGATAAGGGCGATTTTATTGTCGCTCCCCAGGTTACCAAGTGCCTTTTGGCCGTTCCGAACTGTTTTGGATGTACACTGAGCCATTTCAAGTGCTTTAAGGGTTGCTTGACTATCCGAGAATATTTTTATCGTTTTATGTGTTATTTGTTGGTCCTGCAACATTCTAACACACAATTCGGTAGCATGAACTTCTGCTTGGAATATTGAGGTGTTATTGTCCAGGCTTACTGACAGAGCAACCTTCGGACTTACCTTTTGCAGTACTTTGTGAACAGCTCTCCTTTCAGTAGATCAGATTTATTCTGATCCCACTCCTCTCTCCCTGGGAAGATCATGAAGTAGGGTTATTGTGCACTAACCGTTTTTGGTAGCAGGTCCGATGGCATTTCCAACATGTAATGGTTTTACAACTTTCAGCATGTTGGATGATTCCATGTGACTCATGCTATCCACCATGCTCTTGGTGACATGGTGGAGTCTGTATGTTGTCGTCCTTGCTTCCCCTTCCACAAATAGGTGTAATGGTTTCAAAAGTAGAAGTGGTGGTAGAAGTTTCAAAAGGAGTTCTATGGCCGCTGTCGGAGTGGAGCGAATCGCTCCTGTAATTGACAAGCAAGCCTGTCTCTGCAGTCCACTCAGCTTGGCTTGGGCATGTCTCAAGTTCTTCACAACGTTTAAAAACCAATTTTTATCAGAAAATATTTCGGTATATCTACGAGCTCACGAGTTAACCGAACTGATTTTGGGTATAATCAATTTAGATGAAAGGGCATGAAATGACAAAAAAAACTATTTATGGGGTAAAATCACGTAGTATTTTCTTATTACGGATTTTTAGGTACACACATTTTTAATTCTAAAGTTATCGTTTTTTCATGGAAAAAAATTTGCCGTGTTTCGTTTTTAAATGCTTCCACAATTCTATTTTAAGGTATTTTACAGAGATGCAAATTCGTTAATTCTGACTTAAAAATAAAATTAATTAAATTACGAATTTTGGGCGCCCCAAACCAAACTTAAAATCTGATACGTTAAATTTTCCATTCCAATTTCCAAAATAGGTTGTACAGCTTATTTAACATTTCAATTCTTTCAAAACTTTAGAATATCGTAAAAAATCCAGTAAAATATGGTATTGTTCTAGAGATTATCTTCTACTTATATCAACTTTAATTTTAACACTAATTTAATGTTTTATTTAATGTGATTTTATTAATATATCGGTTAGGAGATTTTTTGATGTTTTTCCTCAATAACTATTTATTATTTTTTCATATACAGGTTTTAAAATACTATCAATTTTCATTTCATATTTATAATCCATTCTAGTTTTAGGCCAATCCGACTCTGTTCTGGGACGCAACGCTCAAACCTCGCAGCTCGAGTGACGGATCTCAACTAAAGTGTTTTGCATGCTACTAACAATCTGCAGAATTTTGTCTGCAGAAGGGAATATTTAGGAGCGTGGTGCTACTAGTTTATATCTGCCGTGGTAATACACCATTTAAAAGGTATACTCCCGGAAATACACCAGGCATATTCCCTCTTTATCTAATTATATTTAACTAGATAAGATACAAAATTACTGGAAAACTGAATGTCGTTACTTAAAGATACTAAGTCTTAGTTTTAAACCGTCAAATCCTTCAAATTAATCAATGTCAAAACTTGAGGGCTAAATTAATTATAAGTATTTGAATGTGTTAATTTAAAATGATAAAACGATTTAACGATGAAACTAAATATATAATTTTGAATGTTGTTTCATATTTTAAGGACCAAAAAGATCATTGCAAAGCCAGGTGAAAAATTTGCGTGCAAATAGCTACTGAAGCACTGAATGATTTTGCAAAACACAAAGAAAATATATCAAAATTAACTCCAGCTGTATCAAAGTCTACTAATTTATAAAATTGGGTTTAGATTTACAAGATTAAATAACCGGAAATTACTAGTAGAACTTCCATTTATTCGTGGCAGGCGTACCTTTTTCCTCAGAAACTATATAAAAGAGTGCAGATTTTTAGACCGGTGTTCCTTGTTGAAACTTGGAATTTTAACAAGGAGATTAATAGGAAAACATTTATTTTTAATTCCGTTGAACAATATTTTGAAGTACGGTGTTTCGCGCTTTTAAATCAGCGATTTTGTTCCAAAAATTGTTGCGACCTTCCCCCCTCATCACAAAAAAGGGCGATTTCGAGCAAGAAATACGTTTTATTGTCATTAAAGTTAAATATTTTACCATATTTTCTAAATTGAATAAAGAGGGTGCTGCTTCTCAAAAAATGAGGCCATTTGGGGTGACAATACATTTTAATAAAATGTATTGTTATCTGCGTGTATGGATACCAATTTTCGTATCTCTACAGGAAACACAAGTAGATGAAAAAATTACCCGCAGATTTCAAACTATATTATTCATTCCTTGTTAATAAAAGGTTTTTATATAAAACAACGTCCATTTTTATTCAGATTTATGTTTCTGAACATCCTACATACAGGTATAATTGCAGTAACACTCTGAAATAAGAATACACGTGCATATTGGAACTAGAAAAATTCTAGTCATTTGTTTTTTGACTTGGTGTATTTCAATGACTATACCTCACGTGTATCAAATGTTATTAACAGATCTCATATTTTAAGACCTAGTAAGGAAATGAGTGAATATATCGATCGAATGCAAGAGGCAAGAACTAACTAAAATTTTGTTTTGGCAAATACTAAGGATTTTTGCTAAACTTATTTATGCTCTACTTTGGACTTATAGTTTCTTTACTAATTACTTTATAATTTTTAATGGGAAATATGGTTTATTTTTCAAATGGCTCAAATAAATGTCATTCCTTCAACTTTTTCTGACCTTTATATATTTAATTTAAATAAAATTAAGGCGCAATAAGACTGTTTTTTATCCCCTCGTTGGGGTCACGGATTATAAAATAAGTGTACTAAGATCGATTCAGGCTCTAAAAAAAATAAGCAAAAACGTCTTAGATATAGCGACACAACTCTAGTTGGCGTACAGCAATCAGCAGAAAGGAGAGAGGGCCTTGATTATCTGTTACATAAAGCAACCAAGGTTTTAAATGTAGTAATATTGTTTCACATCCTCTGTGGAAGATTACACCATAAAGACAAATTAACTAAACACGTATTTATAAAAATATGATTAAATATGTAAAACCGTAAAAATACTAGCCATTGACATTGCAGGTAAAAACTAAGTGAAAAAAATTATAAATTTTGGTCGAATTTTTACAAATATGTTCCCCGGACGTGGTGATAATGTTCGGATTTTTCCCTTGAGAAAGATATTAGTGGAAAAGAATAAACTATAGTATTTAGGAAAACAATTGTCGAGCTTAACGAGTGTTTTTATTGTCCGTGTTCGATTTAAAAAAGTCTGCTCGTCGTATCAGAACGTACTTTTGGTACATTTTACTTTTCGGGTCAAGCTTCCGACAAAACAAAACGGGAAAAGTTCTTGTAGAAGGAGATCTTCAGAAAAGTGTAAAGAAATTACATTTATCGCCGCTTCTTTAAAAAACATCAATTCACTTAATTTTTTATTCTGTCATTCGCTAAAAATCAGTTTTATTGAAAAGTGCCATAGGAAAAAAATAGTGAAGGGACAAAAAGGTACAAAACTGTTTAAGTTTGAAGCTAGATGCTTTAAGAGAAAAGCTATTTTCCGATACATTAATTTCTTACCTCGTTTAATGGTATTCACAGCCAGTGATGAACATTAAAATCCGCATGCGTTAAAGCTCTGGGGTATTTTTTTAATGCAATTGTTGAAGCTCTGCCAAAAACCGACCCTATCGGATAAAAAAATTGATTTGATATTCCTAATTTGAAACTGAGTGTAAGTGTTATTTACCACAATAAATTCGAAAACCGCATTCTATTTTCTACAGCTTTTTAATTCACTAATTGTTTCTAAGACGTACTTAAGTACTTAAAAATCTTCTTATAAAGAAAAGTCTGCATATTTTCTTTATAAGTTGAAACACCAAAGCGTCAATTTGCTATGATTTTCAAATAAATTATTTACATAAATTTAGTTTCATTTTAGATGCTCAAAAAAGATTGTTTGGCTAATTTCGGGTTTGGCAAGATAAAATATGGATATTTTTAACACAATTTGATAGGTAATAGTTTTCTCAGCTTTGCAAAATCTCCTTAACAAAATTCGCTGCCGTTTTCTATATTGTTATGAACGCTAATACTGAATGAATCGCTATAGGTACAGATGCATTTTTTTTACCATATATTCCAGACAGGTAGTTCATTTTCAGGGTTCATGAAGGCTCATAAATATGGTGTATAGAAGTATTTAATATGGATTTTATTTACACAGGGCGCAGTAAAGCATATATAATTGTATAAAGGGGTAATAATATAAACAAGTTGAAATCGCAAAAATTTTCGTAAAAATATAAATTGGGTTTTCTCGGCATTTTAGAGCAATAGGTTAAGAAAAACATATTTAAAAAAAAGTCTGTGCGTATGCGTATTATGTTTTATGCAAATGAAATTCGGGTCAGCAATAACTTGAGAACAACCAAACTAATTTGCTTTAAATTTGCGCCAAAAATGACTCAGATAATTAGATTTTGAATGTCATGGGCGTAGATTTTTAATGCATGCAAAATTTTTATTTTGAGAACGTAAAATCGTTAATAGCCAAATTTAAATAGTGGAAGTAATTTGCGTAGATAGTTACTTTTTTTAGATTATACGCATGTAAAACAAAATTAAGGCAATATTTTCAGAAACGTAAACAAAATTTTTTTGTACACAAATAATTTTTGTTCATTATACAGGGTAGCCCGAAAAGCATGAAACAGAATACCGAAAAAAATCAAAAAACGGGTTTCACTATTTGATGAGATTTTTTAACATTGTGGCAGGTTTTTTGTGTAAAAGTAAACCGTATATTATGTTACACTGGCGAAGTAGGTACATTTTTTTCTTTTCTTTAAATTCCGGTTTAAGAGTTGTAATTCTTTTCCTAGTGAAGAATTATGGTACAAGATTTTTAGGAGGTTTTATTAATAAAATTTCTTTCTTACTGAAACTTTTATATTAACCAAAGTATCGAATTGAGGTTTTCGGTAGTAGTATATTTCACGTTACCTTTAGAAGCGAAATTTATTAAAAAAAATTTTTGACAGGTGCAGAAAAAGTTGTTTTTTCCCAGGACTTTGAAGCTGATTTGAAATACGGATTATAGAAAGTCATGTGACCTCTAGTGGTGTATTTTTTTTATTTTGACAGTTATAAAAAAATTGTTCTTTATAACTTTTAAACTGCTTAAAATTTTTGAATTCTGTTTTCACAGTTACATGTAACTTTTAGTGGAATAAAAATATATATATATATATATATATATATATATATATATATATATATCTATATAGATATATATATATATATATATATATATATATATATATATATATATATATATATATATATATATATATATATATATATATATATATATATATATATATATATATATATATATATATATATATATATATATATATATATATATATATATATATATATATATATATATATATATGTATGTATATATATATATATATATATATATATATATATATATATATATATATATATATATATATATATATATATATATATATATATATATATATATATATATATATATATTTATATAAATACATATATATATATATATATATATATATATATATATATATATATATATATATATATATATATATATATATATATATATATATATGTATATATATATATATATATATATATATATATATATATATATATATATATATATATATATATATATATATATATATATATATATATATATATATATATATATATATATATATATATATTTATATCTATATATATATATATATATATATATATATATATATATATATATATATATATATATATATATATATATATATATATATATATATATATATATATATATATATATATATATATATATACATGTATATGTATATGTATATATATAATATATATATATATATATATATATATATATATATATATATATATATATATATATATATATATATATATGTATTAAAATTACTAAAAATATTAGTTAAAATTTTAACTAATCAAAATTATTTAGTGGAATTTAAGACGGCGGAATAAAATAGCTAATAGTTAATTTTTTTTAACTAATTTAAAGAATTATTTTAAAATTTAATACGAAAATCAAGGATGACCTGTTAAAATTCTCGTAACTGTCCAATATGGTGAAACCAAATGGCGGTTTATCAAAATAATAGTTGTTAGGAACAAATAGTTTTTTTGAACTTAAAAATTAGCTATTTTGTTTTCGGTATTGTTGAAGAATTTATGGTCAAAATGAGTCAAAATAGGGATAGGATCCTGTATTTTTGTAAACAAGAGTACGTGTTTACGACAAAGGAAGATCAAACATTAATTCCATCGATTTTTTGAAGAGTAGTTTTCATAGTATTTTTATTGTTTGCTTAAAACAAATTATTTACATGTACATACATTTTTCGGGCTCTTTAGATTTTATTTTTCAACTGATTTGTCCCCGTTTAGGTTATGTTTTAATTTATAATAATGTACGTTAACCATATATGCAAAAATAGTTTTCTAGCGATCAAGATTTCTGAGCCTCTACATTTGTCAGAAGACTTAGCTTATACTCAAGGAGATTTCAAAATAAAATATTTTTGATATAACAATTATTTTCCTGATTTCTCTGGGTCACTTTTCATATATTACATATCCACTTTTTTCACGTTTCAATTGGATAATGTAACCATTACTTCGAGATACAAAATAAATAAAACTGTTATATAGGCGGAAAGAGTAAATATATAAAACGCTGTTAACTCAAAATAACACTTTTTAAAAAAAACGGGCCTCGTATGATAAAAAATTGTGCATTGTTGCGCTACTGGAATCCTTATGAATAATTTTCAATGTCATATAATTGTCTCCATTTCTATAATTTCAGGACAATACGTTTGCGGTTTTAATATTGTCAAACTCTGTATTTACCAATTCACCCCATTATTTCTGCAAAGAAAGTAGGGCCCCGATATTGATTAATATTTAAGTTAAAATAATTACATAGTGGAACCTAGCCTGTAGTTTTAAGTTAAACGATATATAATATTTGAACTATATTATTATTGTAAATCTTAAACATGCACTTTAATTAATTTTTAAATATTTTATGTATATCCTGAAAAAAATTCGAATCATATGGCATATTCTTATTAAGCAACTTTGTTAGCAAAGGTAATAACTTTTGTGCATTAAATGTGGGGAATTATGAATACAAAATTGTAGAAAACGGGCTTGTTTGTTAAACTATTCAAATATTTTTTAGAAAACCTTAACTTTGTATCGGTTATGCCTAGATATTATCACACTCAGACATTCATAATTTTTCCATTTCTTTAGTATACACAATTTTTGCGTTTATTAAAGTTTAATATAGGAATGTTGTATTAAAATACTCTTGCTTGCTTGTATTGTTTATCATGCATTTCAACTATTGGTATTTCTTTTATTTCCTGTTACAGATAGACATGTTTGGGTGCTTACAAACACACATTCTGTCAATAAAAACAAATACGTAACATACTCTTATTGCTTGCATTGTTTATATTGCATTATAATTATAGCTATTTACGTTATTTTCTGCTAGTTTTAGATATGCTTTGGGGCATAATGAACGGCAACTGTGTTAGGCTTGTCATTTCGAGGCGCTGAAACCTCTGCGTAATTTATTTTAAAAAATTGAATATTTATTTGTTACTCTAAAAAATTTAAACCTAAAGCTAAAAAATAATTTAAAAATTTTGATGAAATATTTACACTACATATCAATTATTGTTAAATTACTTTATTTATTTTAGTCAGATAATGTCTAAATTGTACAAATATATTTTGATTTCCTTTGAATGTCAAATTAAAATAATCTATTCTTCCATAATATGTTATAAAAAAACTTTCGTTTACATAAAATTTCGTACTCAATATTTAATTGTACTAAAATGATTAGCTATGATTTTTTTTTCTTATGATTACTCTACTTGTGATGCTGGAAAGCGGGAAGCATTTAAATAAGACTAAGTCTCATGCTATTCTTTCCTCTGTTCGATTTCTTTTCCAACTCCTAGTTTCTCTTTCTCTCTCTCTCTCTCTCTATCTCTCGTAGGTATTTTTATATTTATCTTACATAACCTTTCTACCTGTACATATTAAAATTAATTTTTATACTTCTCAAATAAATGTTAGATCATTTGTAGCAAATTTTCCTAATTTTTGCGACTTTTTGAACGGCGAGGATTTTGATGTTGTCGGAGTGACTGAAACATGGCTCCACGAAAATATTAACATTGCTGTTGTTCAGGTACAGAATTATGATTTAATTCGGCAGGATCGGGTCGGTCGAAGGGGTGGAGGTGTCGGACTTGGAATTGACCAAATATAATATTTTGATTTTTTAAAGTATGTCTGCATAAAATTATGCTTATCTGAAATCAAATATGTTATTCTCAATATATACAAACTCCCTAATACAGATTACAATTCATTTTTCAGCCATTTTGAAGATATCTTGAGCAACTTGTATACCATATATGAGAACATAATATGGGTGGGCGATTAAATATTGATTTTCTTAATGTTGGTAGTAATTTATATATTGTCCTTGAAAATATACTTAGGGCATTTAACATGAAACAATTAATTTCCGAGCCGACAAGAATATCGAATCAAACTTTTTCGCTCCTGGACCCTATTCTTTGCAACCTTGATAGTGTGGTTGATTGTGGCACAATTGATCCACATATATCGGATGACTCTTAAGTGTACTTTAAGTTTTAAATAGGAGGGGTATCCGAACCTTCATTAAAACAGTTTAAATATCGACCTTTAAATAAAATTATTCTTAACTATTTTCAGGCAGACTTGGAGTGGTTAGCCTGGAGGGTTGTTTATGATATTTCTAATATTGATAACAAAATTTCGTATATTTGCGATCTAATTCTACTTTTATTTAATGCACATCCACCTTTAAAAACATTTCGCCAAAAGAAAATTTTTAAATATAACCCCTGGCTGACAGATAACCTCAAATTAGTGCAAAAGCTACCTAATAATGCATTGAAAAGATACAAATCGAGTAAGCTTCGGACTCGATTACTATAAACAACTTCGTAATTATACTACTGCTGAGAAAAAAGCATATTTACAACAAAAAATGTCGAATTCAAACACACAAGAAAAGTGGCGGAAGTTAAAGAAATTTTCTATACTTACTAATAAGCAAAAACAAATTCCGGAGTCCTTGTCTGATGTAAATCAAATGCACAATTTTTTGTTAATTCGACTATTAACCTAAATCAACTACCTGATAATCTTCTTAACTACTATAATAATAATATCACAGGAATTTTTGAGTTTTCGCAAATGTCTGAGAAAGATGTTTTGAGTTTTCGCAAGTATCTGAGAATGATGAATTGAGAGCAATTATGAGCATAAAATCCAGAGCCAATGGATCCGATAACGTAAACATAGCGTTAATTCAAATATGTATGCCATTCTTGTTACTAGTTTTTACTCATATCATAAATAAATGTATCGAGGAGGCATACTATCCATCAGTTTGGAATCAAGCTTTTGTAGTCCTCTTTCCTAAGAGACCCTAAGACAACCCACTGAGTATGGTCATTTAAGATCTATCAGTATTTTGCCAGCTTTCTCAAAAACCTTGGAGAAATAATTGAAATCCAAATAAGATCTTTTGTGGAAATCAACAATATTTTACCCGAAAAGCAGTCTGAATTTCAATCAATGCATAGCTGTGCCACCGCTTTTGCTGACATAACAGATGACGTTCTACGTGGATATGATAATAACAAAATAAGCGCTCTGGTCCTTTTAGACTTCACCAAAGCCTTCGATATGCTCAACCATAAGGTACTTGTTTCTCTTATTAACTATCTCAGCTTTGGACATGGTGCTCGAAAATTTGTCTCGTCGTATTTATGTGGTAGGTCACAAGTGGTTTTGAATGGTAAATTTTCTGAAAGGCAAGTGGTAGCGTCTGGTGTTCTACAGGGAAGTATACTTGGTCTTTTGTTCTATACTTTATATACCTCACAATTTCACAAAAATATCAAACACTGTCATTATCATCTTTATGCTGATGACACCCAAATTTACTTGTATTTCGATTCAGTTCATAGTAATAAGGCGAATCGCCACATAAATAGTGATCTTAATGCCTTATTTAAAACCGCAACCGATCACATGCTAAAAAATTAACCCTAGTAAATCCACCGTAATTTTATTCGGCAATCGAACACATTGCAATTTGGCCAAAGACAACCTAGATATTCAAATGGATAATGCTTTTATTCCCTTTGTTGACACCTGCAAAAGTTTGGGACTACAACTTGACTGCAAGTTACGTTGTAAGCTGCATGTAACTAATAAGCTCAGTCTTCCGGTTCATCTCGTCGAATGCAGACCTCTGTGTTGATAACATAAGTGGTGCCACGTGTTCGGTTTTGCTGCTTTATATCGGGGGGAAATGGGAGACTCAACCGCTCAGAGTGGAAACTAACGACCCCGCTAGAAAGGGAGCAGACGCTGTGAACGTGTGAGGCCTAGTTGTTCCTGTATTCTATCCCGTTCGTCTGCCGCAGTTCTACATAGAATATTAGCGTAATGGCCGCTATATGGCGGGAGTGGGAGGGGTAAGGGGATAGCTTGAAAGAAAAGGTTATCTCGTGAGACCAGTAGTACTCTCAAGGGGCATCTAGTGGAAGCCAAGATGCATTAGAAAAGTTTTTAAAGAAAGTCAAATTTAAAGATTTTGAAATACACGGGGTGACCGGGAACTCAGAGCTCGCCATCCGGACATCCCACCGATAACGTCCCCAAACCGGAATAAAGTGTATCTCGCTCCGAGGGTCGCCGGATAAACCGAGTAAGCTCCGGACGGGGAGCAATCTGGCAAGTTGCGAAGTGCAGTGCCAAAAACATATATTGGAATTGGAACTAATAAGCTGAAGGTAACCTATTCAACCTTAAAATTACTTTTTTCGCATCGCCACTACCTTATACTAGAGACAAAAAAACTGCTTTGTGATTTTCTGGTGTTACCAGTTTTCAATCATCGTGACCGTGTTTACGGGCCTTGTCTTGACAATATTGAAGTTAGGCGTATCCAAAAGGTGCAAAATAGCTGTATCCGCTTTGTTTACGGAATATCTGGAAGAAACCATATTTCACATAAGTCAAAAGATGCCGGTTGGTTGAGTATGCATAATAGGCGAAAACTGCATATAACTGTGAAAACAATGAAATATCAGTATTTTTATAACAAGCTCAAATTTCGTAGTGACGTCCACGATCGAAATTTAAGAAACATCATATTTTTACAATTCCACAACATCACAAGGAGCTGTTTAAGAGGTCGATTTCTTATAATTTGTGTACTACTATAAACTCGATGCATTTTCTGAATACAGATCTGTCATTTCTTTCTATTAAGCATATTATAAAGAAAAACATATCCAAGAATCAGTAAATTTTCTTGGCTATTAACTATTATTCTTATGTTTTAAACAAACTACCGATGTTCTTTAAAACCCCTTTCTTTTCAAATTTCTCAAATATAATCTATCATATGATTTTCTATGCTTAAGTTTTTAACAGGCTTTATCAGTACCCGGATTTGTCTGGGTGGCTGCAATCATTTTATGGCCCTTTGTCTAACCGTCTAGCATAAAAACTAGAATATAATAAATTTTATTTGTCTAATATTGTACGGTTGAACAATAAATGTATTATTATTATTAAAAAATTGATTTCTAATTTAATATAGGTGTAGTGAAATTTGATCAGAAATGTTAATATTTGATTTGCATATTGTTTTTTATTTTTCCAAAATTTTAAAAGAGTAATAATTTTCTAACAATAAGAAAACATTTTATTACATAACTTTTCCAGAATATCAATTTTTTTTATTTAAATATCGCAAGAATAGGTATATATATTTTTTAAATTGATGCAAATTATATTTTAGATATATATTAATAAAATTAAATTTTTTATAATACAAGTTTTAGTTTTTTAAACAAAAATATCGGTTTACAAAAATGTGTGCCTGATGCACAATTTTCCCAAGGAATTTATATCTTCTAGGAAAGGTATGGTGAACTGATTTTTGAGTTGATGTCAAGGGAAAATATATATATATATATATATATATATATATATATATATATATATATATATATATATATACATATACTAATACAACGATAACAAACAAACGAACAAACAAAAACTAAAAATTAATATTTTTTCAGCCTATTTACGTGACCCTCTCCATTATCCAAGCAATTTTGAAACACTCTTTTCAGTTTCTTAATTGCCTGGATAATGAAGGTGGGACATTCTGTATTTAAAACTCTAATTTCATACACTATTTTTTGTCGCAACTCGTCCACACTGTCCGCTCTATTATGATACACTTTATCCTTTAGGTATCCCCACAAAAAAATGTCCAAAGGTGTAAGGTCGGGACTGTTCGCGGGCCGATATATATGGCCGTATTTGCCAATCCATAAATTATATCGAGCATTTAAAAAATCTGTGACCCCTAGAAAGTTGTGTGGTGGTGCGCTATCATGGTGACAAATTATTTGGTTATAAGTGTTTAAAGGAAGCTGCTCCAAAAATGGTCAATTTCGTTATTTAATAGATTTAAATATCGTTCCCCGTTAATATACCCTCAATAAATATTGGGTCAATACTTTGGTTTCCCAAGATGCGGCACCACACATTTATTGACTTCCGACCATATCTCTTTCGCTCTTCAACATGTGGATTTCTTGTTGCCCAATGGTGCTTGTTTTTTTTTCTATTAAAGATTCCGGCTTTGGTAAAACAAGTCTCATCAGACCACAAAATTCTTCTAAATAACAGCATATCATGTCTCAGTCCGGTTAGCGTATGATCGTTGGTTAATAGTTGCACTGGTCTAATTTTATACGGGCGGTATCGATTTTTTTTAGCACTGAACGGATGTAGAACCTCGATTTTCCGGTTATCCGAGAGACGTCCGAAATCGATCTGCATGGATTTTCAAAAATTAGTTTTAATTTAACTTTTAGACTACCTAAAGAAAGAATTTTTTACCTTCAAAATATAATAATATGGATAATTCCTCGTCCAAGACAAAATTTGCTCGCCTTCTTTGCCTCTGGCAGGATTTTCTTTGTGCGTGGTTTTTTACTATATATGCCATAGTTATTGTTGAGGGAACTCTTGAACCAAGATATAGCAGCCTGTATTGTCGCATTACAATTGATGTATTATTAGCATTTGCGAAATAAAGTTGAAGAATTTTCTTCTTCTTCGGTGAAATGCATTTTAGATTTTATTAGTTTTCTTTTCCGTTAAATCAATAAAATATTTTACTTACGAATAAACGTAAGTGTTTCCTTTTCGTTGGTGGCATTTCATGGATATAGCGATTTCATCCTTTCATGGGTACCGCGATTTAGGTATGGGTGCATATCTGTGAAATTGTCATATGTGGTAAGCCACTGTCATATTTGATATAATTTATAATATATTTGATTTTATTGTATTCGCTAATTAATCTACATGGTTATGCTATTTAAGATGTGTTTCAAAACATAAATATTTAATTTTTATCGTAGAAGTTATTTTTAATTGACAATTACTCAGATTTGGACCACCACACTGTGAATCATGTATTGTTATAAATTTTCCTTAGTAAAGTACATAATATATAATCTATCTATATTAAGCGTCAACAAACTGAACTCTAAACACACTTTCACAATGCTTATTGCTTCATCTACTTTCTTAAAGGCACTTCTCTCACTCTAAAACTGGAGAACCATATCGTCGTCGTAACCCACCAAAAGATAGGATCCAGTCAAAATATCTCCTCTAATTCGAATATTGTATAGCCTGCTTAGCAATATAGATGTCTTATTAAACAAGAATAAAAACAAATATATTCTAATTAAAGAGAGTATATATGCTAATTCCTAGTCTTTTACGGATGGAAAAGATGACGTGTTTTCAGTCCATGTGTACATACGTTTACTATTTACGTTATAAAAAGAAAAACGATTTCGTTTATGATTCGACAAAATTCCTTTTAGCATTTCCAAATCTTTTGTCCGAATAAAGAACCCATTAGGACATTAAAGAAGTTATATCTTCTATAGTCAAAGAGATAATTAAAAAATTACGAAATTGTCACGAGGTAGAGACTTAACGGATATTATGATTATATCAGATCAGAAAAACAATACGTTTTATAAAAATAAAGGTCAGTTAAAGTTTATGGGATTATGCACGATGTTTAATAACTGTATTAACATTCGGTGATTGCTGGGTTTAATTTCGACGTTTTGTCTGCTCTCGACGGCCATCAGGTCGAATTCTTATGTTATTCGTCTATACTTGTATTGCAGTTTTGCACTCTAACTCTCACTTCATCCTACTACAATATTAATTTAACATCATTAAAACGTTTCGATCCTAATACATTTTGAATGATTTCAACGGAATGTTTCTTTTTAATTTCTTTGTTTCTGTTCGTAATATTACTATTTAAATAAATCTAAAAACTACGAAAGCAATAGTAAGTAAATGTACTAAGAACCACGATACTCCTTATATTCTGAAACGCGACTTTGAAGGTTCCATGCAAAATTTTATATTTTAAAGCCGTTTTTCTCGTTAACAAATACTATGCCTCTCACAGAGAATCGTGTTTTTCGACCTTTCGGCGAGTATATCTTGGGAAATATTAGAGAAAAGACGTTGAATTTAGTATGTATTTTTAGAGGAGACGTGGATCTCGAGATTTGTTTGAAACTTATTTTGTACCTCTCTTGATACCAAAGATATGGTACCGCAAAGTTGACCAAAAAAGTCAATTGCGATGTAACATGGTTGAGGTCGCAATTTTAATTTTTTTCTGACGAAACTTTCAGGGACAATGGTCCTTTCGGTTTTGGTTGGGTTTCGATTTCGTTTGACGATTTTACGATTTTTTTTCGTTTGAAAAAAAGGGTGTTCTGGCGCGCTTATATCTCAAAGTGGGTGAATCCTATGGAAATTCTCCAAAAGATTATTTTCATAGGTAATATCTAGGAGAACAAAAACCTATATACATCTCTGTAAGAAATATGGCGAGAAAATAGAAATTTAAAAAAAAACCGAACATTTTCGAAAAAATCGTAAAAAATTAATTTTTTTAGGAACTTTTTCTTTTTTTTTTTTTAAGTAGGCATCTGGTCAGAAAACTAACTTCAGCACCGGAAAGTACTTAAAATGCTACACAAAATGGACTATTTAGAAAGGGTTCTGGATTATATACAAGGCGTTCACTAACGAGGTGAAGTTTGCCAAACTTCCCAAAAATGGGTACATTTTTTACTGCGAATAGCATTTATTTGGCTACAAAAAATCTCTAATAACATTTCACAACTACTCAGCAAGTGGGTGAACATTCGATTTAAATAAAAAACTGCAAATATTGGTCAAAAATCCATATACGACGCGAAATGATAGGTGGCCTTGACGTAGGGTGATAATAAAATTTACAAAAATATTTGACATGTCAGTTGTGATAAATGTTACGGCTGAATTTTGGTTTGTTCAAAGCAAATATTTATCTGATATTTGTTATCACTTCGATTCATGTTTGTGCATTTACGCGTTAAAGAGATAGACATTTTTGAGAAAAACTGATTTTTTTCAAATACAAATATAGACGTTTGGTCGGATTTAATTTTTGTTATAATACAATGTACGGGATTCTGCCAGCTTTGGAAAAAAATAAACCTAAAACATATTGAAAAAATGTGGTTTTGCTTTGTGTGATGTTTTAACGTACTTGATAAATCTCTCAGCGCTGTATGCAATATTTCCTAAACAATTGAATTTTGCAACAAACTGTCATTCCACTATATAAAAAGGGGGATTATAATGATCATTCAAGTTATAGAGGAGTAAGTCTGCTAACAAGCATTTCTAAAATTTTTGAGTTGAATTTGAAACATCAATTATTTGGTTTTTTTTAATAAAAATAATATTATCAGCGTCTCTTAACATGTTTTTAAGGAATCACGCAGTACTGAAAGGGCGCTTTGCGATTTTCAATCGACAGTTGTGGATGCAATTAATAAACACCTTCATATATTGGGTTTATTTGTGGATTTCTCCCGAACATTTGATATGGTTAGCCATGAACTATTGTTAATAAAGTTGCATCGTTATGGCATTAGAGGACAGGCGTGCAAGCTCATGGAGTCTTATTTAAGTAGAATGGTGAATGGGATGGGAAGCGACATATTGCCAGTAAATCAAGGTGTTCTCCAAGGTTCAGTCCTTGGTCCGCTGATATATCTTGTTTATTCCAAAGATCTTAGTTCCTACTTAAAGAATATTTACATTGGTATTTCTGTCATATCATATGCAGATGATACAAACATTGTGATCGAGGAAAAAAGTGCACTCCCTCTCAAAAGAACAGCAGATTTGGTTTATGATGGTCTTATGTTGTGGTCTAAAAAGAATTGTTTGATTATAAATCAAAATAAAACTAATTTCGTTGTATTTTCAAATAAAAAAACAGAACAATGATAATTTTTTTCTTCATGAAACTGATATAGGTCCTATTACACCTTCCAAGTCCTCAATAATGTTGGGCTTGGAAATTGATGAAAACCTAAGATGGGGAAATATATATAGAAAAGCTATGTAGAAAATAAAAAAAAAATGTTATGGTTTGAAATCATTGTCAAGTTATTGTAGTCAAAATGCTATGATCTTGGTATATTATTCTAATATGCACTCTCACCTGTCCTATGGTATCATAAATTGGGGTTCAAGCTTGGACGTGACAAGAGTCTTTCTGCTTCAAAAATATGCGATCGCAATTTTGTGTGGTTTTTCATGTACAGATTCGTGTCGGGACAATTTCAACCAATTAAAAATATTAACCTTGGCTGGAATCTACATACTACTAACGTTTTTGCTTATCAGAATAATAAAATACTTCAAGACAATCGCGCTTTACGTAGTTACGGTACTAGAAATAAATCATTAATGCTACCTAATTCACATAAATTTCAAAAAAATCTAATGTATAATATTGATTTTTTAATAAATTAAATAATGGTATTAAAGATGCTGATAATCTTAAATCTTTTAAACGTAAATTAAAACAATATTTTGTGGATGGTAATTTTTATTCTGTGCAAGAGTTCTTAAGTTAGTTTATAGTTTTTTTTTAATTTTTCTTCTAAATTTCCTTTTCTAGTCATTATTTATGTACTTAGTATAGTAAGTAGGTATACTTGATTTACTCTTTTTGACGTTTTCTCCAATTATTGATTGTATATTATACACATCTGTTTTAGTGGTGAAATAGAATTATTATTATTATTATTATTATTAATATTTAGCTGAGGCTGTAATGGCCTGAGAGTATTTAATCCAAAATAATACGTTCCGTTTTCACGTTTTAATTCTTTCTATCGATTAATTGTTTTAAATAAACTAAACGCTGAATATTTGAGTAAATTTTATTTGTAACTGTAATACAATCCAAAGGTTTTTAATCGGTTAAGCATTATTTTATTGAAGTTGATAATAAAGACACCACGGAATAGGCCAGTTTCACCCTCTGAAATAAAATAAAAATAATTATAATGCAGGAATATTCAACACCAAATGTGTTTTATATTACAGCAACGTCAGTACGAGAATACTATAGTTCTAATGGTTTAAAAAAATGTGTGTATGACTAAAGTCATGTCAGGTGTTAATTCATGGTTTGCCGCAAACTACCTAAAGTAGTAGAATACAGAAATATAATTTTCAATATATTCCAATTTTCATTCAAATAGACTCGTTATGGTGCTGGATACCTTATCCAGCAGTTCCCTTACTTAGAATGATAATATCAGCATAATATGAGTAGATTGTCGAATATAATTTCTTGGTAAGTGTAGATTAAAAGAAACTGTTTCTCTGATGCTCTCACTAGAGCTTATTCTGCACTTTTTCATTATTGTGCAATACTGTCTTTTAACGCTCTGAATATTTTTTAGATTGAAAAAGCAACCAGTAAGAACTCTTTGTAGTGTTGGGCCAATAAAACCACTGTAGACTTGTGTTTAAATTGCATTTTTCTTGTTTAGCTATATTCTACTAAGTTTTGGAGATTTATGGAAGGTATTTCGGCAACATAGTGAAATCATAATTACCCAACGCTATCCTCAAATCTCACTGTTGCACCCAATTTAAGACTGTACCAGGTCATATAAAAATATACTGAACGTTCGTTTGTTCAATGTCCTGCACAGGAGATGAGGAAGCTGGTAAAAAGATTTAATTTTTTTTAATAGTTCCTTTTACACTGAGGAGGAATATCTTTTCACGGTCCCTTCGGTTAAGATGTTCCTCTGTTTTGTTTTATTTTTGTATACATTTATCTTTTTTATTTCCTTAATCATGATTGTGATTTATTCTTTTGCGTTACTTTATTATGCGTTTTATAATTTGTTTTATTAGTATGATTTTCAAACAAACAAACAAAAGTAGGTTTTATTGTCGCAGGAAAATTGTTACAATTTTATGAACAAAGCGAAATTTACCTTAAAACAAAAAAATCAAAACAATGAAAAAACTAAATAGTAATGAAAAAAAAATTACATTTTTCGATAGGTTAATGCAAATACATAAATTGTAAATATAACATTTGTTATATTCCTAATATTGCCGTAAAGCGGTTAATGAATCCAGGTGACTTTACAAAGGAAATAAAGGGATTCATTTATCAGTGTTGTAAGGGCCTCTATGACTGGGAGCGGCAGGTTCAGGGATATTTTAGTTGATAGGTCAACAGTGCTACACGAAGATTTGCTTATGATGTTATTCATTTTTTTCAATAGTTCCATGCTGCTAACAGGGCTTAAGAAAAGGCTATCAGCGACACATATTGATGGAGGAAGGAACGAAAGAGAGTCAAAACTTGGCGAGATACCAGAGGTCACATTTTGTGTTTCTGATTATTTCTTTTAATTTTTTATATACTTTTACTTGTAACTCTGTGCTCTGAATTTTAGCGTAGTCAAATAAATTAATGTAATGAAGCAAGAGGAATCATTGCGCCTGGAATGTTGCGAGACATCTTCTAGACAAAGTTCATAATATTCTTGTAGTGACGTTGGTGTAACGGGAAACATAATGATATTATTAACATCATTTCCGAGTAGTGGTTTATGTAACTAGATTTTTTAATTTATCTAAAATGTCTCAAGTTAAGTTTCGCTATATTTTTTTAAATGGAAGAGATTTTGTAAAACTTTTATCAGTAGGAAAAACTATTGATGATATTCTAATGGTGCAGTTATTCCACATAGCATGCCCGCAAGGAGATTTTTGAATATGTTCTTCCCTGCCTTGTGATTAATATTTTACCAATTATACAAAAAAGGTTTGTTCAGCACATGGTAGCTTGATCAATCTAAACTAAAGTGCACACGTTTTTTTGTTATCTACAAACGTTTAATACTATTATTTCCTTCTGTTTAGGGAAGTAAAAAATAATTATTAAGTAATTATTAAAAGCTGTATTGCAGATGTAATTTGTACTACAATATTACTACAAATTGTAATTAAAAAGGAACTGTTTAGAGAAGAAAGAACATTTGACAGAATTATAATATCATTATCACAGGCCCGCGTTTAAATGCTTTATAAAATGTGAATGAAATTTTGCAACTGATATGGAGTATTTCAGTTTTTTTCTATCACGTAAGGTTCTTAAACGAAATACTACAACAATGTAAAAAGTAAGAATATTTACATATATTTAGGATAAACAAGAAAAATATTAAAGTAAAAAAAATCAAATAATAAAGCCGCGAAAGTATTGAAAAAATAATATTCATTAATCTTTTATTTTTTGGAAAATAAAACTTTGTCCAGAAAATAATCAAGATGAGCACGTAGAAAATTAATTTTTATGCTCATATTACAGCCTAATTTCTCAAATTTATCCGACATGTTTTCAACAATATTTTTAAATTCTGGATTAAAATAACCACCATTTTTATCTAGAGCTTTGACAAATTGTTTAATCAATCCCCCTTTTATATGAACATGTAGTAATAAAATTTTCTTGGAGTCAACTAAGCTTTCCCGAATTACATTTTTGGAGCCAGATATTAATTTTTTTTCTCTACTGTCCCACTCACATAAGAAAATTTACCTATAAGACCATTTGTGACTGCTCCTACCTTTAAACTTTCTAAAAAAAATGATAAATATTGTTATAGAAAAGACCAAGTTTGTATCCACCTATTTTGTTAAAAATTCTATTGATTTAATACATAAAATTAAAAATATTAAATTACCAAATAATTCAATTTTTATATGGCTTGAAAACCTTTTTCCAAGCATACCACCATTAGAGACAATTGAAATTATAAAAAATAATCTTATTCTAAACAAAACCAATCCTATCCTGCAAACAGAAATTATAGATGCCTTAAAAGTATGCAAGAACCAAAATGACTTCCAGTTTATTGAGGAGTCATTTTCAGCCAAGGAAGGTCTTATTGTGGGGAACCCTTTAAGTCTACTCTTGGCGAAAATATTTATGCATAATTTGAAAGAAAAAATTAAAATAATCCCTTTGTTTCAAAACTGTCTCTATTGATATAGATACGTCGACGATATATTGGTCTGTTTTACTGGCAAGATGAGACAGCTTAACATATTTTTAAGATATTTAAATACCATATACAAAAATATACAATTTACTGTCGAAATAAGAAATAAGAAACTTTTTAGATTTGAACATAACCAAGGTAGCCAATAAACACGAATTTTCAATTTTTCACAAACCTACACATACTGACACAACCATCAATAATAAATCAATGCACCCATAAGCACAAAAACTAGCAGGATTTTACAGCATGATACACAGATTAATTAATATACCTTTAAACAAAGATAATTTTCAAAAAGAATGAAACCTAACTAAACAAGTAGCAGTTAACAATGGATATGACGCCAAAATAATTGGCTTTCAGAAATTTACCCTGTACCATTCAAAGAAGGAAATAATTTTAAGATACTTACTTATATCAGTAAATCTACAGAAAAGCTAGCTTCTATACTGCGTAAAAAGAACCTTAAAATTGCATTTTAAACAAATAATAATCAAAGTAAATTTATAAAAAATAACAAAGAAAAAACAAATAAAAATAATAAATCCGGAGTTGTGGATCATGCCCAAAGGCGTATATAGGCCAGACTGTGAGAACTTTTAAATAGAGATTAGCAGAGCATAAAAGAAGCGTTATTAGAAATAAAACAATTCAACATACGCCGAACATTCAGTTAAATAATAATCATGCTTTCGACGAAAATTTTGAAATATTACATACACTAAACAAAAATTAATAAACATAAAAACACCCAATATCTCTTAAACGACCATTTAGATACGAATAACTCATCTGTTTTAAACCTATTTTGTTAGAAATTTCCGTCCAGATGTTATTCAGGACTCTCGTAAGCCATAAAAGTCTACCTAGAAATATGTTTTAAAAAAATCAAGCTCATTTAGCAAAGTGTTAATTTAAATACCGTTTGTCTGACGAAGCTACACAGTTAGCGAAACATATGTCACAAGTTGTGAATAAAAGTGAAAGTCTAAAACTGTTTCATTTACATTGTCAATGTCTAAAAGCTCCTTCAAAGATCTTGCAGATAACATGTGGTGTCCAAAGTTTATCTTGATCTCCAAGTTTAATTTTAAAGTAAGCCAAATATGCATTTTTTACAAAATCGGTAATGTTTTTTTAAAACTTTTTCACTTTGAACTGCTCACAAATATATCATAAGTCATAAGGTTTGTTTTTACAACATCTACTAGACATTTTTTTATAGAAAGTGCACAACGAAACACTGATAGAACTAGAAAACTAGATAGACAACGTCCGTTTGAATATCACGTTGACACTAAATAATATCGCACTCTTTTCTAAATAAACCGAATCTCGGGGAATCCCCAACTGTGGTCTAGTTACTGCTGGTAAATCCTCCAATAAGTGTCCAATTTGAAACCAGGCTTTAACGCGTATCACAACGTTTAGAACAAAAATAAGGAATATAATTTAATTTGCTGCGAATATTCAGAGATAATAACTTGATATTGGTTTACAAAAAAAATATAGAATCATAGAAGCAACAATGGGTTAAACAAGGTAATAATAAGTTCTAATTAAGCAAAATTTTTAAAATAGCTTTAACACAAATTATATGCAGGCCTAGTTATCAAAAAGTCCTGTCTTCTCGATGGATATAATATACTTGCTATACAGGGTGATTCACGTTGAGTGTCCCTTTGAAAGTTCTGGAGAACTATAAAAGGGATTTTTTTCGAAATTCGGCATACGGACATAATAGGTAATAATCTATATTTTAAAAATATTTTCGCAAGTGCAGCGTTGCCACATCTCTCCGAAACCAATAGCAACATTGAAATTTCAAATAGAACACCCTATATTTTATTACAGTTTCTGATTCTACGCACGATTTTAAGTAACTTTTGTTAACATCTTCCTATACTTATCTCCTACCATTTTCTCTAAAAACATTAATTTATGATTTTTTTTAGAAAATCACCACGTTAATAAAATTCCATATTTACCTGCGTAAGCGAGATAATTACTAGATTCTTTTTCTGGGTTAGAGAGTGCATATATTTAAAATAACTATATGTTAGACTAGCGATATATCATACAGGGTGTCGTATAAAAAGGGCATTTTTATCGAAATTTAGTAATGGTGAAAACTCATTTATTTTAAATACAACACCCTGTATTTTATGGTATCTTCGAATAAACCTATACCTTACCTACAATATTTCCATATATGTTCCTATACCCATCTCCCACCATTTTTTAGATACGAGCCAACTTTGAATATTTTCCTGTTTTCAAAGACCATCCACAACAAAAGCACCCGCCTCGGCACCTGCTTAGCGAATCACTTAACTAGTTAGGCCATGTAAGGTTTTATTTACCTCGTACTGACAAATATTTGAAATCAACAGACAGTTTTAAATACGGTGAATAATCCAAAATGTATTTTTTTAAATACAATTTGTAACCTAAAGGTGTTAGATATTATAAGTGATAATTAAACAAACAAATAATACATAATCGTTAATTTTTAGCAAAAGAAAGATAACTAATTGTTAAATTGCTTAAAATGGCCACCATTCGCATTAAGGCATTCGTGCAAACATGTTAATTGGTTTCTTGTTGTTGCTCTTCGTATTTCCTCAGGATTTAATTCGTCAAAAGCTCGACGTACTCGATTTTCCAGATCCTGGAGATTTTGTATTGGATTTCCTACATACACTCGCTCTTTGATGGTTCTCCAAAGGTAAGAATCTAGGGCAATTAGGTCCGGAGACCGAGGTGGCCAATCCCATGGTCCCAAACGTCTGAACCACCTATCTTCGAACATTCCATATAATTCTTGACTCACTTCATTGCTGCAATGTGCAGGAGCCCCATCCAATTGGTACCAGCAAGAAATCAATAATTGTAGTTGTAACTCATTAACTGTAGTTCTTAAAATATCCAGATATTTATTCGAAGTTAAATTTTCATCGTAGATACAATAAGCAAATTTATTGTCCATCAGTAAGCAAAAAACATTAAACCCGAATTGAAACTGAAATCTTCGTTCTATAACCAATTTTGGGTTTTCAGCCGCCCAAAAATGACTATTTCGTCTATTAAATATTCCTTCCCTCGTAAATTTCGACTCGTCAGTCCAGATAATTTTTTTCAAAAATAGTGGGTCTTCCTCAATTTTATTTAGAACTATTTCGCAAAATTCAGTACGTCTCTGAAAATCTTCTGGTAAAAGGCCTTGCTGGGTGATAAATTTAAATGGTTGAATGTTATGTTTGCTTAGAATACGTTGAATTGTTGAATATGAAAGTCCTAGATCTATTTCAGCAGTTCTAATTGATGCTTGAGGGTAAACGTTAAAATATCCAAGTATATTTATTTCATTGCCTTCATTATCAGTTTGTAGTTTTGTGTATGATCTATGTTTTATAATTTTGTCGTGATTTTTAAAATTTGCTTCATATCTGAAATATGAAGGCAAAATAAATAGAAAGCCTAAAATGCTGTGTACACGTACGAAAGAATTGTACCAAAAGAGAGGATGTCAGTATTAATGTGTATAATCAGAGTCCAAGGACCATCATCAAAATATTATGTTATGCAGGTTAATACTGACAACCTCCTGTTGTTTCAGCAACATAAATTGATTTTTAAGGAAATAAAAACTATTATTGCATTTAGTACCTTCTAAATTTTTTCCTGCGCATAGGAGGTAAATGAGGATACATCTCGTTAAATTTTCTGCAGGTTCTTGAAATAACTTTGTTACACTCTCCATGAATGTAAAATAAATTTAAAATATCAATATTGGAATATTCAATTGCGTTTTCCATTTTTACGAAGCATCAATTGAAAACTATCCGTTAATGTCAGGAAGAAGTAAACAAAACCTTCCATGGCCTTCCAAGCTAAGTTATTCGTTAAGCGGGTGGTTTTGTTATGGTAGTCTTTGAAAACAGGAAAATATTCAAAGTTGGCTCATATCTAAAAAATGGTGGGAGATGGGTATAGGAACATATATGGAAATATTGTAGGTAAGGTATTGGTTTATTGGAAGATACCATAAAATACAGGGTGTTGTATTTAAAATAAATGAGTTTTCACCATTACTAAATTTCGATAAAAATGCCCTTTTTATATGACACCCTGTATGATATATCGCTATTCTAACATATAGTTATTTTAAATATATGCATTTTCTAATCCAGAAAAAAAAATCTAGTAATTATCTCGCTTACGCAGGTAAATATGGAATTTTATTAACGTGGTGATTTTCTAAAAAAAAATCATAAATTAATTTTTTTAGAGAAAATGGTAGGAGATAAGTATAGGAAGATGTTAACAAAAGTTACTTAATATCGTGCGTAGAATCAGAAACTGCAATAAAATATAGGATGTTCTATTTGAAATTTCAATGTTGCTATTGGTTTCGGAGAGATGTGGCAACGCTGCACTTGCGAAAATATTTTTAAAATATAGATTATTACCTATTATGTCCGTATGCCGAATTTGAAAAAAATCCCTTTTATAGTTCTCCAGAACTTTTAATAGGACACTCAACGTGCATCACCCTGTATACATACAATATTAAAAAAAATCCAAATTTAATCCTATTCTCACACTTCTTTTTCAAGACTCTTATTTCGATTTTAATTTTTTTCATTGCAATGGCTTATCCGCTACTGAAACAAAACATTACTATGTCTCACATTCATAAAAGAAAAAGTCCTAAAATGATATATATAATCATCGTACCGATAAAGCAGCGTCTGTAGTTATGTACCCAAAAGGGCCGATCGATATAGTGAACGGTCTCCTGCATCTTAGAATCGTAAACATAATTATTTTTTTTGAAGGCTTATCTAAATCACACCAGGCGCACTCGTAAACTGCATCCGACAACCCAGTAGAACTCTGAAAATAATTCCATTATAGTAAGTACACAACTTAAGAGGATATGGGAGTGAATTAATCATATCTATAGTGTGACAGGTCGATGTGGGTCACCCACAGAGATCTAATTAGTCTAGCGAATGAGCCCTATGTTCAGTGAAAATCAAAATATGGCTTTTGACTTTGAAAGAAAAATTGAAATCGGTTGTGTTTTTTAAACAAAAAAGTTAAAATAGAATTTATTTAAGTTTTATAACAGAATATCGTGAAAGTTGGAATTTTTTAATAAATAAACTAAAAAATAGAATATGAAAAAAATACTGACTTGCCGATAATCTTAACGAAAAACTACAACTTGGGATATTTTTCTTTAGTAGAATAATAAAACGTTTAAAAACGACGGTTTTAGAGTTACACCGATATCTTCTTAAAATTACAATAAATTATATTTTTTACAAATACTTCCACTATATTTCTTTAATAACACGTAACATGTTCCTCAACACAGTATCTTCTTCGGACTTTACATCTCAAATGAATAAACCTAAACAGTAAAAGAAAGTTTATACAGTGGATAACAAAAGTAAAGAAACGGCGAAATATCTCGGGTACCCCTTACCTGAATTTAGTGATAATATGCAAATTTAGGTCTGAAGTTGTGCCGGATCCCATTCCGCATAGCTGCAAGTTTACCGTTTTTCTAGATTTTTTTTATGGAACACCCTAGATTATACTATTTGTTTTAAATCTGTGTAAAATTCTCCACACTTTTTATAAAGAGTCCTTTTCATGAAAGACACCAGTTTTTTGCGAAAATAAGGGTTTAATATCCATAATTTAATATATTACCTTTTATTAAAATACCTGCACACAAAAGGTTACCTGATACGTTTGAAAATGTCAGTTTTGTTAATTTACAAAAAATTGATGGTTTAACTGAAACCCAAAGAATTGAAATTTTAATTATAGTGTGTTTTGGGTATAGAATGCGAAATCGGCAAGATGTTTGTAACAATTTTAATGACAAATATCCTGTAAATTCCTTACACTGGAACCTGTGGTGGAAGATAGATCAAAATACAAGAGTTCTAACCACACTACACCACAACTTGTTACGTTCTGGACGCGCGTTTCGCTAACCAAGTTAGCATCATCAGCGGATGATATAAACTAAAGTAACTTATTCTAACCGAAACTATTTATAGGTAAATGTGGTCACACTTGTTTGCACTGTTGTCTAGTAAACAATAGAGGAGACTATAGGGAATAGGCCCTCTGTCTTTATCTAGTGCTTTCTTACCACATTTAACTATTTCTATACTCTCAAATGCATCCAATAATCTATTATTAGATACATTTTTAATCAACTTAAGATTATTTATTCCTATTTGGTGATTGTTTTCCAAGGCATGTTGGGCAACGCTTGACTTTTCTGTTCTTCCTTATCTTAAATGTGCCATGTGTTCTTTAAAACGAATGTTTATGGAGCGTTTAGTTAAATTTAAAAACAATTAAGACAATTTGAAGCCAACTGGTCCATACGATTTAATTGAGAAAAACCCGTTATCAAAAATGATAACAGAAGTAAAGAATATCTTAAGACAGTGTAAAAACAGTGTGTGTCCGATAAACTAAAATTTAAGCTAACACATAGTAAGCCACAGTTATCTGAACTTGCCTTTCCAAAATCCATAAACCTGGGAAGTCCATGAGACCTATCGTTTCAGCTGTTGGATCACCAACGTACAATATTTCAAAATGATTAGTAGAAGAATTCAGCAAATTAAATATCTCGTACGATAACTTTGAAGTTACTAACTCGGTAGTATTCTTAGATAAAATTAAGAATGTTCACTTAGAAGAAGGAGAAATTTTAATATCTTTTGATAAAAGATGCCACTACTCTTCAAGCACTTGAGGCTCCCAATAAGTTGATGGTAATCCCATATGATCCCAGATATACGAGAGGTGTAGAAAAAGTATTTAAAAACGTAGGTTCTAGAGTAGCCTACAAAACGGAGAACAGTTTGAAAAAACTCCTTGGAAACTCTAAAGACAAAGTCGACTTGAAGAAGAGGAGTGGAATCTATGGAATTAGCTGTAATGGCTGCGATCTAAAATATGTTAGGCAAACTAAACGCTTCATAAACATTCGTTTTAAAGAACACATGGCACTTTTAAGATAAGGAAGAACAGAAAAATTAAGTGTTGCTCGACATGTTTTGGAAAACAATCACCAAATAGGAATAAATAATCTTAAGTTAATTAAAAATATATCTAATAATAGGTTATTGGATGCATTTGAGAGTATAGAAATATTTAAATGTGGTAAGAAAGCATTAAATAAAGACAGAGGGCCTATTCCCTATAGTCCCCTCTATTGTTTACTTGACAGCGGTGCAGTCGGGTGCAACCAAGTGTGACCACATTTACCCATAAATAGTCTCGGTTAGGATAAGTTACTTTAGTTTATATCATCAGCTGATGATACTAACTTGGTTAGCGAAACGCGCGTCCAGAACGTAACAAGTTGTGGTGTAGTGTGGTTAGAACTCTTGTGTTTTGACAAATATCCTAACAGAAATCCGATAACTAAGTTTACCGTAAGTAAAATTAACAAAAAAATTTTATGAAACTCCATACTTTTCTACCAGAACATTAAGAAGAGAAAATGACGTCTCACAAATTTAATGCCCGTAGACTGACTTCTAAAATCCGAAAAGTTTCATCCATACAAAATAACTTTGGTGCAAGAACTCTCTGAGGATGATCACGATAGGCGCTTGGAATTTTATGAAATCATGATGGACTGTTGCAATACTTTAATAATTATTTTTTCTGACGAAGCAACTTTTTTTTGAATGGAAATACTAACAGCACAATAATAGGGAACTTGCCTATTTTTTATATTACATTAATGTGTTCTCTGACATAAAAAGTAAATATCTAAAATATAACGCCTTAAAAATCAATACTTACTTTGTAATAAAGTTCTAAAATTTCGCGCGCAAACGGATCATTTCAAACGACAGCGTCTATGGTTTTACGTCACACCGTACCAGTATGGCAACATCGCCAACGACTGGCAAAAATTTAGTGATGGGAAATCTGGATCTTTTTAAAAAACCGGGTCAACAGATCTGGGTCAGTTTAAAGACCCTGATCAGTGATCCGGATCCCGGATCTCTTTAAAAATCATTAATATAGGCGGGCCATGTTCGTCATATTGGGCATTGAGTACGTTTTCGTAGCTTGATCCATCTGAAAACTTTGTAAGCACGCAACTTCGGTTTTATAGACAGCATTGTCCGAACAATTTCTTAGTTTTTCGCGACGAGTAAAATGAGTTGCCTCCAGTCTATAGTTAAACGTTTTAAGTAAAATAGTGTATTAAAATTTTGTCACGATTTTTTTACCAAATTTTTCCTATATACCCCCGGAATGTATATGTATATATGTATATTTATATAAATATACATATATATATATATATATATATATATATATATATATATATATATATATATATATATATATATATATATGTTATATCCTTTCTCACGAGCAATGTCACCTTCAAGTACGATGCCCTTGGTTCCCACCGTATCGGATGTCGGTTATCTCAAGGAGACGGCGAGTACCGAGACGCCTCGTCAGCAGAATCTGCCCAGCAAGCAAGTTCCCACTGACGCAGCATTCGTCTTTCATATAAATAGTGTAAATTGTAAATAAAATCATGATTCGTTTTTAAGCTTCTATACTGTTAGTTTAATTTTGATTTTGTAAATAAAAATATTTTTTAAAAAGTGAATTTTAAGTCGAGTGATATAACAAATTGGCGCAGTCGTGGTAGGATCTGGCAACGTTGGCAGAACAAGAGAACTCTAACTGGCAACGGTGGATCCCAATCCTTCATCCAGAAGAACAAAGAAGCCCCATTTTGTGCATTGTGACGTCATCAACTTGGCAGAACACGCATCTACGGAAGGAACACATAGTGAAGCCCCTGGTAGAACTAACTGCTAAGAACACGACGAGCGATGTTTCTACTCTGTTTGTAAGTAACGAATCATCACGTTTATTTTAAAAATAATATTTAATTAAATACCTGTTCGACTTTTCAAAATCGATCTTACATTTTATTAATTAGTAAAATAATCAATTATTCTGTTAATTGATTTTTCGATAAGCTAATCAATTATTCTGCTAATTGATTTCTGTATTTCTCAGTGTAACAACGTATAATTTGTGTCTAATCAGTTATTCTGTTAATTGATTAATTTTAAAATATTTTTGGACTTATTTTGACCAGTTATTCTGCTAACTGATCTCCAGATTACATTTGTATTTTTATTACAACAAGAAATATTACACAGTTTTAATTTAATTACACTAACTAGTTAATAAGAACTGTTTATTTTACGTTGGTTGGCATACTACTTTACGTACTGTCTATCAACATAAAATTTCGTAAAATATTTTGTGTTTTATATCCTTTTTATATTATATTGTGCTAGTGTTTATTGTGTTGATATATTGAGCAAATATGACGGAAAATGAAAGAATAACTGCAGGAGCAGCGGTAGCAGTAATCGAACCTTATAAACTTTCCGAGATTTTTTCTATTATCCCCGAATTCGAAGGTGATCAAATATTTTTACAAACCTTCCTAAATGCCTGCGAATGTGCATATGATATGTCTACGGGTAACCAAAAAGACCTTTTAGTGATTCACATAAAAAATAGGTTGCGAGGGAGAGCAGCGCAGCTGATAAGCTCCCGAAATCCACTTTCTTTTCTAGAGATAAAGCAATTACTTAATTCTCACTTCGGAGATACGCGAGATCTATCTTCTCTTATTCAGGACTTACAAAGAATGAGACAACTACCAAACGAATCTCCTTTGACTTTCCTTAACAGACTTCAAGTCCTAAATGCCAAAATGCATGCCAACATACAAAAATCAATACTCGCACCCAGTCAAAAGGCAGCCCAAATAACATTAATCGAATCCATGTCTCTAAATAGCCTACTTACTGGCCTGGAACCCCGAATTGGCCATATAATACGTGCAGGAAATCCACCTAATCTTTTGGAAGCACAAATTCGCATCAGACGCGAGCTCCAACTATCATATTTCGAATCCCAAAAATCTTCTAGACCCAATCCGCCTGCTAGACCTATTATTCAAACTAATAAAAGACCTAATGTACAATCCCTTAAATGTCATAGCTGTGGTCGCAATGGTCACTTAGCAAATGAATGTAGATCGCAACAACGTCCTAATGGTTATACTTCCCAGAATTTTGGCAATTTCCAAAGGCCTAATACCAATCAACAATCAAATTCTTTTCAATCAAGCACCTCCTTTCAGTCGAATAGACCAAACAACGGTCAGCCAAGACCGCAGTACACACCCCATAACCAATCAAACCAAAACAATTTCCAACGTCAAACACCATTTAACAATTTTCAACGTCCTTCAGTAATACAAAATAATCCCCAGCATCGTGCTCATGTTGTCAATTTCGACAATGACCAATATTCCAACAATAACTATTCCGAACCCCAATATGACGAGTATTGTAACCAATACGCAGGAATGTATGAAGATAACCCCGATTACGAATATCAAAATGTTGAAAATATTGATCAACAAGATAAAACGAATTACGATGAATATCAGGATTTTCTTCCCACTTCGAATCAAAACCATCCTCCTATTCGAACAATTTCAAATACCAATGCCGTGACGGAAATCCAAAATCAAATACAAACCCTGAATTTGGACGACATGAACCCGTCATTGAATTTCCCAGAACAACATTTTCTTTAAATCCCCTTCTTGCTGTTAACCCGAAAAATCTATATTACATAAAAGACGCATCTAACACTTTTAAACTACTTATATATTCCGGAGCAGGAATTACGATATTTAAAGAAAACACAGTAAAACAATTTCCCCAACGTTTTCCCGAAAACGTTACGATTCAAGGCATCACAGACCAAAAACTTCTTATCACCGAATCAACCCTAGTTCCTTTTCAAGCCGGAAACCCATATAAAGTTTACATATACGATTTAGATATTGACTTCGATGGTATTCTAGGACTCGACTTTTTAGAACATTATGAATGCACCATCGACTTAAAAAATAAACAACTTGTTACAAATTTTAAAACTTTACCACTGTTTAAGGCAGAAGAAAACCTCGAACAAAATAATAAAATAACTAACGTAAACAATTCTAACGAAATTAAGATTGAAGGTAGGACCGAACAAATTTTTAAATTACGTTGTGATTTAGTCAACACCGATGCTATCCTATCTAGGCAAGAAATCGAAAAAGTTCACATTCCAAACGCAATTGTCCATGTCAATGAAAAAGGCGAATTTCTAACTTCTGTGGTTAATGCAAACGCCATCCCTAAAACCATTAATTTTTCAAATATCGAAATCGAACCTTTTTCTTCTCATTCGCTACTCAATTACAATTTATCTGATAAACAGCTATCTCCTAACCGCATTCCCAACATTAAGTCCCAACTTCGTTTAGAGCATCTTAACGAAGAAGAAAAAGAAATAATTACCAATCTTTGCGTAGATTTTGAGGACATATTTTACCTCGAAGGTGACAATCTTACCTTTACCAATGAAATTAAACACCAAATTGACACCAATGGTGCAAAGCCTGTTTTCACCAAATCATACAGGTATCCCCATATTCACAAAGAAGAGGTAAAAACTCAGGTTAATAAAATGTTAGAACAAGGAATCATAAAACCCTCTATTTCACCTTGGTCATCTCCAGTTTGGGTCGTCCCCAAGAAACTTGATTCCTCAGGCAAACAAAAATGGAGAGTAGTCATAGATTATCGTAAATTGAATGAATCCACGGTAGATGATAAGTATCCGCTTCCCAATATTTCTGATCTTTTGGATCAGCTAGGCAAGTGCCAGTATTTTACAACCCTGGATCTGGCTTCAGGATTTCACCAGATCGAGATAGACCCTAAAGATATTCCAAAAACTGCTTTCTCTGTCGAGAACGGACACTACGAATTTATAAGAATGCCCTTTGATCTTAAAAACGCCCCGTCCACTTTCCAGAGAGTAATGGACAACATCTTTCTAGGCATTCTCAATGAACGTTGTCTCGTCTATATGGACGACATCATTGTGTATTCACCCACAATTCATGACCACATAACACGCTTACGCGAAGTTTTTAAACGTCTTCGAAAAGCAAACCTCAAAATACAACCTGACAAATGTGAGTTCCTGAGAAAAGAGGTAGCATACCTTGGTCACCTAATCACTCAGGACGGAGTTAAACCTAATCCCACTAAAATCGATTGTATACAGAAATTTCCAGAACCAAAAAATTCAAAAGACATAAAATCCTTTCTGGGTTTAGCTGGTTATTATCGTAGGTTTATTCCAAACTTTGCGAAAATATCAAAGCCCCTTACCAGATTGTTGGAAAAAGATATCAAATTTGATTTCGACTCAGATTGTCGTCAAGCTTTCGACGAACTAAAACAATTACTGACTTCTGACCCAATTCTC
This sequence comes from Kuschelorhynchus macadamiae, assembly GCA_030620095.1. NCBI lineage: Eukaryota > Metazoa > Arthropoda > Insecta > Coleoptera > Curculionidae > Kuschelorhynchus > Kuschelorhynchus macadamiae. Next base: position 831,362 of record JAUTXW010005403.1, read on the forward strand.
ATCTATCCAAATTTCGATGAGCCTTTCCTACTAACAACGGATGCAAGCGCATTTGCGATAGGCGCTGTACTTTCCCAAGGTCCCATTGGCAAAGACTTACCCATTGGTTATGCCTCAAGAACATTATGTAAAGCCGAAACCAATTACTCGACAATAGAGAGAGAACTACTTGCAATTGTATGGGCCGTGAAATATTTTCGTCCATATTTATTTGGAAGAAAGTTCATTCTAGTCACAGATCATCGTCCCCTTACTTGGTTACTTTCTATTAAAGACCCAGGTAGTAGATTAGCACGATGGCGGCTAAAACTAGGAGAATATCAGTACGAAATAATTTATAAACCGGGAAAAATTAATAAAAACGCTGATGCTTTATCTCGAATAAAAGTAAATCATTTCCAAGAATGCGCAAAGCTTCAAACAAAAATATCTGTTTTTGCATCGAATGAGAGAGAATCCGAAGAACCTATCGAAGAACCCAAAACCTATGACGACGATGTAATAGCCGAAGAATACAATAAATTCGTAAGCCTTTACGAAACCAGATCCCTAATCGATTATTCTAAAATCGCAACAACCAACGACCAGCTGTTGGATAAGTCACACAAAAATATTATAACATTCTTTCGACAAAATAAATTAGAAGAACTACATCATAAGATTCTTGACGATATTTTCGAGGAAAACATGGAATTTAATCCAAAACAAATAAATATTCTCTCCAGTAAATCAATAAAAAATCGTAAATATTTCATTATTCCTCTCCCGTTTAACCCAGAAACTGTCACACAACTTCTCTTTTACATTCTCTATACCGGTCAAGACGAACTTGACATCTCTTGTACCTATTTCGTGGAAAACACACTCGAACTTCCTATCCTTGAAATATTTTCGTATATTTTTGCAGACAAAAATATAAAATTAAGTATCTGCCAAAACATCACAACAAACCCTAATGAAGACGAAATACCTCAGATCTTAGATCATTACCATCGCGGAAAAACCAACTTACATCGCGGAATTAACGAGACGTTAAGACGCATAAAAGAAAAATACAATTGGCCAGGCATAATAAAAGCCGTAGAAAACTTTATTAAAAGTTGCGAAACTTGCCAAAAAGTAAAAATCTGTCGTAAAAATCTAAGCAGTCCCCTAGTCGTAACAGAAACGCCCAAAACACCTTTTGAAAGAATAAACATAGACATATTTGAATACCCAACTCGAAATTACGCCCTAACAGTACGTGACGAACTAACAAAATTTACACAAGCTTACCCTATAGAGGATAAGACAGCAAAATCTGTTGTTAATACACTTCTTGTATTTTTTCAACATTATGGAACTCCGTTACGTTTACATTGTGACTATGGCCGAGAATTCAAAAACACCTTAATGAATGACCTCTGTGAGCTTTACGATATCAAACTAACTTTCTCTAGCGTAGGACACCCTCAATCAAACGGCTCTGTTGAGAGATTTCACGCGACACTTAGTGAAATGATACGAGCTAATCAAACTGAAAACCCTGACGAACACCCGTTTAATGTTCTTCCTTATGCAACTATATGTTATAACAATACCAAAAACAAAACGCACGGTTTCACGCCTTACGAACTTATTTTTGGACACACCTCATCTAGACCACCCGAAGTCCTATATAATGAAAAACGTCTTATTTCCAAATATATGCAAGATCTAAACAATCGCATGCAATACCTTTATAAAACAGCCCGAGCCAGAACATGTCAACAAAAAGAAAAAGCCAAAGAGCGCTTCGACCAAAATGTTTCTGCTCACCCCTATGAATATAATGTAGGAGATAAGGTACACATTAAAGAATCGCAAATCAAGGACAAAAGCCAAAATAAATTTAACGGTCCATTCGAAATAATCGAAATTTTACAAAATTCTGCAATTCTGATAAACCCCGAATCTAAACAAAAATCTAAAATAAATTTTGACAGACTGAAACCATACTATGAGTAATTTTTCTCTTCTAGGTTCTTGGCACTTTCAACAGCCACTCAGTCCCAATACACTCTAACACCAATAAACAACACCTTAGGAATTTTCTTTCATGAAGAAGCGACCGTAAAAATCTCAAATGATAAATGGACCCTCCTTGTTTACAAAGAACTCGGACCAATCAAAGAAACAATTAGTAATAATGACAAAATATTAGAAAGCTTATTAAACACTATAGACGAAGACGTACCGCGAATGAAAGCCTTTAAGCCGCAAGTTCAAACTCATGTTAGTCTCCTTAAACAAATATCAAACGCCGTTAACCAAAAGTACACTGAAATAATGGCCGACACTAAAAAGTACATTTTTAGAGAAAAACGTGGTATTCTTAATGGTATTGGAACCATTTGGAAATCAATAACTGGTAATCTTGACGCTTCCGATGGTGAATATTTCAACGAGTGCATCGAAAAGTTAACCCACGATGAATACCAAATAGAAAATCTTTTGAAAAATCAAATATCTGTAACTACCTCTGTCATCAAAAGCTTTAACGAAACCATTCAAAAACTTCAAATTGACGAGGAAACCTTTAATAATGATATTAAAGAAATTCGCGAATCAATTATGGATATTTCCGATCATCTCAAATTTTATCAATCACAACTCGATATCCTAGACTTGTGCGAATCACTAACAGAAAGCTATTCATTTATCGAAAATACTTTGAACGATGTTATAAACGCTGTTACATTTGCACGTTTAAAAATTTTGCACAGTTCAATCATTACTCCATACGATTTAGTAGACTCATTAAAGCATATTTCGCAGTCATTACAGAAGAATAATCTTCCCTTGCCGATATATTATTCAAGCGTAGCTCAATACCTCGACATAATAGAATTAAAGGCATATCAATTAGATACTAGAATAATTTTTGTACTAGAAATACCTTTAGTCGAACCTGAAAAATACACTCTCTATCACTTATATCCTATACCGATTCTGGATAATCGAACAGGCCTTCATCACATTTTGTCAATAACTAATAAACTAATTGCGCGAAATGATGATTCTTTACTTTATACAACCATCCGCAATATGAAGTCCTGCAAACCACTAGGCAACCGTATGTTCATCTGTTCCAACATCCTGCCATACCCAATTGATACTGATGCAGTCTGCGAGGCTCAGCTTCTGAAGAGACTTGATCATCTACCCAGAACATGCCAAGTTTTAGTCATTCTTGCCAAAGACTATAACATTCAAGAAATCAGTCAGAATTTATGGTTGATAACTGTTGCAGACCCTCTGCCCGTCACAATAAAATGTGGATCCAGAGATATAGAGACTCAGATCATCAACACAAATACTTTGATGAAACTTCAACCCGAGTGTAGTGCCTTCGTTGGGAGTACAAGAGTTCGTGCCCAGAAATCAGTTGATGTTTACGACAACGTAACCTACAATTACCACCCAGTCAACATCCCTTTTGACTGCTGTAACCATATGCCAGAGAATATTCACTTACCAGATTTGAAGCCTCTGAAGGTAAACAAAATAGATGTAGAGGACCTGAACATAGCCCAGCACAAGCTAAATCAGTATGCCGATCAGCTGGATCAATTGGTAAATCAGCCGTTCGTGAAAAAACACATAAGTTGGTTCACGATTCTTACAATAACACTCATTATCACACTGATTGCCTTATACATCTTTTGCAAATGTCGAAGACGAACACGTAACATCAAGATTGGAGTAGCCACTAGCAACGATGACAATCCACCCTCTCCACCTAAAAGAGGATCTAACGTTATACAATGGAGAAGAATAATTCCCAGAAGGAGACCGAGCATCCGCCTTGGCGACCCGATTGAAGAAAGTGAAGAGATTGAACTCAACCTCAATAAGCAGAGGACCTGAAAGTTGTCACCACGCGTCAACTTTCATCTTAATGGGGGAGTTGTTATATCCTTTCTCACGAGCAATGTCACCTTCAAGTACGATGCCCTTGGTTCCCACCGTATCGGATGTCGGTTATCTCAAGGAGACGGCGAGTACCGAGACGCCTCGTCAGCAGAATCTGCCCAGCAAGCAAGTTCCCACTGACGCAGCATTCGTCTTTCATATAAATAGTGTAAATTGTAAATAAAATCATGATTCGTTTTTAAGCTTCTATACTGTTAGTTTAATTTTGATTTTGTAAATAAAAATATTTTTAAAAAAGTGAATTTTAAGTCGAGTGATATATATATATATATATATATATATATATATATATATATATATATATATATATATATATATATACGTTAAATCACTTTCTTGCCAAATTACTTTTTAAAAAATTATTTTATAACTCAAAAATAATACAAATTAAAATATATACATTTGAACTTGCAAACAGTAATATTTAACAAAATGAATTCAAGCTAGACTGAATTATACTGAACTGAACTGTTTATACAAAGAAAAATAACTATTTATATGTTTCGTTATGCTGACTCAGTGGGAACTGTTTACTTCGTGAACACTTGGGTCAGGACGTGGGTTCTGCTGATGAAGCTTTCTTGGTATAGACTTGTTTTCGTAAACAAGTAACACCTGCTGTTTATGAGAATAGGATGATCTACGTTGTTGACTGATATGTGATACTTTGTTATTGAGATAAGCTTGGCTTTCTGAATAACTGCGTTGGCGGGTGATAGCTGATAGTCTGGGAACCAAGGTTAGCATAACTTGTATGATGAAATAGCTGGTGAGAATAGATATAACAACTCCCCCATCAAGAGGAAAGTTGGTACGTGGAAGCAACTTTCAAGCTGAATGTTTGTTCAGGTTAAGTTCTATTTCTTCAGATTCTTCTGTTGGTTCACCAACACGTATGTTTGGTCGCCTTTTTGGAAATATTCTTCTCCATTGTACAAAATTTGTTCTGGACGTTGGTGGAGAAGGTGGGTAGTCATCACTATTGGCATTGACAATTCCAATACTGAGGTTCTTAGGTTTTCTTCTATAACATTTACAAAATATGTACAGGATAATTAGCCTGATGATCAGAGTTATGGTCAGGATCGTAAACCAACCGATATATTTCTTTACGAATGGTTGATTGATTAGTCTGTCTAACTGATCAGAATATTCATTTAATTTATGTTGAGCGATATTTAAGTTTTCTGTGTCAATGTCGTGTAACTTAAGAGTCCTCAAGTCTGGAGTCTTCTCAGGATAATGGCTGCAGCAATCATATGGAATTTGGACTGGAACGTTGCTGTAGGTAACATTGTCATAAATATTTACAAATTTCTTCGCTAGAACTTTGGTGCTACCAATAAATGCACTGCACTCTGGTTGAAGTTTGATTATGGCGTTGGTACTGATTGTTTGGGTAACAACGTCTCTGGAACTATATTTAATAGTCACAGGTAGAGGGTCTGCAACGGCAACTAACCAGGAGTTTCGATTAAGTTCTTGCACATGATAGTCTTTGGCTAGGATAACTGAAACTTGGCACGTTCTTGGAAGGCGATTGATTAATCGTAGTAGATGTTGGAACATATTAGTGTTCGGCTGCTCAAAGATTTACATGATTCCAAGTTGCGAATTGTGATATATAATAATGAATCATCGTTTCGCGTAATTAAATTATTTGTTATTGAAAGAATGTGGTGAAGACCTGTTCGATTATCCAAAATTGGTATTGGATATAAATGAGAATATATTTTTCTGGATCAACTAATGGGATTTCAAGAACAAAAATTATTTTTGAATCATATTGATATGCTTTTAGTTCTACGATTTCGAGATATTGAGCCACACTTGAAGGGTGAATTAACAAAGGTAAATTATTTCTTTGCAATGATTGAGATATGTGCTTTAGTGATTCTATTAAGTCAAAAGGTGTAATAATTGAACTGTGTAAAATTCGTAAACGGGCGAAAACAATTGAATTTATAATATCATTCAAAGAATTTTCAAGAAATGAATAACTTTCCATTAATAGTTCGCAAATATTTAATATTTCTATTTGAGAGGAATAATATTTCAGATCGTCAGAAATATCCAGTATTGATTTTCGAATTTCTATAATATCATTATTGAATGTTTCTTCGTCAATTTTGAGTTTCTGAATAGTTGAATTAAATTCTTTTATTACTGAGGTAGTTACTGAGATTTGATTTTTAAGAAGATTTTCGATTTGATATTCATCATGTGTTATTTTTTCTATACAGTCATTAAAATATTCGCCATCGGAGGCATCTAAGTTTCCTGTAATTGCTTTCTAAAATGTTCCTATACCATTAAAAATTCCATGTTTTTCTCTAAGAATATATTTTTTAGTATCTGCCATTATCTCTGTATATTTTTGATTTACAGCTCCTGATATTTGTCTAAGGAGACTAATATGTGTTAATACTTCAGATTTAAATGCTTTCATTCGTGGTATGTCTTCGTTGATATTATTTATAAGGTTTTCTAAAATTCTATCATTATTTACAATTGTATCCTTAATTGGTTCTAAGTCTTTATACACAAGTAATGTCCATTTGTCATTAGAGATTCTTATTTTTGCTTCTTCATGAAAGAAGACTCCTATCGTGTTGTTAATTGGACTTATGGAGTATTGGGACTGGACGACTGATGACAGTCCGAGGATGGTCCTGGAAGAGAAATTTGCTCGTAGTATGGTTTTAATCTATCAAAATTTATTTTAGATTTTTGTTTAGTATTAGGATTTAATAAGAGGGCTGAGTTTTGATAAATTTCGAGAATTTCGAAAGGGCCATTAAATTTGTTTTGAGCTTTATCTTTAATTTGGGATTCGCGTACGTATACTTTTTCACCTATTTTATATTCATGAGGATGTTTGGGAACATGTTGATCAAAACGTTCTTTTGCTTTTTCTTTTTGTTGTTTCGTTTTATCACGAGCAGATTTATAAAGAAATTGCATACGACTGTTTAAATCACGTATGTATTTTGATATAAGGGTTTTCTCATTATATAGGATTTCAGGGGGGTCTAGAAGAAGTATGTCCGAAAATTAGTTCAAAGGGCGTAAAACCGTAGGTTTTATTTTTCGTGTTATTGTAACAAATAACAGCATACGGAAGTACGTTGAACGGATGTTCATGTGGGTTTTCGGTTTGATTAGCTCTTATCATTTCGCTAAGTGTAGCGTGAAATCTTTCTAGAGAGCCGTTGGATTGGGGATGACCTACACTTGAAAATGTTATTTTTATGTCGTATAGTTCACATAGGTCTTTCATTAGTGTATTATTAAATTCACGGCCATAATCACAATGGATTCGTAGTGGGGTACCATAATGTTGGAAAAATAAAATAATAGTGTTAACAATAGTTTTTGCCGTTTTATCTTCAATTGGATAAGCTTGGGTAAATTTAGTAAGTTCGTCTCGTATTGTCAAAGCATAGTTCTTAGATGGATATTCAAATATATCAATATTTATTCGTTCAAATAGTGTTTTCGGTGTTTCTGTTATCACTAAAGGGTTACTTAAATTTTTTGGGCATATTTTAATTTTTTGACATGTTTCACAACTTTTTATACAATTTTCTACATCTTTAATCATTCTGGGCCAATTATATTTTTCTTTGATGCGTCTTAAAGTTTCGTTAATTCCGCGATGTAAATTACTTTTGCCTAAATGGTATTGTTCCAATATAATTGGTATTTGGTCTTTATCTGGGATGGTTACAATATTTTGACAAATACATATTTTAATATCTTTGTCAGCAAAGATAAAAGAAAATATTTCAAGAATAGGAAGGTCTATTTTATTTTCGAGAAAATATGTTGACGAAAGGTCAAATTCGTTTTGTCCTGTATAGATAATATAGAAAAGATGTTGGACTACATTTTCTGGATCGAGTAACAAAGGGATTATGTAATATTTCCGATTTTTTACTGTTTTACTAGAGAAAATATTTAGTCTCTGTATTGAAAAATCTGCATTTTCTTCAAAAATGTCTTCTAATATTTCATGATGTAATTCTCCTAAATTCTTTTGTTGAAAAAAGGTTATTATGTTTTTATGTGATTTATTTAGAAGTTGTTCGTTTGAAGTTTCAATTTTTGAATAATCAATTAAAGGTTTTGTTTCGTACATACTAGCAAATGTGTTGTAATCTTCAGTTATTTTTTCATAATCGAAATTTAAATTTGAGTTATTAGATTTTTCGTCATCGTCTTGATTTGTCGCAAAAATAGAGAGTTTTGATTGGAATTTTGCGCATTGATTAAAATGATTAATTTTAATTCTTGATAATGCGTCTGCGTTTTTATTGATCTTACCGGGTTTGTAAATTATTTCATACTCATATTCTTCGAGTTTAAGTCTCCAGCGTGCGAGTCTGGGTCTTTAATTGAAAAAAGCCAAGTAAGAGGGCGGTGGTCTGTGATTAGTTTAAATTTTCTGCAAAAAAGATACGGGCGAAAATATTTTACTGCCCATACGATTGCAAGGAGTTCACGTTCAATAGTTGAATAATTTGTTTCGGCTTTACATAGGGTTCTAGATGCATAGCCAATTGGTAAATCTTTTCCTACAGGTCCTTGTGATAACACAGCGCCTATTGCAAAAGCACTAGCATCTGTGGTCAAAAGAAATGGTTCGTCAAAATTCGGATATATAAGAATTGGATCAGAAATTAGCAATTTTTTCAGTTCGTCAAAAGATTCATTGCAATCAGAATCAAAGTCAAATTTTATTTCTTTTTTGAGTAAACGAGTAAGTGGTTTAGAAATTTTCGCAAAATTAGGAATGAATCGTCGATAATAACCTGCTAAGCCAAGGAAAGATTTTATATCCTTAGGATTTTTTGGTTGGGGAAAATTTTAAATACATTCAATTTTTGCTGGATTTGTTTTAACACCGTCTTTAGTTATTACGTGCCCAAGATATGCTACTTCTTTGCGTAAAAATTCGCATTTGTCTGGTTGTATTTTAAGATTAGCTTTTCTTAGTCGTTTGACAACTTCGCGTAATCGATGGATATGTTCGTCAATTGTAGCGGAATAAACTATAATATCGTCCATATAGACAAGACATCGTTCATTTAAGATTCCTAAAAGAATATTGTCCATTACACGTTGGAATGTAGATGGGGCATTCTTTAGTCCGAAGGGCATTCGTAAAAATTCATAATGACCGTTTTCTACTGAGAACGCTGTTTTTGAAATATCTTTAGGATCTATCTCTATCTGATGGAAACCAGAAGCGAGATCAAGAGTAGTGAAATATTGACACTGTCCAAGTTGGTCAAGTAAATCTGAGATATTAGGAAGTGGATATTTATCATTAACAGTGGATTCGTTCAATTTTCTATAATCTATTACGATTCTCCATTTTTGTTTATTACTAGAGTCGATTTTTTTCGGTACAACCCAAACGGGAGATGACCAGGGAGAAATTGATGGTCTAATTATACCTTGTTGTAACATGTTGTTTACTTGCGTTTTAACCTCTTGTTTATGTATTTGGGGGTATCTATAAGATTTAGTAAAAATGGGCTTTGTATTATTCGTGTCTTATGTTTGATTTCACTTGTGAAGGAAAGGTTGTCACCTTCTAGATAGAAAATGTCTTCGAAATTGACACAAAGATTTGTGATTAATTCTTTTTCTTCTTCGCTTAAATGGTCAAGTCTAAGCTGGGATCTAATAGTCGGGATTCTATTTGAAGTTTGAAATTCGGGAGATTCGGGAAGATTGAAATTAAGAAGTGTGTGTATCGAAAATGGTTCTATTTCGATATTTGAAAAATCAATTGTTTTTGGGATTGCATTCGCATTGATAATTGTGAAAAATTCGCCTTTTTGATTGACATGGACAAGGGCATTTGGGATATGTACTTTTTCTATTTCCTTTCGGGATAAAATAGCATCGGTATTGATTAGATGACATTTTAATTTAAAAACTTGTTCTGTTCTACCTTGTATAGTTATTTTATTTTTATTTGCCTCGTATGTTTCGAGTTCTGTTGAAGAGTAATTGTCTTCAACTTTATACAGTGGTAGTGTTTTAAAATTCGTAATAAGTTGTTTATTTTTTAAATCGATTGTACATTCGTAGTGTTCTAGGAAGTCAAGACCTAGAATTCCGGCAAAATCAATGTCTAAGTTGTAAATATAGACTTTGTGAGGGTCACCGTTGTTAAAATTTATCAAAGTTGATTCAGTTATTAAAAGTTTTTGTTCGGTAATGCCTTGAATTGTTGCATTTTCGGGGAAACGATTTGGAAAGTTCTTTACTGTATTTTCTTTGAAAATTGAAATACCTGCACCAGAATCTATGAGTAGTTTGAAAGTATTTGTTGCGTCTTTAATATAGTAAAGATTTTTGGGATTTATAGCAAGGAAGGGATTTAAAGAAATTGTTGTTCGGGGAAATTGAGTGAGGGATTCATATCGTCTAGCGTGAGAGTTTCGATTTGGGCTTGTATTTGATTTGTTTCTATAGGGGCTTGATTGGGTGGATGGTTTTGATTTGGGGATAAAAGAAAATTTCGATTTTCTTCGATTGGAAAATTTTGATACTCTTCGATTGGTTCGTTAAAGTTTTGGGGATTAGGATCTGGATTCTCATAAGAATTGTCGTATTCGTTTTCGAATAAAATAGAGGGTTCTTCATAAGAAAAAATGAGGGATCTTGATAATCTTGTTGATAGTCGTTAAAATATTTTTCTTGACTGTTATCGGTGCTAACTAAGTGAGCTTTGAAATTAGGATTTTTCTGAATTACTGAGGGTCGAGAATAATTAAAATTCGATTGACGTTGGAAATTATTTTGATTTGATTGGTTATTTGTAATATTTGGGGTTTGCGTATTTGGGCTTCTTTGTTGTTGCATGTTTGGTCTATGTGACTGAAAAGAATTTGTTTGCGGGGTAAACTGGGGTCGCTAAAAATTAGAGTTTTGGGAAAAATTGGGACGTGGTTGTCCGTTATTGGCATGGCATTGATTTGCTGAATGACCAATACGTCCACATTTAAAACATTTTTGTGTTTGAAAGTTTGGTTTTTTCAAAGGTTGATTGAATGGCTTTGGTGGGTTCGGTTTTGAAACTTTTTGAGATTCGAAATAGGACAATTGAAGTTCACGTCGAATACGTATTTGGGCTTCAAAAAGATCTCTTGGGTTACTGGCACGAATTATATGTCCAATACGGGGTTCGAGACCAGTTAAGAGGGTGCTCAGGGACATGGATTCGATCAGGGTTATTTGAGCTTGTTTCTGTTGTGGGGTGAGATTAGACTTTTGTATATTAGCGTGCATTTTTGCATTTAGCACTTGAAGTCGGTTGAGGAAGGTTAAAGGACTCTCATTTGGTAATTGTTTGATACGTTGTAAGTCTTGTATTAAAGAAGACAAGTCTCGCGTATCTCCGCAGTGAGAATTTAAAAGTTGTTTTATTTCTAAGTAAGAAATAGGATTGCGAGAGCTTATTAGCTGCGCTGCTCTTGCACGTAATTCATTTTTTATGTGGATTACTAATAAATCTTTTTGATCTCGTGTAGACATATTGTAAGCACAATCACAAGCATTGAGAAATGTTTGGAGAAAAATTTGATCACCATCGTATTCAGGAATTATCGAAAATATTTCAGATAATTTATACGGTTCAATTTCGGGTGTCTCAGGGACATTTTGTATTCCGTCATGGTTGCTCAATATATCACAATATCAAAATGAAATAATATAGGCACACAATATTATATAAAAAAGATACGAACTTAAAATTAAGAATTTAGGTTGATTGGCAGTACGTAAAGTAGTACACAAATCAACGTAAATTAAAGCAATACTAAAATCTACAAAATTTAAGCATTTTCTTAAAATTTGATTAACTGTATAATCAAATTTTGAAATTAAAATATTCTTTTGGATTTTTGAAATTTGTTTTTGAATTCAGTTTTCGTTAACTTATTATCAAAATTGAAAAATCGAACAGTTTCCTTAAATTTGAATAAAAATTTCAATATTTTTGGAAAATTGAAAAAGATGAAAATTAATAAACGAGATGATTCAGTCTTACGTTACTAGTAGAAACATCAGACTTCGTCGTGTTCTCTGCAGCAAATTCTACCAGGGGCTTCACTAGGTGTTCCTAATCCATAGATTCCGTCGACAGTTAGAGTGCACAAAGGCTTCGTGTTCTGTTAGACGTTTTCAGATCCTACCGACTGCGCCAGTTTGTTAAATCACTTTCTTGCCAAATCACTTTTTAAAAAATTATTTTATTACTCAAAAATAATACAAATTAAAATATATACATTTGAACTTGCAAAGAGTAATATTTAACAAAATGAATTCAAGCTAGACTGAACTGTACTGAACTGAACTGTTTATACAAAGAAAAATAACTATTTATATGTTTCGTTATGCTGACTCAGTGGGAACTGTTTACTTCGTTCTTGGGTCAGGATGTGGGTTCTGCTGATGAACCTTTCTTGGTATAGACTTGTTTTCGTAAACAAGTAACACCTGCTGTTTATGAGAATAGGATGATCTACGTTGTTGACTGATATGTGATACTTTGTTATTGAGATAAGCTTGGCTTTCTGAATAACTGCGTTGGCGGGTGATAGCTTATAGTCTGGGAACCAAGGTTAGCATAACTTGTATGATGAAATAGCTGGTGAGAATAGATGTAACATATATATATATATATATATATATATATATATATATATATATATTTATATATATATATATATATATATATATATATATATATATATATATATATATATATATATATATATATATATATATATATATATATATATATATATATATATATATATATATATATATATATATATATATATATATATATATATATATATATATATATATATATATATATATATATATATATATAAGCCTTGAATTTATTCTTCAATTCCCTTTTTATACTTTTTTAGATATAAAAGTAGCGATGGTCGGCCCGTACGGCACGTTATGCTGTTTCTTTTGTGTTTGGTTGCCTATTCATATTAATAAGTACATAATTTTTAAAGATATTATACTTTTAAGTTACAAGGCTTACGAGTCTTGCTATAGTGGTTTTGAAGTTGAAGTGTTTTATGTTTCCATTTGCATTTATTTATTTATTTACTAATTTATTAATTTATTTCTTAGAAAATCAATTTTACAGACATGAAGTATGGTTTGACTTGTTAGATTCAGAATTTTAATATTATTTATAATGTTTTTTATTAACTATCGTCACTAATTATAAGGCGCCATCTGAACTTCAATATACACATAGCATTAAAAAAGTAGAGATTTAAAGGACTGGTGTAATATGATGCTTTTACGATGATTTACGAAGTCAATAAGCCAACCAACCCAAATTAAATGTTTGCAAGAGATTGTCGCTATACAGAAATTCATATTTCATGGCAATCAGCATTCAACAAGCTAATGACCGACCGACCCATCCACTCCATCAGCCCGTTCTTCTTATCAATCAGACCGGTTCGAACATCGCGCTATATCAGTCGTCGGCTCCGCGGTTCAGATGATGATGCATTGAATCAACCGAAGAACTGACTGAACAATAGACAAACACAACTGAACGCTTCATTTTGCTTTATTTCTATTTCAAAGATCCGTGATCCGGTTCGTTGATCAGTATAAAGATCCGGATCTCAGTCGTGAACGACACATATGTACAAAAATGCAATATCAGCTGGCTGTCAGCTATCATGTTTGATGGCAGTTTTGTTTGTTTTAATTTTGAGATTTTGTAGTTTAATTTTTATGTTTATTTAAAAGAAGAGGATGTATTACTGGTAAATTTATATAATTCACGTAAACAACAAACTGAACAAAATAAACCCGAGACTAATAAAACTGAAATCACAAAACGCTGTGCTGTCAATGTCTTCCATTAACCACAAGAAAGACAAATGTCGTCTGACTGACGGCTTGACGAATGACGCCTGTTGTTGTTGTTGAACGTTGCACCGTTGCCAGATTTCGCGTATACGTAATGACGTTACGTCCCGTTTTTAGTCGGGTGACGTAATTTAAATTTTGGGGCTCTTTTAATTGCCTTTTGTAGGCCGCGGAGGCAATAAAATTGATTTTTTTAGATATATATTTGAATACCACGTGGCCTTATAATCTTTAGTATTTTTTCGTATTTAAAAATTTATGCAAGTTCCCTATTGTCGATATTGGGCCAGGGAAAATCCACATTGGATACATGAAACTCATACCCAATTTCACCAAAAGATAAATTTTTGGTGTGGTATAAAGGGTGCAAAAATAATCGGTCCCTTCCTCATGGAAGATTTTTGAGAATCGAAATGTCTCAGCTATTACAGAACTATTTCCGAATAACCGAAAGTTCCTTACTTTACCTGCTGTATTAAGTATTTAAACTTAATTTTTTTTAGGTAATGGTGCACCAAATGATGAAATATGGTTTCTGCAGGATGGTGATCCACTGCATTTTGCTCAGAATGTTCGCGGATACTGACAACATTTTTTTTTTTTTGGAAAATGGATTAGACGTAAAGTTATAAAAGAGTGACCACCTCGCTCTCCGGATTTGACGCCTCTCGACTACTTTTTGTCGGGACACCTTAAAAATTTGGTGTATAAAACTAAGCCCAGTCACATCAACGATTTAAAAGAGCGAATATTAATCAAATGTAGACGAATCGAGGAGGCTGGCAATCTTTTTAATGTATTAAATGTTTTCCCACGGTATTTAGCCTACTGTCAGAAAGTAAATGGACAACATTTTAAATACCTTTCTTAATTTCAATTATTTATTGTTTGTTGTATTAAGTATTTCTTTTTTGTATTGTATTATTTCCGTTATTTTTACAACCTACTTTAAAGTTGAAATGCTTTTTTTCTTGCTTGCGTTTTGGCAGAAAGATGAGGAATTTACCTTTCCAGTTCCACGAAATTTTTGGTTAATTTTACTTACGGTCGATTTAGTTATTGGATTTCTGTTAGAATATTAAAAATGTTACAATCATCTTGCAGGTTTCGCATTCCATCCCAATAACCCAGTATAATTAAGATTCCAATTCTTTAGGTTTCAGTTAAACGATCCATTTTCGTAAATCAACAAAACTGGCATTGTCAAACATATCAAATAACCGTTTGTATGCAGGATTTTTAATAAAAAGTAATACATTTAATTATGGATATTAGACCCTTATTTTTGCAAAAACTGTTGTTTTTCATAAAAGGTGCTCTTAGCAAAAACTATTGAGAATTTTGCACAGATTTTAAAAAGGTAATATAATATAGGGTATTCCAATAAAAGTTCCTTGTTTAACAGAAAAACGGTAAACTTCATTAAATTCAGGTAGGCGGTACCTGAGATATTTTGCCGTTTCCTTACTTTTGTTATACACTGTATAACTAGGTGTAATACAAGGGTAATCCCTAAAATAATGGTTTCTGAATTAACATAAGCAATGAAAGTTTTAATTTTGTATTAGGATATTAAAAGTTTTTCATGTCATTAATGTTCTTTTTTGAAAAGTACGTACCTCCAAGACGATGTCGTTTCCAATCCACGACAGCACAAATAACTGTAAGGTATTAAGAAGAAGAAATGTTAAGTTGAATATCACTTTTTTGCCCTAAAAGTTAAAAATTAGTATCATAGACTTATAATAAGCATTATGCGAATAATTTAACAACAACATTTTCATTTTATAAAAGTAGTTAAGTATAATTTAAAAAAACTGTAATAATTTTGAAATTCTCACTCCTAAAAAAGCACGAAACTAACTATGACAACGCAATGTGCATAAGATGGTCGGCACTGGGCAGTTGCTCCCCTCTCTTTTCCATTCGAGTCGAATGGGGTCTTATTGTGCGGATCCAGAGTTCACCAACATTATGAATCAAATCAGAAAACACAGTGAATACCAAAATGTTGTGGGATTCTTTTATCGAGCTATTAAATCTCGATGGGCTATTTACAAATATACAGGGAGAAAGAAAATAGTTTTTTTTTTTAATTATATTACGCAATATTATTAAGATAGCCACTTAATATTATTTTATATATTAAATGCCGAGGGACTAAATAAGAAAATTCGCTAAATATGTATTTGGTTAAAATTTTTTGGTTGACAAAAACAAAAATACACAAAATGGCAAGCGCCTTAATAAAGTCGGAAGGCGGTTATATATATATATATATATATATATATATATATATATATATATATATATATATATATATGTATATATATACATTTATATATCTATATATATATATATATATACATATATATATATATATATATATATATATATATATATATATATATATATTATATATATTATATATATATATATATATATATATATATATAAAAGCTGTATTTTTCGTTAACCCCGAGTTTCTGGTAAAGCGATTTTACCGATTTTTATATATCAAATTTTGTCTTAAAATTAAAAAAACTTAATTTTACTTAATTAAATTTACTTACTTTAAACACGCTTTAAAATTGGAACAAGTATTCTATAATCATTTATTTATTGCGTACAAAATTACAAATGTACTAAAAAAGTAAGCAAAAAAAAATGGTGTCAAATCTAATAAAAAAATTTTTAAATTAAAATTCACTGGCTAATATATAGGAGTCGGTGGCAAAAGCTCTGAGAATCGGTATAGGGAATGTACAGAAACTTGTGAATAAAAAAAAACATAATTTACTGCCGAAGAAGATTAAAAAATCCAAAGGCAAAAGACTTAAGTTAGAATGCAAAAATGGATATTCATAATGCAATTTATGATTTATACAAGTCAAAGACTAATATAATCCTCCAGAAACTTTTTGCTATTATAGACTAAAAAATATCATCATCACTTAAAAAGTCCCCATCTTCTGAGTCGTCCTCAAATGGCGCAATGATCATTGGTGCTATTTCGACATCTAAAACTCGTTCTCGATTCCACCAATCCCATATTAATTTCTCCGTATGTTCCAGAGATTTGTTCCAGTACTCCGGCGTAATATAATTTAATGAACCTTGCCAAACAATTTGCACTTCATCTGATGTAAGGCCATCGTTCACGTGTTTTTCGTAATATAATTTTGCCCCAGCCCATATTAATTCTATTGCGTTAAACTGGCAATGGTATGGCGGCAGTCGTAAAACCTCATGTCCATTTTCCCGTAATATTTCATCAGGCATATATTTTTGGTTTTTTAATAGATTTTGCCATTAAAAGAAGTTCTAGTTTCAGCATATTGGGAAAAGGATTTGGTTTTTGTTTCATTAGCAAGTCACAAATATCACTTTTCTTCCAGGATGAAGTTGGATGTTTATTTAAGATTCTTGAATGATAAAATGCATTGTCCAGGGTGATTAAAGATGGAGCATCTAAATTTGGAATCAGTTGTTCTTTTGACCACTTTTCAAACAGTTCACAGTTCATATTATCATGGTAGTCCATACTTTTGGATGTTGAAAGAAACAGTAAACTTGCACCTGGGAGAAATCCTGTTGAAGAACCTGCATGCAAAATGATGAACCGTTTTCCCGTCCCACATCTCTTTTTTCTCTTGGCACTTTTTACAGACTCGGCATGCCAAGATTTCGAATCACTTCCATTAGAAAATATCAAAGTCGTTTAAAAATACCACTTTTCTAAATTTTGAATTGAACGCTCACTTGCTATATGTGGCAACTCGCACAAAAATCTTCAATTACAGTCCTTTTTATATCGAAACCCACCATTTTTATTAATTTTGACAACGATTTTAGTCCAATTTCCAATATGCCTCGATTTTTTAAAGCATCTTTTAGAACTTCAAAGGTTATGTTAGTTTTTAATGTGTATAAATCGTAAATTTCGTTACGAACATCCATGTTTACACTGTCACTTAAGTCTTCTGTATAATTTCGTGTACATTTCTTGATCTTCTTCGGTAGTAAATTATATTTTTTCTCATGCACAATTTTTTGCACAGTCCTTAAACCGATTCCCAGAGCTTTTGCTACTGTCTCCTGGATATTGGCCGGTGAATTTTCATTTTCGTAATATTTTATTAGATTTAATACCATTTTTTTCGATTGTGGATGCAAAAAACCCAAAAAATGTTTTCTGTTACTCATTTTGTCACTGACTTTGAAGTGACATCGCTCAAAGATTTTTGCAACTGCTGGTATTTATATGTTTATCCTCTTTTTTCATATGAAAATATCATAGGTCTATCTAATTCATCTTTCGGATTTTGTGCGGAGGATATGACTACACGTAATAAAAGAAAAACAAACTTAAAGTTTGTTGTTGATAAATCGTATGACCCGCACGATAACACTGCTTTTGACTATAATAATGACAACTCCACAGTATCAAATAAATTATAATATTAAAATAAGTGGGTATACATTTTTTGTTAGCAAAGAATACTATGTAGTATTAGTATCGGATTTACTTGAGGTATAGTGTATACATGTGTATATATAGTAGAGCCGGGATCGAACCCGCACCTCTGGATCTCTAACCAATTGCGCTATCGTCGCACTGATAAGCAATTGGTTAAGACTTGACTCAAATTTTAAGGAATGTACAAATTGCAAACATGCACGTGAAGTATTAAAAATCCTTGATATTGAATACAAACATAGCTTTTTTGATAGAGAATGTATCTGCTTCAAAAGAGCACAAGAGAGGGTTAGGAGCCAAACACAGTATATATAGCAACTAGCGAATTCCCCTGAGGTTTCCATAAGGGATGTGGTCATGCTGCATGTCGACGGTCAAGGATTACTGTCACATATGGAAGAAATAAGACAACTGTTGTGCGAGAGAAAGCCAGAAATTGTTTGTATTAGTGAGACACACATAACGCAGGATGTTGACGACAAGGAAATATCTATAGTGGACTATAATGCAGCTATTTGTTACTCAAATAGCCGGCACACTGGCGGTAATGGGATTTACATAAAAAGCTCTCTAAACTATGCCTGGTTGTTCAGCGATTTCGTGGATTATAATTATTGGGCGCTTTGGATAAGAGCAGCTTTTTATAGATCACCAAACTATGAGTTTCTAAAGTACTTAGAAGAAGAACTTAATGACTCTTTTAGTAATCAAAAAAGTGTTATTTTGGGCTACTTAAACATTGATTTATCAAAAGACTATAGTGATGCTAGAAAACTGGCTAGGATATTAGAAGCCGGGGGTGTCAAACAAATTGTGGTAAAAGCAACAAGAATTACAAACACATCCTCTACATTGATTGATAACGTTATTACTAATGATTTTAATGCCAAGGAAGTTCCAAGAGATTTTTCTGCAGTAACGGACCATGAAATTATTGGCACGACATTTCAATGTAGACATATTTTTGAGAAAGACAATGTATATCTGTACAAGAACTGAATGGGGCAAGTTGGAACTATACCTCAACAGATGTAAATATAGTGTTCTCAGATTTTGTAAATGATATTGAAAAAGCTGTGGATAAAGTAGCACCAAAGCAAAAATGTTGTGTAAAGAAATACCCCTGGATAACCAAAACTATAAAACAAGCTCGGTGCGAAAGAGACAGAATGTATAAAAAATTTCGTTTAACGGGAAACAATGAAGACTCGAAAAATTACCAAATTATGCGAAATAGAGTAATCTCATTAATCAGGGAAGAAAAAAACAAATATTATGACCAAAACATTGACAAATGTAAAGGAGATAGTAAAAAAATATGGGCAACACTAAAAGAACTAATAGGCAACAAAAATCAGAGCACAGACTACACAGAAATTGACTTTGGAAGTTATGTTGGAACGACAGAAGAAAACTTTAATAATTACTACTCAGATAATATAAGAGAAATTTCAGATAATATTGAAGTAAAACAATGGAATATTCCTAACCACCAATATTACCAGGAAAGTCACTTAACAGAATTTAAGTAGGTTAGCTTTTCGGAACTGAAAAAAACTGTCTTTGGTCTAAAAAATAGAGGTACTAGTGATGAATACTTAAATGTAAAATTGGTAAAAGACTTGTTTTGTGTAATAGGTTATGCCCTTTTATATCTAAATAACATCTCCCTTGCTACTGGTAAAATTCCGAGTGTATTAAAAACCAGCATCATGATCCCTATAACTAAAGTGCTTTAACCTAGGTTTCCTGTGGAGTTTAGGCCTATAAATGTACTTCCTGTTGTCGACAAAATAATTGAAGTTATTGTATATAAGCAGTTAAGAAATTATTTTGAAAGCAATCAATTATTGTTTGTTGGACAATCCGGATTTCGAAGCAACCATTCCTGTGAGTCAGCGCTGCAGTATGTGTGTGCCAAGTGGAAAAATGATATAAATGAAGAAAAAGTGGTTCTTAGTGTTTTTGTTGACTTACAAAGAGCTTTCGAAACGATCAATGGAAAAGCTAAAATTGTATGGTGTAAATGGTAGTGCGTGGAGGTGGATACAGGACTATTTGTGTGAGAGGCATCAGAAAACTAAAATACATAATAATATATCAAATGAAATTGTAAGCAAATTGGGCGTTCCCCAAGGATGTGTTATGGGGCCGTTATTATTCGTTATTTATGTTAATGATTTATATACGGTTCTAAAAAGGTCATTTGTAAATTTATTTGCGGATGATATGATTTTATGTGTATCTGGAAAAATTTGTGAGGATGTTGTTAGTGTTATGAATGATGAATTAGATTTACTATATAGCTGGCTTTGTTAAAATAGGTTAAAGTTGAATGCCTCAAAGACTAAATGTTTAGTCATAGGCTCAAAAACGAACTGTAGAAAATTTAGAGAATTAGGTTTATCTGTTTGTATTAACAAATATCCCACTGAGTATGTGTCAGAAATCAAATATTTAGGAGTAATTTTGAATCCACAGTTAAATTTCTCCAGACAGGTGGATTATATTTGTAAAAAATTCGGCAAAAAAATTGGATTCTTTCGACGTATTTCTGGCAACTTGTCATAATGGGCTAGAATGTTGGTGTATAACACCATTATATTGCCTCACTTTAGATACTGCTGCTCATTGTTAATTTCTTGTACCCAGGAGGAAATGGATAGGCTGCAGATTGAGCAAAATAAAGTCACGAGAGTCATTACAGATTCTAGTAAATATACACCAATAAAAAATATGTTAGAGTTGCTGAATTAGCTTCCTGTTTGGCAAATAGTGCGGCAGGCTAATCTAGTGTTAATATATAAAATAGAACATGGGCAAATGCCAGCATATTTAAATAAGTTTTTAGAGAAAAGGGAACATTTTTTTGATTATAACAATTCAATATGTTACAAAAACGTCTCTACAGAAAGCATTATTTTATGAAGGGATACGTTTATTTAACTCTTTGCCTGATGAAACAAAAAAAGCACCTAGTTTAAGAGTCTTTAATAAGAGGATATTCGAGTACCTGAAAGAACTAACTAACTATAATATGTAAATGCTATTGTGATTTCTTTTTTTGTGATAATTAGCCAAGTGCTAAATAAAGCATTTTTATTTATTTTTTTTATTTGGTACATATTCACCCACCAGTATCATAACCATTGTTGATCCAGTCAAATATTCTAACCCTATGGCGCAGCGTTCCTGACTGGACGTCAAATCTGACATCGCTATTAGGTACCGTCTGTATTAGTAAATTTATAATTTTTACATTTACTTTTAAACCGTGAAATATATTTTTAGAAATATTTAATCAACAGCAAAATTTATCTCTGGATCTTTAGCCCATTGCTCTAATCAATTGCGTTATCATACCACTGATAAGCAATTCGGTAGAACTTGTACATATGGTATATATTCGATAGCGCAATTAGTTAGAGCAATGGGCTAGATCCAGAGGTGCGAGTTCGATCCCCGCTCGTGCCATAACTTTTGATGTTGATTAAATATTTCTAAAAATAAATTCCATAGTTTAAAATTAAACTGACAAAATACTTCTATAAAAAAGTAAGTAAATATAAATTCAAATTCTCGATTTTCTTTTTTAAAACCGAAGCTTCTTAAATTTCTTTTAAAAGACAGTATATATGTGTTACTAAATGACTATGTACTGAACTAAATTGGGTAACACACCACTATTCCTAATAAAAGGAAAGATTCATAACGAGAGTAGTTCCGGGTAAAGGAAATTTACCGATTTTTTTAAATAGTCTATTAAAATTATAACTTAAAAATTATCTATACAAAAACAGTAGACTTAACTTTAATTTTTTCCACGAACCCAAACAGATTTCGTCGAAGGCGCAAAGGAAAGAAGATAATTTTATATTTATTACAGTTATAATATTTAGTTCTGTGAGGCCCTGAAATGTTCAAAAATATTAAATTATTCTGCCTTGTCAGTCAATTTATTAGGAGCTGATTCTGAGTAATTATATGTAAATATGGCTTCATCAGTAACATACAATCTTCCCCTTAAACAATTGCAAATCGCAATTTTAAGATTTACTTACCTGTAAAATACATAACAATGATGTAGCAAGTATAAGAGATATTAGGCAATATTCGAAAAGTATGATGATCTGAAAACTGTCATTAAATTCATCAATCCACCTGAAAAATAATGTATTGTTAGCATATACATATTCATATTCAATTAACATAGTACGAAAGCTTTCACAGTTGAACTCAATTAAGAAATGGTTTTTGGGTTTGGACGTATTACTACAGAGTACGATAAAAAATGTTTCATCAACAAAAGCGTCAGTATTCGCTCTTTTTAAAGGACATAACTTCGCAATTGTCCCAGAACCATTCCAGTCGACGATATAATACCGAGAGTAACTAAAACTACTCCAAGAACAGAGGGATTCAGTTCAGCATGTAACCGTCAAGATATTTCGAAACCTAGAACACCAGAATCTAACTTGTTAGCCGCACCAAGAACGGATATAAAGTGCCCTAAAGGTAAAGAAGGTATTATAATACCAGCAGGTAAAGGAAATGCAACGGTAGTCATGAGCAAGAACAAGAAATAGACACATTACAGATAGGAAAATATGAACACATCCAACTAACAAAATCAAAAGGAAAATCTGCGACCTGACCAATGCCTTTTACCTAGAGAAAAATGAATTGAAAGCAAGCAGGTCAAAGACTTTACAATATCCCAAAAATACTAAAGGCAATGTACCATTACGCTCCATAAGCAAGGGCGTCATGTTACAAAGCAAATAAATAATTTGTCAATATTTTAAACCACATTTTTTAAAGACAGTAAATAGACTTTATATTTGAAGTGTGAGGCATTAAAATACTCAAGACATAAATGTATTTTTTTGTGATGAACGTCTTCATAAAGCTAAATTTCCAAGATGAAATAAAATGTTAATTTTAAAAAATATTGTATACAGGATACCCCTTCTACACAATCTTTATTAAACACAAAAAGACTGGACAATCTTTGAATTCACCGAAATATGTAATTTCTTTGCAATCACATGGACTTTATAAAATTTCGGGTTCCTGCGATAAAGTGTACAGGGTTATTTTTTATAATTTGCCATCCTCTGAGAGGCTTATTTTTTCAAGATACACTGAAATGTATGTATGAATTTCCTAAAAATTTACATGGCGGCAATTTTAAAAACAAAAGACGATCGGAAAATCACTAAATCACTATCAACTTTGTTATTTTAAATGGAACACCTTGTATTTTTTGATATTTTTGGATTCTCCCCTTTCCAAAAATATATAATTTATCTATATTCGGAACAGTAATTTTCAACTTATTCCACTTTAAAGTTACCAGATATGACATTTCACAGATATGCAACCATACCTAAATCGCGGTAACCATCAAATGATGAAATCACTTTACCCATGGAATGTCACCAACAAAAACAAAACACTTACTTTTTTCGTAAATAAAATATTTTATTGATTTTGCGGAAAACAAAATTAATAAAACCTAAAACGCAATTTACCGAAGAAGAAAAACAAAAAATGTATTTCGCAAATGCTAATAATGCGTCCGTTGCAGTGCGACAATCAGTGGCGGCTCGTGGTGTCTAAAACCGGTGAGGCGAGAAAAGGTTTGTTAGTTATAATAGGTAGATGGCGCCACACCCAAATTGACTCATTTTTATGATTTGTTTTTGTCTTTTACATACCAATACCAAGATATATGCCCAATTTTTCATTAAGTAATTTTTAAAATAAAAATTATTACATAGACATAAAAATAAAATAATAATCTTTAAGATATTCACTCAATTTTCATGTACTTCGATTTATCCTCAGATATATGTCCATATATACTCTTCTCAAAGATATATAATATACACATTTTTCATCATTGGATTTTTTAATAAAAAATATTTAAAATACTTAATTAAAATAGTCAGAATCGAGTTTAAAGTGTAATAAACCTGTAATAATCTAATATGGTGTGGACAGTAATTTTTTTATAAAAAACCAAAACTGTTTAGGCAAATAGATATGTGGATGGTGCAGTTAAGTCACTTTTTGTAAATTAAATTAATGCGCCTGTCTTTTAAGGAAGCAAATTTCTCAACAATTTTGTCATAAAAGTCACCATTACATTCAGAAAGTTTAACTAATAACTCTTTTTCTATTGCCATGATCGACAGGGCTGAGAGCCTATCTTGAGATATACTATTTCGTAAGTAGGTCTTTATTCGCTTTAAGCACGAAAAATCTCTTTCGGCCTGTACACTTGTTAAGGGGATTGTCAAAATTAATGTCGCAAGTCGATATACTTCACAAAATACTGAAATTAATTCTAAACTATTAATTTGTTTAAGGAATTCTTGAATATTGACTTTATAAAATTGTTCATCTCGGTAAATTATGCTTAGCTCATTTTTGAGGCGGTCTTTATCAAACATTTTTGGATACGTTTTTTCTAACGAATTTACTAGACTAATAGAAAATTCTGTGGTAAAGTCTTTGTATTTTGATGTATTAAGAAGTTTCACAAATTCCAATTTGTGTAAATCTTCAAACCTGATTTTAATTTGAAAAATTATACAGTCTAAAATTTCATAAAACAGATTTTTATATTTTTCCATTAAATCTGATTCGCTCATGCTACGGGTTTGTCTACTACATGGCAATCCGGTAAGTGATTTTGCTTTTTCAAAAATGGATTCAAGGAAATTTTCAGCCCGCAGCTCATTTAATCGTTTGACGGCAATGTTCAATTGTGAAATGCAGAAATCAATTTCTAGGTTACTTAACTGAAAAACTTGAAACAGGATATCAGTAACAAAAAAAAATTCTTTAAATGCAAAAGTTAAAAAAGCAAATTCAAAATCAGAAAGGTCTTTTAGATACCCCTTGGCCATGTGTATAGTATCTGAGTCTAATTCTGGATTTTCAATCATGTCCTGAAAAACTTAGGTTAGTCCTTCCCAATTACTTGCAACAAAAATTAGAATTTTTGATCGAGAATACCACCTTGTATCACTTGCTTGCGGAACTCGTTTTTTTATTATTTTGTCCAATATAGATGTGCGTTTGTACGATTTATGGAAAAAAGCAGGCAAAATTTTCAAAGTTGCGAAAAAGATTCTGCTTTCCTTAATATAATTTGAACCCTGTTGTAAAATTAAATTGAGACGATGAGCAGCACAATGAGTGTACATTGCTTGTGGGGCATCTGATCTTATTCGTGTTTGTAGACCGCTCAATTCTCCGGCCATAACCGCAGCTCCATCATAACATTGTGCTACTAATTTCCGTTTAAAATTTAAAGGTTCCAAGATTCTTACAATTAAGTTATAGAGTGCATTAGCTCTAGAATCCTCACTTATATTAAAAAAGCCTAAAAAACGTTCTTTTATTTCGGCTAAGTTATTTACATACCTATAATAAGTATAACAGTTACACAACATTGGGCTTTTGCAACTATATCCGTCGTATCATCTACAATTAATGAGAAAAATGTAGCCTCCGATATTTCTTGTTTAATGAAGTCTCTCATATGTTCGTCAATACAAAATATTAATTTATTTTGAATAGTTTTCGATTGTCCCGTAAATACACTTTTCTCTTCTAAATGCTTTACAAGTTCGGTGTTACGTTTAATTAAACAATTAAAAACTTCCTTAAAATTCCCTCTGTTAAAAGAAGATTCGGATTCGTCATGCCCCCTAAAAGCCAGTTCTTGTTTTCCCAGTAACATAGTCGTATCTGTAAGGTATGTCAAAAGCAATCGGTTTTTCCTAACATCTTCATTGTACAATAATTTAGATAAACGAGCATTTTCGATTAGTGTATCTTTAATTGTAGTCATATTTTGAGACAAACGTACAAAACCTAAGGTATTTTGAATATGGTCTTTAGAGCCTTCATGCATTTTAACCGCTCTAGAAAAATTTTTAAAATCAACGTATCCATCAGAAGTCCATACTGTTTTTGTTTTTCCCAGTATTAAGCAAGGCCAACAATATAAACGCTGCTTAAAAACACTTCCACAAATCCAAGTGTGTGTTTGATACCATGACGTTTGAAATGATCGTTTATATTGTCGACCGTCTTTTTTTATCACTACTTCAGGTACTTATCTTCGGCATGGGTCTATCTCCGCGAAGAATTTCTTTTTTCTCATCCTCGGGACGCTTAAAAAATGCCGTTGTCAATAGTGACATAACGATATCGTGGACTGGATTCATAGTTCACACGTTTCGCTTATTTTAAATTTTAATCACTTATTCATATAAACTACTTTATCAGTCTATCTACTCAATAACTAAACTAACGCAACGTCAAAAATACTTTAGATAGAGTAACACTCGACACAGACTAAACGCGCGACATTCACGAAATAATACTATAAAACAAACATCAAATTATTGCCGAATAATCTCAATATCCACCCACTTCCTGCCTAATCTCAAACCGTTACCGGTAACAGTCAAATACGAATACCCCACACGCCCACGCAAATATCAACAAAAACAAAAACGGCTTGCATTTGGCAGCCGGATGCGCGATTGTCATTTACCAATAAATAATAATTATTTCCATTTATATTCAATCTGTGCTAACATTAAATGGCAACGTCTCAATCATTAAGCGAAGTTTTCATCGCCTCAAATACAATAAAAAGAGATGGAATGAATCTACATATGCAACACGACCCTTTTTCCTCTATCTCAGACTTATTAAAAATCCAAATACCATTCAAGTGTCCGAGGCGCAATTCGCATCGCCGCGTCTAGGTAAAGTCGAATAAAAAAGAAATGATATTGCAGTTATTGGACATTGTACTGTTGGTTAGTAAAGTAAAGGGTTTATTTATGATTTACGCATATTTGATGAAATTTTCATAGTGTTTGAGACAATTTTCAGAGAATAATGTATCAACTTTGAAAGAATTAATTTTGAAAATAAAAATGTATATTTATAAGAAAGCGAGTGAGGCGGCGCTTTAGTTGCCTCTTCTGACGAGCCGCCGCTGGCGACTATACAGGCTGCTATATTCTGATACAAGAGTTCCCTCAAGAAAAGACATTACATATACAATATTCGAGTAAGAGGTGAGTATTGATTGGATCCTATCTACAGAATAGGGTACAGCAAGTAACGATAAATTAGTGAGGTCTGCTCTGTAAGTGGGAGTGAGCCACAGGACACAGTTCTAGGACCACTTCTTTTGACAATTTATTTAGATCGTCTAATTCCCAGAGGGATTTTTGTGTGTTACGTCGACGATACGGTGTTTCTATTTTAGAGTAAGAGAAGTGTCTTTAGGAAAGTAGATGAAGCAATAGGCATTGTGAAAGTGTGGTTAGATTTCAGTTTGTTTATGCTTAATATTGATAAATTTTATATTATGTACTTTACTAACAAAAATACATGATTTACAGTGTGGTGGTCCAAATGTGAGTAATTGTTAATTTAAAATACCTTCTAGGGTAAAAATTACTTGTAAATGTTTTGAAACACATCTTAAATAGCATAACCATGTGGATTAATTAGCGACTACAATAAGAACAAATATATTTTAAATTATATCAAATACGACAGTGACTTACCACATATGACATTTTCACAGATATGCAGGCATACTTAAACCGCGGTATCCACGAAATGATGAAATCGCTTTACCCATGGAATGTCACCAACAAAATAAAAACACTTGCTTTTATTCGTAAGTAAAATATTTTATTGATTTTACGAAAAAAAAAATTAATAAAATCAAAAATGGAATTTACCGAAGAAAAACTAAAAATTCTTCAACTTTATTTCGCAAATGCTAATAATGCATCAATTGCAGTGCGACAATACAGGCTGCAATATATTAGTGCAAGAGTGCCCTCAAGAAAAACTTTTGCATATATAGTAAAATATCACTCACAAAGAAAATCCTTGCAGAGGCAAAGAAGACGAGCAAATTTTGACTTGGACGAGGAATTATCCATATTATTATATTTTGAAGGTAAAAAATTGTTTCTCTAGATATTCTAAAAGTTAAATTAAAACTAATTTTTAGAAAATCCGAGCAGATCGATTGCGGACGTCTCTGGGGTAACCGAAAAATCGAGGTTCTACATCCGTTCAGTGCTAAATTAAAATCAATACCGCCCGTATAAAATTAGACCAGTGCAACTATTAGCCAACGATCATTTTAACCAACGCCTCCACTTCTGTGAGGATATGCTGACGAGACTGAGGCAAGATATGCTGTAATCCAGAAGGATTTTGTCGTCTGATGTGGCTTGTTTTACCACAGCCGGAATGTTTAATAGAAAAAACAAGCACCTATAGGCAACAAGAACATACTTGAAGAGCAAAAGAGACAAGGGCGGAAGTCAATAAATGTGTAATGCGGCATCTTGGGAAACCAAATTATTGGTCGTATATTTATTGAGGGTATAGTAACGGGGGAACGATATTTAAATCTATTAAATAACGAAATTGAACATTTTTTGGAGCAGCTTCCTACACGTATATAACCAATTAATTCGGCACCAAGATGGCGCATCACCACACAACATTTGAGAGGTCACAGATTTTTTAAATGCTCGATATAATTTGTGGATTGGCAAATATGGCCATATTCATTGACCTGCGAACAGTCCTGACTCTACACCATTGGACAATTTTTTTGTGGGGATACCTAAAGGATAAAGTGTGTCATAATAGAACGGACAGTGTTGACGAGTTAAATTAGGGTTTTAAATTCAGAATGTCCCACTTTCATTACCCAAGCCATTAGGAAACTAGAAAGAGTGTTTCAAAATTGCTTGTATAATGGAGGAGTTCACGTAAATAGGCTGTAAAATTATTAATTCCTAGTTCTTGTTTTGTTTTATTTGTTCGTTTGTTTGTTATCGTTGTATTAGTATATATATAATCACATTGAATATATTTTTTTTACAAATTATTGTTTTGTTTTAGTTGGTGTCATTCCATGGGTAAAGCGATTTGAGTATATGTGGATTTCGTTCACGTCCAACAGGGCTCTTTTGTTTCTAGTTAACATTTCATTATTTCATGGGTACCGCGATTTCAGTATGGCTGCATATCTGTGAAATTGTCATATGTGGTAACTTTAAAGTGGAATAAGTCAAAACTTCTGTTCCGAATATAGACAAATTACATATTTTTGGAAAGGTGAAAATGAGGGGAATCCAAAAATGTCAAAAAATACAGGGTGTCCCATTAAATATAACAAAGTTGTTGACAATTTAGTGATATTCCGATCGTCTTTCGTTATTAAAATTTGCCGCCATGTAAATCTTTAGGTAATTCCCTATAACTTTCGTAGAAACCATTTCTTTTCATCTTAAAATAATAAGCCTCTCAGGGGGTAGCAAATTATAAAAAATAACCCTGTATATAGTCTACTACTACTACTACTACTACTACTACTACTACTATTTAAAGGTCATGGCAGATATAGAAGCAAGCAACAAATTGTTAAAGCCGCTGTCGCTGTCGCTGAAAAGTAATTTTACTTTGAACCCAAGAACGGTTAAACCTTATGTAAAAATAGGTTTATATAATATGCAGAGCAGTATCGTAACAACAAATATTGAACCTTTGCGCAGTTTTCGGCAATAGCACCTCTATATGTTCATTGATGACTAAAAAAAGTTCATAGTCATGCATAATGCTTTTATAAATAAATGCATCCTCAAAAACTGTGCCGGAAAATAACTCATATCCCTGCCATCAGTGCGGCCCCCTTCTGCACTAGTTCAGTCATTATTTAAGGGTCTATTTCAAAATGCGTATTTTTTAAAATATTTTTGCATAACAAACAAATACGAGAATAAATCTCTAACATCTCTATAGATTTTTTCTCTAACGGCAACAAGAATACCGCAAGTTTCTCGGCCTGAAGATCTCCAGCGTAGGCACATTTTCCGATGGATGCCGGACTGTGTGTGCACAGCGAACGATTTTTGAAAAGGACTCGTCGAATTGGTCGAGCGCCGAATGCGGCTTTGTACTCCGAGTTATGAAAGATTTGCGACTACAGGCCGGCAGAAAATAAGAGTTGCTTTGTTTATTTCAAATTTCCCCCCCCCCCCCATCATGTCCCTACCTGTGTGGATTAAGTAGAAATAAAAAGCACAGGCGCCAGTTTAATTATATATTACAGCAATGCAACGGGTTTTTTTGCTTGCGTATTTTTAATGCATTGGACGTTTTTGCGTATGTTTAATGCCTTGAACATCTCATGCGCCGCCACTGGTCCAATTACATGTTCCGCAAACAATCTAGCCAAGACATTAACTTTTTCTGGGAACTGTGTATGTAGTTCTTCATACCAGTTTAAGTTATTTCGCCTCCAGTTCCGGTCATTTTATTTATTGGCCATTCCGTGTAGTTTAAAAGTCGCTTCAACCGAAAAAAACAATATTGGTTTGGAAAATGCGGGTTCTCTTGAATCTTTCTCGTAATTATTTCGCAAAATTCTAGTCAACGTCAAAATGTTCTTTTACAACATGAACTTTGTATGGATGCATTTTGGTTCTTACAAATTTTTGATTAACTTCATGATCCAAAGCAAGCTGATTGGTGGATTGTCTGGTATTGTTTTGTATCGAAAGCAGAATATCTAATTTTCTATCATCGGCGGTAGCACTCATAGGTCTTCCAGATGTTGGTCGGTTTTCGGTTTTTTAATTTGCTTGTCTATGTGCAAATTGTTATAAATATCACATACCTCCTTATATGATCTCTGTTTATCGCCATACTCCCTTAAAATTAAAATATTCATTCTCTCTGGTTCAGTAAGTGAAAACGCCATGTTATTTCCTTCTTTACTTAATTGTAGCAGAACTTGACTTTCAGATGCCAAATTATTATTGTCAAAGGCCATACCTAATTTGTTGCTCAGGTAAATACGACTAGGTTTGAATAACCCATTGTAAAGTCGGTAAACTAATGAATTTAGCGTTTCAGCTCGAGTGAGATATTTATGCGAACTGATTTCTTCCTCTTAAACCCATAGTCAGCTTTAGGCTTCTGTATGCTACTACTACTATGCTACACAACGTGATATGGGCAGTGGCCGATTTATATGAGAATAACATATTATTATGCATATTTGTTTCTTTCCTACTGTCATGTTAAAACATTCTAAATCCAAATAATTAAAATAGATGTCTCTGTATTCTTTGTAGCAAAAACAAAATACTAAAGTATGGATAAACTCTACACCATAATAATTAATACATAACTAAAAAACATTTTGCTTGTTTTTAATTTTTTACATTTGGGAATTTGCTTCTCTTTGATGATCTTAAAGGGAAAAATTATATTGTGTTTAATAATAATTAATATCTATCTTTTTAATACGTATTAAAAAAATACACCTTTTAAACACTTAGACCACAGAAAGCCAATATTTAGTACAGGTCTCCAAAGAGTCAAACAAGCGATGCATTTCCCGGTACACTTAATTAAATATACGCACCGGAATTTAAAAAGCAGGAAACATACCAATATTGTAGTTTTCTTTATTATCAAACGAAAATAGTTATGCCCTCGCTAAGAGATGGCCCCACTTTGTTGGTAAAAGTAAGTTTATATGACAGTTTCTTATATGGCAGTATATCTTATCCTATCTATATATATATATATATATATATATATATATATATATATATATATATATATATATATATATATATATATATATATATATATATATATATATATATATACACATATATATATACGCGTGTTTTGTGAGGAAAATTAAAATATTTGCAGTATTAATTAAAATATCGTTGCAGAGTTAGTGAATTGTGCATTTTGTAAAAAGTCTGCTGAGAACTTTTTTTACGGAAGAGACATTAAAAAAGTGCGAAACAATTTTAAAACAGAGAAAGATACATAACCTCAAATATAAAGACGTAGTTTTGCTAGTTGAATTATTTGAAAGTGGTTACCAGTGGCGTGCAGTCCATGGAAGCAAGGGAAGCAGTGACTCCCCAAAAAAAATTACAAAACATCTTCTAAAATGTAATTTTTGAAATAGGAAACCATTAATTTAGTTTATATTAAAAATGCTAAAATATTATCTTAATTATCAAGCCCATAATAAATGCGGCCTTGACTTCGACTGAGCGACAACAGAAAATGGAATAGAACCTATGCGGGTTGCTAGCATCTTTACAGCCAAGTCCTGTATGCTTGATTTCATGAGAATCGAGCCACAGGTTATTGAACTTTCCACCAACTGTTTGCAATTTTTGCATTTCAGTCGCGTGCTTTAAGTGGCGGCGGAAGCTATTGTTGGAGTAGGTTCTTTGTTTGAACGGCTATCCATGTGTTGTGTGATACGTACGTCGCGTCGTGCATGGTGCGATACGGAAGACAATAATACGGACTTGGATATGCAAATACCGTCAACTTCGGCTGTCGGTAATAACGTTGAAAATGTTGGAGAATTTAGTAAGAAGAATGTGTGTGAATGTGTGGTGTGTGTTTTAATAATAAAGAGATTTTCAACATTAAACTTTGCTGATAAGCTTCAAATAATTTCCAAAGGAATGGCAAAACCGCCTATGAAAAATTTAACCACAAAAATGAAAAACTGTATTAGACATTTTTATCCGGAAAAACAATACGAACAATTTAAATGGCTGACAGGGTGTGAAAATATTAGTAAATTATTTTGTTGGCCATATTTACTTTTTGAAAATGAAAAAGGTCTCTGGAATAAAACTGGTTTTTCCGATTTAAACAATTACCATAAAGCTGTAAAAAGACACATTATGTCCAAAGCGCATTTGCAGGCCGTCATAAAAGAAAAAGTCTTCGGCAAAACCAGAATTGAACACGCCTTTAATAAACAGTTGGAAATTAGTCACCGCCAACACAATGAACTAGTCGATAAAAATAGGCAAATATTTAGAAGACTTATCGATGCTGTTTGTTAGAGGAAATTTTCAAGATTTGCTTAGTTTAATGGCTAAATATAATGATTGCTTAAAAAACCATTTAGAGTAGTCTAGCGTTTTTCGCAGAACGTCGAATCGAATCCAGAATGATTTAATTTCCGCTGTTGCAACCATTATAGAATAAGCAGGAGATTGGCGAGGCGCGGTTCATTGCTATTGTTCTGGACGAAACAACTGATATCACTAATTTTAGCCAATTATCTATAGTAATACGCTACGTTAAAACAGACGGAAGCATTCAAGAGCGATTTTTAGGTTTTAAGAATGTGTCCGAAAATCGTACAGCAGATGCATTATATTCCGTAGTTTATAACGTTACTAAAGAAATTAATGGAGAGAAAAAATTAGTTGCTCAAAGCTATGATGGAGCTGCAGTGATGGCAAGACAATTAGGGGCTCTGCAAGCTAAAATTCGAGAAACTTTCCCAATTGCTGTGTTTGTCTATTATTTTGCTCATAAATTAAATTTAGTTTTATCCCAGTCCATCAATCACATTAGAGAATGTAAATTATTTTTTGTTACTTTAAGTGGCATGGCTGCTTTTTTTTCCAAGTCAACAAAACGTACACAAGCTTTGGACTTCATTGTCCACAAACGATTGCCCAAAGTAGCTCCTACTAGGTGGAACTGTAATGGAAGACTTGAGTTAGCAGTATCTGAAAATTGTGAATCACTGATTGAACTATTTGAGAATATAATAGAAAATAATGAAACGTGGGACTCAGAAGCAATAAATAGTTCGAGGGGGTTTTTGAACTGTTTGAAACGAGATTTTAATTTTAATTAGTTATTGAACATATTTTCAGAAATATTTCCGTTCTCGGACAATGTTTTTAATATATTACAAAATAAAACAAATAATATTGATTTTTGCCTATAAAAAAGTAAATGATTTTAAGCCCATGTTAAGCCAAAAAAATACTTTGGCCTATTTTGGGAGAAAACAATGACGTTGAATGTAGAGCTCTGCAATTTTGATGCATTTAAAGAAAAAACTTTTCCAGAAGATGCGTTTAAATCTCTTCTTCTTCATTATGGGCAGTTCTTAGACCGTGTGCTACTGCGATGTGAACTAAAAGTGATTTACGAAACTAATGACATTAGCGCAAAAAATAACGCTAAGGAACTAATGCAATTTTTAAAAGATAAGGAGCTGGAAGATGCCTACACAGAAGTGTCGAAATTGTGTGAATTAGTATTGACAATAACTGCCACAAGTTCATCAGTAGAACGCAATTTTTTAACACTTAAACGTATAAAAAATTGCGTGAGGAATTCAGCGGGGCAGGAGAGACTTTTGCATACATCGCTGTTGTCCATTGAAAATAAACTTCTCCAAAATATGTCGGAGCATCGACGTTTTTATGATGACGTCATTGACGAATTTGCAAAAAATGATCGAAGAATCGAATTACATTACAAATAGGTAAGTTTCTAAAAATTGCTTCCCTTTCTTAAAATTTCACCGCACGCCCCTGACCTACAGCATCTATCTCAAATCCAGCAATTGTTCCTACATCTACCTCAAGTGCAGCACTAGTTCCTGTAATTGAGGATCCATCTACGGATCTATATCAAATCCGGTAACTATTGTAAGCGTAATAACTGAGCCTAATGTAATACCTGAGCCAGCTGTTCTATCGGAGTTAGTCGACGCGGCTTCTTCTACTTCTGAAGGACCCTATGCCCAGCCGGAATGTGTTGATGATTCTCCGTTTGACCGTAATATTTCGTTTGAAAGCAATGCAAGTATTGATGAGCATAAACACACATGTGTTATTATCATAAAAATTGCCAGTTAGATTTTTCTTACAGAACATCGTCAAAGAAAGAAACAACCGAGACTCATTGGCATGATGTTCGTCAACACCATCAAGCTGCTTTTGATTTATTAATTAAAATGTAATAAAAAAAGAGCGGTGTTTCTTTCTAACTTATCTGCATAGATTTTATATGCAGTTATTTGAAGAAAAAGAAGAAAATTCCGAAGAAATAATATGCACCACATAACTTAGAGAGTAAGATAATTAAAGCATTTGATAAAGAAATAAAATTTTTATCATCCAAAATTAAAAGTTGTGAGCCCCAAAACATTAAACTGCTATCGATAATCAATTTTTCGAAAATTTAGAAGATGAAGACATTCTGCATAAAGCTGCTTTACTACTAAGAAAATCAGTTTTACAAGCCGAGAAAAAGAAATTACCAAACGATATATCAGTACGGGATTTACAGGAAGGAGAAATATCAGTGCCACTATCTAGTGGCACTAATACTAGTGGCATAATAAAGTTTATTCACTTCGCATATTTAAAAAAATAATATTTTGTAAAGCAATCAATTTCATCCAATAAAAATGTATTAGCATTTTTATTTTACAATGGTTAAAAAAATATTTATTGGAACAATTTTCAAAATTAGAGGTTAATTATAATTAAATATTTATCAAAAAAGTATTTGATTGTTCCTTAAACTTCGTAGTCATCATCGTTAGTATTATTAGAAATTTCATCCTCAATTAAACTGAAGTAAAACTTCGATAAATCTTTATCGGAGTTTTACTTCAGTTTAATTGATGATGAAATTTCTAATAATACTAACGAAGGAACAATCAAATACTT
The DNA here is from genome assembly GCA_030620095.1 of Kuschelorhynchus macadamiae. Classification (NCBI taxonomy): domain Eukaryota; kingdom Metazoa; phylum Arthropoda; class Insecta; order Coleoptera; family Curculionidae; genus Kuschelorhynchus; species Kuschelorhynchus macadamiae. The sequence continues at coordinate 867,356 of JAUTXW010005403.1, forward strand.
TTTTGATAAATATTTATTTATAATTAACCTCTAATTTTGAAAATTGCCTCAATAAATATTTTTTTAACCTTTGTAAAATAAAAATGCTAATAAATTTTTATTGGATGAAATTGATTGCTTTACAAAATATTATTTTTTTAAATATATACAGTGAATAAACTTTAGCTCTTACATAAATAATTGCATGTCAAATTACTTCATATAACTATGTACTTTTAAGACTATGAGTTTAAGAGGGCGAAATCAGTTCGCATAAATAGCTCACTCGTGCTGAAACGCCTACATAGTATTCTCGCGCTCCCACTCGCTGCAGAGTTTTTTTTGTGTCTGAGGGGATGTTTGACCCCCAACTATTTGTCTGGCTGATCACTGTAGTTTTAAAATAGTTCTCTAAATAACATATATAAAAATCAAAGGTCAGAATATAAGTAAAGTTCATTTTATTTATGAGCTTTAAAGCGTCTGACGGAAGTGTCTGGCAGTGTTAAATATTATTTTTTAATAATATTCTGCCAAACATATATGAAAACCAGCGATAAGAATTTAAGTTAAGTCAGTTCTATTCTTACTTACGTTTCTCACCTGGTACCTAACTTAGCAAGTACGCATGCGTTCAAAGTACATAGGAGGACTACTCTATCCCTCACATTTTATCTTTCACAAAATAAGTTACGTCTGGGGGCCCTAGAATCTTGGACTAACATAACGTATGATTAATAAAAGCTGTTCTAAATTGATTGTACGATCAGATTAAGTAATAGTTTACGGAGTGTTTCGTTTAAAAAATATTACTTTTGTTCTCCACAACTTTGTGGACGAACCCGTGTATTCTAATTTGTTACAGATATATTACAACTTAAGGAATGATGGTTCTTGGGATTAGACCGTGTCAAATTGGAACTACTATCCGACGTATCGTCTTCCATTGCAGGAGTTATCTTCAGGGATCTTTTCTTCACGAGATCTGAACACTGAATCTCCAAGAGATTCAGGCGAACTTGTATACCCGACTTGTGCTCGCCGAACCGTGACCCTGTGTTAAGATTGGTTTCCACGTGTGATGTAGACCGTAATCCGTATCTCTACTTAAATTTTTTGTATCTTTAAATATTTTAATAGATTCTCTAATTTTTCGTTTATAAAGTCCTAGAACCGATGCTAGAACCTTGATTTACTTTACATTTATAATATGACCAGTGTGATGCTGGTATTCAGCTACAGCTGATTGAACAATTTGTTTCTTTTTAATACATCGTTCATGTTCCTTAAGTCTAGTTGATGAGGGTCCTGTTTCTCCCACATAAAGGTACAATCTCTTTCGGGGATCGTAAGCATTGCCCAATCTTCTTATGTGCGTTGTAGATTGTACGTATGCTGGACCGCCGAAGCAATTGTCCTATTTTGTCTGTAGTGATATGTATATAAGGAAGAACAACACTACCTAACGGTGGCTCTTTATCATTCTCCTTTTGCAAAGTTGGAGTACTATATCTTTTAATTGAGCACGTAATATCATCAGTGCAATAGCCATTCCCTCTGAGAGCTTCAGTCAGTTTCGATGTTTCCGATATTAGAGAATCTTGATCAGAAATCGAAATAGCTCTGAATACTAGTGAGTTAATAACCGATTTCTTTTGTGCAGAATGTCCTAATGTACCATTTTCCTTAATTAGAATACATACATCTAGAAAGTGAATCGTTCCATTAGATTCAATTTCCATCGTGAACGTGATATTATGATATTGTTGATTAAGGTAATCCAGAAATATGAGGAGATTATCCTGTCCATGAGGCCAAACAACAAAAGTATCTCATCTACATATCTAAACCAGTGCTTTGGTTTTAGAGGAGCGGATGTTAGAGCAATATCCTCAAAGGCTTCTATAAAGATATTCGCTACAACAGATGATAGAGCAGATCCCATAGCAGCCCCTAAAGTTTGTTCATAAAAAGTTCCTTGAAAAATGAAATAAGCAGATGTAAGACAAGCTTCCACTTGGTCTAGTAAATTCTTATCAAGATTATTATTAACTAGTACGTCTGATATAATAGAGATTGAGTCGTCAGACATACTGGATAATAAAACAGGGTTGCGGTTCGGCGAGCACAAGTCAGGTATAAAAGCCCGCTTGAATCTCTTCGAGCTCATTTAGTGTTCAGATCTCATGAAGTAAAGATCGCTGAAGATGCCTCGTGTCGTCAAAAGCGAAACGTCGGATAGTAATTCTAATGTGACATGGTCTAATCCCAAGAATCATGATTTCTTAATTGACCAAAGCCGTGAAAGCTTCCGTTATATGTTAGCCTTACAACTTTTATATAAGATGAGAAATAGGACAGTCTAAAAAAACGTACCTTGCCAATTCCTGATGTTTTCTTACATGCAATTTCAAGGTATCCACACTCACTTTCTTATTGGATTTACTGTTATCTTTAGCACAACCAATATTTCTTAAATTATGTTGCAAGATTTTCAACTGGGCTGTAAAGAATATCATAACTAAAACCAAATAAGTATTTCGTATTGTATTACAAATTTATCGACTAAAATGCATTTCGTAACACTCAACAATAGCCAATCTAAGAAAATGATTAGAACTAGCTTCAAAGATGTTTAAGTAGAAAGAAAAGAGATATACTGCTATGTGAGAGTCAGTTCGAAGATCTTTGTTCGATAATATTAAAATATAAGATGTAATCGGAATATATTGAAACTTATATAATAAACTATATAAATTACTGTTTTCACTCAAATGCAATATTTAAAAATTGTGCTCTAATTCAAAGTGTTGTAGCTTCCGAACAAAATATTGTATTCGAAAACAACATTCTACATTTTGTTTAACGTTTGAAAAACGGCATGCTATGATTCGTTGCAAAACTTATACAATTTTCATACAAATAGCCAAGCAACTCTTGTGTTTTTACTCCAACTCTGCCAATAGCGAGAATCTACAAATGCTTTTAAGTTAAAGCGCATCGGTTTATCAGTAGATCATTAGCAAAAGACTAATTTTCCAGACTTTTGATATACATTTTATTTTGAAATACTTTTTTAAAGAAACTTAAGTTTTTACAATTTTTTTTATCATAGTTATTACCCCTCTAAAAATAATAACATTTTAGATGTTTTGCAATCTTTATTGCTGGGTTTCCTTCAACCCCTTTGAAGCCGATCGGTTCAAGTGGGTGCAATTCGTACTCATTGAAGTTAAAAAGATATTCAATATTATGGTTCGCGAACATCCTACTCCATATAGCCAATATAAATGATTGAAACCTGTTTGTAATGAGATTTTATAGAGAAAGCATTTTAAAGTCTTGGCAAAAAGCTTGGAGTCGTAAAACAATCTGAATTTTATGTTTCGAAAATTACAAATTCCAAAAATTTCATCTAGGGAACGCCAAGAAATATTCTTCTAATATACACTAACGTCAAATACCGTCGTCATATAAAAAAAAATATTGTTTTCTTCAAATGCTTATTGAATGTATTTGTTGAAGACCTAGCAAGGAACGTTAAATACAGGAAAAATATAACCGGATAAGCCCGCAATCTTCGACAAAATTCGCACGTTGCCTTTCAGTAAAACAATCGTATATAAATATATAAAGAAATATGTAAAGAAACTGCGGTAGTGAGGACCGGCTGTTTTAAGATATTTCAATGCAAATTAAATCAACAAGGCAACGTTTCCACAAGATCTTCCGTCTTAGAGTAAAACTAAATTAATTATCTAAATTTTTACCAGAAATTATTTTCTGTTGATGACTTCCAAACGCGAGAAACCCCTTCCAACAGTGTCTTAGACGTAACATAATCCGTTCGGCAGTTTCCGAGGATAATCATTATAAACCCTGCTGTGTCTACTAAAGGCGTGCCAAAATTCATCCGTCTACCTAAAGTCGTTTTGAAACAGCCACGTACCAAAAGTCAAAAAACACGTTTTTAAGGGGGATTTCGACTAAATTTTTGGGTGATATAATAATAGTACGCAGCTACTATAACAATCACAAAAACTACGACACACTGTACAGAACCGACAAAAATCAAATTTAGAATTATTGCTAAAAATCTCTATAAGTTTCTCAATTAAAAGATTAGTATATATATTTCGCTTAAAAATTAGTTCTAACATTGATTATTTAAATAGTAAAGCAGAATCCTGGTTGATACCACAAAAATCGGAGCATGCTTATAAAAAAAATACGACAACTTCATCAAATAGATGAAAGTGCAAAAGGTAACAGATACAGATGAATGAGTTCTGCTTGCTTATCTTCAGAAAATGTCGGATCAGTACAAGGTGTCGCCTATGTGGGCTATCCGTTGGAAACTGCAAAGTATGTTAAGGATAACCAAAGGGGTCGATACGAAGTTATTTGTGAAAGTGCATACATTCATGAAGGCAATAGGGAACTTGCATTTTTTTTGTTACATTAATGTATTCTTTTACATATAAAACGTAAATATCTAAAATATAACGCCTTAAAAACCAATACTTATTTTGTAATAAAGTTCAAAAGTTTCGCTCGCAAACGGATCATTTTAAACGACAGCATTAGGCGCCGTCTACTGTTTGACGTCACATCGTACCAGTATGGCAACGTCGCCAACAGCCGGCAAAAATGTATCCAAAGTAATAAGTATATAATTTTTAAAGATATTATACTTTGAAGTTTTTGAAGTTGAAGTTTTTTTGTGTTTCTATTTGTATTTATTTATTTATTTACTAATTCATTAATTTAATTCTCAGAAAATCAATTTTACAGACATGAACTTGGTTTGTCTTGTTAGATTTAGATTAATAATATCATTTATAATGCTTTTTATTAACTATCATCCTATTATCATCACTAATTATAAGGCCATCTGAACTTCAATATACACATCGCACTAAAAAAGTAGAGATTTAAATCAATTATCTAATCCACACAACATAAATATAAGTTTTAAAGGACTGGTGTAATATGATGCTTTTACGGTGATGTACGAAGTCAACAAGCCAACTAACCCCAAATTAAATTTTTACACGAGATTCTGGCTATACAGAAATTCATATTTCATGGCAATCAGCATTCAACATGCTAATGACCGACCGACCTATCCACCCCATCATCCCGTTCTTTTTATCAATCAGTTTCCGACCCGAGACCTACCAAAGATGTTGATGCATTGAATGATCCGAAGAACTGACTGAACCATAGACAAACCCAACTGAATGCTTCATTTTGCTTTGTCTCTATTTCAAAGATCCGCGATCCGGTTCGCAATATTTTCAAGACCCGGCTCCCGTGGATCAGTATAAAGATCCGGATCAATCGTGAACGACACATCTGTACAAAAATGCGATATCAGCTGGCTGTCAGCTGTCGTGGTTGATGGCCGTATTGGCAGTTTTGTTTGTTTTCATTTTATGGTTTAATTTCTATGTTTATTTAAAAGAAAAGAGTGTATTCCTGGCAAATTAATATAATTCACATAAACAAGAAACTGAACAAAATAAACTCGAGACCAATAAAACTAAAATCACAAAGCGCTCTTAATTTCGTCCATTAACCACAAAAAAGACAAATGTCGTCTGGCTAACGAATGATACCTGTTGTTCTTAAACATTGCACCGTTTTTGATCGGGTGATGTAATTTGAATTTTGGGGCTTTTCTAATTGCCTTTTGTCGGCCGGGGAGACAATAAAATTAATTTTTTTTAGATATATGTCTCAATACCACGTGGCCATATAATCGTTAGTATTTTTTCGTATTTAAAAATATATGCAAGTTCCCTATTTGCGGTGTCTTTGGCTCTTGTTGAAGATGTGAATTATGCGATTTACGCTTATCTGACATCAAGGAAGAAGGAAGCGTATTGCTTATTACTATCCGACCATCTAAGACAGTAAAGTTTGACGATTTAGTACTGCCGACAGTGATAGGATTAATTATGTGCTTTTGGTATTTATAACTGCGCCTCCAAAATGTAAGTACAGACACGGGACATGCGTTTCGACGTACAATTGAAATTACCCGTGCGTCACATAAACTACGTCATCAAATTCATATGAACCAGACTAAAATGTTGTGGGTGAAAAAGTCAAAAAAGATTCTGTGTTCATATGCGCTAACGGGTGAGTTCAAAAATACGTCGGGTGTTCAGCCTTAGAGATCCGCCGCTTGGAATTTTTAGTCCGTAATTTAAAACTACGTGTTCTGCGTGAAATTTCGTCTCAATAGGAAAAGCTTGACATAATTAGTTTTTACGTTATACTGAATATTTTACCAACACCAAGTTAATCTTTTTAAATAACATAATAGTAAGCTAAAAATTATAGCAAATCAATTGTCTTTCGGTATTTTTGTTTCTATAAATTAAAAAATCGTCCCTGTTTTTCGTATTACGTTTTATTAACTTTATTTTTTAACATAACATAATATTAAATTTTTATTTAATTCTTACTCCAAAATAGGTATACTACAAGAAAAAAATTGATTAAACAAAAATCTATTAAGTCAAAACAAAAATCTATTAAGGCAAAACAAATTAGTAAAACACAAAAAAAAAAACCTACAAAATATTCACAAATTGTACTGAATTCTAAACATCAGATTCTAAATCTGAAGCTTTACTAGTATTTATTATAAGTGGTTCAAATTCGATGTCAATTATAAACTGTTCTCTTTCATATCAGTTCTTAATTAGTTTTTCACACAGTTTTCCCATACTTTTACAGTACATTGTCCTAATGCCTCGTCCCACATATCAAGAACTTTTTCATCGCCATAACCATCTCTACTATGTTTATTGTAATACGACTTAGCATGGGCCTAGATTAGTTCAATGGTATTAAAGTCACAATGGTATGGTGGAAGTCTTAAAACTTCATGTCTTAGTAATTCGTCAATTGCATAAACATTCTCTTTTCTATTAATTTTTGCTAATTGTAACTCGAGTTTCAAAAGATTGGTATTTAATGTGATGTTGTTCTTTTTTACCAATTTATTATGTCTACTTTTATAGTGGCAGATGAAGGTCGTTTCTCTATAAAAACACTATGATATGGCTCATTGTACATACTAATAAAGATGGCTCTTCTAAATTTGGAATTAACTGAGTCGAGACCCATTTAGTAAATATACTATTATTCATTACTCCATGGTAATCCATTGTCATTGATTTTGAACAGAACAATAAGCTGGAATTCTAAACAACCTTTTGAAGATCCATCACGAAGAATGATAAAATGTTTACCATTAAACCCTTCTGGCTTTCGTTCACTTCTTATGTTTTGATCTTGCCATGACATTGTTTTATTTCCTTTGGCATAGATCCATGTTTCGTCTAGGAAAATCAATTGTCTCTGATATACACTAGAAATATTATTCATATATTTACGTAAAAAACAAGCTCCAAGAGGAGAAATATGGGTGTTTTCAATTAATGCCCTTCTGTTATCATCCTTTCTAAATTTAAAGCCCAATTAATTCAGCAAAATACGTAGAGAGACATCACCAATGTGTACAATTTCTTGAATTTTTAGCTCTTTATTTAGACTCTTAATAGTTACATGTTTTCCTAAAAAGAAAAGAATATATCGTCAAAATAAAAATCATATTTGATAACAAATTCATTATTGTTTGGGAGAAATATTAGTCACTGCCTAAAGGAAACTTACTGTCTTTGTACATATCATATAATGTATTTCGAACATCCATTTTGATGCTTTCGGGTAAATCAGTTGTCTTGGCTCTTAGGTAACGTTTGCTTTTAGAATTTGGAGGGGAAGAACTGGATTGTTTTCTTTCCTTTTTCGAATGGAATAAACGAGCGAGAAATTTTTAAGGCAGCTGCGACTCTCCAAAAATTCAATAATTTATTAACATAAATATTTCTTTTTTTTGTCTCTTGAAAAAAGTTATTTACCTCTTGAACGGATGTTACAGGTTCTAAAGGTCCTCCATTGGTTTTCACCAACTCAAAATATTTACCGAGGTGAAGCACCAATTGCTTGGCTTGCCTATGCAGATTTTTCCAGGCATTTTCTAAAAATTAAATAATTAAATTAAATGAAAATATAGGATATGATAAGGTGTTATTATGTAAAATTGCTTGCAGGTTAGAAATTGACTGGTTTAATAAAAAGAATACTTACCGATGTTCGGGCAGAAAACTCAAAAAAATTCGATAACAAAAAATACAAATTCAAATCCACTGAGAAATAGTTTTATTGCGGTAGACATTCACTTACAGAATTACAAGTCTTTAATACTAGTAATAGACAAAGATGAACTCAATAAGGCATGTGTGTGCTGTTTTCAGTAAATGATGACGCACGGGTAATCTCAAAACGCGTCTATTATGGCGAATAATGGTATGACAATAGATCAAATCCAATGACAAGTCGGATGGAAATCGGCAGCCGTGTTGACTGGTTACGTTAAAGAGAATATTAGCAATAAGAAGAATGTTTTAAACATTATTGTGAGCCTTATAAGTAGCAGTGCAACGTTACTGACTTCCGAGAATGTTGGCAGTATTAATTTGAACAACAGTTCCCCTACTTAAAAAACCAAAGTAATATTTCAAATACCAACTGTACTTTTCACATTTATTTAAAAAATTACGATTGTTGAATATTTGAATAAAGCTTTTGAAACATTTGTACATGCGTATTTTAAATAAGCAAAATAAGGTACCAATTAAAAAACAATAGTTATTTTATGCAACTAGATCACAAAGGAAGAGTTTAGCGCCTGCGGCGTGGACTTAAAAACACGAGCCGTCAGGCGAGGGTTTTTACACGCTAAGAGCGTTAAACGCGGTTTATGATCAACATGCATACAATGTTTTATGTCCGACGCGAAACTTAAAAAAAGCATCCACCTATCAGTATCGTTAATTGCTTCAACTGCAAAGTTTGAATTATGTTCACCTTACTTGTATCTGTTATTTTCATAATAAAAATTGTTAAAACTAAGATTCTAAGATCTACTTTGTTGTTATATATTCTATGAAAAGAAATACAAAAAAAATCATACTTAGGTATACAGACCTGCATTATTTTAAAGCCCGCGAGCTTTCAAACAGCCCTTGGGCATTAAAGTGATCTTTTTTGCTCTTAAATAAGGGCGTTCCCAAGGAATACTTTTAGGTATGAATGCGTCATTATTACCACAAGTATTTTCGATAAAATAACCAAAACTCGTTCGCCACGCTGAGATTACGTAGTCATTACCAAAATGGGGAACAATTTTAGGGTAACTATTTCGTGAATAACATGTAATTGTGACTATTACGTAGATGCTACGGAATTATATGGGGCCATTTAAGTAGCCGAAAAGTAATAATTCACCCTATATGTTACTTCCTTATTTCTGTCTTTATTTAATCCGTTTGAAAAATATATATGGTTCTTTTTAATACAAATTGGGAAAATGGTGTAGAACGTATGTAGGATACGTTATTAGTTGTTGAGGTAGGATACAAACGTTTCTCTCAGTTTTCTAGCTAAGCTAAGGACCTAAAATTTAAACGCAGGCAATTTCTCTTGTGAATATGGTGATGATAGTCGTAGAAAAATGATGCGCCTTTAAAATTCATTAATTTTCAATACATTTTGGTTAAATATATCGGCCAATTTAAATCTCAACAATTTAATTTTGGACTTTGGTTAAAATAGTAAGTATCATTAAATAACTTATTATAAAGAGTGATTCTTTTTTTAACGTGATGTTTAATGTGTATGCATTTTAACCTTTATACTCACAAAAATAAACATCCCATCTAAATATTATATTAATAAATATAGGGGAGATGAAAATAAACAATGGCGATCTACTGGACTTTTACTTTGAAGTTAGCTGCATTTCTTTAATGAGAAAATTGCTTAATATCAAGGGTCTACGACTGCCCACATACGCTTTTATAGTTTTGGATTATTTAAATACACAGCTGTCACTTATAGCCAATTACTTTGAAGTATTGAACACTAATGTGGTAAGCTACGGTGTTTCCTTAAAATACCGCTTTATTTTTGTTTTGTTCAGGTATGACATATCCAAGTTATGATATTTTTAATTTTCTATAAAACGTGGATGAATGGCGAAAGTTACTTTTTTTCCTTATAGGACGTGATACCATTGCCATTTTAACTTTTTACTCGTAGGTTATGGACTACAACACATACGCAACTAATTGAGATTGACAAATTCGGACCGAATATAATGTAGTTCAATGGCTATATACCGAATTACATTGACTTTATAAGGACGGTGACAAAAATAGGGAGCCAATTTTTGATTGGTTCGGCCATATTGCTGCTAAAATCGCTTTGTTTACTTTTTGCCTACGAGGGTTTTTTTATGAGGTTTTTTGCTTTAGTGTATTATTTTATTAGTTTTTGTGATTATTAAAATAAATATTGATTCAAACAATAAGTTCTTAGCCATGGGTCATATGGAGAAATGTGTTTAAGCCTGGTTCACCTGCTTTTTGCTTGTAATTATAAAGTGTTTGTGATGAATTTGTAAATGACTGAGACCGTAAATATTTTAAGTTTGAGTTTACTCCAAGAAATGTTATTAAATATTGCATATTATTGTATTTTATTTTGCTGTAAAAGACAGTATTGTTTCATGTCTTAGTGTATGTTTTACTTTATTCATCACCCCAATTTGAGGCAGAAGCTTTATTAACATAAAAGAAACTTTATTTTGTAGGCCTTTTTCAGTACATATTACATTACTAAATTCACTTGGAAGACAACTGTCATTAATCACTCGCACAAACACTGTTATTTGTTAAAAATCTAAATGAAAAAGTAAGTTTGCATTAGACAGTTTGCATAGATTATTGGAGTAAAGTATTAACATATGTCTACATTTACAACCGACGCTGACAGAGCTTGTCAGTGTAAATATAATTTCGATTACTCTTTGCAAACTGAAATTAATAATAATTTTACTAATTAACCTTTTAGCTGATCCAAGTTTCTTATATTAATGTGGTAAAGTAGATTAATTTAGTCATATTTTGCGAAAAACTAACGATAATATGTGTGCGCCCGTTTAAACGTTGAGAAATTTTGCATCAATATGGCGGGTGGGCTTCTATTGTCGCCACTGTTCTTATAAAGTCACTGTAGACCGAATCTCATACCAGCGCCCCCCCTCGGTTTATTATATCATGAGCGCCCCCTATCTCTGGAACATCAAGTAAAAGAGGTAATAGTTTTCTTGTAGTAAATAATTACTGTAATTCTTACTTCTAAGTTGCAACCAAAGAATAAAAACTGGTAACAGCTAGTTTAACGTAACATTACACCATAACTTTTTCTAGTAATACTTTATAGAAGTACATTTGGACGTAATGGAGTAGTCGCTGCAAGGTTCAGGAAGGTTCTGATACATAAAAGTTGTAATTTAGTAAACAGATTAGAAGCAGTAGCTTTGAAAAGTTATTATTACGTCAATGAAAAGAAATGATGACCTTTGTAGTCAATTTCGTAAGTAGTTCCTTGGCAGTGGTAATTATATAATTACTTTACATTATTTATATTATTACATCTGCTATAACAGATCACCTTCCTAATATTTTGAAAATACAATCACTTATTAAAATTAATAAAAATTATAAAAACGAAGAAAGGTACTACATGCGTCGCAACTATAATAAATTGAAGCAAATATTAGAGGAAACTCGATGGGATGATGCGGATGACAAAAACCAATGTGAATCTGCGTATAAATTTTTTAGTAATAAATTAAACTACGCCATTAAATCTGCACATGAAAAAATCACAATAACTGCAGGAATAAAAAAAAAACTAAAGCTTTGGATAACTTCTGGCCTAGTAAAATCTAGTAGACACAGGGACATATTAAAAAAACAAATTCTAAAAAATAAAAATAATGCAACACTAAAATAATAGTGAATAAGTGAATACAAAAATTATAGAAATACTCTAAATAAACTAATAAAAGAAACTAAAGCAAACTACTTTAAAAATAAATTTGAGGAAACCAAGCAAAATCCCAAAAAAATGTGGCAAATAATAAACGAAGAACTACAGTGTGAAAATACTACCCAAAATAACCAAAATCTCTCGCTAAAAGATGATAACAATGTTTTACAACAAAATAAAAAAAGTTGCAGACATATTTAATAAATACTTCATAAATATTGGTAAAACAACGGCAAAAAAACTCCCTCCTGAGAAAAAATATAATAACAACCAAATAATTTCTCCGAGTATATTTTTAATGCCAGTATCTGAGGAGGAGGTTAAAAACTATAAACGGATTAAAAAATAACTCTGCACCTGTATTAGACGGAATTACTAGTAAAACGCTGCAGAAAATACGAAATTGCATTGTTAAGCCTCTAACACATATTTTTAACTGTCCCATTTCGACGGGTATAATTCCTTGTGAATTGAAGAAGTCGGTTGTCATACCTATTCATAAAGGTAAAGAGACTTATTTACCGGGCAATTGCCGGCCGATATCTCTAATTAATAACATTGCAAAAGTATTAGAAGTTTGTATAAGTGACAGAATTATAAGCCACATAGAAAAACATAACATTCTTTCTCCGAGTCAATTAGGATTTCGTCAAGGAAGATCAACGGAAGACTCACTTTATGAGGTATCAAACTTTGTTTATAATGCTATTAATAGAAGTAAAAAACCCCTTGCGATCTTCTTGGATTTGGCCAAAGCCTTCGATACCGTACCGCATGATATTCTTCTAAACAAGCTAAGCAACTACGGAATAAGATGATTATGCCATAACTTAAGAAGTATAAGGGTACAAAATGATTACAGTAATTTTTAATTTCACACCCTGTGGTATTCCGCAAGGAATCGTAATTGGACCACTCCTATTTTCTTTATGTATTAATGACCTGCTTTGCCTCACTAAATCCAGCAAACTGGTCTCGTACGCAGATGTCACTGTTCTTCTTGTGCAGGGGGATACCTGGAATGCTACAGTGGAGCACACCATATCTGAATTTGCAAAGGTACGTCAATGTTTGGGTAAAAACCGATTGACAATTAACATGGAAAAAACAAAATTTATGTGTTTCAGTATCCTTGACTCCCACCAATTTGATGCTAATCGGATAATAATGCTTACACTTCAGTGTTTATCAAACAAGACACCATGCCACTGCACTGATTTTCTGAATAAAATTGAATGTATCAGATATCTCGGCGTTGTAATTGATCAGAATATTAAGTGGGATAAACATATAGAAAGTACAAATTCAAAACTTTGTTAACTAATTTATAAATTCTATCAAATCAGAAATATCATGCCAATCGATATCCACAAATTATTATATATCATACTAGCTGAATCAGTCGTTAGTTACAGTCTGTCAATACGGGGAAGGCCATTTAATATAGCACTAAATATCTTAAATGTAACTCAAAGATATCTCTTTAAAGGAATTTACAAAAAAAGCCAGATACTCTACCGAACTTCTGTATCAAGAAGCCCAATTTTTAACCTTTCAACAGTTGTATGTAAAATCAGTATTTTTGATAGTTTACAAACATCCCGAACTAAGGCAGCAACCTATTATTATAACCAAGATATCTGACATACTTTGGTCATACACTTTATAACTTGCTTCCGCTTAATATCATACGTATACAGAACAGAAACCTTTTTAGTAAAAAAATCTCAATTTTTTCGAAACAAAATTTCGAGGTATTTACTGGCACCTTAATTGGATAGCAAATTTTTACTTCAAATAAGTTTTGTTTAAATTCTATAATTTTAAAAATTATTCTATCGATTATGTTAAATTATTTATGTGATTTTGGTTAGGCACATACTTAGTTTGTACGCAGTATCATTTATTTAGTATACGTTACAACTTAGGAATTTATACATCTAGGTGTGCAATCATCTTTCAAGTAATATTGTAAACATTTTCTACGAAATATATTTGATTTGATTTGATTTGACTTTACATAAGAAATTACTATAAAGTATTATTCGCAGTAACAAACACATATATAATACTTAAAAACGTGTAACCCAAAGTGGTTATTGATATATAGTAGGATTATTAGTAATAAATACGTAAAAATCCTTAAAGATTTGTAGTGGAAACAGTTATAGCTACTTTAGTGCCAGCTGGGTTAAAGCACACTTTAACGTCCAGCTGGACATAAACATATTTATATCTCACTATATCATTACCTGAGTTGGCTAGTACTTGAGATGTTTCATTATAAACGAATGTCTGCGCAATGTAAATTATCTCAATTGTTACAGCGATCTTGTAATACTCGTCCCTGTTAAATGGAAACCAAAATGGAATAGGATGAGGTTTGTGAATGGACCCCGTTGCATTAGGATGGGTCTCAATGAATCGGTGGCTTCTATAAAATTCTAAAAATTTACTGAATTTTAGTATAGTTGCTTTTAATATTTACCGCATCCAGATACAACTCATGTCAGCCTATACCTATATTTCTTTAAAATTTGATACCAGATTGTATTTTTTATGTAAACACGCTTCAACAAAATCAGAAAGTCACAACTAGAATCTTACTTTCTGATCCTTCTTCTTCAGAGCTACACAAGTTTGAAAATTTACATAAGGACGAATACAAACGAGACAAACCGAGGCAGCACGGAATCCCGTGGTTCAAAAAAATTGAGTGTATATTTACGTAAATTTTAGAGCCTCTAAAACGGTCTTTTGGATATTTTTGAGAATGGCATGGTAAAATTTAGATATTTTTCATGCGACAGCCACAGTTTGTGGTGTAATACTTTCCCCAATTTTGTAAAATATCTTTAAGAAAATTTCCTGTTATTCCCAATTTATGAGTAATGTCGATATTTGTATGATAGAAGTGCTAGTTGATTATCTTTTTTAGTCAGTTTTTGGAGCTCTAAAATACGTGTCTGTAATTGGTTACAAGACAGATGTATTTTTTAGTAAAAGGTAAGTGTACCTATCACCGACCTAGTAGTTATTACCGACCATCACATATTTTTCATTTTAAAACAGTCAGGTGTTGCAGTTTAAACATTCAAATTTTAAATTTTAATATTTGAACATCCCGCCGCAAAAATTGAAAGAGTTTGGTGCAACCTGCCAAAAAATATGTTAAGTACGTCAGTCTTTAGCCAAACATCGCAGAAGTGCCCACGATTTCCTAACAAGTGCTCCTAATTTGTGTACAAGTTTATTTAAGGTGAATATATAAATTAATGTAAGTATTAAACGATATTTATCAACTACTAGGTTAAATATACTGTTATAATTAATAAAAAATGATTATATTATATTTATATTATATACAATGTCTTTTTTACCGACCAGTCAGTCGAAATCAGGAGACTGCACTATTTTATTTTTTTTAAATTGTTTTATTGATTGAAGGATTATTAAAGGACAAGGACTATTTTTTTCATATAACTAATAACTTTTAGAATTTAGAGAGCTATTACCGACCACTTAAATATTTTTATATGCTTTAATTATGAGTTTAAACGTCGAATGTTATATTTGAGTCCGATATAAATTTGCAAATATTAAGATTATTTTGGCACCAATATTTATAATAAAACGTTTTCTAACACACGTTACGCGATATTACCTCAATTCTATAAAAATATTTGCCCCGTCTAACTCAAATTTTTATTTAAATCGATAAAAAAAAGTTCGGTAAATATGACCTAAATTCTTATCGGTTTCCTATGACAGACCAGTGATCGGAAAGTAATGGTACGCCCATGATTTCGACTGTCTTTATGATCGACCGGTCGGTCGAAATTTGGCGGAAAACTTTCATCAATGTATAGCTCTCTTAAAAATTATAATTAAATATTAAATGGGGTTTCGAACTTACGGATTATTCCCGTTTGGACCAAATAATATTGATAATTCTAAATTACTTCTTCCAGTAGCAACAAACAAGATTCCAAAACAGTATTCAACTGATCGTGCATCAGATTCTTTCATTACTTTATCACAAATCGAACAGTTGGATAAAAGGAAACTTAAAGAATTATTCCGAAAATTTATGGATGGAGATGGAAAACGAAGAGTAAGGCTAAGCACTCACATGCAATTTCGAGTCGATTATTTGGTTGCACAAATGAAAACGTTACATTCTTATGGAGCTGCGCACACACGCAATCAAATAATGGGGCGATTAAATAGTTTCTGGCCAGACACAAACTGCGTGCAACTTTTCAGTCATGCAACTAACTTGTGATGCATACGTTTTAACCTGTCTGCGCTCACTCGAAACAATTTAAAGTAAATAACTGTTTATTATATCTTCTTGTGGTGTAGTGCCTAATATAATATCAGGTAAAAGAAGCACTTTTTTGTAATTTAATATACCTCCATGATATTTTAATATAAGTTTAGGGAAAATGGATAACAAGGAACATTGGACTAAAAGGTTAATTGAAGCAATCGAGGCAAAACCAGCCCTCTATAATAAAGCAATAAAAAGAACATTCAGACAGAAATAAAGTCAAACAACTTTGGAATGAGGTTTGTGAGGTTATGGTTGAAAGTTGGGATGAATTGCTTCCAGCAGAGTATATAGCCCGTATATATTTTTTAGAAAAATATTTTAAATGTAAATACTAAGACGGCGTTATAAATTAACGAAGTATGGAATAAAATTATATTTTTTCATATTGCCAGAGAATGGATACTTGGAGGAAAGTAAAATAACTAGCAAAATAATCTCTTGTTGTTACTCTATTAGAAGAACCTCGTACATTAGTGGTTAAGGCTTTGCTACGGGCATTTATACAAAGTGTCCTCAAAATGAACTCCATCTCTTTTGCGTACATAATTGTGGAGAATGCAACACGCTTGGATTATTTTGTCACAGAATTCTGGTTTTACATCAAGTGGCCTATGAAATATTCTCCATTTGTTGGCTAAAATTCCAAACGCACATTCTACCGTTCTTCTTTAATTAAAAACCCTTTTCACAATGGACAAATTTCTTCTGGCATAAGGTTGTAATATATTTTTTGATAAAGCGAATGCTTCATCCCCGACAAAAATAAAGGGCATGGGTGTTCCAGTATCATTTAGTAGCTGCTGGATATGTGGTATACTTAACAGTCCATCTTTAAGTTTTCGTCCAAAGTTTGATCGTTGGAATACATGGGAATCACTAGCATTCCCATATTAATCTATATCTACTGAAATGAAGCAATAATCAACATCAACCACAGCCATAAGTATTATTGAAAAATAATTTTTATAATTCCGGAAGAGAGAGCCATTCTTTTGTGGTTTTATTACTCTGATATGCTTCCCATCTATTGCCCCTAAACAGTTTGGGAAATTGGTCCTTGAAGCAAAATCATCAGCTATTTTCAGTCAAGCACTTTCATTTTTATTTGGCATATACTATTCTTTAAAATATGTCCAGATTTTTTTCAAATGTGTCTTCAACAATCGCACGTATAGTTGTATCGCCGATCAAGTATTCATAGTACAATGAACGAAACTGTTGTTCGATGCTAGATATCTGCAAAAAAAAGTGAAAGTACTGTCATACTAATTCAAAAGGCGTATTATTTCTAAATTTCACGGTTATTTTTAAGCAAATTAGCAATTTAAGAAAAATGTCACGCTATTATATTTGGGATGTCATAGACGTATAATTATTTTCATAAATTTTTAGGACTTGAAATTCAAGAAAAAATCGCATATTTAAAAGGGCCTTGATAAATTTCTACCAAATTCAGATTATTATTTGTCATAAAGTATTTTAAAATAATATGTCAAGTATTTTAAAATAATATATGAAAATTATCACTTTCCAAGCATTTATACATTGTTTGTCAAAATGCATTTTTCTTGCAGGCAATGAAATCCAACAACGTTGACGGAACCTGCGAACCTGCTTTAAGAGTGAAGTAAATAAACAGAAAAGTACTAAATCTGGTCAAGCAGCTACTAAACGTCGAAAATATATATTTTTTGACCAACTATTGTTTTTATTACCAACAATTGAAGACAGACCGACAGTAAGCGAAGTTAACTCTCCAGGCTCTTCCCGGCAGGAGGAAGACAAAAACACATCGGATAGTAAAGAAGACGTTTCCTTCCAACAACCTCAAAAGTCTTTCTTGCTTTCTTTAATACAAATATATACCGCCCGCCCTCTACAAATGTTGATAACTTTATTGAATGTATGGAGGATATAATGAATCTCACAGTGCCATCCTACGACTACGTAATTTTTTCAGGTGACTTTAATATTGATTTTTTACAGAATTCTCCTACAAGAACAAAAATTTTAAAATTGTTTGACACGTTTAATCTTAAACAACATATAACCAAGCCAACACGGGTAAATATGATTGCAAATACAAATAGTCTTATCGATGTTATAATATCAAATGAAAATATTGCCATTCAAAAGAGTGACGTCATTCCTATCTCCGAAACAGTATCTGACCATTTTTAATCTATACTATATTCAACCTAATTAGAAAACCTTATGAAGAAAAATACATATAGAGTACAGGGATTATAATAGTATTATTTATGATGACTTGGAACGGGATGCCCTCTTACTCCAATGGCATTCATTATATTTAGCTAATGATATTAACCAAAAATTAGGTATTTTTAATAACAATATTTTATCTTTGATTAACAAGCATGTTCCCTTGCAGAGTAAATTAATTCACGATCGACCTTTTATCCCATGGATAACAGACAATATAAAATTATTAATAAAATTAGGAGACAAAGCTCATCGTAAATACTTAAAAAATAGGACACAAGGGAGTCTATTATATTATCGAGAACTTAGGAACTATACGAAACATGCGATAGCATGAGAGAAAGTTGCATATTTTAATCAGATGTCTAATAAAACAGGTAAAGATTTTTGGGCAAGTGCGAAGAAACTAAATTTAACACATAATGAAACTCATGAACTGCCCCGTGAACTTGCAGATGAAACCTCACTCAATAATTATTATGCCCAAAGCAGTAATGTAGTGGATACTACATCAAACGATAAAATAAAATTTTATGAACAAAATATTCATCCAAACGTAACCCATGACCTCAATTTTAAATTAATGGACGAAATATCAGTATATAAAATAATTAATTAGATGAGTAGTAATGCCGTGGGTGAAGATGAAATTTCTTTAAAGGATATAAAGTTGTGTTTGCCTTTTTGTATAAAACCTCTTTTAAATATAATTAATCATTGTATATTGGAAAATGTTTTTCCAGATATCTGGAAGAAAGGTATTATTAAACCTTTACCTAAGATTGCTATTCCCAAAAGTTCTAAAGATTTAAGACCTATATGTATATTGTCAGTTATATCAAAAATTATTAAGAAACATATCCACAGCCAAATTTCTTCTTTTTCCCTTCTCTTGAAAATTATACCAGACGGTCAGTCTGGATTTCGTAAGTACTTTAGTACATCCACTTGTCTTATTAACCTTATAAATGACATAAGAATTAACGAAGAAAAAAAGGAAGCGACTTGTTTGTGTTTACTCGATTTTAGTAAAGCATTTGATACTTCGAATCACACAATGTTACTAGCTAAGCTTCATTATTTTGGATTTTCGGAGAATGCTGTTAAATTTTTCAGATCATATCTCTCAAATAGATATCACTGTGTATCCGTTAAGAGGCAATCTACCAATTTTAAATCGTCATATATACCTATGACAACAGGTGTCCCACAAGGCTCAATACTTGGGCCACTTCTTTTTTCACTATATGTTGCGGATATGAATAATGTATTAGAATATACTAAACTGCAACAATATGCTAATGATTTTCAGCTGTATATGTCATTTTCACTCGATAAACTGCAAACATCTCTAATAAATTTTAACAGTGATTTACGAAAATTAAATGAATTTGCCCAGGACCATAACTTAAAATTAAATGCATCCAAATCTGCTATACTATTTTTTGGGAACAATAAGTCTATTATAACACATGCCACGTCTAACTTTAAAGTACAAATAAATAACACGTATTTACCAGTGGTTGCTGAAGCCAAGAACCTGGGAGTTAATTTTGATATTGGTTTTACTTTTCAATCGCATGTAAAAAATAAACTTAACGTTGCATATATGCGCTTAAAAAGATTAACAAATTTTAAAAAGTATTTACCCCAAAAGGCTAAATATTATTTATGTAATATGCTTGTGTTATCGCTTCTAGATTATGGTGACGTTGTATATCACAGCTCAATAAATGGAAGTGTTATCAGATCTATCCAAAAACTTCAGAATACTTGTATGCGTTTTTCCTTTAGTATTCCTTTTAGAAATCACATTACTCCATATCTTAACAATAATTCAATTTTATCAATGCTAAACCGACTTAAATGTCATTTACCGTCTCTAATTTATAAAGTCTTGAAAACTGGTCAGCCCCCATATTTAAGAGGACTATTTAATATACATAATCACTCTCATCTTACTAGAAATGTAAATAATTTTACTATACCACCCCACAAAACAGCAAATTTTCAAAAATCGTTTAGTTTTGTAGCAATCCAATTATGGAATAATCTTCCTAATCACATTAGAGATTTTTCAATTTTTAAATTTAGTGAATACATTAAGGATTTACTTTTAAATGAGCAAGGAAACATTTAGTAATAGCTGGTTATTTTTTTTTCTTTTCTATCTCGATCTGCTTTTAAACAAAACTCATACAGTCATACATACAGTAATTTTTTAATTTAATCCGCTGGTGTGCCGACTTTTCAATTAAAATCTAATTTTTTTTATCATTTTTTGTTGTTCCTTGTTTTGCGCCCGTTCTGCACAGCTCGTATTTGTGTATCGCTGCTTTGCCTGTTCGTGAACTCCGCCTTTTGTGAAAATTATAAGGTTAAACTATATACAAATATGTATTTATGCTCGCATTTAAGTTGCATTATTAATATTAAAATTAGGTAATATATCTTTCTAGGGCAGGGCTACTCCGGCATATATCCTTATGTCGGTGGATCGGTTTTATAATCGCAGTGTTGTCCTTATTCGTGAGAACTAATCTTATTTTAAATTATAATTTACATCTTATTTATTGTATTTAACTGGCTAATAAAATAGTTTTGAGTTTGAATTTGAATTGAATTTGAATACCAGTTTTTAAGAAATTTACGGATGATCAAAAATTAGACGCCAAGATGGAATTTCTTAAAATAATCCATCGTATTTCACAATCCACCTATGCATACAACAGGACTCAACCTCTTCATAATCAGCACGTTCAAGTAACGCCTTTAAATAGTAATAATAATTACTATTTGGAGCCACATTACAGTCAACATGTACACGAAATTCCCGAATTGCGCATTCAACCAGGACCATCGCGCATTCAACCTGAACTACCATCTTCAAACACAAGTATTTCAGATTATACTAATCTGAGTGATCCAACATCCCCTGTGTCACAATTATACGATTTGGCTTAGCTTAAGTTTTGTCTTTTTTCGCGTGTTTTTCTTTTGAAGCTAAATAAATATTATTGAAATGTAAAGGTTTTTTTCTTACCTCAACGTCACTGATAGTCTTTCTTCTGCGGGGATAGAATCTCTCCAGTTGGTATTCTGCTATGTTATTAAAGGTCCAATAAGAAATAAAAGCTCATCAGAACTATTCACGCTCATTCTGTAGTAGTTAAAGAATTTTTTTGGATACATCCTTAATTCTTCAAATTACTTTAATTCTTAAAAATTACCTTTTAATAAACGTTGATTTGTTACGGGGTGTATCTAGTATTGTTTTTTATGTTTAAATTTTGATCTTCGTATCTTCAGAGCACATACACAAACTAACTCTTTAAAATCCATTTTTGTAATGAAAAATAGGTTTAGTCGGCCGACATGTGAGCGCAGGTTCTAGTCAGCCGATTGTTTGATTGCTTAAGTGAGCACAGATGCCAAGCTGGCCGATCAAATAACCGGCCGACTCGAAATTACACGTGAGCGCTTAGCCTTAATCTATGATCCTGATCTCACGGCATCTATGCCACAAAATCATGGAAAAATTGAAATTTTGTGTATCAAACCCGTTTTTAGTTTACTTATATAATAATAACTTTTTAGCTCCAAAATCCCGGAAAAAAGTGATAGTTATGTCCATACTCTCCCTAATTCCCCAGTTACAGCACCGAACATTAACAAGACAAGAAGGAGCACTGGAAGCTCCTCCCCTTGTTATACCTATCTCACTCGAATATCGGATGCTATGCTTTTTCGATACCTCGAAGTAGCTGCCGGTCGAGATGCATAAACCGGTTGTCCGTTCTAGAATAAAATATTGAAATATACCACCGAACATTAATATATAACAATTGTCTTTATATTTGTCGGCGCGCAGCGTGAGACTAATTTTTTATTTAAAAATTAAAATAAGCATTTACCAATTTACTTAGTGTTTTGTGTTTGGTAAAAGGCTGGAAAATTACTCTGTTCTATCTTTATGGGAAATTTTAAAAATATAAATCTTTCAAGTACGGACGGCAGTCAGAAAATTTTCTTTACAGAAACTTCCTCGTTATGAGTCTTTTCTTTTATTAGGAATAGTGAAGAGTGGCTTAATTTAGTTCAGTACAATAGTCGTTACTATCTTTTAAACATTTTTATTGTGTGCCATTTTGTTACTCATTTTGAATTCGTATCTCTTTATCCCTATATCACACGTAAAGCCTACACAAAATTTGAAATTAATCTATTGAGTAGTTTTTTCAGGCCATTTTTTAAAATATTTTATTATGCCGCCATTTTGTTTTACTATCTTATACTAAAAATGTTACCACTTCATTCAATTTTTTTCATCATATTGGATTCCTACCAATGTTTTACTACTTTCTATCTATGCCACACTTGATTTTTGGGCTTAATTAAAAATAAATTCAATAAGTACTTTTTACATTTACAAACACCGGTATTTTGTTACGTCATGTTGAATTCTGCCAGTTTATCTCGAGGTTTATTCTTATATCCCATTTAATTTTTCTGCAAAAAGTCAATTGCATAATTAAGTTTATTTTGAAAAAACATATTGGCCGCCATTTTGTTCGCCATCTCGAATTCGTGCCACAACTTTACCAGTTTATCTCTATATCACACTTACTGCTTGCACAAAATTAGAAATTATTCTAAGAAGTAGTTTTTTCTGGCCAATTTTTTAAATATTTTGTTAGGCCATCATTTCGTTTTGCTATCTTTTATTTACTTGAATTTTGTGCAAAATTTGAAGAAATTGGATAATTAGGTTTTTAGAAGTAGTTTTTCTAACGTTTCGCTAGTCCGCCATCTTGTTCCGGCATATTGGATTTGTATCAAAATATTACCAGTCATCCCCATGTGACCCTTAATGTTTGCCTAAAATGAAAGTGAATCTGATGAGTAGCTTTTAAGCTGTGTCGCGAACTGACAGACAAACAGACAAACTGACAGACGGACCGCCGTTTTGTTCCGCCATCTTGACTTAGTACTACAGGTTAGTTTATCTTTATACCACAATTAGTTTCTTAAACTTAATTTTTAAATACTTTATTAAGCCGTCACCTTGGATTAAAATTTTCAACAATTAATTTCCTTGTTTACTTAATTTTTACAAACAGTACTTTTTATAATTATATTAAGATCTATCAATTAAACAAATTGACGTTTTCCTCTTTTTTTCTTTTAATACATATAAAGCAAAATAGGTCACAATAACAATTATGGCTAGATATTTTTAAATTCTATTTTAAATCGCCCCGGTAAGTGAACGTTTATACGTTTTAATCGCTAGAGATTTGTATCAGCCTCGTAAAAGTGCGGGCACCCGCACAGCTGCGTGCTTTTTTTGGATTCGTCGGCGCGGTATTGTAAGCACGACATAAAAGTTCCGACGGACTGTGCGCCTTGTTGTCTTGTTAATGTTCGGTGGTTTCAGTTTCTCCAAACCTTGCCAACAAAGATTGGTCTCTAAATACAAAAAAATTATCTGTTAAAGGCAAAATTGTTAGCGATCGCTAATCTACTTTTAATGGTAAGTACTCATATTTAGCAAATGTTATGTGTCAGTCATGGTCCCAAAATATATAAAATCCATTATTTTCATTTATTTTTAGATGCAACACAATTCAAGACTTACCTCCAAGCCCATTTGGCAACTTTAGTGATTTCGAAAAAAATAACACCTTTACTACATCGGAACAATGTATAGAATACCGGAGAAAGATAGATGCGGAGAAAAAAGAGAGAAGAAAAATCAAACAGGGCGAAAAAATTTTAAACCAAATATGATAATGAGAATGATATAATATATGAAAAAGAATATTTTCCTGGTTTGATCTCTAATTCAAGTTCGAATGGTATACTTGTAAAAAATATACTTACATATAGTTCAAATGAAATTGTATGCAAAATAAATCCACCAAAGTTAATTAACCGCCGAGGCATTTATTGTGCCCCCTGACATTAAAGAACTTAGGAGAAGTTAAAAAAGTCCCAAAGGAACATAGTTTTATAGCGTTTATGTTTTTTTCACTTAGATTCGGCTTAGAAATGTTAAATCATTTTTATGTTGCTTTTTTTCCTTTATAAAGTGATTTAATATAATATCTTGTATTATACTAACACAAACTACAAAAACTAAACAAAAACAACTAAAATATCAAGGTAAGTATCAGTGATATTCTGCATAAAATATGGCAGTCGGTAATAGAAGCCAAAATGGTCGGTAATAACATCACAGTTAAGATAAAAATAATGTTTGTTTTTCAATAAAAAGATCAATTTTTCTTATTACTTACTCTCTGTTTCTTAAAAACATTTTAAACTTCAAACAAAAAATATTAGAAAATTGAGTTTTTACTTACAAATCTAAATATTCACCTTTTTCTGGGGAAAAAGCTTAGGTGGTCGGTAAATGATACATTCACCTGATAAACCGGGATTTTATTTGACACTTTGGCAGCTTTTCAGATTACGGGCTCAGATTTTTTAAATTGTGTGTGCTTCTATGGTAGTATATGTTTAACGTAGGTCGTGTAACAGTTTGGATAAGTCGTAAAGCCAGTAATATGTTATACAGGGGAAGTATGAGTATAATAGGAGTAAATTAGAAATCCTGGTTTAAGAACAGTAATTTTTTTTCATAGTGAAAACAAAATGAGATTTTTACAGTTAGAAGTGGGGTTGCCAACCATACTGTTAAAAATAGTATTATATTTTAATACTGTTTACTGTTCTATTCAAAAAAATACATGCAAAATAGTGTTTTTTTGATTGCTGGTATCCGGAGTCATAAAACCTGTATAAAAAGTAAATTTCATTTCAGACCGAAA
This sequence comes from Kuschelorhynchus macadamiae, assembly GCA_030620095.1. Lineage (NCBI taxonomy): Eukaryota > Metazoa > Arthropoda > Insecta > Coleoptera > Curculionidae > Kuschelorhynchus > Kuschelorhynchus macadamiae. The sequence goes on from JAUTXW010005403.1 coordinate 892,706, forward strand.
CTGTCAATGTGAAATAGTTTGCCAAAAAATTGTATAGCCGAAATCTTTCTCGTTCAACGCTTTTTGCTCAAAATATGTCATAAAGAGGTTGGCTATGGCTGGTGATAAAGATGAGCCCATTGCAGCGCCCTCAATCTGCCTGTACATTTGGTTATTAAATAAGAAATATGCGCTTTCAGCAAAAATCAATAAAAAAGCCAGACAAACAGGCGTCAATTGTTAATAAACCAAAGGATACTGGCGACAGAGCGGCGACATCTGGGTTACCTCTAGCGACGCCGTCTGCAGGGCCATACAATCTTCGGCCTCATAGTAATATAAATAGTGGCCACAGGTCTCAGTTATCTCAGCTTACGGACGAGAGTCAACGAGTAAGCATCGAAAATGCTAAATGAGATGTATATACAGTACATTGCCGATATAGTACATATCTTATTTAGTGTGGATACACATGTATTAATTATGGCTGGTCGTAAACATATAACATTTGGTTTAAATGACAAATATGAAGTAACTGAAATGTTAGACAAAGGAGACAATTACCTAAAAATCGCACGCAAGTTCGGAATCGAAAAGTCGACCGTGGCTGATATTAAAAAGAAAACACATCACATTTTAGAGTTTATAAGTCACAATGAATGTGAAGGAGCTGGAAAAAGAAAAAAGTTGGAGATTGCACTTTTTACATGGTTTTTGCAACAAAGAAGATTAAACGTTCCCATCTTCCCAGCTAATTACAGAAAAAGCTCGTTTTTTTCGTAGAAAAATCTCACAGACTGAAGATTTTAATGCTAGTCGAGGCTGGCTTGACAGATTTAAAAAGCGCCATGGTATCAGAAAACTTAAAATTACAGGGTAAAAATTATCTAGCGATGAAGCAACAGTGGAGCGAGCCATTTAGACAAAAGTTACATCAAATGATTCAGGACAAAAAACTTACGCTTCAACAGCTTTGATGAATCGGGTTTATTTTGGCGTATGCTGCCAGAACAAACATTAGTTGCTGGCAGAGAAACTTCAGCTCCAGGAAGAAAAGAATGTAAAAATCGAATAACAATTATGGCGTGTGAAAACGCTGCAGGAGAACACAAACTTCGGTTTTAGCTAAGAAATATTCAGCAAAAGCAAAAGTCTATGCTTGATTTTTTTGTTAAAATAAATTAACATACATATGTATTTTGTACCATTAATTTTGAAGAATTTTTGTTTATTTTTGTTAATAAATAAACATTGGTACAAAAAACTCGCATTAAAACATGTGCATATTGGTATGGCGTCAAAATAGCTTTCATGCACGCCGCAAATGATATACGTAGAATAAAATAAAAATAGTACACCTGCTTCAAAACTTTCTCCTATAACAAAATTTAAATTCTAAATTAAAAATAAATAAACGGACCATTAAAAATATTATAAGTAGTATGTTAAAATTAAACCACCTACACTACTGCTACCACACTACCATAATTTACTTTTTAAAACTAGACGAACAATACTCAAAACTTGATCGCTTAAGTGCTGCTTAATAGGAGCAAGAGTCTATTACCCATATTTCAATAAAAAAAATTAGCTTAGATTAGTATTTTTGTTTCAATCAACGCCTCAGTAAATCAAACAAATATATTACAAAAAAAATTTTCCCAGGTTATTTGTGTTTAAAAATATTCAGTTTAAGATAATCTTAGAAATAAATCTGTAAAATATCTGGGTTTATATTACTAACAAGAAACCAAAATAAAGTAGTATTACAGTGTACGGTCTTAAAACTTAATATTGCTTTACCATCTCCAATGCAACTTATTGCCGCACAGGAAGTAGCAATAACGTGTGCTGCTGTCAGTTTGTTGCAATATGTGATATGATTTTCTAGGATTCCCTTAATATCTGGATCCTCTGAGTCATTTTTTTCGTCTTCGCCGCATACTGACCGAAAGAGATTTGCAACTTTGTTCGAGTTAATAATAAATATTTTAGCTATAAGCACTCCACTAAATAAGAAATTCTTCATGGCTGCTAATGCTGAAAATAAAAAAGGAAATCAGTGTTGAAAATACCTACAAATCGTCAAAGAAGTCACACTGGCTATTATTTCATGGCACGGTATTTGAAGAAAAATAATATATTATTTCTACTTGATATTAAATTTCTAGAAAAATATATTAAAAACATAATATAAAATAATTTCGGGACAACTTTATTTATCAGCCAAAATATAGAAAAAAATATTCATTGAAAATCACTATACAATCCACTATTACTAAATCAAAACATTGATTAAATAAGAAAAAATCGGTTAAATTTCCTTTATTTTTTTTAAAAAAGTATGGTACGCCACAGCTTTTTCCGGAATTAAAAATCATTTTTGAAATGCTCACATATTTTTCGATAAATTTAATTTCCTAATAAAAATGGTTTTCATGCCTTTGTGGTATAACGAAATTATTTTAAACTAGTAGGCTGGTGCCCTATTTTGTTTCTAAAATAGTGATATTTGATCAATTACGTTGCGGTCCTATTTTGACAAGTATTCATAAAAGTTGCAGTTTTTTTACATTGTGAAAATTTCTTTAATCAATAATAAAAAGAAAATGAGTAAACTATGTTAAGATTTACAAATTTCGAGTTAGCAGATATGCATTTCACCTACGGACTTGCTGACGGGAATGCGTTTATGGCTAGGCGGGTATATCAAGAACGGTATTCAAATCGTATCATTATCGATGCCAGAATGTTTTCAAGAATACACAGAAGACTACATGAAACTGGAAGTTTTAGCATTGACAATAGTTCCAAAGGAGCACATCGCACGGTGAGAACACCAGAATTAGAAGAAGCTGTTTTGAACACAATTGAGAAACATCCAAAAACAAGTATTAGGAAAATTGCGGTAATGCTAAATGTTTCCAATCTTCTTATTTCGAAAATTCTTGTTGATTTACTATACCCATATCATATTCAAAGGGATTCAAGCACTACTGCCGCGTGATTTTCCATTGCGTTTAAATTTCTGCCGATGGTTTTTAGAAAAACTTGCTGAAAATCCTTTATTTGATAACCAACTACTCTTTATTGATAAAGCTAATTTTCCCGCAGTTCCATTCGAAATTTCCACAATAATCATGTATGGGCAGAAGAAACCCCATACGCAATTATTGAGGCCCATCATCAGGAGCAGTTTTCCGTGAATGTGTGGGCTGGAATAGTTGGAGATTTCCTCATAGGACTGTTCTTCCTTCCAGGACGACTGGATGGACTATCCTACCGCTAATTTCTTGAAAACGATTTACATCTTTTATTAGAAGAAATGTGGTACATGCATGATGTTGCTCCTGCACATTTTAGCATTCATGTTAGGGAATTTCTAAATGAGGCGTTTACCAATCGCTGGATAGGACGTGAAGGAACTCAATCTTGGCCTCCCAGGTCCCCTGATTTAAATAGTTTAGACCAGCCATGTCAAACATGTGGCCTGCGGGCCGCATGCGGCCCTGTGAGCATTTTTCTGCGGCCCAAATCAGTTTTCGTTATCTGGCTTGTTCCATGAAATTCTATCGCGCAAAAACACAGATGACGCTATCTGAACACTCTGGAAAGAACTCGAGAAATCACAATCCGTATATAACCCGTGTTCGATTGAGTTCAGTCGTTCAGTGTTTAGTCAGTTATGAGTCAGTTGCGATAGAGTTTCGAGTTAAGTTGCGCACTTATTGTTACAACACTTAACAGTACTTATTATAATTTATTTCGAAGACAGTTTTTAACATGTCTCTTTGAAAACCAAGTGGAAGTAAGAGGAAATTTATAGATGAGCATCGTATCTTTCAAGAAAAGTGAGAATTTGAGTTTGTTTGCTGTGAAGTGAAAGAAAAAATTATTTGTTTGATTTGTAATAGTAGAGTCGGTGTCAGAAAATTATATAATATAAAACGTCACTATGATATTCATAAAACTATGTTTGACAAGTATACAGGCATGGTCAGAAACGAAAAGTTAAAAAAGGTAAAACCACGGTTGAAAGATCAGCAGCTTATGTTTACACGTCCAAAGCAAGAAAATGAATATGTCCTTCAAGCGAGCTACGTACTGTCGGAGTTGATCCCGCAACACTCAAAACCATTTGTTGAAGGTAAATTTAGCGTGAAGGCATTTCAAAATATATCCTTGTCTCGGAATACTGCCGCTGAAAGAGTTACTGAGTTGGCTGCCAATATAAGTAATCAGATAAAAACAAAATCAGACTCTTTCATTGCATTTTCTATTGCCTGTGACATAAGTACGCTGTTTTTCTTCGTGCGGCTGATACAGATATCAATGTGTATGAAGAATTACTGGAATTAGTACCATTGCATGTTACAACTGCAAAGGATATTTTCAATGCTGTTTATTGACTTCTGCAAAAGTACAATTTAGATTTGTCAAAACTGTATTCCGTTGCAACGGACGGAGGCTCCTTCAATGACTAGAGTAAAAAATGGCTTCGTTAAAATATTACAGACAAAGATCAGAGAAACGGGCAGTGACAAACCAGATTTTCATCATATTCATTGTATAATCCACCAAGAAGTTTTATGCTCAACAGTGATCAAGTTGGAAAGTGTTTTAAAGTCAGTGAAAAAAATTATAAACTTCATAAGATCACGAGGCCTTAATCAGCGACAGTTTTCTGCATTTTTACGTGATTTAGAAAGTGAGTACACTGGTTTACCATATTATGCTGAGCTGCCATGGCTTTCGTGTTCTATGGTACTCTACCGGTTTTGGAAACTAAAAGAAGAAATACGCGTTTTCATGGAAACAAAAGGAGAAGATGTCAGCTTATTAGGCGATGTACCTTTTTTACAAGATCTTTCATTTATGGTAAATATCACAAAGCACTTAAATACCAAATTGCAGGGACCACGTCAAGTTATTACAGTTATACATGATCATGTGAAAGTTTTCAAATGTAAGATGATGTTGTTGGAAAAACAGTTAGCAGAAGATAATCTGTCACATTTTCTGACTTGTAAGGCATACTAGGAAAGCACAAGTGTCCCAATATCATACAAAATATATTCAGAGAAAATGAGAAGCCTTCTGGCAGAATTTGAGAAGCGTTTTCAGGATTTTAAGACCCAAGAAAACAATTTTTCTCTATTTACTTGTCTTTTCACTATCGATATTGATAAAGTTCCCCCTCACTTGCAAATGGAAGTAATTGAGAGTCAGTGTCAGACCCATTTAAAACAAAAATTTGATAGTGTTGGTACATTCGAATCTTATAAGTACTTGCCTGTTTAATACCAAGAAATAAGAAAATTTGCCTGTAAAATCCTGTCAATGTTTGGAAGTACTTATAAGTGTGAATAACTATTTTATTTGATGAAACAAATCTCCCGCAAGATCGCGATTGACGGACGCACGCTTGGACGCAGTTTTAAAAGTTATTTCCGCCGATGAATTCGCGCCACAAATAGACAACTTAATTAAACACAAAAGATGTCAAATATCTGGCAAAAGAATTTAATGTTTGTAGTTTTTTGTAACGTCCCTTTTATTTTAAATTTAATAAACAGACTTGTCTTATAATAGTACTTTTTCTCAAGATTTTCAGTAGTTTGTCCTCTTTAAGATACGGTTTTGCGGCCCGATGGTCTTCATGCTTTTGGCCCACCAGTGGCTTTCAGTTTGACATGGCTGGTTAAGACTATTTTTTGTAGGGGCACCTCAAGACTTTAGTTTATACTACACAGGTTCAAACTGTAGAGGAACTACGGCAAAAAATGTTACTCTCTTGCCAAACCATAAGAAATACTCCTGGAATTTTTGAAAGGGTTCACCAATCCATGAGAAATAGAATTGAAACCAGTATTCTAGCAGAAAGAGGACATTTTCAACAATTGTTGTGATAATTAAATTAAATATAATTTATTTTATGCATATACCTAATTAATTTGAAGTCTTGAACTTAATGTGGTACGAATAAAGTCCCCTATCTTCTGAGCTTCAAGTACAAGAAGTAGTAGTTTACTTGTAGTAAATTATTACTGTAATTCTTACTTCTAAGTTGCAACCGTATAATAAAGGTTGGTAATAGCCAGTTTAAAGTAACATTAGACGATACCTTTTTTACTCTGCAACGACTCGTTTTACTTTATAGTAATACGTTGTGGAGTACATTTGAACGTAATGGAACACTTTCTGCAAGGTTCAGGAAGATACTGATACATAAAAGTTGTAATTTAGTAAGCAGATTAGAAACAGTAACTTTGAATAATTACTATTATGTTGCGAAAAACAAATGACGACCTTGGAGTCAATTCCGTAAATAGTAACTATATAATTACTTAATAAAGCATTCTTCGTAGTGGCAAATACATTCATAAAACTTAAAAACGTGTAACCCAAAATGTTTGTTGATATATAGTAGGATTATCAGTCACAAATACGTAAATACTCTTAAAAAGTAGTAGTGGAAATAGTTATAGCTACTTTAGTGCCGGCTGGGTAACTTCGGCGTCTGCATCGTTGATAGTTCCAGTCAATTCTGAACAATAAGAAGTAGAATTAACTTTTGCTACTGTACCCTAAACAGATACAGATAATTGAGATTTTTTTCTTTAAGCCGACTTAAGTGGTTCATCATTGGAATCCTAGCTTACAGTAGACTGAATGGGAATAGTGGACGCTCCTGCAATATTTGTTTGCGTTTCTGGTTTTATTATTCTGATAAATTTAGATTTTATGTGATCTTTGTTGTTAAAGAAACTGCAGTTGTATCCTGTATCTAAAATGGTTGCAAAAAAAAGTAATCATTTAGTTCTATACCTAAAAACTGGTATCTAAATTACCTTTTAATGTTTCTCGCCTTATTTTTAAGCTTGGTTCTTTTATTTCTAAAAGTAAGGTTGTTAATGGAATTATTGTTGGAATAACCTCCGAGATTCCACACATTGATTAACTGACATATTTAGTAATTTCCTCGAATGGCTTAAGCAAGCTCAGCAAATGTTTAACTAAAAACCACTGATTTGTTGAAATTGAAGGTATATTCGCTTTTCCAGCTGCTAATTCGCGCACTTTTTTTAATGTTAGCTTCCGAATTTCGAGGCAACAAATGTATATTACTGAGAGGTATTTCAGGTTCTTGAAGTAACTCAATGTTGCTTATATTTTCCCTGTATGGCCAGCCGAATGCCTATCACTGACTGCTTTATGTTAGCTATGCCTATTACTTTCTTCAATTTCTGTTTCCATTAAATGTGAATATTTATATTTATTATGATTCCATAAACCTATAGTAGTTGCCTTCTTTCCCAAGCCGAGAGCTTTTTTTATTACACTGTTTGCATATTGCTTTGCTTTCATCGTTTTCATCGGTATCAAATATTTTCAGATTTTGCTCGACATTTTAAATTAAAAATTTTCCACCAATAATTGTCGCAGCCCATATCTCTTAGTGCTAAAATTAAATGCGTTCATCCGTAATTCCCCGACGTACAGCTCGGCGTCACGCCAGCAAAAATCGATAATCCTTTAACCTTGAAATGCGTAATTTAAAAACAACTGTGCCGGCCAATAGCGCCCTCTAGAATCAGGGTGACTCCCGGTCTAAACCATAGTTTTCTTGATTTTTTTAAATGCCGAATATTCAAATTCAAATTCAAAACTTTTTATTTGCCTTTAAGACATACAAACAATTGAAATACGGAATATTAGAAATAAATTGAAATACAAAATATTAGAATATAAAAATTTAACAAAATATTAGAATATAAAAATTTAACAAAGTATGAGAATATAAAAATTTAAATGTCATGTTTACAGGCAAACAGCGTCTGCATAGCGATTTTAATAACCGATGCTTTCCGAGTCAGTGTAATGCAGCCCTTAGAAAGTTGAAAAATATCAACGAGATTAAAAATTTATAAATAATAATGAGCATTCAAACTAATCTTATTATTAAAAAGTGAATATTAAGAATGAAGTGTGAGAACAAAAACAAACAAAACAATATCAGTATGTTATAGTTATACAGCGGACATCAGGGGGCTCAGAATGCAGGAATCATGCGCGGGCGGACACTTGAGAGGATGTGACTATAATAGTATCCATAGAATGCAAAATTCATCGGTTCAAATTAAAATTAGGTTTGCAAATGTAACAACATATTTTTTATATGTGTCTTGAAGCTGCGTAACGGAAGTTGTTTAATATTATTTGATAAATTATTCCACATCTGAACTGCGACGAAGCTGAATGATTTTTGAAATGCTACTGACCTAAGCTGTGCGATCCTAAAAGAATCTAAATATCGAGTACCGCAGGTATGCTCTTGCGTTGTGAATATAGGCCTTAAATTTGGAGGTTGATTAGTTAATATGCGAAAAATAAATAAGAACATATGATACTCGCTCCTTCTCGCCATTGACGGGATAGAATATCTATTGAGATACGGTGTAATATGGTTCCTAAATGGTATATTATGTGCGAAACGTAGGCATCGTCATAGTCAAGTAATGATAACCCAGACGCATATATGCAATACTAAATTTCTCCTTAATATGAGCCTCAAAATTTAGTTTGTTATCGATAAAAATACCCAAATTCTTAGTTACAGTTACAATTGGTACGGACACATCATCTATTTTAACTTGGAAATTAGTTGACACATTTTCCAAATGATTTTTATTAGATCCAAAAATATGACGCAAGATTTGGAGGCATTTAACTTTAATTTAAGATTTTTAGTAAACTTATTTGATTCGCTAAGATCTTCATTGAAGTTTGTTTGTGAAGTGAGTAAAGTATCTATAGTAAAAGACTTGTAGAGTTGAGAATCGTCTGCGAATTGTTGAAGTTGGGAGTGTTTAATTATCCTTTCCATGTCCGCAACATACAAAGAGAACAGCAAAGGCCCTAAGATGGATCCTTGTGGTACGCCTCTTTCGAGAGGAATATAACTGGACTGTTTCTGGACCTGTCCACTTTTTATGGCCACATAGTGAAATCTATTAATTAGATTAGATTTTAAAAAGCCCATTGAATTGTTAGAAAAACCAAAGTAATGAAGCTTAGCCAGTAGCATCATATAGTCTAGAGTATCAAATGCTTTACTGAAATCAAGCAAGCAAAGGCAAGTAAACTCTTTTTTATCTTCCTTATGTCTGATTTCATTAACAAGATTATTATTATTATTATTAATATTGCCGATTATTCGGTTTGGCCGAATAGTGAAAAGTACTATTCGTGGCAACACTAATTAAATCTGCGAAATTTTCAACTTAAAAAAAAAACTCTTTCATGGTCAAATAAAATACTATTAAAAGTAGAAACTATTTTTTGCATGTTTTACATAACACCTTATATACCCTAGAACAGGGGTGCTCAAACTTGAACTGCTGGCGATCTACCTCAATATTTTTAGACTACTTACGATCGACTCTGAGAGGCTGCAAGTATGTGTGATGCAGGGTTGTCGTACATACACGATACATACACCCTACCTACCTACCTACCTACCTAGGTAGAGTGTACCGTAGCATATATAGATATTAACTTTTCGCATAATATACATTATTTTAGTCAAGGTTTGGGTTAGGTTTAGTTAGGTTCTTCTCTACAATATCAATGAAAAAACTCATAGTTATTCAAAATTGCGAGTTTATTGGTCGTTACAAAACAAAAGAGTTACATATGGTGTTAAACTTAACTAAGGAGTGACTTTGGATATTGAAGCATGGCACTGCATGTCCTCTGCATACTTTTCATAAGCTGGTACGTAACCACTGAGTGCTAATCGCAAGCATGATGACATATGATCGTCAGTTAGTCGATTGCGATATTTTGACTTAATTATCTTCATTTCAGAAAATGCAGACTCGCACAAGTAAGTTGACCCAAACATTGCTGTCAGTTGAAGGGCGATTTGCCTTAGATTCGGATATTTATCTTCAGATATAAAACACCAGAAATTTGTATCAGATGCTGTAGCTTTGAGATGTATATCTGATATAATCTGCACCAACTCATTTTCAACAGAACAAGAGTTCATATTAAACTGACTTGCTATTTCAGTAGCTAATTCCCCCTAATGTTTTAACATGAAAAAGGATAACTCAGAAATGATGCTACATTTGCCAATTTACTACAATCATAAAAACGCATTTCGAATTGTCCCAAAATATTTGATAATTCAGCCTCATACGTATCATAATTCAACTGAGGAATCCTTGCTTTCGAAGAGGGAAAATGTTTCAGATCCTTTCTTTTCAGTTGATCTATCATAAGTTGCAATTTACTTTTGAATGCGTTTACTGCGCTAATCATCTCAATAACAGTTTTTCCTTTATCTTGAAGCTCCAAGTTAATGGTGTTTAAGTGCATTGTCAGTCAAAAATGCCAAATCAGTCAGACATTTTTCGTTTTTCAACATCTGAGTGTCATCACCTCTTTCGTCTAGAAAAGCTGTTATTTCGGGCAATAATTCTTGAAACCTTTCTAGGAATTTTCCGCGACTCAACCACCTGACTTCCGTGTGAAGAACTAAATCAGTGTGTTCAGCTGACTTCCTATCTTCCAACTGCAACTTAAAGAGCCGCCGTTGAAAGCTACGTGCACGGATGGAATTCACAATTTTTGTTGCAATGCTCATAATTTCCTCCGTGTTTAAAACTTTTGAACACAAAACTTGTTAATGTATAATGCAATGGATTGAAAAAAATGAAGGGAAATCTTCATTAGCTCGACACAATGCCACAAAACCGTTTTTGTTTCCAGTCATTGCTGGTGCTCCATCGGTTGTAATGCACACTAATTTATATATTGGTAGCTTGTAGTTTGTTACAAAATTGAAGAAAACGTCAAATATATCTTCGCCACGGGTCTTCCCCTTCAGAGGAATGATTGTCAAAAATTCTTCCTTAGCCAACGTGTCATTGAATACCATCCGAATAAAAATACACAGCTGGGCAGTGTCTGTCATATCGGTGGATTCGTCGAACTGTAAAGAAATGTATGTACATTCCATGATATCGTTTTTTAGTTTATCTGCCATGTGCTGACTCATGACTTCAATACGCCTTGTGACAGTCGGACGAGATAACTGAAGTTCTCTAATAGCAGACATGATTTCTGTTTTATTTTTAAAATCTCCAAATAAAGTCTCACCCGCTTCAATAAATGCTTCCTTGGCAACCGATCCATCTTCGAATGGTTTCTTGTGTTTCGTCAATATATGAGATATTTTAAATGATGCGATCATAGCAGCCTTTGATTGTTTGGCTGGTCTTGTGAACATGGTTTGTTCTTTTTTCAAACAAAATATCAAATCACGTACTTTTCGTTTTCTTAATTCACTCTGTGGCGGAAAATCCTTTTCATAGTTTTTACGAACCGTTTTATGATGCCTCTCTAAGTTACCACGTTTAGGTATTGCAACTGACGCACGACAAATAAGGCAAATGCACTTATCCTTCACCATACAAAACAAAAATTCTTCCTCCCAATCGTTATTAAAATGATACGTTTTAGATTTCTTCGCTGCACTATTTAATAATAAACTTTGTATCGACGTAGTATTGCCTTCAAGTTGCAATTCAGAATGACTCCAATTCCTGCAGGCGCAACATTTATATCGACGTGAACGAAAGTCTCGAATGTTCCCGTCAAACGCGCCGCCCGAAATTTCTAGAAAAGCGGCAAGAATAAAAAACGCGGCTTTTCTTTGACAAGTACCGCGCGTTCCTTTGATAAAGCCGCCTTTTGCCGCTCGCAGAGTGTTATTTTATTACGTAATAAATTTTTGTAGTTTAGTTAAGTACCTACTTATTAAAACATTTTTTTCTTCTCGAGATGTACTCAAAAAGCACTCGCGATCGACTGTTTGAGCACCCCTGCCCTAGAACATCCATAGAAAAAAAAATTCAACCGTTCCGTTTTTAGTAAAACTTCCAATACCAGCACTTTAACTGTGTTATGATTTATATTAAAAATATTTTTATTTTATTATTCAATACAACATGAATTTTTATTTTGTTGACAGTTAAGGGAAGTGCACCTGCGCCATAGTAGCCGTTTTGCTAGAATAATAAAGTTTTAAGATTTCTTCACTTTTCCGCACTCATTTTAGTTTTGAAAGAGCTACTTTCCGCACTACTGCATTTTTCTGAAATATAATTACTGATTTTAAATATTTAAAAATATATTGATACGCTGATAGTTAGCAAAATGATTTAAAAACATACATTTGCTAGAATCCTGCTATAATTTTCAACAAAATAGTAAAAAATATATAAAACGTGTTTGTTAAAATTGTTTAATGTCTCTCGCATTATGCCTTATAAAATCAATGTTAAGCAATAATAAAAACCTGCTTTTTTTATTTGGCAGTTTGAATCTCCATACACACAAAGTAAAAATACGCGTGTCATTCAGTAAAAGTGGATTCTTCAGACGAAGATTTGCCAGAGCCAGAGTTAGAAGCAGCTAGAACTCAAGTTCAATTTGCTACCAACAAAATCCCGTCATAGATATGAGAAAGAATATATTCTGTTTAAAACCTGGTGTCAAACTACCATCGATTTGAACAAGCAAGTTTTTTAAAGTCACGGCCTATTTAAAATACAAAATGTTGGATTTAGACAAACGAAGGAGAACATTTTTTCAAGAGAGGAAATTTCTAAATTTATAAATGAAGCGCCTAAATTTTATCTCTATATTAAAGGAGCTCCATATTTGTTTTGGCTGGCGCATGTTGCCGAGAAGAACTAAAAAAAAATGTCATTGAATCATATTGAAGATAAAGGAAATGTACTAATAAATATTCCAGACACAAAAAATTACCGTTCTAGAGGCTTTGTACTGTCTGATGAAGCTGAGAGCGGAGAATGTTTAGTTTTAGAAAATATGCGATTTGTGTTTTTTTGTAAACTACAAGAAAGGAACTTGCACAGTACAATGCATCGTAATAAACACCTTTGGATAAGTGCCATCAAATATTGCAGATTATCTGAATATCCCAAATCCTGAACTATATATAGAGGCCTCAGTTTCCGACGTTCAGCCGCCACAATCCCTGCAGATTTCGGAGAAGGAATAACAAATATAAAAACGCCTCGAAAGTTAGAAATCTTCAACCATGGCAGAAGGTTATTTAGAAAGCTCAACAAGTCTTCAAAAGAATCTATCCAATAAAGTAATGAACTTCAATGCCATTCCTTCCACTAGTCAGCAACTTTCACCAGTGCAGTCTACCAAATCGACCTCTTCCAACCAAAAAGTTACTCCCTCGCGACCGTTACAACAATAAGTACTCGTGAAAGAGAACTGGAAAATCCTATCTCAACCCACAAGTCCTCGAGTTTCTTGGAAGAAAATCTAGCCTCTGCAATTAATTTACAAAATGCTACAAACTGCACATTTACTATTCATGTTGTTAATAACAATTAATTTGTGATTATGTATTTGATATAAATAAACTATTCTTTTTAACTTTTGGGGTTTTCCGCACGCTTGTAAAAAAATAGTGTACCTTACACGTGGCTAAAGTGACTTTTCCGCAAGCGATTGTTGACTGCGTCGTTCGGCCAACTTAAATTGCGTGCGGAAAAGTAGCACTTCCGCACTTGTTAGTTAAACTGCTATATCGCGTTGTTTAATAGAAACGCAAGAAGAAGAAGTTTTAATTTTTTTTACCTTTATGCTGAGAGCGTTTATTTAAAATATGCATTCAAGTTTTCCATCCGACAAAAGAAAAAGGTCACGATAGAGTTGAAAATGTACAGGGTAATAAGTTAACTTTTTTATTTTTTAAAATAAAGCAATATTTTTCACCAAATTATAGTTAATCATGTATATTTTATAAGCATAAGGAATTGTATAAGGGTGTACCAAAAATATGTGGCAATAAAACAGTTTTTTATATTATTATTGTTATTAAGGTATCAAAGGCGTTATATGGATAATAACTCTTGAGGTCGACACAGAGTTATCTGAAAGCGTTAACCCTTATAATACCCGTGGTGTCTTCGAGGTTTAATGTCCTAGAAAGTAAAATATGTTTTAATTGAGAAAGAAATAGTTTTAATATTAATAAACTAAATTATTATTTCTAATGCCCTAGTTGCCAATATCAGCATAGCACTATAAATATAATATAAATTGTACACCCGGTACATGCAAGACAAGGTCAAAGGTGTGCTGAGTAAACGTAAAAGTCCTTAAAATAAAATCCTTAAATTGCATTTTAATAACCGTCTTAGATAAGTTTATGTCACACTGTGACAAATGTGCCTAGATTTTTTGTGTGTGTATTTTGGTGTGGTATAACTTACCTTCTTCTATATCATTTCCAAATGTGGAGCATACTTCGGCAACATATAAAAAGGTTTCTATGATGTATGTACCCATATTTAATACAGAAAACACTCTATACAGGTACTGGGAAACCTTCAACCACTCTGGCCTTTCTTGCCTATAAATACCTGCATATGTCAAAAAAATAATGCAAACCTTAAAAAATCCGTTTTCTGGTGTCATGATTTTTTATTTGGGGAGTACGTTGAAAGAAATGGCAAAATGTTAAACTAATCGGAACTATATAGCGAATAGAAATATAATTGCTGACATATGTTATCAAGAAAAAAAACGGTTTATTAATAAAAGTTTTAATAAGCCATAGGCGCCGACATTTAGATATTGAAACGTAAATCTCAATAGTATCAACGCTCTGACCACTGTACGTACAAAGAGAGAAACCTAGTAAGTCAGTTTTTGTCTATATATATATATATATATATATATATATATATATATATATATATATATAGAATAGCAGAAATAAATAATTTCTGCAGGTGCAAAACGGCCTACAAGAAGAATTGCTTTCGATTATGTCACAGGGTGCCATCCTGCGATCATGATTTCTGGGCTTCTACCCTCATCAGGCAGGCTTGTACTCAGAGATCTGAAATAACACATTGCTCGATATGACAAAAGCGAAAACGGTTTCCGGCTGCAGACCCATAGGTAATTTGGCAAAGTATGCACTAGCACCATCATGCAGAGAGTAGATACTAAAAGTCGATAAAAATGCGCTTTCACACATCTTTATCAAAAGTTCTTGGTCGGAAAAGATATATGTAGATTAGCAGAAATATATAATTATATTATATCTATAGGAGGGACCTATACATATAATCTGAATTTACAGTAATCTGAACTAGTTCAAAAACAACGTGGGAAGCCCGTATTTAATTAATAAAAGAAGAGTTTCAACTCTAAGATATAGATGACACCAATTTACAAGTACATTATTAATTATTATTAATATAATTTATTAGATATTCAATCCAAAAAACCGTTCAATATATAAAATAGTTTTGAATTGGATTTATTGGGAAGTGACATATTGGCTGAAAGTTTTACCTTTTCTATCGTATTCTGGACCTCATGAAGACCTTATCGGTGCCATTTCAAAAATTCTAAAACATTCTATTTGGAAACTAAACAAAATTTATAAGTTTTGCTTATCACATAGTGTTTTGTACCCCAATAAGATCTTTAGAGATATTACCAAGAAACTTCTAGAAAGTTCTACTTCTAAATGAATTAACATGTGTGAGATTTCAATGGGTTTTGGACCTCAAGACGACCTCAGAAGAGACTTTTCCAGATAGTTCTAGAAAGTTCCTTTTTTAAGAAAGAAAGATTTAAAATATATAACTACACATTGTCTGGAGGTTTAAAAGAAGAAATAATTATACGTATGCCTAATGACAGACAACAAACTACTAAAACAGAAGAACAAGTAAAATATTGAAGAACAACCAACTGCAAATAGAGCAGGATAGTACTATGAATAGGCCAACCGATTAAGAGGATAAGAGACAGCAAGAATAAGAGGGAAAATTAAAATATCTATAGACTAAAAGACAAAATGGAAAACTAGAAGATGAGATAGCAAAACAGGAATAAGAAGGCAGAAGGCGAAAGAAGATTCTAATTGAACAAAAATATATAGAACAAAAACCACATTAAATGCAGAACTGGGTTCAAAATGTTTTTGAAAAAAAATAATGCTGCTTGTAAAAAGTCAAAAAGAAGAAATAAACAACTTAATTATAACATTTTACTAAAAACGTTTCCCTCTTTTAATCATTTTCAGCCAAATTTAGCTTTTCTGTTTCCTATAAAAATTATTACAGATTTAATTAACAAGGTTTTCACTAAATTAACTAACTGATACCAATTTAATATAATCAACTTTTTTGCAGAATTTAATTCGAGAAATTTTTATTCCGTTCAGTATAAAAACATTATCTGAAAGTGAATTTCACAAAAAAATAAACTCGCCAAAAGGGAACGCTACCCTCACAGGGTGCACTACCCTCCCATATAGGGTTTGAATGATATTTTAATTTGTTAAATATAAGCATTGATTTGTACTTTGATGTTTTATGTTTGTCCCGTTGGCGCTGTCATCCTCTTTTAATGATTTTGACCGGTACGAAACCTGACGAGTAAGTAAATGACATGTGAAAATAATTTTCCACTCTGTTTAGAGATTTCGTTTACACTGTAATATAATTTGTTTATTCTCTTAATTTAAAGATAAACTTGCAATACCCTTTTTTTCTGAATAAATTTTATACATTTGAAACTGTTTCTTCAGAAGTTCAGATTAAAATTTAATTTTTTAGTCACAATACTGTCACAACAACTTATGATTTCCGATTTTCTTTAAGAAAACGATATTTTTTTTCTTGCAGGTAGCCCTATGGATCGTGCGAGCCGAAAGCGGTTTGCGGTAATTTTTTTGTACGAAATACAAAAGTTTTTCCATTTTGTCATATTCATTTCTACGTGCACACAGCCACTTCCCTCTTTTAATGTATGTAACTACAAATCCATATTTCTAAACTGAACTTATTGGTATGAATTCAAGATGGCGGAACAAAATAGTGGCCTAATAAAATATTCAAGAAATCAGTGTAAAAAATTATTTATTTATTTGACCTTAAATTTTAAACAAACATTAAGTGTAATATATTTTTAAACTAGTAAAATGTTTGTACAAATAAAAGATGGCGAAATAAAATAGAGGTTAATTAAATTAATTAATATACATGTAATATGGAATAACAAACGCCAAATAAAATGTTTAAAAATCAATATAAGACACTACTTATTTAATTGCCTAATTTAATAGATTTTGTACAAAAATCAAGTGTAATATAATATGTATCAACTGGTAAAATTTTGGAACGAATCTGACATGGAGCAACAAAATGACAGCCTAATAAATTGTTCCAAAATTGAGGCTGAGATAAATACTCATTCGATTTATTTCAGATTATCGGTAAAAATTATCCTTTAGACAAAAACACGACTTCTTTTGACGTAAAAGTTCCCGTGAGTCTTCTGCCAATTTTGGACGGGACAGAAGAAACCAGTAATAATTATATCCGGAAGAAATTTACTTTTTTTTGAAAAACGTGATTAGAGCGGCGCAGGATGAGGAAATATCTCAAAATAACAACTGTGAAGAAATTATGTCAGTATCCCGGCGGCGCCGGCGTAGAAGAAAAGCGATTTATTTCATAATAGAAATGTTCCTCAAAACAATTATTTTCGCGATAGTAATAACTGTAATTATTGTCACAATAATAGAAATTTTAATAGCTTTCGCGGTAACGGACAGTCACGTGACATTATAGGACGGCCACTGCGATTTCAAGAAAATTCTAGAGCACGGGGTCACGGTAGTTTTAATTACAGATGTAAGCGACCGCGCGGAGAAAACAATATACATTTTGCTGAGTTATCCACTATCCCAGGTCAGGAACATAATACTGATAATAATAATATACGGGATCTTTCAGACAATTTACTTCGTGCCAATTATAATAGTAATACATTTTTACATATATTTATATTTACATATGGCGAACATTTTTTAAGTAAATATTTAATTATAAACTATGAACAAAACATGTTAACACTACGGAATGTAAAAATGAATTAATTATTCTAAGAATAGATGTGTAGCTGGTTTAGGACAAAAATAAAAATCCCTTTTTTTTTTAATTATTTTTACAACAATAGCAAGACAAACCCGACATTCAGAGTAATGTTATCGTCTTCCTTAGGTTTCATATGGACTTATATATACTATTGTGTGTTGACATAGATCACCCATAAATAAGAATAGCCCTGAAGAAGACTAAATATATAATCGAAACGTCGGCTCTTTTTTAAGAAAAAAGGGATTTTTATTTCTGTTCTAAACCCGCTACACATCGATTCTTAAATTTATTAGGACGTTAAATTTCACATTAATAATTATTCTCTTGAACTCTAATAATAATAATATTATGATTATACCCCCGCGATGTAGAATTATTCATTATCTATCGAATGTGTGGTTATACCGGGTGAATTATGCCAAGGAGTATTTATGGCAGGCGGAATGGCCAAACCAAAAAAAGAAAAATTGAGTAAGTATATGGTTTGTCATGTTTCCAATAAGAATGTGTCAGTCGAGCGAGACAAAAATATGTATAGCGTGTTAAAAATAAATTATTTAAATAAATAAAAATATTTGTGCAACATTTTTCATATGCCAGGTGATAAGTTATTAATCACGAATCTTTACAAATAATGTACACATTTAAAGGAAAATTCTTCACCCACTTTTCAAAAAGAGGAAATCAACTAACAAATCACCAAAATGCTTAAGTACGATCTAACTGACAGTGCGCTAAGTGAGTGGTCAGCCCTAGTACTTCTGAAAAATACTGATGCAAGCGGCGAGAAAAGGGCTAGACTTGTGATTCACTACAGATTTGTAAACAAAAAGCTGACGGATCAAATATAGCCTTAAGCTAACATTACTGAAATTCTAGATTCCCTTTCAGGAGCAGTATACGTTTCTCGTTTAAATCTAAGTCAAGGCTACTATAAGGTTGAGTTAAGCGAAGAAAGCAGAAATTATACAGCTTTTACCATAGATCTTAGACAATGGCAGATTGCTTATGGGCTTAAAAACCAGCCCCGGTGCTTTCTCAAGGTTAATGACAGTAGCCATGGCGGGTTTAAATTATGAAAAATGTTTTGTTCACCTTGGTGACGGACCACAATAAAAATCTTATGAATGTTTTTTCTAGACTAAAAAATTTTTGAACATGCAACTTCTTTATTTAGGACATATTCTCTCAACTGATGGCATTTTGTCTGATCCAGATAAAGTAAGAATTTTAAAAAATTATCCAGTGCCTAAAAATACAGACGAGGTAAAGACATTTGTAGCTTTCGCAAATTACTATAGAATTTTTGCCGAGAAATTTGTAGCTTTAATCAAGTTAGGTACGAATCTAAATCTTTTGGAGCCGTTTTGTCAAACAAAAATAAAAAACCGATTGCGCACGCGAGTAGAACTTTAAATATAGCAGAAGTTAACTATCCAACCATTCAAAAAGAACTTTTGGCCACCCACTAGACAGTAAAATATTTTCGATGTTAGTTATACGGACGAAATTTTATTGAGTCGATCGCTTCTAAAGTTATTTTATTTAAATCTTTAATTGAAAGTTCACTGGTATTGCGCTCTCGAATATATTTTTTTACTCCTGCACATGCAAGTTCAATAGAGTTGAGGTCGCACATGTATGGAGGCAGCCTTGAAGGTGTATAACCGAGGTTACGTAAAAGACCGTCAATTTTATACTTTTTTTCTCTAGGTTGTTGGCTGATATTACTTCATATAATTGATATTTTCTCCATGTTAGATCGCATACAAGATTGTTCGATTTAAGCCACGATATCATATGAGCTTTTGTAGAGTATTTAGTTGGCACTTTATCTTCTACGTGAGAATGATAAGACGCATTATCCATTACCACGACTGAATTGGGAGGAATGTTAGGTAGAAGCTTCTCGAGCAACCACTTTTCAAAATTATCTCTATTCATCTGTCCATGATAGTCTCCAGTTGTTAGTCCCGAACGAAAACTAAAGCAGCGCCTGGAACAAATCCGGCTAGAGCGGATTCTCTGAACAAAACCTGTAACACTTTCACTTTGCCAGCATTTGTTCACTGTCATATCATTATCAACCCAGGGTTCGTCTAAATACACAATATTGCGCCCTTCTTGCCTATATTGCCTTACAGTTGATAGATATTTCAACCGCCAGTGAAAAATATTTGGTCTCTCAATGAGAAATGTTCGTTTATTTTGGCACTTGCGCCAACAAAACCATTTGATCGTAAAAGCCGATTTAAGGTTTTATACCCGTACGGAAAATCTATTTGTTCTTTACAGCAAACCCCTGCAGGGCGAAACCTTCTTGAAGTTTATATAAAAATCCTCTAGTGTTTGTCGAATTACTTGAAAATCACCATCGTCAATTTTATCTTTGTATGATAATCGGGGTTCTTTTTTTACCAGGAGATTTTAAAGGTGAACTAGAACATGAGCGATCATTATGTTCTCTTTGAATTTTTCTTACACTATTTTCCAAAACACCAGTGTAAAATGCAGAGCGTTCTGTTCGATTTTAAATTTTGAAACTATTATTTTCAGCTTCTCTAGTACAGGCCTCTATAACGCTCGCAATAACTTCAGTTACTGCGCTTCGAATTATTTTTCCTCTTTTGCTCACCATCGTTACTTCGAAATAATAATTCAAATTCAACGCAACGCATTTATATAGAAATGAAAACAAATACTCGAAATGTATAGGCGCCACTGGACATAGCTAGAATCTTCTAGCGACAATTGCATGGAGACTTTACGCACATCCAAATTACAAGTAAACTAGAGCGAAATTATTACAACAAATAAAATAACATAAAATTTATTTGCGAACACAAATTTTACTTTTCGGCTTGCTTAAGACTATGAACCTCTATTTTAAGGACGGCCCGGTTTTCTTTCATGTCCCGCACTTTAGCCTTCCTGTATTGTATAGAAAAATCTTCAATTAAAGGTTTTCAAAAATAGACCAGAGTTTGTTTTTATTTATTTTGCTACGTCATCAGGTTTTTGGGGAGTGCGGACCACTTTAAAACATACTGTGTTTTTAATTTATTTATGCAGGATTATATCATTAATTTGTATCTACGTAAGAACATTGCCTGTCATATTCGAATTTAAGAATAGCCAGTCTTAAACTCGAACATGGCAGGCAGTGTTCTTATGTAGATAAAATTTAACTATATATTCCTGCAGTAAACAAATTTTAAAGCGGTGCACACCTCCCGAAAAGCCTGATGATGGTGCGAAACATGCCAAAACGTAGCAAAATAAAAAAAACATATTTTGGTCTATTTTTGGCAAAAGACCGGGAACTAGACAGTTACTACTACCTCAGTACTATGATTTCTTTAAGAACCGTCGATTACCACTTAGGAAGATCAAATCATATTCCGTAAAAGGCTTTTTTAAAATTACTGAAAGTAGTTCGTTTATTTTAAAGAGTAGTTTTTACATTATATTTACTGTTTGTTTAAAACGCATTATTTACCCACAATGTGATATGTAAAATGTGTGCTCTTTTAAATTACATCTTCATGACTTGTTCCTGTTTGATATATGTTTTAATTTAAAATAATGCATGTTAACGTATTGCAAAAATTAATTTTATTTCCTGCGATCAAGATTTCTAGGACCTCTAAGATCGTCAAGTTGGCTTGTACCCAGAGAGATTTCAAAATAATAAAACTAATTTCCTGGTTTCTCTGGATCATTTTTCGTACATATACTTATTTCAGTATACTACGTTTCTGTTGGATAATGTAACCATTACTTCGAGATACAAATAAAATAGAACTATTTTATAGGCGAAAAATACATAAAATACAAGTATAATAAATAAACAAACTATATTTGTTCGGTAATTTCCACAAATTTGTTTCCGTTGACAGCTGTTTCGACACACTGTGTTCAAGCGTTTTTTTTAATATTACAGACACTGAATTTTCAAATTCAGAAATTGAATAATTAGAAAAAGATTTTAATTATAATCTTCAGGTTAGAGATAGTATTAAAAGTAGGGAATACTTAGGTGTTGAATGTGAATTAGCCCTTAACAATGTAGACAATGTCATGGAAAATAATATAATAGCAAAATCAATAATTCCAGAACTTTTAGATTTGCCTGCTGGCCAGTTTTCAAATAATTTTATTATAGTTAAAAATATTAGGGAAAAAATTGTACAAAATAATATTATATTCACTAGGGCGGATAAAGAAAAAAACGGTTATTCCGCTGAAAAAAGAAGACATTCAAAAGATTATAGATTTTCTAAATCCTGGGAACTTTAATAAGATGGATAAAGATCCGACAGATATATTTCATAAAATGATTAAAAATGGAATCAAAGAAAGTAATTTATTTAGTGACAAAATAAAATACAGGTTAACGTTAATGAACCCACAAGCACTGAAGCTATATTCTTTTATTAAGTTACACAGAGACAATATGCCCATTCAGCCAGTAGTGCCGTATGTAACAGCTCCAGCACACCGGGTATCTAACAAATTAATACAAATTATTAGTACATTTTGTAACTTCAAGCTTAAATATAGTATAAAAAACTGACTTGAATTAATTAATAATATTAAAGATATATAACAATTCCAAATAACGCTATTTTAATTTCTTTGGATGTGTAACCTATTTCCCAGTATCCCCCCTTTTGAAGCTATGAACGTAGTGGATAATTTGCTATTAAAAGACAAAGTCAACCCTATTGTTAATGACATAATATTAGATTTGATGACAGTGTGCCTTGATCAAAATTATTTTGAATTTAATGGCTCGATCTATTTAAGTAAAGAAGGTTTAATAATGGATAACCCGTTAAGTCCTATTTTAGCTAAAATATTTCTAGATAACTTAGAATAAATAATAGATAATCACCCTGTACGAGACAGGTTTATTTATCGGTACAGATACGTGGACGATATTTTGGCATGTTTCACAGGCACAGAGAGACCATTTTCTAAATACTATTAATAAATTACATAAAAATATAAGATTTACTTTAGAATTAGAACAAAACAAGTCCATAAACTTTTTAGATTTATTTATCAAGAACATTAATAGTAAACACGATCTTGAAATTTATCATAAACCATCCTATACAGATATAACAATACATAATACATCAAACCACCCATTCACACATAAGATGACAGCTTTTCATAGTTTTGTACATCGTTTAATTAATGTACCTCTATCAACACAAAATTTTAACAAGGAATTTAATATTATAAAACAGATTGAAGTTAATAATGGTTATGACGCAATCATAATAGACAGGTCGTAAACAAAAAAAAAAATATAAAAAAGCACTCAATTTCGTTTATCCTGATTTCAATACAAAAGGCAATATTAAGTTTCGCACATCAACATATACCGGGAAAATTAGCACTAAAATAGAGAAATATCTTCAAAAAACAAATCATACAGTAGCTTTTTGTGCCAATAATACTTTAGGTAGATATATTAAGAATAACAAGCCTAATACATTAAGGACCAAAAACCAGGGATATATAAATTAAAATGTGGTTCTTGCGAAAAAGTATATATTGGTCAAACGAGTAGATCTTTTTAGAAACGTATCAAAGAACACAAAACATCATATATTAAACAAAAAACTGATTCTTATTATGCAAAACATTTACTAGAAACAAATCATAATTTTAATAATGAATTTAAAACGTTGCATTTAGCCATTAAAAGTTACAAGTTAACTTGGAAAATCTAGAAATTGATAAAAAAAAAAACACAAATTTTATTGAACGAAATGGAAATCAATTAGTGGAAATTACTAAACAAATATAATTGGTTGATTTATTATAGACAATGAATATATTTCTTAGTGATAATGAATTTCTATCAAGTAAAGGCTAACCCGATAAATTACATAAAATAGTCCTAATTAAAAATATCACTTTAAAAAAACGGGCCTCGTATGATAAAGAATTGTGCGCCGCTACTGCATTTCTTATGAATAATTTTCATTGTCATAATTATTTCCATTTCGATAATTATAGGCTAATACGTTTGCAGTTTTAATATTTTCAAACTCTCTATTTACTAATTCACCACATTATTTCTGCAAAGAACGTAGGATACAGATATTGATTAATATTTAAGTTAAAATAAACTATTTTATATGTATCCTCGAAAAATTTTGCATCATTAGGCATATTTGTATTAAATGGAAAAGTAGAAACTTTGTATTTCGTGCAAATATTTATTATATAAAATCATAACAAAGCGCTTTCGGCTTTCGCCACCTTCAGTGCTACCTGAACAAGAAAATAACTTTCTCTTAGAGAATTCAAATGAAAGAGTATAAATGTACGAAAATCATATATGAAATTTAGCAAACCTATGTAAAACAACAAAAAAATATTTATAATTTACTCTTTCGATGTAAAGAAATGTTTAATTATTTTATTGTATTATTGTAAGGGAAACAATGTTTTTTTTTATTTTTTTCTTAGATATAAGTTGATTTGAAATTTAGACATTTTTTTTAACAAAATGAAAATGTTTGACTGTAATAAATGAAAGGATCAAATTTTGTCATCTACTTATTTGTCAAAATATTACAGATTATTTAAATACATTGAAACACTAATACGCGGGTTGTTTTTTAACCCTTTTAGGCGATCTAGTCAAACATTATTAATTTATTAATTGTGCTAAGTAGCAAATGATAGTTGACAAAGGTTTGACATAGGAAAAGTTAGTTTTGAGAAGTTGGTATTATGAAATTCTTTTTATAAAGTTGCAATATAATAAAATAAGGCTATTTAGATAGGAAAACTTCCAGAAGATAGGGTATTTATGTTTTGACAAAGTGACTGGATACGAGTGAAGATATATCAGGTTTGTAAGCATTTTTTACTAGTTTTGCAACATTTTAATACAAAATGAAAATATACATTTGGAAGTACGATAATTGAGTTTTCAAATTTTTTTTATCAAGTGGAATCGGCCAATCCATGTCGTACCCAAACCCATTGGAAGTTAGGGCAGTAAAAAACTCAAATTGCAAAAACTTAAAAACCAACTATTCGACGTCGCCTGTCTTGTGCTTGCATAAAGCTCATGCCATTGACTATCGTTTCCCGGAAGGTCTACCCTACAACTTAAAAAATGACCGACTAATGAATTTTTGGAAAAATGGCGAATTTTCCGGTTTTTCAGGGTTTTCTTTGAAACCATTCAGCCGATTGACTTGTTTAATAGTTCATTTAGTTCGTATTTTCATTTTATAAACCAAAAACGAAAATTTGGTGCAAACAAATTAGTAAATAATACTTATAAGTAGAAAAAACATCAGCATGAACCAGCAGAATGTGTTTTAAGTGATGGCAAAATTGGTTTTCAGGTAGTATTTTTGTCACAAAATCAATAAATTTCTGCTCTATTGCTTAGCCTAGGAAGGGTTTTGACGCATTAACTCGAATAAAACTCCGAATTGATAGCTCGTGTGAAAGTAAAGAAGCCAAGCTATAAATATTTGAGAAGTGACCCATATGGTTGTCGTTTATTGGGTTAATGGGACTTTATGTAGTGACAACATGTTCAAAAATTGAAGTATTGAAGTTCCTAGGACCAAAGTTATGATCAAAAGGTCTCAGATGTTCGCCTAAAACAGAGGTTTTTAAGATGTACATTAATCCGTACACGTAGAGGTATTCAAGTTCTTCGGATGTAAGTCTTGTTACAAGAGCCGTAATTTAATTTGTAGACAGCGCTCTTAGATAAAGGGTCTATTTTACTCTTTGTATTTACCGAAGGTTTACCTAATTTTTTTTTTATTTAAAGCAAATTTAGTTCAATAAAATAAAGTAACAAATTTTAGATTTTACAGTATAGGTTACAGTCTTGTATAGAGTTCATTAGCTGCGTTATATTTTGGTTAGTGTTTAAAACGTCTTTTAGGGATTCCCCTCCATATTATGGTTTATCCTTTTATGCGCGTGTTTAGGACATGACACTAGGAAGTGTTTTACGCTCTCTTGTTCATTACATTATTCACATACTGGAGGGGTGTTCTGTTCGATTAGGTGACTGTGTGTAAGTCTAGTGTGGCCGATTCGGAGACGGGTTAGTGTTGTTTCGGATGATCGACACAATTTTCTAGTCTTATTAGGAGCCCCTGAAGGTTTCACCTCATGAAGTTTTGCATTAGAATTATTCCACTGCGACTGCCACATTTTGCGTATTAGGTTCTTAGCGAGACACTTGAAATCGTGTGTTGTTGCTAACATGGTGGTGTATATCTTTGATTCCTTCGTTTGAAGGTGCCCATATAAATCACACAGATTTTCTAGTGTTTTTTAGCTCTAATAGGAAATTTTTA
Source organism: Kuschelorhynchus macadamiae (assembly GCA_030620095.1). Taxonomy (NCBI): domain Eukaryota; kingdom Metazoa; phylum Arthropoda; class Insecta; order Coleoptera; family Curculionidae; genus Kuschelorhynchus; species Kuschelorhynchus macadamiae. Next base: position 919,074 of record JAUTXW010005403.1, read on the forward strand.
ATTTTTAATTCTAGTGGATTTTTTGGGTAAATTATATCTAAAGCATGTAAAGAGCTAAGCGAGTCTGTTAGAATTACACTGCCTGAATTGTCATTGTTTTTGATACTTCGTAGGGCTTCAGATATTGCAAATACTTCGCCTGCATAGTTTGATGCGAAGGGGTCAAATCTAAAAGTCTGCCTGGAGTTATTAGTTATTATGGCTGCACCAGTGCCATTATTTATTTTCGATGCGTCTGTGTAAATTCTTGTCGTGTTAGGTGGAAGTTGGGTTAACATTTGGTTGAGTTCTGTGCTTGTTATATACGGATGTGTATTTTGTTTGTCAAAACGAGTAAGGGTGGAATTTAATGACGGTCTTCTTATATTCCATGGTGTACATGCCACCAAATATACGGGGAGAAAATTTGGAAACTGTATATCTAATATGTTGCAATATCTGTCTTTCGTAGAAGGCAGGTCTTGTTCTAGGCTTGTTTTGGTATATTTCACCATATCTATTTATATATGTCGGGTGGTGAATGAACTGTGTTTTTCTTATCGCGTACGATATAGCTGGCCTCGCAAAGTAGGCTTTCTACAGGGCTTGTGTAGAATGCACCAAGGGCCATACGTACCGCATTATTATGGATTTTGTCTATCAGTGCTAAAGAGGATTTTCTTGCCGATCTAATGGTAGCCCTATAAATTCTGATGAGACATATTGTGTTGGCGCCCCAAGATTTGTGAGCTAGGATTTTCGTCATATTTAGGCTTTGTTGACATGAAATAATAAGTTTTTTGATGTGCGGAATCCAGGATAGTTTGTTATCAAAAATGAGACCAAGAAACTTTACCTCTTCCACGTATTCTGAAATTCCGTTATGTAATGTAACTCTAGGCAAAGTTTGTTCATTTTTTTTGGAGAAGGGTACACATTTAGTTTTTTCAGTAGAGAATTGGAATCCTGAGCTTTGCGACCAATCCTCAAGCCTGTTTATTGTTTCTTGCATATATGCGCATAATGATTGCAATTTTTTTCCTTTCAGGGTTGGGGTCAAGTCGTCATTTTACTGGTTAGAGAATTTGAGATTTGAGATATTATTGATTGCTGTCAAAAATAGTGTTACACTTAATACGGAACCTTGTGGAGTGCCCTTAAGTTGAATTGCTTCTTTTGAAAGACATCCATTGACCCTAACCTGAGACCTACCTGTATGCCCCAGCTTTGAAACTGTTTTAAGATATTGTATCTCCATCGCGCAGTCATATGCTCTTTCTATGTCAAAGAATACTGCCAGACATTGTTGGTTATTTGCTAAAGCTTCTAAAACCTCTATTTCAAGGATTAGGTTATCTTCAGTGGATCTATTTTTTCGGAAACCATTCTGTTCTGGAGTTAGAAGATTATGTTTTTTAAGGTGCCATGTTAGTCTATTATTGACAATTTTTTCTATTGGTTTACACATGGTGCAGTTAAGAGAGATTGGCCTATATGAGGATTGTTCTGATTTTGCTTTATCTGGTTTATGGTATTATGATTGCTCTGGTCCATAATGTTGGGAACTTGTGCTGTTGATATATATATATATATACACATATATATATATATATATATATATATATATATATATATAACAGGTTTAGAAAAAATAATGTGGCTTCTTGGAGGCGGTTTTTGAGAAATATTGCCGGGATGTCATCGGATCCGGGGCTAGTATCTTTTAGATTTGCGATTGACTCTTCCAGTTCCCACAGTGATATAGGTAAAATAATAGTGTTGTTGTCCTCACTGCTGATGATAGGAAGGTTTCTCTCACTTTGTGTTTTTCGTTGCAGAAAATGTGGATTATAAATTTGGTCACTTGAATATGTTTCGTAAGTTTTTACCTAAATTGAATCTGGTGTTTTGTGAGATTTTTAAGATTAGAGGTATGATTGAAAAAGTATAGATATATAAGTATATAAGTAATAAGTATTAGAATTGGCGAAAATAGGATAAAGTTCCTTCCCTAACTTTTTAAGATTTTATTTGCTATTTGTTTAATTATTTTGACCTCGTTGTTATAACTGGTTGAGAGATGTACATTTAAATTCTTTGAACCTAGCAATGGAAAGACGCCATTTTGTGCAGATTCGGATTATGAGAGAGGTTAGATTTGTGTGGTCCGTTTATGTTGGTTTTCTATATATGGAGAAACTTAAACCTGAATTTATTTTCTCGTTTGTTAGGTTAAGAAAATTTAAATGTGAATTTTATATTCGGATGTATATTTTTAAGTTTTCAGCTCCACTTCTCCAACAATTTAGGTAACAAAGACAATCATCAATCTGAACCAGCGAAGGATTTCTGGGTTGTTATCTGAAATAATGTATGTTGACTCAAGCTGGTTCATAAATAAGTCAGCCAGAAATGGTGATAAAACAAAAATATTTTTATTAGACGAATTTGTCAGCAAAGGTAATAACTTTTGTCCATTAAGTATTAAAAAATATAAATAAAAAATTGCCGAAAAGGGGCTTAATTGTTAAATTATGAAAATATTTTTTTTAGTTTTTGTTTCATTTTAAGAATTTTAGGTATAAAGAATTAAATTTCAATTTAACAGTAGCGAAATAGTCCTGAGATAGAGGCTTAAAACGTTTCGAACTTATAAATATTAAGAGTTGTGATAGTTCTCATATTCTGAAATTTGAATGTTAACACTATGGAAAGCCAGAGCTAAGCATAGAAACATTTTAAAAACCCACTAGCTGGCTCGGCTAACCTTGTCCTGCATTTTCCATCACATGGCGCGATGATTTTCCAGTTCAATTATAAAAATATGCGGCGCCTTCACCACATCGTCCAGAAATGTTATTGAAGAAACACATATTGTTTTTATAAAAAATACGCGATAAAACAATTCCAAAAATAGTATTGAAAGGTCTTAGTAATCAGACGACGATCATTTCAAAAATAATTATGTAAACTGTGTAGTACAACTCTCTCACGAACTTGCTGAAAAATCTAGCTTATTATTATATATATATATATATATATATATATATATATATATATATATATATATATATATATATATATATATATATATATATATATATTATATATATATATTGCATATCATCGAAATAATGTGTAGTTTCAGGACAATTTTTGTGCAAACTATAAAAAAATTCAATTGACTTAAAAAGACTAAAGAAATCTTAGTAAATAATCATATTTTATTTGTGGAGTCGTAATGTTTAGAATCTTCTAAAATTTAATTGTTATTGTGGGAACTAAATGCTAAGCGTACCCGGAACTTCCCTCCTTATGATTTTTTAGGAATAGTGAAGTGTGACCCAATTTAGTTATTTTTATTGGACTCCATTTGTTCCATCATGTTGGATTCCTACCAACATTTTACCAGTTTCTTTCTACATTTGCCACACTTGACTTTTGGGCAAAATTTAAAAAAAGTGGTTTTTACATTGACACATACCGCCATTTTGTGACGTAATTTTGAATTCGAACAAATTTATCTCATTTTCACATTCAATTTTTCTGCAAAATTTAAAGTCAATTGAACAGGAATGTTTACGTCGATTTTTTAAAAATATTATTAAGCAGTCATTTTGTTTCGCTATCTTAAATTCGTACCACAACTTTATCAGTTTATCTCTATATCACACTTAATTCTTGCACAAAAATTGAAATTAATTTAATAAGTGGTATTTTCAAGCTGATTTTTGTAATATTTTATTAGGCCGCTATTTTGTTTTGCGATCTTGAATTCGTATATATTTGACGTCAATATCTTAAGTAATTTTTTAACTATTATTCTCGTTCGATGCGGAGAGATTCATCGGCCCTCATCCGTGGTGGACTTGGCCGGGGTCGGAAGAGGCCCATGTCGATGAGACTTGATCGTTGCCAAGGCGAGTTTGTCCCTGAATTCAATAGGGAGGACACGAAATTATCAAAGGCTTCATTGGGGGAATTTACAGCTAGAAGTTCACTGTCATTCGTGACATATCGGGTAGTTGGGTGCTTGGAATTATCGTTGGAAAATTCTGGTGCATTATCACCCTGTAGTCGCCGGACATACTCTACCGTTTAATAACCCGGATGGTTACCCACGGTTCGCTCCACAGAAGGCCTACCGAAGGGTGAGTCCTTTATATTCCCTGAAATTCCCACGGGATCATGCACAGGGGCATTAATATCCGTGCCTGGGGCACATTTACTCTTAGTCAGCGTACGGCCCTCCTGAGCATGTCTCTTTGCTGAGCCAGTCTGAAGTGCATTCGACACGGTTTCCTTGGGTTTACCGGACGAATCGGGTACATGCATAATTATTACAAATTAAATTATATTCAAAATCAAAAGGTAACTAAATATGAACCACATAGGTTGCCTGTTCCGAATTGGACAGCTGTCCCAGAATACCTGCAGTTCTGGGGACAGGTTTCCTAAATAAATTAAAATGATATTCTATAAGCAAGGAATCTGAAGGTCACAGAGTATTTAACCTAACTAACTGGAAAAATGTTCAATGAACAATATATAACAAAAACTAAATCAAAAAAGAGAAGTGAGGGAGAGAAAGAATTTAAATATAATTTTTTATAAATATTTAGTTTAGGGCGCATCGACAGCTAAGGCCATTTAGCGCCCTTGCTCTGTGTGTGTTTATATTCTATTTACCAAATTTAGCTCTTTAAGAAAATTGCAGATATTATCTATATTTACATCATTTATTGCCAGTGCTGTACGGAGACTATCTGAATGTATGGAATATTGGTTTCTTGTGTTTCTTAGGTTAGGGCATTCAATAAAAATGTATTTTATGGACTTTTGCCCATTGCAATATGGACATACAGGAGGTGGATCAGATTTCATTAGGTGGTCATGAGTAAACCTAGTATGTCCTATCAATAACCTATTCATGATAGTACTTTGTCTCCTACTTAGCTTAGTGGAGAGGGATTCTGAGTAAAAGTTTGGTTTTAATTCAAAAAGTTTATTATTGTTCTTTTGAAGATCCCATTCTAATTGGCATATATTTTTTATCGTAGTCCGTATAAGTGGATGTAAATCTCTAACAAAAAATAATGGTGGATTAGTATGGAGGTTATTTGGGGGAGTTTTATGAGTTAGATGAATGTTATTGTATAATTGCGTCTTTCAGCTCTTATAATACAGTTGTGAATATCGTGAGTAAGAGTATGCGTAGCAAAAAAGTTTTGAAGACATTTGAGAGAGCTGAGAGAATCTGTGGCAATGATCCAATTATCTGCAGGAGAGCTTAGTATGTGTTGTAGTGATGATTTAATGGCATATAGTTCAGAGGTAAATATGCTGCAATGTTTATTAAGGTTAAAGTTTTGGGATAAATCTGTTAAATATAGTGCAGAGCCAACAAAGGTAGATGATTATGAACCGTCTGTAAAAATGATTTTATGATTCAGGTAGTGACTTTTTATTATAAAATAAAAATGATTTCTGGTTATTCTAGGATTGGTGTCGTTTCTATCGTATTTAGTGAGTTCGAGATTGAGTTTAAGCGGATTGCGGAGGAAAGACGTAAATGGAAGGATATTTAACAGGGGAGAGGGTGAATCCATGTTCCAATGAAGACTTAAGGAATGTAATATTTGAACTTACTGTATCCTTGGAGGAATAAGACTTAGGGGAAATAGAAGGTTTGAAAAATGTTTGATACAGGGGAGAATTTTCTTGAAACCAAAGGTGGCACGAGTATATGTATAGTAAGTATAACCGCCTTAGATACAGGGGTTCAGTTTCAGATAAACTTTGAATACTGAGGATTGGACTGGCTCGATAGACTCCCAAAGCGATTCGTAAGCATTGATTTTGTATGCAATTCAGTTTCTTAATGTAAGATTGCCTTGCAGAAGAGTAAACCAAACTACCGTAATCCAGTTTAGATCTGATAACGCTTTTATAGAGAAATAATAAGGTGTGCGAGGCAGAGCCCCATGAGTGCATTTATTTTTGATATATTTGAAGTGATCTAACCAATTCAATTTGCTGTCAAAAATCATACCAAGAAATTTGGAGTTTGAGTATATTGATATTTCAGAGTTATTAATGGAAAGTGGGTTCATTCTATGACAATTTCTCTTTGTACAGAAGTGGGTGATAGAGGATTTTGAAGGAGAGAATTGGAATCCATATTCGATAGCCCAGTTAAACCAGTTAAGACCAAAGAAAAGTAAACAAGTGATGTTTTTTTTCCAATTATGACGCAGACCGACTAAAAGGAAAACATCCCCAACTCTAGTCGCAGACCTGATTATCCGGTCACTAAGATGCGAAGAAGAGATGACCACTGAGGGTGGCCACCCTTGTGTATAAATGTAATTAATTAATAAAAATTAAAAAATTAAACTTTTATATTCTAATAATGGTACGGCGGCAACAATGCTCGCCACTGTCCGTCGTTGGGCCGCTCTGTTGTGGGGTACCAGTACAGGACCAGGAACTCTAAATCCGGGGTGGAAGTGTGCCCCTCGGGAGCACTCCTCAAGTTCGCCGTCGATCAATTGAAACAGAAAAATGCAGAAACCTGTTTATTGCGTCTGCTTACAGGCTATTGATGTGAAGCCTTACATCCTCGAGTGGGTACTGCCGAAACCAGATACATGACTTTTTATATAAATTTAAAAGAGGCGTGTAGCATAACACTATGCCGCGAATTGACAGATAGACCGACACACGGACCGACCAAATTAATAAAACATTTTTTGGCATCTAGGGACGCTAAAACGTGAAGATATGTAAAACCTAAGAGAGTGATTTTTTTCACGATTACAAATATTTTATTTGGCCGCCATTCTGTGTTAGTAACACAGTTTTACTAGTCGATCCCTATACCACAATTAGTTATGGCACATAATTTAACATTATTCCATTAAGTAGTTTTTCCGCGATCTTATATTCGTACCAAAATTTTACCTGTAGATTTCAACAGAATATTTAATGTTTGTGTAAAATTTGAGACAAATTGGATAAGCAATTTTGTAATATTAATTTTTTTAGCATTTCACTAGGTCGCCACTTTGTGTAGCCATATTGGATTTTTACCAAAATATTACCAAATCATCCCCATATGACGCTTAATTTTTTATTAAAATTTCAAGTGAATGGGTTGTATAGTTTTTGAGCTACGCCGCGATTTGACAGATAGACGGACAGACGGACCGACAGAATTGGTAAAACATGTTTTTGGCATATAGAGATGCTAAAACGTAAAAATATGTAAATCTTAAGAGGGTGATTTTTTTCACGATTACAACAATTCAAAATTTCTTAATAATAATTTGCTTAACATTTCACTAGACCGTCATTTTGTTTCGCCATATCGGATTTTTACCAAAATATTACCAGATTTCCATATCACCCTATATTTTTGCTCAAAATTTGGAGTCATTCGGAAAAGTAGCCCTTAAGCTATGCCGCGAACTGACAGACAGACAGACCGACAGACGGAATTGATAGAGCATATTTTTTAGCTTCTAGGGACTCTAAAAAACGTGAAGATCTGAAAAACCTTGAATTAGTACCATAATTTTACTAGTTGAGCCCAATATCACAATTAGTTGTGCAACACAATTTGGAATCAATCCATTAAGCAGTTTTTCAGGTTAAATTTTTAAATAATTTATTAAGCAGCCATTTTGTTCCGCCATCGTGGATTCGTACCAAAATAGTACCAGTTTATTCCAACATAGTACTTGATGTTTGTACAAAGTCATCCCCATATGACTCTTAATTTTTGACCAAAATTTGAAGCCAATCGGGAAAGTAGTTTTTTAGCTATGCTCGGACAGCCATACAAAGAGGCAGACAGAATTGAGAAAACATGTTTTGCGTCATCTAGGGACCTGAAAACGTGAAGATCTGAAAAAATTTCGAAAGGTGATTTTTTCACGATTATAATGACATATAACATGCGAATGTGGAGCACTAATATACTCGCAAATCACGTGGGTATTTTGGTGTTCTTTCCAGCGAATTGTGTACAATATTTTTGTCACAAGAACAAGTCAATAAAAACACTTATTTATTACATAATCTTTTAAAAACAAAAATAATTATGTCACGAGCCAGTCGATCACGCTTAATTTGCAGTTTTGTTTTACCTAACCCAGCCTATTTCGGAAAAGTTTAACGTTCGACGCGTCGAACATTTGTGCGGATTCCATGTAAATTATATTATTAATAATATTCTTAATTATAACAGTAATGTTATTTCTGCAAGCATTAATACAAATAATGTTTTTTTTTGCAATTACACAGTATTAGAATAGCTATTTTTAAAAGGTTGTTATTAATATACAAAGCAGACTTTACGATATTATACATTGCTATGCGGAATTTTCCTCTGGTGTTAAGAAAACAACAAATTGGTTTTCGCACTTATTTTGTGCGGTTGTTAAAGATGTTTCTTAGGGGGTTGTGGGAAAATCTTTATTACAGGCAAAAGTGGCAAAGTTAAAAATATATTCTAAAAGATATTTTATCCTGAAAGACAGCAGCCAAACAAAGTTTTTCAAATACATTGAGTAGCAGCAAACATTAAAATTATCGGTTAATTTGTGTACAGAGAGTGTTTTACTGCCCCAGTTTAAGGGAACTATAGTAATCGGGAAAAAAATCACTTTCCCAGATTTTTGGAATTCTTCACGTTTCAGTTCTGTCGGTCTGTCGGCATGCCTGTCTATTTGTCTGCCTGTCTGTTAAACTACATATCCGATTGACTTCCAATTTTGATCAAAAATTAAGGGTTGTATAGGAATGACCTAGTAATAATTTCGTAAGAATCCAATGCGGCGGAACAAAATGGCGGTCTTGTGAAATTGTTACTAAAAACTAATACAATTTGATCCAAATTATTCACAAAAATCAAGTATTGCGTAGAAATCAACTGGTAAATTTCTGGTACGTATCCTAGATGGCGAAACAAAATACCGGCCTAGTTAAATATTAGATAACCAGCCTGGAAAGACTAGATATTAGATTGATTTAAAATTTTGTGTAAGAATTATGAATAATATAGAGATAAACTGTTAAAATTGTAATACGATTCAAGATGGCAGAACAAAATGGAGAAACCAAAATATTTTTAAATACTTTATCAACTCAACATTGGCATCATAAATATCTCAACTCGACTTATTTTTTAGTTTATCTATTTTATCGCTGAATACTATAAGGTTTACTTCACGAAAGTCGAAATTTGTTTTTTTTTTACAAACACATCTATAAAACTATCGTGATTATTTGTGTTGGGTATTTGTGAAATTAGATCTATTGGTATTGACACGAAAAGTTATTAATATCATTTGCAGTTAACTCGGTTTGAATTTTTTATTTGTTGCTCTGTTTCAGCTCAAATCACGCGAGTATATTAGTGATCTTTCCAGCGAATTGTGTACAATGTGTTTTTGCCACAAGAAAAAATCAATAAAAACACCTATTTGTTACATATCTTTTAAAAACAAAAATGATTGAGTAACGGGCCAGTCGATCACGCATAATTTGCAGTTTTGTTTTACCTAACTCAGCCTACTTCGGAAAATTTTAACGTTCGACGCGTCGAGCATTGGAGCCGATTCCATGGAGATTATATTATTACTAATATTCTTAATAATTATAACAGTAATGTTATTTCTGCATGCATTAATGCAAATAATATTTTTTTTTAATTACAGATTAATAGAATAGCTATTTCTAAAAAGTTGTTATTGATATACAAAGCAGACTTTACGATATTATACAATGCTGGGCGGTATTTTCCCCTTGTGTTGAAAAAACAACACGTTTGTTTTCGCGCTTATTTTGTGCTGTCGATAAAAGTGTTTCTTATGGGGTCGTAGGACAATCTTTATTACAGGTAAAATAGTGGTAAATATCTTCTAAAAGGTATTTTATCCTGAAAGACAGCAGCCAAACGAAGTTTTTCAAATGCATTGAGTAGCAGCGAACATTGACTTTATAGTTTAGTTTGTGTTCAGAGAGCTTTTTACTTCTTTTTTACTTACTGTTAAAGGGAAGTATTGTAATCGCGAAAAAAATCACCCTCTGAGATTTTTGAAGTTCTTTAACTTTAAAGCTCAGTACATGCCGAAAAAAAAACCATTTGGTCGGTCTCTCGGCCTGCCTGTCTATTTGTCTGTCTGTCAAACTACTTACCCGATTGACAAATAATTTCCGCAAATAAAAATCCAATATGGCGCAACAAACTACCCCTGTAGCACAAAATATAGGTCCTAGCCTAGTGCACTGTTGGCCCAATATTTACAAGTGGGGCCAATATAGAAGTTTTTTAGCCTACATAGTTGTTATATTGGCAAAAAATATAAGTTTCGATATATAATGCCACTTTTAGACCCATATAGGCCCAATATTTTATCAGTGAGGCAAATATAAAAGTTGTTTAGCTTATGTAGGTGTTATATTGGCAAAAAAAATATGTTCGATATATAATGCCACTTTTGGGCCAATATAGGACCAATATAATATATCACCTTTTATAAATTTCTATTCGTTCGATGTTTTTTAATTATCATAGTGCCTTCGTTGGGCCAATATGGACATAACATATTTTTCCAGAATATTCGGCCTCTATATCACCAATGATGGGCGATCAGGCAGATCGGCTCGTTTCGGTCTTATTCGAATGCATGCAGGGTATCGCATGACCTTGTGCTTCTAACATCCCGACAGTTGCTGGATTGGAGAGTTATGTCGGTAAATATGAGAAAATCTTTGTTTCTGTGTGTGGTCACAAAAAATTTCGGAGGTTATTTTTTTAAGATTACAATACTTTCCCTTACAAGGAAAGTAAAAACAAATATTTATAAATGCGCCGAATCTTGGGATTAAAAAGTAGTATTTATTCCCCAAATTTCGTGTCATTTGCGACTTTTGGTAACGCCAAGTAACTGTGGCAACTCTGCTTCAAATACCAAATGCTAATGGCCGGTCAGTGTATGTATACACAGAAGACGGCACTGACGCCATAAATTCACGTTTTTAGAAGACAATTGTTGTGAGATAAAGTGCTAATATTTGTTGCATTTTGGTAAGTTTTATTTACGTCTATATTTTGCATTTGCAGCTCTAGAACTAGGAGCACACTAGATTGTTTTCAAAATATTCACGCCGAGCTGAATATTGCCAGTAAAAAAATGACGAGATCGGATTTGTTAATGACTTAAGTTTTTAAACTTTAAATCAGTTAGTGATTCTTTCAGTTATAAACAATTTGTATAAAACTAGCACTTTTTTCACTTTATTAAACTCACATTAGGTACAGGATTTATTTCTGCTATAAAATTGATTTTTTGATAAAATTCAGGTTTACCCTTTATTCCAACTTAAAGCATATGGCAGGCTCTCAATGTAATTTGACCTTTTTTCAACATTTCTGAAAATTGATATGTTTTAGTTCACGTCAAAAGAAGAATGTTTTATAATTGTGCTAAAGTTCTAACTCTGCCGGGTATATTAGAAATATGTTAAGGAGAAAGGGGTGAAATGGGGGATTAATTGGTAAAAAATAACAATTTTCCATTAATAATTAGTTCGTTAATTAATATTGTCTTTTAATGGGTTTTGGGTATGCAGATTTGAATTATAAAAACTGTTATTTTGGTTTAAAATAAGGAGTAAGGGTAAAAAGGGGCAGGGGCGAAAGTGAAAAGATGTTGTAAACAATCGACTAATTTGTCGTTTTATAGGCTCTTGGACATTCAAATTCCAATTTGAAATTTATTTTAGTGTTCATAGAAAAAAAAACAGTTATGGGGGTCAATATTTCGATTTATGTCGAATTTTTTCTTCTAGATACTTTTCTAATGTATCGAAAATCTAGTACAATATATTAAAATTTAAAACATTTGACAAAGGGCCGAACGAAATTTGAAACCTGCCGTCTCTTTGAGTCCAAATCCTACAGGGTGGCCTATTTACGAGGGGCCTCCGACATAAATTATATGGAAATAAATTTTATATAAAAGTTATTTGTTTTAAAACGATCCTCAATTTTGTAATACTTTAAAACGACTCAGCTAACTGTTTTGTTGTTAGATTTATTTGTTTTCATTTAAAGGGCAGTGCAAAGACGATTCAAAGATGTTGCGATAAAGATATAAAAAGACAGTTTCGTTCTTTTAGCAGGAGCAAAGGACCGTGATAGAGTGCGCAAAATTCGCGCAATGTGCCAAAGACACCATTAGGCACCTAGCGAAAGGAAGAAGAATTAGTAGAAAACAATCTCGCAGTTCAACAGTCTAGTAACTGATAAAATCTCATTTTCATTTACATGTTTTGTTGATTTTTGTTATTGATTATAAAACCTAAAAATTAAATAGCTTATTTTACTTAAAACTCTCTCTTAGGAATATATATGGTGTTAAAAACAATTACACGGTACTACTAAAAAAAATCTGAATTTTTCAAGTGACCTAGTGCTAGGCTCTTTATTGTAATAGAGCCCGATTGTTAAATTAATATAATGTATATATGTGTGTCCGGTGGCCGAAAAACAATAAAATGTAAACAAATCTTGACACATTAAAAATTTCTTTACACCCTCTCAATTTTTTTATTGTAAAAAAAAACCGTTTTTTGGGACGACAGACATACTAATTACATTATAACAATTTAACAATCAAACTCTATTACAATAAAAGGCCTATATATATATATATATATATATATATATATATATATATATATATATATATATTGAGAGTCAGTATTGGTCCAGGATCAGTTCTTATTATTGGACCCAGATAAATTTCATATAATGAGATAATATTTAAATAATCTGACGAAAACTTTCTTGGTCCCATATAAAGTAGCCAATATTGGACCAATAAATATGTGCTGCAGGGGTAATTATACAATTTGATTCAAAGTATTCACAAAAATCAAGTATTGCGTAGAAACCAACTGGTAAATATCTGGTACGAATCCAAGATGGCGAAACAAAATAGCGGCCTAATAAAATTATAAATAACCAGCCTGGAAAGACTACATATTAGATTATATGTAGTAATGATAAACTGTTATAATTGTAATACGATTTAAGTCAACTAACTCAACATTGACATCATAAATATCTCCACTCGGCTTAGTTTTTAGTTTATTTATTTTATTTCTGACTACTGAAGGGCTTACTGCACGAAAGTAGAAATTTGTATTTACGTTTTTATTTTTTACAAACATATCTATAAAAGTATTTTAATGGTTTGTCTTGGGAATTTGTGAAATTAAATCTGTTGGTATTGAATTGAAAAAGTTATTAATATGATTTGCAGTTAAGTCAGTTTAATTTTTTTTATTTGTTATTCGGTTCCAGTTTATAATAAATAAAATTTATAATAACTGTGTAGAAATTACTATTTACTTTTGTTAAAAGAGAATACAATATATGTAGAAAAGTATCGAAATTTCCACTAGGCGGTTTTAAGGACCCGATATTAACAGCAGCAACCTCACAGTCGCCCGTTACTGACAAGGCAACCAAGTCCCCCCTCCAAGCACATATCAACAGTACTTCTGCACTCATTTGTTTTTCTACAGAAATAGGATTTTGCTTCGTAATTATCTATTTTAAGAAAATTTACTTCATGTTTAGTTAAAAAGTATTCTCAAAAGCATATTAAATCAAAGTTTATTTTATCTGACAAGTAAGATTCTAAATCACCTCTTTTATATCTCATGGAACGTACATTCATATAAAACATTCTTAAAGTAGTTGCTTTTCTTTTTCTCTCCAGTTGGACTTGATATGTTACCTGTGGTCCTATTGGAAAATGTCTTGTGTCTATTTTTGGTGGTCGATAAGGATGTATTATTCTGATTTTGGCCTGTTTTCACTCTTCATGTATAAAAACTTGTGGCTTGAAGGTTGCGATATCAATTGATCTTGCCTGGAGAAACTCCATGCTCAATGTCATAATGTTTTTTTGCCCCAAGCGGTTTTTGTTTCATTTTTAGTATTTAGATTCAAGCGGTACACGAAAATACGCCGTTTACTCTCCACCGCTGTTATTCCGAGATTTTGGTTTCTTGAACCGAAAGTAGTCGTTTTATTTGGCTTGTTTTTCAATTCCATCGCTCTTCAGTTTTGCTCATGTAAATGCTGACTGGGCAAAAGAGTCATTTGGGTTTCCTAGGTTGATTATATTCTCCACGATTTGTATCGGTTTATTTTCCTGTTTCTGGGTTTAAACAAGTATCACATAATAAGAGAATATCTGCCTTCAAATAAAAATATGGTCATTCTCCCAAACTTCTGCAATTAATAAACGCCACATTTTATCGCTAGTATGTTCTTTTTTTATGTTATAATAAAATTTTAAATTTGTTGGAAGTGTAAGAAAATTAATTAATAAACACTATTCTTTCGCAATAAATCAATTTGCTCAAGACCTTTTAGACTTATCAGTGTCTAAACCAGCACCCAAATTTTTCAATGATATTGACAAAAATCTAAAGCTCTCAACAAACCTTAACTTCAAGTTTTTTCTTTAATTTACATCCACTTCACCTACTTAACAGCAATATTAAATACGTTGAGTCGGATAAATTCCTGAGTTTGAAAATAAATAACAACCCAAAGTGGTCTAAGCATATTGACACCTTAACTAAAAAACTTTCTACCGCCTACTTTGCCATTCGATCAGTTTCAAAAGAACTGGGTGTGTCTTCTGCCAGCTTACTTCTTTCTCTCTATTCAAATCCCATTTCCGCTATGGCCTTGCCTTTTGGTGCTGCTGTACCACCGATCAATTTCTTAGTATTTTTAGACTTCCAAAGCAATTCGCTATTTGTTTGGTCTAAATAATAGAGGTCACTGCCAATACTATTTCAAAAAACAAATATTAACAATTTTTGCATTATTTATTTTAGAAACCGTCTGTTTGACGGGAAAACATTTAAACACTTTCCCGGAAAGGCCACAATACGTATATCCCACCAGAAACTGTAGACATGACATATACTTTCCCATTCCTTCCACAGAATTAATAAAAAAATCAATTATTTACAACGCCATAAAACTTTACAATCATCTTTCAGTACATTTAAAAACTCACCCTATGTTTGCAGTCTTTCGACAAAAACCAAAGCACTTTTCATTGCGTTAATGATTTTTATAATGAATAATCCTCATTAAAATGTTTTTTATTTGTTTGTTTACTTAAATCTTTTTGGGTGTCATGTTCCAGCTGTTAGCATAGAATTTGAAAATCATTTTATAGGGGAATGAACTGTCTGCTAGTCCGTTAAAATTAATCATTTTGTTACGTATTAGATTAAAGTTATACATTTTCTTTTTTTTTAAATACTTTAGTTACTATATTAGTTCAGTACATAACTTCACTAATTTTGATAGTATAACGACAACAAAATAGAGTCTAAGGTCGCGTAATTTTAATTTCAATGTCATCGAAATTATTATTTCCCTATAATTAAGGTCACCTAGATTCATTAATCGCTTTACGGCAATGCTATGTCCTAACGAATGTTTTTTTTTTCGTGATGGTTTTATAGCTATCATTACTTGGTATATCTACAATTTTTGTATTTGCATTGACCTATCGACAAATATGATTTTTTTCGATTAATATTTTGTTTTTCATTGTTTTGTTTTTTTTTAAGGTAAATTTCGCTTTCGCCATAAAATTGTAACAATTTTCATGCGGCCATAAAGCATACTTTTGTTTGTTTGTTTGTTTGTTTTTACCACACCATCAGCTTTATTAATTTAATAGTACACATAAATTCTTTTTATGAATGATGTATAGTTTTCTTTGCTCTGTTCTATTACAATATTATCTCCACGACGACAAATTAATTTTTAGTGGATAGATCGCAGTTATAACCATTTAAATTATAATAAAGGAAAAGTATTCGGTAATTTCAATTATAGATGGAATGTGCAAAACTAAATTTTTTGCCCCATTATTTTGCAATGATTCTTTACTTTCACAGTATTCTCATCAAAAGATATTTCACATATACCACATACTTTAGTATTTTTAAACTATTTTTATTTCTTCAGCGGTTAATCGAATCACTGGTAGGGATGGCTTTATCTATAAATCGATACATAGATAATTATCGATAAGTGCGGATTGGTGTGCATTAATGCCAATAGATATCCAATGATAGCCTACAACATTGACAGTTAGGGATTAACGGATTAAATACTTAAAACTCACTAATTGTAAAGTAAATTGAGGAAGTTGAGGTCATGCGCTTTTGGCAAATTAGTTTTTTTGCATACATCTGCCTCAAAATAGTTTGGTTTAAATTAGTTTTTTTTTGGTATAACTGTAATGTAAACAGCACGACTTAAAAGAATTCTATCCTATAATTATATCATTAACGTAGTTAAACCGGAATTTCGTGTTAAAATTATAACATAGGAAAGACTATTAAAAACTAAGATGCATACTGCTGGAATTTTTTCGGTTTTCTTTAGAGAACCTATATGCATAAACATAATTTATTTAAAATTTCCATAAGAATCCCTAAAACTTTTCTATATTAACCAATTTTCTAATTTTTCAAATATATAAGTTACCGTTTGATCTAAAATATAATACTATAGGTAAAGTTGCACTTTATGCAAGAAAAAAGTTGCTCTCTGCTTATAAGACAACATCGGTCTGCTCGAAGACAATTGGCTGCTGAGAATGTTTACTCAGAAATAGCAGAAAGGAGTAGATTTGTGTTTGTAGATGAATGTAAGTTTAATATTCATGTTTCAGATGGTCGTATTTTTCATGAGAGATGGAAGGACGGAAAAATAAAACTGTCAGGTGTCCAGATCTGAATCCAATTGAGAATAGTAGCATAATATAGTTGTTAATAGGAATAATTTAAGTAGTTATTCCCCTAGAATTCATACACCTTCTAACCAACAGCATGCCTAGTTCAGCAGCATTAGTCAATGGAGGGTAATCTAATCTAATATAATTCTTTTGTTTTCCGTTTATTGTTGCCTTAGTGTTTTGTAAAGTTGTTATTTTATTTAAACTAAGTTTTGCTTCTAAACACAATAAAATAATTGTGAACTGAAATTCATTAGTTAGCTAATAAACACCTTATATATTTTAGGTAATATTCTTTTAATAAACAGGTTAAATCTTTGGAACCCCTTAGGTAACAAAATAACAAGGAACAATTTTTGAATTAGCCACAAAATCGCATGTTTTATGTCTCCCTATATTTTCTTTAGAAAAGATGTTGGCCAAGAAATTCCGATACCTTAAACAAAAAGAATACACGCCCAATTATGATAATTAAATATATAAGCGGGTTCAAGTTTACTTTCTCGCCAAAATTGTGTAGAATTTTTGGGGACATCCCGTATAACGTAACATGGATATTTCAAGTGGACACTTGTTTATTGAAGTGAACGGTAAAACTGGTAAGATTTAATAGCCAACAAAACGAATACAAAGTTGTTTTTAAACAAATATCATCATTTTCAGAAAAAAATCTTATCTCTTGAATATACGAGAATTTCAAAATACTTTTTTGCATTTTTATCCTAGATCGTAGAATCTGAATACAGAATGAAGCATTTTTGGGTCATTTTACATCACTTCATTTTGTGCCCTGAATATTCGTATCATCTGAAACTATACATTATATTGATCCCTTAGTTGAATGGCTTATTTGCAAAGTAATTTACGTATAAAAATGGGCAAAATTGTTTATAATATGGGCTTCGCTGCAATAAAAGTGCAGGGCATTTGCTTAAGAGCAGATAGATTAATGATATGAGAAGAGCACTTCTCGTATCATTAATTGTTCGAACCTTCTCGATCCAGGATCTGAAAGTGTGCAATATTCTATTTCTATAAAGTGGTTAGGGTAACAAACTTTCAATTACAAGAGACTCAGTTACCTCAGAACTTTAAAAGCCAGCACTCTCGTTAACAATACTTATAATGTTACTTTTCCGATTTTAATTGATCAATTTAATTTAGTCATTAGGAAAAAAGATTTGCATCTGCTACTACAGTTATAGTTTTTAACCTCTTCACAATGTCAACTTGACTTTCAAATTTAAAAAATAGCTATGTCTCAGCATTTCCAGCTTTATAGACAAAAAAAGTAGTGTCGAAAAAAGACCATTAGTACACTGCTTTCCGTATCGAGAAGACGTTTTTACTGCAAAATAAAAAATAGTACATTGCATACCTATGTGGAAAGTGTTTCATTCTTGCCGAGAGAAAAGACCTTTTAAATGCAAATGACGTTTTTTTGTAACAAATATATCTATGTGAGAAATTAACAGAGTAAGACTCCTATATAACCACATCAACAAATAAAAGGTATAATTAACAATTCGGGAATGGTCACTATGATACTAAACAAGCTAAACATACAAACATAAATTAGTCATATTTTTGATAGATTGTCATCAAAAACGTGTTTTCGAAGACAATGAGCTATTCAGAAGAAATCATTTGTTCTTCTCCTCAATTGAAAATTGAAACGTATTCGGTATTCTATAAATATCCACATTTTATCTGGGTGGAAAGTGACATTTACCCAGGTTACTTTTCATTCGGATAAATATCAAAGTCAGACATATTTTTCTTTTAAAATGTCAGAAATGTCAACATTGTATACGTGGTTGTAAATTAAATATTTATCTAAAGCTGCTCCGTAGAAGTATTCACTTCTTAGTAATACCTTTCGTTTTTGTCTTAATTCTTCCGTATTAAATAAAACAAACAATACAATTTTGCGTTGAATTTATTTGTAATTGTAATACAATCTTAAGGTTTTCAATAGGATAGGCATTATTTTACTAGCTTTCAGTGGGCTGCTGGACATTATTTTATTGAAGTTGATAGTACCGATACAACCGAATAGGCCAGTTTAATCCTCTGAAACAAAAAAAAATCTTATAATGCAAGAATATGCGATAACTACTACCAAGTCGTTTTGTCGAATTTGCATTGCTTTTACCATATTCAGAACGGTAATTACCTTCAATCACTTCCAAATTGGAACTAAATACTAATTCTAAACTACAGTTTTATAACCGGGTGACAACGAAATCATTAGTCAAGATGTCATTCAGCTGGCTTTTAAGTTAAAGTTCTGTTATTTCAATCAAAAATATAGGTCCTTACGACCCAAAGATTCTGTAGAAAAACAATTGAATATCGCTTCTAGTGTAACCGGAAGTAGACCTAGGTCGATAATTTTAAAGCGAACCCTGAATATATTTTTACACCATTTGATAGGGCGAAAAATTCCGTTTTCAATGATATATCACAAGTAGACATTTGTTTTCAAAATGGCGGCGCAGGAGACATTGCTTCTAAAATCAATAAAACGGCAAATAAAGGAAGCACTTTGATTATTTTCTGATGAAACATGAATTTTATATTCAAACTTGTAACTTGTATTTTTAAAAACTTTATTTTTATTTAAAACACGAAATTACAACGAATGTTGACCGATCTAGAGCTACTTAATGACTAAAGATGGTTACTCATTCTCCTGTATTTATATAAAAATAATGCAAGAATGAATGAGTAATTGGAAATACGATGCTTAATTCTAAATGATTCATCGGAAGTGGCCATATAATTCCTCCCTCCTTAAGTTTGAGAAAATCGGGGTTGATTTTCGAGAGATTCTAATTTTATGTCCACTTTTACATTTTCTTTAGATTTTTCCTTTCTACAATAATAATACAAGAAACCTATGATAATTGTAAATATTACAATAATAATTATTATTAGAGTAATTGAAACTCCAGAGCTTACAAAGTCCATTTGTTTTAGGGGATGAATTATTAATCTTTTAGCATTCTCTAAATCTTCATTGATTTTATCAAGATTTATTTCTTTTAGTTCCAAGGGTTCAATATCTTGGATTAATTTTTCATCAATATTTATTGATGGGAGTTTTAGTCTTAAACTAATTGTTTCTAGTTTTTGAGAATCGTAAATATTATTTTGGATTTTTACTTTGCAA
The DNA here is from genome assembly GCA_030620095.1 of Kuschelorhynchus macadamiae. Lineage (NCBI taxonomy): Eukaryota > Metazoa > Arthropoda > Insecta > Coleoptera > Curculionidae > Kuschelorhynchus > Kuschelorhynchus macadamiae. Next base: position 939,090 of record JAUTXW010005403.1, read on the forward strand.
TCTGAAGGCAATATTAAGGATACTTTGTCAATAGTTTCAACGCTATGTTGATTTGGACATTGAAAGTATATGCTTTCTTTAGAAGCAGGTATAATTATAAGGGAATTGTCTTCAAGTTGTGTTATAGAAGTTTTATTATATTTAATTGGTATTAGTGGACAATGGTTTGTCAAATTAATTGTTTGAGGTATACAGGGTTCGTTTTTATTCAGTGTCTCTCTAGAACATAAAGATATATTTTCTATCTTATAAAAATTTTCTTTTGAGTTGTAAAAGTCATCTGTAGATCTCAATAAATACAGATTATTTAAAATCGTTATTTGATTATTTATTGGTATTGGATATATTCGATAAAGTATATAAGGTTTCTCTGAAATTAAAGGTATTGCAATATAAAATATAATTAGATCGTTCTTAATTGTCACATCTGCGTGTGCTACTTCGTAATATTTAATTATATTATCGAAATGAATACGACTCTCGGGCCTAATCTTTGTGATTATTCTGCGAAGTTCTTTATACTTAATAATACTATGATGCATAATGTTTATTTCCGCGAAATTTATTGTAGTTTGCAAATTACTTTTTATGTCATGAATGACACGTAGATTAGTCTCAATATTGTCTAGCGTAACAATATAGTAAGACGAAGTGGTTGTAGTATGAGTCATATTAGTGAGGTCTTCCATCCGGGTTAATAACTTTTGCTGATTAGTTTTAATATTAGTCAGCTGTGCGTCAAGGTCTTTTGTTAATTGTTTTACAATAGTCTGGGTTGCAGACAAATCTTTATGTAAGATTTCTTGATTTTCTCGTAATATTTTAATATAATTGTCGTATCTTTCTCCATCATCGGCATCTAATGTACCATAGAGATATGTTTGTGCTTTTCCTAGGAAATTGAAAAGTCCGCGTTTAGTTCGCTTTTGTGGGGTAGTATAATGTTTAACAAATAATTCGATTGATTCTATTTGATTGAAAAGGTTACGTGTTCTTATAGATAAAAGTTGGTATATAGGTGCGTATAGATTACTTAGGGTATTATTAATTTGTGTAAGTGTTAATTTCGAGTTTTCTACACAATATTTTATATTAGTTAGATTTACATGATAATAGACATGATGATAACCTGTTATTATGTAACCTGTTGATTGGTAAACTGGTAACAAAGGGTTATTTAATTCTTCTATTTTATATTGTGCGTTGACAAGTAGTGGAAGTAGTATCAGGATCTTCTTCATTTTGTCAGTAAGTTCCTGAAAATTACGAAAGTCTTTTAATATCTTTTGGGTGTCTTTGGTTTTTAAAAGTAGTTAGTTTGTATTTTGGTTCTAACTTTAATGGTAATTTTCGAGGTGTATGTAATAGTTGTTTTGTAGCTTCAGCTATTTCTGGGTCAATCTCGCGTTTTTCATTTAATTTGGCTAGGACATTAGCCTTTTTCGCACTTAATTTTAGATTTATTTTTTCATGAAGTTCACTAAATATTTGGGCGAGTTCATGTATGTAATCAGTTTGTATATGATTTATATTTTTCTCAAAATTCAGTTGATAATTTAAATTTCCTTTTAATATTTGAAATGGTGTATATTCATGTGTTGAATGTATACTGTTATTATAATTAAGGATTGCGATATCCATTAATTCTTGTATTGTTTTATTTCGATGTTCGTTTCTAAGGACAATAAGACTTTCTTTCAAAGTTGAATGCCATCTTTCGATTGGTGAGTTCGAATTTGGATTATAGGGTGTAGTAAAATGTAATTCGATCTGATAAGTCTTGCAAAGGTCTTGTACTAAATTACTTTTAAAACTTTGTGCATTATCAGTTGTAATTTTACAGGGTGTACCAGGATGTGAAAAGAATTTAATTAGATTTTGACAAATCTCGATTGATGTTTCATTTACAGGGTATGCTGTAGCAAATTTAGAGAAGTTATCTATTATTGTCAAATATTTTTGACCTGAAATGGAATATATATCCATATAAATATGTTCCATGGGTTTACAGCCTGTTGGTGTTGGTTTAAAAATTACTTTATAGGGATGTCTATCGTATTTGGTTTTTTGACATATTTCGCATGTATTAACAAAATTAATTACGTCTTTTTCAAGGCTTTGCCAATAATATCTTTGCTTTATATTTTTTATATTTTCAGTCATTCCTCTATGGGATGTTTTAGTGGTATGGTATCTTTTAATTATTTCTTTTTGTTCATTTACGTCTACGACGTCCTCTAATAGTGTATTAGAAATAACAAGGTTGTAGGCGTTATTTTGAAAGGTTTCTTGGAAAATTCGAATTATTATTGGTTCTAATTCTTTATTAGGAAAGTGTAAACAATAAGTATCTGGGGGTAAATAATCTCTTAAGAGTCTTTGGATTATTTCGGTTATTGGGTTTTGATTTATAAAAATTATTAATCGCTTTTTGGTTTCAAATAATTTTTTAGTGACAACATAAGGTTGTTCCTTTTCAGTCCATTTAAATATGATTTGATTTTTAAAAGTGTTCAGGGCTTTACTAACATACGGGGCTCCTAATATGGGGTCTTCTCTTGACGTATGTATAGTTTCTGTGTCTGAGTTGTTTTGATTAATTTTTTCTTCGTCATTGATTTTACTTGTTGATGGCAATGGCGATGGTGTTTTAATTGGTTTATTTGGGGGTTTAATTTGAATATCGGAAATTATATTAATTTTTGGTTTCTTCTTTTCTTTATTTATCTTTTTTGGTTTTTCGAATAGGTTTTCTTGGGTGTCAAAGAAATGTTTTATTTTTTCATGCCAAATATATTGGTCGTCAGAATTTTCTTCTTTTTCACATACTGCTGACATATGTGTCAATGGTGATTTTATTATTTCGGTTGGGTACAATTCTTGAGGTGGTCTTGAAAGTGCATCGGCATTGGAATTTAGGGTTCCTTTTTTATATTGAATATCATATTCATATTCTTGCAGTTTTAGTCGCCATCTTACTAATTTTGAATTGTTTTAGGTGGTATTTCAATTGTATATTCATCAAAATTTTGCCTATATTGAAAGGGTATTTCTAAATATTGGTTTTTCAATTTTTTGTTTTTTAAATCAATATTTAAATTTAATTTACATAAGTCTTTAATTCCGATTATTCCATCAAAATATTCATGGAATGAATATAAAATAAATTCTATTGGTTCGGTTATACCAAAGCTTAAAAATAAAGGAATAGTAGCTTTACTTTTCGCTTTCTTTGAACCTGCACAAGTTTGGAGTGTGCTTACGTAAGGTTTAATACATTCGGGGAAATGTGTTTCCGCTAAAGAGGGTCTAAGTAGGGATGCATGAGAACCTGTATCAATTAGTAGTCGAATATTATAGTTCGGTATTTCTACATAGGGTAATTGATTTACTTGAAAACTGTTTAAAGTTAAGCAAGGTTTTCGTCCGAGGCTGATAGATGAAAATTTTCTATTTGCTCGACTAAATTCTCATTATCTAATTCACATGTTTCATCAAAATTTTGATAATCTTGATCATAATTGTCAAATTCGGTGTTTTCTTCATTATATAACTCGTCATTATTGGATTCATTATTTTCTAAATGTGTTAATTCTTGGAATGTAAATTTCGGGTGATGTTGTTGTTGGGGTTGTTGTTTATAGAAAGTTTGTTGTTGTTGTGGTTGCTGTCTGGCAAAAGTTTGTTGTTGTCTTAATGGTGGCATTGTTTTTTGTACACTCACACCTGACATTGGTTGTGTGTATTGTTGTTTAGGATATTGATTGCCTTTTTGATTAAATGTTTGATTTTGTACTCGATTGAAAAATTGATTTGGTGGTTTTGGTTTTAAAGATGAATTTGGAAAATTATTCGATCTATTTACTAAAAATTTATTAATATTATTTATTGGTGGCGTTTTCTGATTGCTAAGTAAATTGTTTGATCTACTATTTTGCAAATAATTATTTTTAAAATTATTTTGACTAGTTAAGATTTCATAATTGGTTACAATATCGATTGCATGGTCTAAATTTTGGGGATTTTGAACGATTAGTAAAGTTCTTAATTCGCTTGAAATATTTGCAAGAAGATTTTGAGTTGCTGTTAATTCATTTTGTGCTATAATTATGTTTCTAGCTTCAATATTACTTATTTCTGTACAAGTTTTCGTATTTATTTTGGTGACTAAGGCTTTGAGTTTTTGTATGTAATCTAAGGTTGATTCGCCTTTTCTTGAAAAGAATATTAATTGTTGTTGTAAATTAGCTCTTGTTATTGGATCACTAAATTTTTGTTTTAATGAGATTTTTATTTCTGGCCAAGTATTAAGATCTGGTCTAGTTAAAAGAAAATCTTCGGCTGATCCTATAATTTTTGATTTAATTGCCAAAATTACAAATTCTTGTTGGGAAGTATCAGTATTAAAATATCTTGTATAAAAAGTATCTATTTGATTAATAAAAGATTCAAGACGTGATGGGGTACCATCGAAAGTTTTTAAGAGTGAAACAGTACTTCTCAAAGCGTCTGCCATCTTATTAATGTTAGTATCTATGCTTATACTAGGATTAAAAATATTTTCTAAATTAATGTCTGAATAAAGTTCCGTTAATTCACTTGCAGATTGATTTTCAAAACTACTTTGTAATAATCTACTTGTAGAAGGATTTTCTAAACTATTTCTTCGAATTGTTTTAGGATAAGTAATGTCTTTACCACAATTCTTAAATTTCCTCATTAAATATGTACTTAACTACTGTTAACTGCGTTAACATTTGTTTTCTCTACAACTAAAATAATTAGTAAAAGTTATTCAAATAATTGTTCAATACAATTGCTTTAATTCAATTATTCACTTTTCTTTCTTCACACAAAAAATTTGTCTTTGTTCAAAAAAATTCTTTCTTCAAAAATTTCAAAACTTAATTAACAGGGATCTCAACTATAAGGGAAGTAAGTAAATATCTTACAATGTGTCCCAAGTCTTGGTCCTGTATCAAACGATGCTTTGCTGAAGAGATGAACTGTTCAGGTTGGCTACCGCTTGTCTTGGACGCTAGCACAGGCCAAATCGTCCTTACTGGCTTCTCGAATGGCGTACCAATAATCGATGTACCAGGAGTTACAAGTGCCTAGTTCGGTCGTAGATGTTCCTGATCCTTTTCTTAACTGTTGAAACAGAAAGATGCAGCACTGATAATCCTTATGGAGATGAAACGTTGTTACACTCCGATTTCAGGATATCCTTTTTTTCGCACTCCGAAAAGGAATCCTACCGACTGCGCCAATTTTATATTTAAACTTGTAACTTGTATTTTTAAAAACTTTATTTTTATTTAAAACACGAAATTACAATGAATGTTGACCGATCTAGAGCTACTTAATGACTAAAGATGGTTACTCATTCTCCTGTATTTATATAAAAATAATGCTGAAATAGCAAGAATGAATGAGTAATTGGAAATACGATGCTTAATTCTAAATGATTCATCGGAAGTGGCCATATAATTGATGCAATGATCTCGGTTATTTATATTGACATTCTTTCTCTTGAATTTTATCGAATATTTTAAATAGATAACGGTACTTTAAATAAAATGCCTGACACACTACAGCTTTTTTTTTATTTCCAAGTAAAACTTGAAATTATTGAGAGATCTTTTTCGTTATAAAAAAAATACCTACGTTTACAGCAAAATCTCAGAATTACTGTTTTATTGGTTTATACCAGAAGGTTTTTTATTTATGAAAAGAAGGCTTTGGAAATAAATTGTAGAGACAATTAGTTATTATTAGAAACGTCAAAATAGTTTGTACTTATTGTCAATAAGTTTCGTTTTGTAGTGCTATTATCGTGTATGAAAAATTTCCTTTTGTCGTGTTTTGGTGTTCAGTTTCATTGGTTCATAATTCAAGAGCTGTAACGAACTGCCTCAATGATTTTCAGAGAATTGGTTGGGTTCTAATGGTCCAATCCGGTGACCAGCCAGGTCGTCCTACTTTATCCCAATGGATTTCTCTATGTAAAGTTTACTCCACTATCTTTAGAAATCCTAGAAAATCGAATAAGACAAGCTGTTGATATGATGTCGGAAGAGCATTTAAGAACTTACTTACTGAAAATATGAGAAAAATTCAATTATGTCAGCAACAAGGCGGTCAGAGGATAAAACATTTGATTGAATGAGTTTTCTTAACGTCGATGACGTCACAATTCCGTCATATTGGTTTTAGAAACAAAATCTCCTGCGCCGCCATTTTAAAAACAAATGCCTACTTGTGATATATCATTGAAAAGGAAATTTTTCGCGCTATCAAATGGCTTAAAAATCTATACAGGGTTTTCTTTCAAATTCTCGACCTAGGTCTACTTGTGTAATTCAATGATTTTTCCACGGAATATATGGGCCCGAAGGACCTATATCTTTGATCCAAATATCAAAACTCTAACTTAAAAACCAAGCAACCAAATTCATGCAACAATATGTCAAAAATCAGCCTTAACACCGATCAGGCTAGATGAATTTTTTATCGGTTTTTACAGGGCTCATAGACGTTATATATATATATATATATATATATATATATATATATATATATATATATATATATATATATATATATATATATATATAATATATATATATGTATATATATATATATATATATATATATATATATATATATATATATATATTTAAATATGTATATATATATATATATATATATATATATATATATATATATATATATATATATATATATATATATATATATATATATATATATATATATATAATATATATATATATATATATATATATATATATATACACATATATATATATATACATATATATATATATATATATATATATATATATATATATATATATATATATACATTACATATATATATATATATATATATATATAAATATATATATATATTTATCCTATTACGGCCAAGAAATCTGAATATAGGTGTGTGAAAACCCATTTTTATTTGGTTAGAGATTTACCCATGCATATTACATGCTTTCGCCTAAATCCTATGGGTTGCAGTGGGAACTCTCCGGAGGCGCTAAGTGTTACGCTTAGCCTATGGAGTTTCCTAAGATTTCCTCGAGAGAGCCCGAGGAGGTACTCTGTCCGAGCGGCCTCACTTAAATGTTTATTCCAATTTAGGGTGCTATCAAGGATGACTTCTAGATACTCGACCTCTTTAGACAGACCGAGCTGCGTACCGAACAGAAAAAATGGTCTTACGTTGACCAGCTTTCTTTTTCAAGAGTACCAGTTTGGTTTTTGTAGCGTTCAGAGAGAGTGCGTTATCTGTGCACCATCTATCTACTTTTTGTTAACGCAGCCTGCATGGTTTCGTGTTCAATAAGATTCTTAATGAGGCTGTTGACTACCATGTTCCAGAGAAGCGGAGATAGCACGCCACCCTGAGGGCAGCCTCTGGTCACAAGCGCTCTCCCATTTTTAGTTCGACTGTTCTTTTCTTTTCTTCAGCATACAGCCAATCCAGCCAATAGTGGTTGGGTCTACGCTGTGCCTGGTCAGAGCTAGTTCTACACTTCTGAAGGTCACTTTGTCGAAGGCGCCTTCTATGTCTAGAAAAGCTCCCAGAGCCGACTGCCTATAGAAAAGCGACTCTTCTATTCTCTGAACCACACAGTGCAGAGCGGTTTCTGTTGATTTTCCAGGTGGTAAGCATGTTGATTAGGGTGTACTTCCAGCAAAGGTAGATGTTCATCCCTAATCTGTCTGTTATAGAGCCTTTCCAGAGTCTTCATAAGAAATGGAGTTAGGATGATGGGTCTGTAAGGTTTTGGGTGGGAATAGTCGTCTTTTCCCGGCTTAGGGATAAAGACGACCCTCTCACCTCTCTCCATTTCGTAGGTATATAGATTAGGGCTAGTCATGCCGTGAAGATAAATTCGAGGTGTCTGATGATAACCCCCAGAGCCCACTGAAGCATATTATTAAATGGTTTTAAGGTATTGATTGCTCAAGCTATTTTGTCTTTCGTCACCACTGTGTTTATAACCTCCCAGTTTGTTCCTATAGCCACTGCATGATCATCAGGCAACGCAGGGCCTTCGGTGATGTCGATAACTTTATATTCAGGAAAGTGGGTTTCCAGTAGTATTTTTGCCGTGTCTTCGAAGGTGACGGTGTAAGTTCCGTCGCTCTTCCTTAGACTTTCCGGCTACATAGCACGATATTTAGAGAGGACCTTCTTAAGCCTCGGAGCCGACGAATTGGTGGAGACCTCGTTGCAGAAGTTGCTTCAGGCTGTTCTTCTCTAGTCCTCAGTTTCTTTTTAAAGATCCTCAGACCGTGAGGATATTTATTATAATCTTCCCAGTGTTGAGTTCTTTTAGCCACATTAAAAGTCTTCCTTGTAGCTCTTCTGAGTTTCTCCATTTCTTCATCCCATCTGAATAACATATTCGTTGCCGCTGCCAATAAATTGTGTTAATCTGCACTTGCACTTCGCATAAAAAAAAGTCATCTAAAATAATATGTATGATCATCTTACCGATAAAGCAGCGTTCACAGTGATGTACCCAAAAGGGCCGATGGATATGTTGAAAGGTTTTCTGCATCTTATAAACGTAAACATAATAATTGTTTTTGACGGCTTATCTAAATCCAACCAGGGGCATTCGTATACTGCATCCGACAAACCATTAGAACTCTGAAAATATTAGCATCAGTATTATATAGTAACCAGATAACTTTAAAATTAAAACCACTACCCTAAATTTAATCAATTTCAAACTCGAGGAGACAAGTGTGTTTACCCTAAAGCTTAGCTAACTTAGTAACTTGAACCGTTTTGATTGCTGAATTGAGCTTGAGTGTTTATAAACCGGTGTCATGTCTCTATTGCCTAATTTTTTTGTTGTTTGAAGCTCTACTACACATATGTTTTCCTGTTTTGTTTTGTCCGTTATTTTAAAAGACGGTTTTTAGTTTTTATAACGTTTTAATAAATAAAAACACAAGTTTTGCGCCTAGTGCAAAAATAAAATAAGAAATTTATTTTATTTTTGCACTAAGCGTGACTGCAGTTTCGTACTACTAGTACATTTTCAAGTTAGATAAATATACGGACAAAAATTCTTAAACCAACTGTACATTTTTTATGATCAAAAAGTTTTAATAGGCTGGTATTTCCAACTTCGGTTTGTGAATTTAAAAGGTTAACATTTGTGTTTTTATGGTCAAAGAATATATGTGAAGTTTCCAAGAAATGGTTGACAAAATGAGAGTTTTTTTATTGGAAGAAAATTTACCGATATTTTAAATTTGTTCTTAAGTCATTTTTATATAATTGTTATTATTAGTATTTATTTCATATAGCTCTCACGGCTTCGATAAATTAATAAATCATGGTTCTTGGGATTAGACTCTGTAAAATTGGAATTACTATCTAACGTTTCGGTTACGATTGCACAAGGCATTTTCAGGGATCTTTACTCCACGATATGTGAACACTGAATGAGTTCGTAGATATTCAGGCGGGCTTTTTACACCCCGCTTGTACTCGTCGAAAGGTGAACCTGTGTTAGGATCGGTATTGAAGTTTTTTGTATCTTTAAACATTGCAATAGATTCTCTAATTTTGTGTTTATAAAATCCTGAAACCAACGCTGGAAACGTGTCTTCTTAAATGATTATTATAAAATCTAATTTGAATAGGTCGTTTACTTCTCTATGCATCTCTCTTTGTATTATGTTATATACAATTGTATATACATATACTACAAATTATAATATTCTTAAAAATGTAAATGGACAAAGTGCTTGGACGTGACGTCATCGGTCGTACGTGAAGGTATGCGCAAACGCGGCATACACTATTACTGTTTTTAAGCAACATCTTTACATTAGAATTGATTATTGGAAACAAATAAAACAGTAATTAGGAGTTAATTCAATTTTCAACACACAATAAAGGTGTAGAGAGATACTGAGATGAAAAACAGCCGCATATAAGAATGTAAATGCATATAAATAATAAATTTATGCGAGTATTTATGTTATATTCAAGTGGAAATAGTATAAACTAAAGTTTTAAAACAAGTTCTAATTGATAGCTACAAAACGTTTACTGTCTAGGTAGCCTATTTATTAAGATTTAAATATTTTTAGTTTACTCATTACCAAGTTTATTGGTTATAGTTTAGGTATACAGAACCTCAAAGGCATGGCAAAAATCTCAGTAAAATACACTGAAATAAATATATTTTTAAGCATACTCAGACAGCAAAAGTTAATTAACCCAATAAATTATAATATTGAGAAATATGTTATGCAATTCATCATAGGATTTTAGATATGTTGGGTATGTGTTTTTTAATATGCATCTATTTTATTTAGAAAACAGTTTACAGATCGGTGTCTGTTCTATAATCTACAAGTACAAGTATTCTGCCAATGCAAAATATAAAAACATAATTATGTCGTAAGTAGCGTAATATTACACGCAAGTAGAAATAAAACTATTCACATTCGGGATTGTCATGTTCGGGATTTACACTGTCATGATCGGTGTTTAATGAGTGACTTGTGATTCAATTATCAATTATAGGTATCAAGTAAATTTCTTATCTGATCCAGATTACTTGTCAAAAATGTTTACTTTCTTCAATTGCCTGTTGAAAACGAATTTCATCAGGTTCTATAAGTTTACCGTCTTTAATTTCTCTGAATGACACCTTTTTTGATCAATATTTGGGACAGGTCGGAAATTTAGTTGGTATGCTGGTTTCCTTTAATCGTGGCAAACTTGATTTAACTGTAAGGATCTCACCGGTTTTGGAATCCTGTTGTGAAATTCTCCGAATAAAATCCTCAAGTTCGAAATAGCACTCACACACACGGTTATTATCAGATGGAACAAATTTGTCACGGGAGATAGCACTTAACTATTTTCGGCATAATTCTTCGTCCCGAGGAAACCGAAAACCTCTGGCTTTAGTGTTTTTGGAATAGTTCCCTTTGCAAAAAGGCGCACAACACATTGTAACCCTGAATTTTCTTAAAACCAAGGTACAAGATTGCTACGCTCTTATTTAATAATAATTATTATTACTGTTTTATTTTAAATTATTTCAATCACAAAAAGGTATCAAGATTACAGCTCGTGGTCAACAGAGCGTGCAATGTAGATGCCCTAGCTCAATTAACCCGGAGAGTAGGGCGTGGGAAAACTTAAGAAATCTTAAAGAAAGAAAAAGAGAGAAAGGAAAAAATATTAGCGCCACCAATTTATTACGACTTAAATTGGAAAGCCCGTTGATCTTCGCGGCACTTGCTTCTTCTTGATACTTTAAAAGAAATTTTAATAAAATCTAAAAAGTAATTCGGACAGACAAAAAGAGTGAGCTAAATAAAACACATAAATAAAGTAATATAAAATCTATTTATCCGTTACGGTATAAACGAAAAATATAAATAATAAGTGTGTTATCAGTTACGGTATAAAAGAAAAAAAGTAAACAATAAGTGTCACCAAATCCAGCAGCACCTGGAAGTTCTGAAGCGCTCCTACCTTCAAACTAGGCCCGTGACATGGGATTAGTCCCGAGTCTTGAAGTTAAGTCCGTGACTTGAAATTATGTCTGTGACTTGCAGTTGCAATTAGCCCCTGACTTGAAATTAGGACTGTGACTTACAGTTGGCCACTCACTTGAACCCTATGAAAACAAAGATTTTCTAGAATTTTTCATAGTGATTCAAAGTCTATATCGAAAACCCAAATAGTTTTAATTAATTCAAAAATCCCCAAAAGGTTTCTACTGATTCAAAATTAACTGAAGTGTCAGAACAATAATTTAATTTTAGAAATTTAGTACTACCGAGAAGTATAAAAAAAATATTTAATTAATTTCAAGACACTAATCAGAACTTTTCTTTAAATAAATTAAAACCGCAAGTAACAAAATAAAAAAATACAATAAAATAATTTAAAATGAAATCGCTAAAGATACCATCAATAACCACAAAATACCCTGATGGGTATCGAAAATTCAGTCGAAACGTTGTGTCAATAAATCCAACAAATCGACAAATACAAACTAAGACCGAAAAGGAAAATTCTAAAATTTGCTTTATCAAATATAATTTCAATAACCAGCGTTAACACTAAAATAAATACAAGGTTTCGACTGAATCCAAATGATTTAAATTAGCAATACGTAATAAAGTAGAAATAATTCTAATACTTAAAAAAAAAATTAGGCCCTGATGAAAAATATAAGCCCATTATTATAACTGACTCCAATAAAACTAAATTCAATTTACAATAAATAAATTTGTAACAAAATCGATTACTATAACAACTTCCCGTATAAAATAAATAGAAAAATTAGACTGACCTGGGCCAATTTAAATAGAAATGAGAATAAAATTTAAAAAAAATAGCAAAATCTTAACAAAAGAAGGTATGTATAGACCTGAAGAATAGCAATTATTTAAGCGAAACGTTGTGAGAATACAAAAAATATAGATATAATAAGGCAGCAATAAGAAAAATCAAAAGGCACAAATATATTTAAATTATAATATAACCAGCTTAAAAAAGGGTTTTATTTAACTAATTATTTTCCAGCGGCAAATCAAAATGCAAAAAAATACCATAAACTAAAAGAAAAGCAATTTGCGTCATACTTAATTGTTACTGAAAACCTCTGCAAGCCATTTATTAATCTGTTTATTATCTATTAAAAAGAACGAATGCAGTAATTAAGTCACACTATGCAAGCTGCTTAAATATTGTGGTTTTATTTTAAAATAAAATAGAGCCAATTTACGATCCACAAAATATGGTTAATATAATAAGAAAATTAATCAAATTACTGAGGTAAAAGATGTTCGACGAAATTCAAACTAAAAATGATAATTTTTAAAAATTTATAAATATTTAAGATTTCAAAAAAAATATATATAAAAACTAGCCCCTGTTGCATCAAAAAAATAATTGTCTCACCCGAGCAAAAGTTAATTCCAAAAAAAAATGAGAAAAGTTACCAAATTACGAAATCAAAAATCAAGCAAAATTTAAGAAAAAAAATAAATACCCTTTTCAGGATAAATGATATTAAAGCAAATTACCTATCCAATAGGGTCACTCAGTTCTAGTCAGAAAGTGGTTTCACGTGCCAAGTACAAGGGCATTGAAAATTCTAGCACTAAAAATAACACTCACAGTGCAAACTATAACGTGCTCGAGAAACTATTGCGGTGTTGAGGAAAAATCCCGCTAACGGATTTCCAAGATTTTCCCGGATTATTTCCTCAGACTCGCGCTGAAGACCTGTGGGTTATCCGCAGGTGGCCAGAAAAGTGAAAAATGTGTTCCCCCAGCTTCCTTTCCATCTAGAACTTTGGTTAACTAAGGTGGCGGAATACCATTGGCTAGAATATATCAGGTGCTAACAACCTTGCCAAAAGAGCGCATAGTTGGAATAAAACAAGAATATGATTAACATGTTAGACAAGAAAAACGCTCTCCATTGGTTGAGAAAGATACAGTAAATAATGCATGAATACACTTGGCAACAGCGAAAAAGATGCCTGCGCTCTTGATATGAGGAAGTACTGGATGGAGGGTTTCTAGAATAAGTTAATATGGAAGCCTTAGCCGAATAGATCCGAAAAGTTCCGAGACGACGCAATAGTAACATCGACAGAAACAACTAACCTGAAATTTAAAAGCAACGCCTAAGCGAAATGGAAACGTAAATAAACAAATAATATTTAATTAAATATTATTTGTTTATTTACGTTTAATATTTAATTAATTACTGTAGTACTACTACTAATGGAAAAGGACCACTCAGAAAAGTCAAATATTAGTCCTGAGTAGAGTACCAAAGAGTCAAAAAAAATTATGTGCTAATGCAGGAGTAGTTAAATGCCATAAAAATGAAACGTAAGTTGATATTAATTTAATAGAATTTTCCTAATTGTATAAACTCATTATTTAACCATAAAATAGGAATTTACTCACACAATTATTAACTATTTATTTTAGGAAATGCATCAGACGCAGACGTAACGAAATTTCAGTTTATAATAGGCTCCAAGTAATTATGCAACTATGGACAAAACAAAAGTCGATCTGAATTTCGGAACATCAAACATTGATAGAAATTATAAGAAGGCTGTAGTTTATATAGTGTCAGGAAAAAAAAGGTAAGAATATTAATTTTGAATTGAGAAATACCTTTGGTTTATTTATGTCTAACCTAAATGAAAATACCTTTATATGTTACATATTCATAGCAAGAGGGAACACGAATAATAAAATGTAGATTTAAGACAAAGTATGAAGTGGTGTATATATAGTATCTATAGTCTAAACATAATCCTATGTATATCTGAAAAGAAATATTTATCAAAGCAACCTTTTTTTTTAATACAATTATTTACAGTTCAATATTAATACATAATATCGACTTTGTATCAAAGAATTTACTGGGGTATTAATGATTTGTTGAAGGAAAACGAAAATCCCAAGACTTGTATAAAGGATCGAAAACAGGTTTTAAAAATTAATAAAATTTAATTTATATCTACTCTGTAAAATATATGGGAAATAAATAGTTTGTCTAAAATGCTATTTGAAGTTTTTCTTATACAGTATATAATTATTAAATTCGGCAAAATTAAATAAATCCAACAATTATATTTCAACTGATTTTTTTTGGCGACATCTATGATTCGAACGCTAAACTTGTACCATTTACTGAAAATTATTCCTTTACATTTTTAGTTCAGATATAGGTACAAAATTAACTAGTTATCGAGAGGTGACACTGTGTGTACCGAAATTTGCTACAAAAGGTGTTGAATTTATATTTCGCTTAAATATGAACAATGTAACCGCTTCTAATAACAAAACTACTAAAATCTAAGTAAATCAAACCAACAAGGCGTACATGTTAATCACTAAACTTAAAATACTAAAGTAGTAGATTATAATATTAAATTAATCATACAATGAAATGCACTTATAACAAAATTAAACTGTTACAACATATATGGCATAATGATACACTGTCTATTTACGTCACTATTTAAATAAAAACCACTAAAAACACAAATGAAATGTAGAAGTTTACATAAATCAACTCGAAACGCCGGCCGGCACAAAACAATAACACAAAGACTAGGTTAGGTTGGAGAATTTCTGCTGAGACGGAGGGCGACGTTGACAACCTTCCACCGCCTTTACTT
Source organism: Kuschelorhynchus macadamiae (assembly GCA_030620095.1). Classification (NCBI taxonomy): domain Eukaryota; kingdom Metazoa; phylum Arthropoda; class Insecta; order Coleoptera; family Curculionidae; genus Kuschelorhynchus; species Kuschelorhynchus macadamiae. The sequence goes on from JAUTXW010005403.1 coordinate 954,333, forward strand.
AAAGGAAATAAATGATGTTTAATTATGTAATACGCAGTACTTTTCATTGAAATTTTAAATATATTTAAAAAAAAAAAATCGCTAAATTTTCTTTACCTAACTTCCATTATTGTAAATCATACCTTTTATTGACTATTTTTTGGCATCTATATTGCTAAAACGCGGAGATATGTAAAACTCTGTTTTTTTCCACGATTACAAATTTCGTTTGGCGTTATTTTGTTCCGTCACTTGAATTTGTGGCAAAGTTGTATTCCATTATACCACAATTATTTCTTGCATAAAATTTGAAACTAATCTACCAAGTAGTTTTTGAAATATCTTATTAGACCGTCATTTTATTCTACATCTTGAATTTATCTAATACCTGATTTTTGTGTAAAATTTGAGAAAAGTTGGATAGGCAGCTTTTCAGTAATATTTTTTTACATTTCACTTGGCCGCCATATTGATTCGTCATATTGGATCTCTATCAAAATATTTCGAGTTTATCTTCAAATTACTCTTGTTTTTTTACCAGAATTTTACCAGGGCCTGATTAATTACTTACAAGGACAACTTTTAAATTACATTTTACTAAAAAGACGCTTTGTAGCCCCTCCCCCCTTTAAACCGGGCCTGAGTTCTGAGTCGATCGATAAAGTGATTTTTTAGCTAAGCCGCGAATTGAAAAAAATATGTTTTCAAGCATCTAGAAACCCTGGAAAGTATAGTTCCGACAAAATCTCTGATTTTTTCTTCATTGCAATACTTTCCCTTTACGAGGGAAGTAATAGGATTGGTAATGGTCCCAAAAAATATCTTTGTATAAAAAGAAAACAAATCCTGGTATTAAATATAACTCGACGAGTCTGGCAACGCTGCTGCGAAGAGAACTCGGCGGCAACAAAGTTCAAAGATAACCGTCGGTCTCTTACTGGTCGACGCGGTTGCCAATCAAAAACTCGTTAATCGTTCACATACGGAACGTGATGTCAGAGCAATTTTAGAAGTAAGCACTTCGTCCTTTTGTTCTAGGAGTTGTTGGAGTGGGTCGCGTCACTATTTTGAAGTCTACTACCGAGTCAATTTGGTCGCTGCTGGGGTTGGAGTTGTTTTATAGTTTACATTTAGTTTACCTAGGTGTATTTTCTATCACACGGCCGTCAATAAAATCTTCATACGCTAACCTAGCCAACAGTTGCAATGCCCTCTAAATGTCTCGAAATACGAATTCGTTATGGGCCTGTTAGGACATTTATACTTGTCCTATAGGAAGTCAGTATTGACATCTGACTTTGGGCTCAGCGATTAAATGGAAATAGCAGTTTGCGCTTGCGCAGTCCTACAAAAATACCCTGAGAGCAAGTAATTCGGGCATCAGCTTTAAAAGATATAAGGCTAGCTATATATTTGGTTTATATGTTATGTAATATAAAATACGACAACTATACTTTGTAATGGCTGGGTGAGGCTGCTTTGGGCGTCGTCTTCAAAATGTCTATTTAAGGAATAAATAAAATATTATTTTTTACTTTTTAGTGATTTTGTTCTGTTTGTTTTTAAAAATATTTAATTAAAATGTACATACCTCCAAGACGATTTCGTTTCCATTCCACGACAGCATAAATAATTGTAAGACGTTAACAAGAAAAAATATTAAATTGAATACAACCTTCTTGGCCTAAAATTTAAACACGGTTGTTACAAACTTTTAATAAGGATTGGAAAAAAAATGTAAGAACTTTTTTTTGTTATTTTTTAGAGAATTAAAGTAATATAACTAAAAACAAATTGCAATAATTTTGAAATCTTCACCCCTTAAAAAAACGAAAAAAGCTTACTAATAATGACAATGGAATATGAGTGTCTATATAGGGAGGAGGGAAGTTGCTCCACTCTTTTTTGAGTTCTTAACGATAAAAACTTATAATAATGCTGCATTTTATTTCACTTTATGCATAAAACAATATTTACTCTATAGCATTAAATAAATAATAAATAAAAATATCTCTATATATAAGCTGTTTGGGATATTATGTATATAACAGTTTTTAATAGTAATTATATTATTTTTGCGCTTCTTGCCAAATATGACTATTCTTATTAAAAAATATATATCTTTGGTAAGAACAAACCATTAATATACTTTAATTTAATAAAAAAATAACATATTTTAGAATTTAAAAATACCTTAATTCAACTAGCATATAATCAAGTCAGTGGCGGCTATTCAAGTAAAGTAAGAGCTACTTCACCAGGAAAAATAAACAAGCAAACATCTAGCTATATTTATTATATATCTCTTAAAATTTAAGTTTTTACATTCACTTATTTACCTAATTGGCAAAAAATAAACTGTACATCTCGAATAAATATTTTACTTAACCGTAGGCTGCATGTATTTTTAAAACTTTCAATCGAACTTTGTTATAACAACTATAACAGTGGCGCAAACCGCTTCGACTTTGCTGGAGGTGCTATGTTTAGGTTACGATTTTCCTACTACGTTGCCATGACAACGCGTTCACAATGACGTCGAGCACATGGAAGAATAATGTTAACCAGCGCCATACAACGCTCTCGGTGAATTGCTAACACAGTGCACTACACCCACGTGTCGTTCAGTTTGGGGTGGTTGTTTACTTTTATTTTTGCGGATTTCGCTGCAACCGGTTAGTTCCTTTGCAGTTTACTTGACTCTTTTGTGTTATATTTATTTATAGTGTTGTTACAACTTTATTTGGTGTCGGGTTTATTAATTTACATTATTCATGAATCCGATCACGGATGTCGTTTACATTTTGTTGGAAACTCCATTTAATCGATGGAAGGAACAAGATCAGAGTTTTAATCGTCATCCTGGTTTTCGGCGTACAAATGGTTATGTAGCAATCAAATATTACAGAAATTGTTTTGCTGGCCTTGTTTACTAGTTTCCAATAAATATTTAGTGTGGAATAAGGAAGGATTTGCAGGTATGTTAAATATATGAAGGTCTTTACATAAACATGAAGACTCGGCGGAGCATTTAAAATCCGAATTAATGCTAAAAACACTTGTGAAAAATCAAAGCACTATAGCTGACTCTTTGAAAGAAAATGCTAAACTATATAAAATACATTTTAACGAAAAGTCCGATTAAATAGACTATTTATGTGCTTGGTAATTGACGCAGTTTTGTACCTTGCAAAACAACAGTTAGTCTTTCGCGGCCATGATGAGGGGAGCGTGTCAATAAATATGGGGAATTTTAAAAAGATTTTAGGCTTATTAATATCGAGAAGTTCCCAAGAACTAAAAGATCATCGCGAAAAAATTAAAAATGTTTTTACTAGTGACTCGAAACCTATTCAAAACGAAATAATTGAATGCATTTCTGATTATTTAAATGATCATGTAAAAAGTGAAATAATGAACACACAGTTTTTTTCTGTGCAAGTGGATAACACCACTGATATTACGCAAACCTCCCACTGCTCCATAATTTTAAAATACGTTAATTCAGAAGGTTCAGTCGTCGGGAGATTCTTAGGATTTTATAATGTCAGCTCCCATAGAACGTCGAAGAATTTATATTTTCTATTGGCTCAAATTTTGGGACCAATAACATAAATTAATACGGCAATGTTACGATAGCGCAAGTGTGAAGTCTGGCCATCTAAATGGCCTTAAAAAAGAAAAGCAAAAGCACCGCAGGCTGTATTTGTCCATTGTCTTGTGCATCGTCTTAACCTTATGATGCTTAAAATATTTCTAAATGTCGAATTTTTTTTGCAAGTCTTAGTGGTATTCCCTCATTTTTTCATCACTCAACCAAACGAACGTATGTTCTTACATCTGCATCTACGAGGCGTATACCAACAATTACAGAAACTCTTTAGTCTTCAAATTCGAAGTTAGTAAATGTAATTGTTCAAGACTGGAATAAATTAAAAGACGTCTTTGAATTTATCACAAACTGTGAGATGAACGATTTTGAATTCACGTTTCTGGCATTAGTGTTTAATGACATTTTTTTCAATCACAGACATACTATTTGGGTTCTTCGAAAAAAATCGCTTGATATTCATTTTTGCATATCCAATATAAAACGCTGTCGTAAGGCGCTCTGTAAAAAAAGAAATGAAAATTTTTTTAATACCATCTTTGATAAAGCAAATTCTATTACAGAAATAAATCATTACAAACGTGAGCTTGCTAAGCTTTTACGTGAAGAAATTAGGGCTATTTTAACCAAAGCATATAAAGTGTTTTCCTTTATTTTGACAATACCGTCGACAAGTGCTTCAGTGGAAAGAAGTTTTTCTTGCCTCAAACGTGTAAAAACTTATTTAAGAAATACAATATCTCAAGAAAGACCTACTTCTCTAGGCAATATTTCAATTCAAACGGAATTTCTGGAGGAGATTAGGGCAACTCATCCATTTTATGAGGATGTTATAAATAAATTTGCTGCTATGAAGGATAGGAGAATTGATTTAGTATACAAAATTTAGGTAAGTCTTAAAAAATAGTCTACCTCTTCCACATATAAAAAAATTTCTGGAAAAAAAATTATTGCGATATTTCCTTACTTCATTTGCACTTCACTTACTTTTTCACGCGCGAGCCGCCACTAAATCAAGTAGTCTTAAACATAACTTCTAGTCTGGTCTTGTTAGTCACAAGAGATACTATACTGGTCTAATTTGCAGCTGTTTTGCGACGTGGTAATTTTTTGTTAATTTTTGGTCGCTAATTGCGAAAATGATAGTAAAAACTTCCTAACGAGTAAGATTTTTGAGTTATGAGTTTTTTAGCAAATATTAATAAGTATTTTGATAATATTATTTTAAAGAGTAATGTTTGTTGGAATTAAACAAAGTAAATTCGAGTTCCGATATAAAGCACGTTGATTAACGCTTGCGCGTTGCCACCGAACATTAACAAGACAAGAAGAGGCACAGTCCCTCGGAACTTTAATATTATGCTTACAATAACGAGCCGAAGAATCCGAGAAATTCATACAGCTGTGCAGGTGCCCATGCTTTTGCGAGGTAGATGCAAACCGCTAGCGATTAAAAAGAATAAACGTTCACTTACCGGGGTGATTTAAAAACGAGTTTAAAAATATCTATCTATAATTGTTATTGTGACCTATTTTGCTTTATATGTATTAAAATAAAAACGGGGAAAACGTCAAGTTTGTTTAATTAATGGATCTTAATATAATTATTAAAAGTACTGTTTGTAAAAATTAAGTAAAAAAGGAAATTAGTTGTTGAAAATTTTTATCCAAGATGGCGGAACCAAATGGCGGCTTAATAAAGTATTTTAAAATTCAGCCTAAAAAACTAATTGTGGTATAGAGATAAACTAATAAAACTGTGGTACTAATTCAAGATAGCGGAACAAAATGATGGCCAAATAAAACGTTTGTCAGGTTTTACATTTTTTCAGTTTTTAGCGTCCCTAGATGCCAAAAAATATGTTTCATCAATTCCGTCGGTCTCTCGTTAACTTCCATTTTAGGCAAAAATTCAAAGTCATATGGGGATGACCTGGCAATATTTTGGTAAAAATCCAATAAGCCGGAACAAGCTGGCGGACTAGCGAAACGTTAAAAAAACTATTACTAATTATCCAATTTCCTCAAATTTTGAACAAAAATCAAGTGTTAGGAATAACCTGGTAGCATTTCGGTATCAATGACAGATAGCAAAACAAAATGGTGGCCTAATAAAATATTTAAAAAATCGGCCTAAATACCTAAATAAACTATTTAGCAAGCAATAAATGTGATATACAGATAAACTGGTAAAGTTAAGGCACGAATTCAAGGTGGTTTTAAAAATTCAATTGACTATAAATTTTACAGAAAAATTAAATGTGATATAGGGATAAACCACGGTATAAACTGGCAGAATTCAACATGACTTAACAAAATTGACAAACATGTAAAAAGTACTTACTGGAAGGAATCCAATATGATATAAAAAAATGGCACCCAATAAAAATGTTTAAAAGATAGTAAGGACTATTATACTGCAGTAAATTGGACCACTCTTCACTATTCCCAATAAAAGAAAAGATTCATAACGAGGGAAGTTCGGCATAAAGAAAATTTACCGATTTTTTAATAGATAGATAGTAATGTAAACACTACAGCATTTCCATCCAAACTTGAAAGATTTATATAGTCGCATGCAAATACTTTTAAAGAACTATTTTTTATCATTATTCGTACATAGATATTTTTATATTCTTCGATCATATCAGGAGTTAAATTAATCAAAACTTTATTAATATCTTCGTTACATTTTGCATCTTCAACGTCATTAAGATATTTTTGAGTAAATAATTTCTTGAATGCCTTACAAAATTGTTTTGGGGTTGTATTTCTCGAATTTTCGCCACAATTTCTTATATGGACAAAATAAATCGAGACAGTCCTGATTAAGGTTTCTTGTTAAAAGAAATGAATACTTTTTGCGTTTTAAAGCTTCCCACAAATATAGAACGGAGTTTATCGTAATTTTTCAGCCATTTACCAAGCACAAAACACTAAGTAAATCGGTAAATGCATATTTTAATTTTTAAAAAATAAAAAATTAGTTTCACGACGAGCGCCGGCAAATATAAAGACAATTGGTATATATTAATGTTTAATGGTATATCTCTATATTGTATTATACGACGGATAACCGGTTTATGCATCTCGCCTGACCGCGACTTCGAGGGCTCGAAAAAGCATAGCATCCGATATTCGAGTGAGATAGGCATATCAAGGAGAGGAGCATCGAATGATCCTTCTTGTCTTGTTAATGTTCGGTGGCCTTACCCTTGCCCTCTCTGAGATGTTTAAGCTGTTAAAGTGAACTGTACTGTTGTAACATACCGGGGCGCGACGTTTCCAGTGTTTTTTTTGCGTTGAATAAAGTTAGTTGATGCCTGTAAACGTAGTATCACATCTGTGAACTGACGCGACGTACGCGACATTACAACAATGTCCAAACTACAGAAACGTGAATATGTGGTCAGTTTACTCCTGAATCGCAGGAAAGGACAATTAACAAAGTGACACAATTAGCTCATCATTAGTATTTTGGATGTGTTTTTGGCGGTCAAAATCGGGAATGAGCTCCTGATATATGCTGTCAAACATGTGCAGCAAATTTAAGTTAACTGATTATATGGCAAACGTTTACATTTCCAATGATTTAGCGAAAACCAACAAATCATTTTAACAACTGTTACTTTCGCATGACAAAAGTGTCTGGATTTCCAAGAAAGAGCAAACATAATATTACATTTCCGGATATACCTTCAGCAATAAGACTGATTCTTCATGGAAAAGGTACACCAGTTCCATCGCCCCCGACAAATTGAGAGAAAGATTTAGAAATGTATAACAATAAGGCAGAACCCGATAAAGTATCAGAAAAGGACAATTTTCATTTTCACGACAGTAAAAAAAAAGCACCCCATTTAATCGAACAGGCTGGATTAAATGATCTAGTTTTAGACCTGAACTATTAGGTTCAAAATTACAGCAACGAAAATTATTAGCCACTGAAATCAAAGCTACAATATTTACGGACCGTAATCAGGAACTATCCTTCTTTTTACTATGCAGAATAAAATGTGTGTTTGTGTTAACCCAAATAATGTTTTTAAAATGCTTTAACATACAGGGCTCGTTAGGGTTTAAGGTAAAGTAAAACATTTTTTATATTTTGTCATTGATAGTCATGAGGGTTTTTCTTGATTTATTTTAGGTCTGATGATGCTCGGAAGGTCGAAACACGTATAACGTTTTAAATATTTTTTTATTTTTTTTACGTAAAATTATTTGTCTCAGACCGAGACTAGTGTTTTTTTCTAATTTTAACTCTTCTTATATAGGCTTAAAAGCAGTTCAACTCCATAATGGCAACAAAAAACCCTTTATTCTTCTTGCGCATACAGTTGACATGAGGAAAATATACGAAAGTATGTTACTTAGTCTAAATGCAATAAGCTGTGTTACGTATAAGTGGCAGATGGGGTTGTTACTAGGGGTTCAGAGTGGATTTACCAAGTATTGCTGTTTTTTTTGTCTTTGGGACAGTAAAGTAACACAGAGCTATTGTCAAGTTGAAGATTGGCTTTAAAGAGGTTAGTTTATTCAAGGCTAAGATAACGTAAAAATTGTTGATCCTAAAAAGGTTCTGTTACCTCCATTACACATTAAACTGGGATTGATGATAAATTTCGTAAAAGCATTATATAAAGAAGAAGATGGTTTAAATACCCTAAACAAATTTTCCTAATCTAAGAGATGCTAAGCTTAAGAAAGGAATAGTTATTGGAGCACAAGTTAGAAAAATTCTAACGAATGAAAAGTTTGATCAAAAATTAAGTAATGTTGTATTAGCTGAGTGGAGGTCTTTTAAAAGATTTGTTTCGGAGTTTTTAAGAAACAAAAATGAGAAAACTACGAAAAACTTGTAGAAGAACTACTTGAAAACTACTGCAAAATGGTCAGTCGCATGTCTCTTAAAATACACTTTTTGCACTGCCATTTAAACTTTTCAAAAAATTTGGGTGGGTGCGGTTAGTGACGAGCAACGAGAAAGGTTCCATCAAAATATACTAACAAAGGAACCAAACTACATAAAACCTGTTCTCCTTAGATTATCTTTTTTTTTTCTGGGCTTGAACTATCTAAAAATTATATAATCATTTTAGAATAAAATAAAAATATCTGATGCATTCTATAACTCAAAATCCGTATCTGATAGACAATTTTGGTTGTTGAATTCATAATCAGGTTGCTTTAACTTTCCCCGTAAAGCCATTGTAACATCAGGCGCAATTTTTTTCGTATTTATTGTCTAGTTAACAGTAATCTTAGTGTAATTCCGACAAAAAAAACAATGGTGTTTTGGTGTTTTTAACACAAGAAGATAAGTAAGTTTTTGAGACTGGTGGACTCCTTTGCAGCCGTTGGACTTTATTAATCGTCTCATTCCCTTTCGTCTTTGGCCGGCGATAACCTCGATGAACCTCAGTGAACCTTAGGGACCTTTTCATGCGAATCCTCTTTAGCTTCGATTGTCAGGAAAACTTTAGGATTACATCTTCGGTTTTTTGGCGGAAGAATTCTAAGGTTATATTTTCATCAGAAGGTTTATGGGAAGCTAAATTGGTCTTGGGGTAGGATTCAGGCATTTGACATATGACCGTTAGACTAATAAACCACCTCGGATATTGCGATTAAAACCGCTAAACAACGTAGACTTAGTTATTAGTTTGGTCTGTAATCTGTAATGTAGATTACTGAGGCATGTTTGGCCTATGTGAAAATATTAAAACTAACTGACATATTTTTTTCTGGCAAGAAAAATTGTAAAGCCAAAAACAGAGGAAAGCTTTAAATTTTTCCTGCCAACCGAACGCAGCAGAGAATTTACAGAAGTTCGTCATCACCGAAGTCGCAGACGAACAAGTAACGAGACCACTCCCTCTTCCCATCACGAACACGAAGCAAAGACATTAGCATTCATAAGAAATTAAAGAATACATGATCTCAAGGAATATTTATTAAAAAAGCAGTTTATATAGTATTGTATGTAGTAAGTAGTTATTGTTCGTAGTTGTCGATGCCAAATTTTTGAAGAAAATGTGTTCACTTAAAAACAAACTGAGAAAGTTGAAACCACAAAAACAAATTTCTTCGGAAGTCGAGAACATTGTAGAAAATCTTTCTTCTCAGTCCTTTGATAATAGAGAAATCACTTTTTTGAATAAGGGTTTGAATTTTGCAGAGCCTGCAGTAAAAAATAGTTTACCAACTATTATAGGGATTATCGAAAGTTCCATTCAATACGTGCCAGAGTCAACTAAGGGACTTATTAGAGAGGCTTGCAGAAATCAAATCTCAAAAAACGTTGTTAACAAGTCAAAATATGTTTCTCGGAAAAATACTAAAGTTATTTAGGGACTGAAGAAAAAAGAATGTTTTTATTTAAAGGCTGACAAAAGAAATAAGGTGGTTATGCTAGACAAAACAGATTATTTTGAAAGAGTAGACAATGTGATTCAAACTGGTCATTACGATTTAATTGAGAAAAACCCGTTATCAAAAATGATAACAGAAGTAAAAAGTACTTTAAAACAGTGTAAAAACCTTGTGTCCGATAAACTAAAATTCAAACTAACACATAGTAACCCCCAGTTATCTAAACTGTATTGCCTTCCCAAAATCCATAAACCTTGGAAGTCCATGAGACCTATTATTTCAGCTGTTGGATCACCAACGTACAATATTTCAAAATGGTTAGTAGAAGAATTCAGCAAATTAAATATCTCGTATGATAACTTTAAGATTACTAACTCGTTGGAATTCTTAGATAAAATTAAGAATGTTCACTTAAAAGAAGGTGAAATTTTAATATCTTTTGATGTAAGCTCATTGTTTTCTAGTGTACCCATACCACTTGCTTTAGAGTACCTAAAGGAACTACTTGAAAACAATAATTTGAAGAAAGAAATTATTGATGAATATTTACTTCTCACAAAATTATGTATGAATCAAAATTTTTTTCAGTTCAACAATAAATATTATAAACAACTTGAGGGAACTGCGATGGGAAATTGCTTATCTCCGTTCCTTGCAATTTTGTTTATGGGCCGATTAGAAACCCAATTCAAAAAAAAACTCAAGTATTTCCCAAGGGTGTGGTATAGATACGTAGACGATATATTTGCTATTTTTGATACTAAAACAGAAAATTTGGACACTTTCTTAGAAATATTAAACAATAAATATCCTTCCATTAATTTTACGTACGAAAAGGAGAACAATGGGCAATTACCTTTTCTCGACACGTTAGTTATTAGAAATAACGATAAATTAGAATTTGATATTTATAGAAAATTTACTAATACTGATAGGTATATAACATCCGACTCATTTCATTGCCTTCAACACAAAATGGCAGCATTCCATTTCTTAACTCACAGGTTAGTCAATTTTCTATTAAGTAAAGAACCCAACATGCTTTGGAGAACAATCACCGAATAGGAATAAATAATCTTAAGTTGATTAAAAATATATCTAATAATAGATTATTGGATGCATTTGAGAGTATAGAAATAGTTAAATGTGGTAAGAAAGCCCTAAATAAAGACAGAGGGCCTATTCCCTATAGTCCCCTCTATTGTTTACTTGAAAACGGTGCAGTCGGGTGCAACCAAGTGTGACCACATTTACCTATAAATAGTCTCGGTTAGGATAAGTTACTTTAGTTTATATCATCTGCCGATGATGCTAACTTGGTTAGCGAAACGCGCGTCCAGAACCTAACAAGTTGTGGTGTAGTGTGGTTAGAACTCTTGTATTTTAATCAAAAAAGTAACAATTAGATGATAAAAATATATCAGAAGAAAACGGTGATGACTTTGACAATGTTGAAAAAAAAACGTTTTCCGTTAAAAATGGTATCTTCAGTAACATGTAATCTTCTCCTTAAATGCTATGTGTATTCTTTTTTTAGGTTATACAAATAATATCGTTGCAATTTCAAAATTTACTGACCTTTAAAACATCTAATAGTGTTGTGGCAAATATGAGAGATATTAAGCAGTATTCCAAAAGTATGATGAACTGAAAACTCTCATTAAATGTGTCAATCCATCTAAAATTTATAAAAAAATTGTTAGTGTATACACGTCGATAATTAATTATATATAAGACTTTTATGATCTGCAAAGTATAGGAGCAAATTCGTGTCACAATATCGATGGGTTTTTGACAAAAACATCGTAGGCGCCTAAAATCAATTTTTTTTCCAACAGCTACAGTATTTTGAAACATATAAGTTTTAAAATTTACGAAAATACTGTTGATTTATCTAAAAAGTTTTAAGATAATAAAATTTAATTTAGAAATAATTATTCGATCAACAGTCTTTTTGAAAAAAAAATTAATTTGGTTATGTCGCTTACTTCATTAAAATCCTAGGACCTTAATTGATTTATTATAGTCCTATAACAACAACGGGGAAACGACTGCCTACTGCCAATGTTTGACTCAATTGGAAATTCAAATTCAAATTTTTTATTTGGTTTCGAGAACTATAAATAATAGAAAGAAACACGTCAAATAGAAACGTAAATAGACATATAACAAGTACCTAATATAAACTAACAACGAATATATCCAAATATAGAACACAAAACATAATTTATAATTTTTTCCTCAAGTTAAAATCTGATCTTCAGTGCGGTGTCCAACAAAACAAGATAAAAAAAGTTTTCAGTTTGCATATTATAATGGGTTATTCCTCAAAAAAGAGAAAAATTCATCTGTGGTGTAAAAAGTCTGTGATAAAAGTAAGCTTTTAATTTTATTTTTGAATTTATTTTGACAATTTATTGCTTTGATGTTATAAGGTAACATATTATAAATTTTACTCCCAGCGTAGATTGGTGATTTTTTATAAATATTTAAGTTATGCTTGTCTAAGCAGAAGTTATTTTTATTTCTTGTGGCATGAAAATTACTGTTAATTTGAATTAGATTTTTATTTCTATGGATATATGATAATAATTTTAAGAGATAAATTAAAGCAACTGTCAAAAGTTTATTTGACCTAAATGTCTCTCTGGAAGATGTTTTAAATGGTATACTAAAAATAATTCTAACGATTCTTTTTTGTATTATAAATGTATAAATACTCTCTCTATATCTGGGGCCTGACCCCTCACTACTATGTTATAAGCTATTGCAGAGTATATGAAAGCATAATATACATTAATAATTTTTGTACGGTTAACATAATTACGGAGACCAGAAATTACGTAAGCTCCCCTATTAAGCTTCTTACAAACATTGTCCAATTAAGGTAGCAATCCATAGATAAACCCAAGAAACTAACACATGAGGAAAGCTCAGATCGTGACCATCGAAGGATATGCTGATATCACAAGGTGCTCTACGAATAGTTCTTAAGTACATAGTTACAGTTTTGGTATGGTTAATCATTAGCTTATTAGCGAAGCATCATTTAGAAAACTCATTTAGTACAGTGTTGATTTTATTTTTTAAGTGACTTTCTAAAATATCGGATACTACGATAGTAGTATCATCTGCATATAGAAAAACCTGGCCCGGACTTATATAGTCAAGAAGATCATTAATGAAAAGTAGGAAAATCAGGGGACCTAAGATACTTCCCTGAGACCTATGGTGTTAGTCACGGACGGTCTGCTCAACAGACTCGTGGAGGCCGACTTCTATGCACAAGCTTATGCGGATGATGGATTGATTCTAATATCAGGCAAGTACTTGGGCATCATCTGCGAGAGAATGCAGATAGCCTGTAATATATTGGAGGCATAGTGTAATGAGGTAGGTCTCACGGTTAATCTGCGTGAGACTGAGATGATCCTTTACAAGGAGAAGGACTTCAGGAGATTTTCGACCCCCAAGATTGTGTGGTCAACAACTGACCTTGGCAAAAGAGGTTAAATACCTGGTGGTCACAGTGGATGCAAAGCTGAGCTGGAAGACTCATGTCGATAGGCAGATAAGGAAGTCAATAGCGACCTTCTGGCAGCTCCGTAGAGCGGTAGGTACAATCTGGGGACTAAGTCCTAGGGTCATGCACTGGCTGTACCAAGCAGTCATAAGACCCAGGATATCATACGGCTCAATAGTATGGTGGCCCTCGGTGGAGAGGAAAACCATTCGTTCCAGTCTTGAAAAAGTCCAGAGACTGGCTAGCCTAGCGATAATTGGAGCAATGAGGACGACGCCGTCAGCAACATTGGATGTCTTGCTAGGGCTGCCATCATTGTCGACTTTCATTAAGAAAGAGGCTATGGCAGCGCACTTGCGAATGGGAGACGCAGGAGCTTGGCATACCAAAGGTGAGGTTGTGGGTCATGCAAGGATCTCCCACATTGTGGAAAGTGAGATCCCTTTATCTACCTACAGAGTAGCACAGCCCCTAGGCAGACTAAGATGGCATAAGGGTTATAGTATCTCAATTCCAAAAAGAGAGGACTGGGAGAGAAACAGGCTGGAGTTCTCCAGAGAGGCAATTGTTTGCTATACGGATGATTCACGTATGACACAGTTGCAATCCTCTGGCACTGGAGTTTATATTGAGGCTACACAAACCGGGTCCAGCTTCCCTTTGGGAAAGTTTTCAACGGTGTTTCAGGCTGAGGTATATGCCATTCTAATGGCAATAACGATGAAGGATGTCATAGAGGGGGCAGAGGGAGAGATTGTCATATACTCAGACAGTCAAGCAGCACTTAAGGGGCTCGACTCACCCACGGCGGGATCAGTTTGGGTTCAGGAATGCGGTGACAGGCTAAAGCAGTTGGCGCGACGTAAAAGAGTGAAGTTGGTTTGGGTGCCAGGACACTGTGGGATTGAGGGCAACGAGCGGGTTTGCTAGACTCGGCGCCATCAGCCCGTATGTAGGACCAGAACCAGCTTTAGGCATTACTAGGCAGCAGATAAGGACAGCACTCGACGAATGGGCACAACATGAACTTCAACGTGAATGGGGCCAGTAAGGGGTCGGAAGGCAAGCTAAAGACTTCATTGTGAAGCCCAATAAGGGCCGAACAGAGTGGTTACTAGCCCGAGACAGGAAAGCTTTAAATTCAATCGTAGGAATAGTAACGGGGCACAGTCGATTGAGGAGACACCTCTTTATGTTAGGCATTGAGGAAGATTCTATCTGCACTGAGTGTCAGGAAAAGGAGGAAACTCCGCTTCACTTCCTGTGCGGATGTGAAGCGCGAGCGAGACTGCGACGAGATATCTTCGGCACTACGGTCTTGCATAGGGACGAAGTTGAGGATCTTGCATGGAAGGATATACAGACTTACATAGTAAGGACAGGCAGTTTAGATTTTTTAGGTTATTAATTTGGATTAAAAGGTCCTCCGAAAATCTCATTTTAAAATTATTTTTAATTGTTTTGGTCTTTAGGGGAAAAGTAGTTTGTAAACTCCAACAAAAGGAGTCAAAAAGCTATTAAAGTCAAGGTTTGGGTCGGAACCTGAAAAACCCTCAAACGTTTTACTAAATCTATAAATAAATCCGTTAATGCCTATTTCATTAATGGATCTGTAATTCACACTACTTATTGATTTTTTTGGCAATTCGCATGTATCAATAATTTTAAATTTAAATATTTGAGCTGTATGATCTGAGAAACCCAAATCACAGTTACGTACCTGAAGTAAAGAAGGTTTATTAGAAATAACATAGTCTAAAATGGCACTCAGTCTGGTTGGATTTTTTAAAAGAGAGACCGTACCGAAGCTCTTTAATAAATCCGAGAGTATTCTATGTGATTTATCATTACATCCAGCATTTACATTCAAATCACCACACACAATGACCAACTCAAGATTGGATGCTGCTGTGAATAAAATTTGATTTAGTATATCAATAGAAAGCTGCAAGTCTCCCGATGGTGGTCGATGGATATCAATCAAGCAAAGATGTTTTAGTTTCCGACAGAAACACTCAATAACTGACTCAACTGAGAGACTGTCAATAACCTCCACAGGGGAGGCCTCCGATATGAGAGAGTCGTGAATAAATATGACAGTTCCGCCATGCTTACTTTTAGTTCTGCAAAAACTCTAAAGAGATTAAATTGTTGATATCAATATTGTTAATTTGTTTACTGGTTAGCCAGTGTTCGTCAAAACAAAGAATTTTAGGACAATATTTCTGACAAACTACCCCAATTATGTCTGTCTTGTTTTGACAGGCACCGAACATTGATGTGCAACACAGTGACGTCCAATGATTGATTAACTCCTAAGCATTCTGATTCGTTAGGGGTGAGGCAGGCTGACGAAAATTTGTCTTAGGGAAAGTAAATCTTCTAACTGCAGATCCCTCCGGCCATATTTGGTCATCGTAGACTTTGTTTACCTGGTAAAGTGGGAAAGTAATTTTAAACGAAGTTGAGGAAGGGTCTATTTTCACAAGTTTTTCACACATGAAGGTAATATCTGGAGCCGCCATCTTCAAGTAATTTAATAACATGCCACTGGTGGTATCCATCGAAAGACGATATACGTGAAGATATCCATTTTTGGGTACAGTTTTTAAGTTGTTGGTAGTCGATTTATTGCTTTCGATCACTGTCTTCCCTTTGTTTATTTGTTTACGTCAGCGCGTGGTATTTTGGTATTTGGTCTGCTCCGCAACAGTTTTCGATACATTGCGATCTTGCTGACTGAAAGGTATATGTTTAAACCTTTGCAGATTTTGTGGGAACTTATTTTACTTATAAATACTTTCAGAAACTTATTTTTCACTTCACACACTAGTTTATTAGCCTCAAAAGCACTTGGTAGTTTTTGATTTACTATTAGTTAAATTATTTCTGATTTTTTTAATTTATTTAATTCCACGACTAACAAGTGACAATATACGTCGGGCATCTTAAAACTACTTATAGAAAATGACAGAACAACATCTTTATTTTAATCCTATTTTATTTTAAGGTATGACATTTGTAATATTACAATGTCTTTTAACCTCTAAAGTAAACTTACAATGACAAACAATATCTTTGTTTAAAACAATCTGTTACACATTGTTTTACATAACTTAAAACAATTTAAATAAGTAGTTTTTACACTTATTTTTTAAAACCGCCATTTTGTTCCGACCTGTTGAATTCGTACCATTTTATTCTTACATTATATTTAATTTTATTTAAAATTTGTCAATTGAGAAATAACTTTTTTACATTGATTTTTTTAAAACTATATTTGGTCGCCATTTATTCCCTCATTTTGAATTCGTACCGCAATTTTTCAAGCTGATTATTTAAATATTTTATTAGGGAATTGAGAAAATATGTTTACAGGTATCTAGAAACGAGAAACAATTTTTGAAGCTATGTAACATCTTGGAGATGGATTTTTTTCGCCATTACAAACATTATATTTGATCGCCATTTTGTGCGTCATCTTGAATTCGTACTATAATTTTACCACTTTATATGTATATTATGCTTAATTCTTGTACACAATTTTAAATCAGCCTAATGAGTAGTTTCTTCAGGCCGATTTTTTTAATATTTTATTAAGCCGCCATTTTGTTGGACCATCTTGGATACGTATCAATATTTTATGAATTGATTTCTACTTAATACTTGATTTTTGTGTAAAATTTTAGGTTAATTGGATAAGCAGTTTTTTAGTAATAGATTCGTAACATTTTACTAGGCCACCATTTTATTTTGAAGTCTTGAATTCGTACCAAAATTTTACCAGAAAATTTTCATGTAACAATTAATTTTTATGCAAAATTTCAAGTAAATTGGATGAGCAGTTTTCTTGTAATCATTTTTTAAACATTTCACTAGGCCGCCATTTCGTTTCGCCATATTAGATTTTTACCAAAATGTCATCATTTCATCCACTTATGACCCTTGATTTTTGGCCAAAATTTGAAGTCAATTGGGCAGATATAGTCAAAAGCAGTGTTCAAAGTCAGATTGACAAGGCAGTGAGAAAATGAGTAATAGAAAACATTTTCGTGTTTTTTGCTTCCACAAGCGAAAAAAATGGTATTAAATCTAATAAAATATTACGAAAATGAAAATTCACCGGCCAATATCCAGAAGACAGTAGTGGTTCGAAATCTTGGCAGGACAAGTCTATAAAAAGTGTCAAGAGAAAAAAGGGATTTGGGTTCATCATTTTGCATACAGGTTCTTCAACAGGATTTCTCTCAGGTGCAAGTTTACTATTTTCTTCAACATCCAAAAGTATGGACTACCATGATAATATGAACTGTGAACTGTTTGAAAAGTCGTTAAAAGAACAACTGATTCCAAATTTAGATGCTCCATCTTTAATTATTCTGGACAATGCATCTTATCATTCAAGAATATTCAATCAAGAAGCAATAAACAAAGAAGAAATAAACAACCTACTTCATCCTGGAAGAAAAGTGATATTTATGTCTGGCTAATAAAACAAAAACAAAATCCTTTACCCAATATGCTGAAACTAGAACTTCTTTTAATGGCAAAATCTATTAAAAAAACTAACAATATATGCCGTAGATGAAATATTACGGGAAAATGGACATGAGGTTTTACGACTGCCGCCATATCATTGCCAGTTTAACGCAATAGAATTAATATGGGCTGGGGTAAAATCATATTACGAAAAACACGTGAACGATGGTCTTACATCAGATGAAGCGCAAATTGTTTGGCAAGATTCATTAAATTATATTACGCCGGAGTACTGGAAGAAATCTGTGGAACATACGGAGAAATTAATATGGGATTGGTGGAATCGAGAACGAGTTCTAGATGTCGAAATAGCACCAATGATCATTGCGCCATTTGAGGACGACTCAGAAGACAAGGACTTTTTAAGTGATGATGATATTTTTTAGTCTATAATATTAAAAAGTTTCTGAAGGATTATATTGGTCTTTGACGTGTATAAATCATAAATTGCATTATGAATATCCATTTTTGCATTGTAACTTAAATATTTTGCCTTTGGATTTTTTCGTGTACATTTCTTAATCTTCTTCGGAAGTAAATTATGCTTTTTTTTCGTGCACAAGTTTCTGTACATTCCTTATACCGATTCTCAGAGCTTTTGCCACTGGCTCCTGGATATTAGCCAGACTATAGTCATATAGCCATATGAGCATATAGCCAGACCGACAGGAATTGAATGCGAAGATCTACAAAAATCTGGGAAGGAGATTTTTTCGAGATTACAATATTTCCCTTTTACGAGGGAAGTAAAAATAGATTTTTACACAACTAACGATAAAGTGACCATAAAAATATTTTTTGAGACTGGAAAAAAGTTTGGCATTTAACCCCTGTTGACATGTAACAAAATATCACTTTTTATGAAAGTACTTTTTTACCATGGAAAAAAATAATAACTTTTTTCCCGGATATATATACACATAAGTAAAGGTAGATATTTAATTTTAGAATATTTTATTATAGAAAAGTTACATTTCTTTTATATCACAAGTACAATTATCACATGTGCACTGCATAAATGACATTTTCCTTGAACTATTCGGTACAACAGTCGAATTTTCTTGTGTTGAAATTATTTTTTTTTCTGCCGTGGGCACAACTACCGTGTACCATCCTGCCGAAAAAATTCTGGGACAAAGAAGTATCTTTTTAGCACCTAGACTTTCAGGAAAAAGTTCTTGGTTTCAGGTGCCGAAAAAAAAACTGGCACAACAAATCTTCCGGACTATTAGCTTGTTTTGAAGTTATTAGTTTGATTAATTTTGTGACTGACGGACCTGTCAAAAAATATGTATATATACTATATTTAAATGCCCGCGTTAACCACCGAGCAAAAAGCGATTATTTACACGCCATTGAGAGATGGTCATCAAATAAGAAACATCGCAGAAGAATTGCGAATTAGCAAAAACACCGTGCTGTCGGCTAAGCACAAAATTGCAGAATATGGAAGTATTGTTAGAAAAGCCGGTTCCGGTCGCCCGAAAATTTCCAATACCGTTCAAGATATAGAGTTTAATAATATATAGAGTTAATAACTTAATTAATTTTCTAAGAGATCATCGCTTTGAAACAGCAATAAAAGCTAAAGAAGAGGCACATTTTCCTGGTTCGGCTAATACAGCTCGTAGTAGAATTCGTAGTTCGGATATAAAAAGTTGCTGTGCTGCAAATAAAATATTTTTGACTGAAGCGAATAAGCGGAGAAGAGTATAATTTGCTCATGATTACATAAATAAAAATAATATCTGGGCAAACGTAATATTTTCCGATGAAAAAACCTTTCAATCGTGTAACAACGGGAAAATCCGCGTTTGCAGACCTTCCGGTACGAGATACGATGAAAAATATACTCATAAGACAAATCAAAGTAGACGCTTTTCTATAAACGTTTGGGCCTGGATTAGTGCAAGGGGCCCAGGAGTTTGCGAAATAGTACAGGGAAGACTCAATGCACAACTATATTGCAATATACTAAACCAAGTTATGATACCCTCAGTGTGGTGCAGTATATAGCCAAGATTTTATATTTCAACACGATAATGCTCCTATATATAAGGCCCGTATAGTTGAACAGTATTTAGAACAAAATCATATTCGTGTTCTGCCGTGGCCTTCGAAAAGCCCCGATATGAACCCGATAGAAAACGTTTGGGGTGAAATTGTAAAGTTTATGTATAAACACAATTTCCAACCTAGAAATCAGGACGAATTGCGCCAAAGGATAACGGAAGCATGGGATCAAATAATGTAAGAGTATACCAGGACCAGGTCACCAGAGACGACGAAAACTGCTTATCGCCACTTACAACACAAGAACGCTCTCAACCGATCAGAAAATCTTAGAACTGGAAGAAGAACTAAATCAGATACACTGGGATGTAGTGGGCATCAGCGAAGTGCGACGGAAGAAGGAGAACCAAACCACTCTGAAATCGGGTAATATATTCTACTTCCGAGGCAACGATGAAAGCTCCATAGGGGGAGTAGGACTCATGGTACACAAAAGACATGCTAAAAATATCCAACACTTCGAAAGCATAAGCCCGAGAGTTTGCCTTCTGGTACTAAAATTGAACCAAAGATATAGTATCAAAATTTTTATGCGAGTTGCCACATATAGCAAGTCAGCGTATCCAGATTTTAGAGAAATACATAGAAAATGTTAATTTAGGGAAGTGGTATTTTTAGACGAGACTTGGATATTTTCTCATGGAAGTGAACGATGGTCTTAAATCAGATGAAGTGCAAATTGTTTGGCAAGATTCATTAAATTATATTACGCCGGAGTACTGGAAGAAATCTGTGGAGCATACGGAGAAATTAATATGGGATTGGTGGAATCGAGAACGAGTTCTAGATGTCGAAATAGCACCAATGATCATTGCGCCATTTGAGGACGACTTAAAAGACGAGGACTTAAGTGATGGTGATATTTTTTGCTCTATAACATTAAAAAGCATATGCTCCAACAACTACCCACTCAGATGAGGAAATGGAGAACTTCTATGAAGAGATTGATGCAGCATTAACTAGGATCTCAGCGCATTTCACTGTAGTTGTTGGAGATCTATGCATATGCTCCAACAACTACCCACTCAGATGAGAAAATGGAGAACTTCTATGAAGAGATTGATGCAGCATTAACTAGGATCTGAGCGCATTTCACTGTAGTTGTGGGAGATCTAAATGCAAAACTCGGGAAGAAACAAGATGAGACTGAATTCTCCCTTGGACAATACGGAATAGGAGAAAGAAACGACAGAGGAAACCTTCTACTACAATTCCTCCTGCAACACAACCTGTATGCTATGAATACTTTCTTCAAAAAGGCAGAACACCGAAAATGAACGTGGCAAAGAACCGACGGAAGAACAAAAAACGAAATAGATTTCGTAATCACAGATAGGAAAGAAACCATACAGGATGTAACAGTGCTCAACCGCCTCTCAGTAGGAAGTGATCACAGAATGGTAAAAGCAAAAGTAATACTTAATATAAAGAAAGAGAGAAGAATGCTCACAAGGACAAAAAATGCAGGATAGACCACGGTGAAAGACAAAGAAGAGTACCAACGAACTATAGTGGAAAATCTGGGGAACACTGCTTCAATGAGCATAGAACAGCTAAATGATACCATACAAAAATCCGTACGGGAGGCCCAGAGAAAACACTGTTCTAAAGGAAATGGCATAGATGAGAGACTTTCCACAGAAACTCGAAATATGATGAATCGTAGGCGAGACATCCTACAGAACAACACAGACGACCAAGTTGAACGTAGATAGCTGGACAAGGAAATTTCGAAAGCCATTCGGAAAGATACTAGAGAATTCAATGCAAAAAAGCATGAAAGTATTGAAGAATAAGCTCGCAATAGGTAGGACCGAGGTAACTAAACTTGAAAACTCAAGTGGGCAAGTAGTCAGGGACAGACAGGAGATTCTAAAAGTCGTAGAATACTTCTACTCAAAACTATATCATAGCTATGATCAACCAAAACGTAATAAAGATATTCCTCGAATTATAAATCAAGGATCAGAAGAAATGCCAGAGATCACCAGAGAAGAAATTGTTAAGTCCATGGCAGAAATGAAAAACAACAAAGCGCCAGGAGGAGATGATCTGGTTATTGAAGCAGTGGTGGAGGGTGGGGAATGTCTTCTGGAAGCCATAAAGAGCCTATTTAACAAATGTCTTGTAGAATCTACAACACCCGAGACATGAAATAACGCAGTTATCATGCACAAAAAGGAAAACATCGCAGGCCTGAAGAACTATAGACCCTTTAGCTTACTTCCCCATCTCTTCAAACTGCTCACGAAGATTCTCACCAGGCGGCTAACACCCAAGCTAGACCTCTACCAGCCCGTGGAGCAGGCTGGTTTTCGATCCAGGTACGGCACTAACGATCACTTGATGGTTATTAAAACCTTAATTAAGAAATCTGTGGAATACAATAGACCACTCCTGTTTGTTTTCGTCGATTACGAGAAAGCATTCGACTCCATAAAGCACACCGAAATGCTCAAAGCACTTGCCGACTGTCGAATAGACTACAGATATTCCGCCGTAATACAACACATTTACGAGAATGCAACAGCGCGTGTCAGACTGCATGAAGAAACGGACAAATTTAGAGTAGCACGTGGGGTCCGTCAAGGTGATACAATCTCGCCAAAATTATTTACCACTCTAGTAGAATATATGTTTAAGAACATCGAACTGGATGACACAGGCATTAATATTAACGGGGAATACCTCACCCACCTACGTTTCGCCGACGATATCGTGTTGATCTCGGACAGTGTGTATAAGGAAGAAATACAGCTCCGGGAACTCATAACGGCTTCACACAAGGTTGGCCTCAAAATCAACACTTCATTCTACAAATACCTGAGGCATGAAATAAGAATCGGTAGAGATAATCAGACCTGCGAGATTGAAAGAAGAATTGGATTGGCGTGGGCTGCTTTTGGAAAACTAAAACATGTCTTCAAGATTGATATCCCTGTATGCTTGAAGTGTAGGGTGTTTGACCAATGCGTCCTACCGGTAATGACGTAAGGCGGAGAGACCCTGACGCTAACGAAAAGGTCAATAAATAGGGTTCGAGTGGCTCAACGAGCCATGGAACGCTCCCTTCTGGAAATCACGTTGAGAGACAGAGTACCAAATGAGCAAATACGCCGAAGAACAAAAGAGACAGACGCAATTAGGCGAATAACTCATCTTAAGTGGAATTGGGCTGGACACGTAGCCAGAATGTACCTAACGAAAAATGGACTAAGAAAATCATGGAATGGCGTCCTAGACAGGACGCGTTCAGAAACAGAGGGCGTCCCCCAACCCGTTGTACAGACGACATAAAGCACATAACAACAAACTGGCTTCAGAGAGCTCAAGATCAAGATGCATGGAAGCTAATGAGAGAGGCCTATGTTCAGCAGTGGACGATACAGGCTGTCTGATGATGATGATGATGATACCAGAAATCTAGTATTAAGCATGCCACGATATTTGCGAGCATTAATCGATAATAACGGTGCAGCTATCAAACATTAAAAAGTCTTATTTTTATTTTTGTTATAACTTAAAACAATAAACGTTACTTTCATTTCTCCTCGTATTTAAAAAAAAGGTAGAATTATTATTTTGGTGTTTAACCTTTTCACTTCCATGACAACAACGATAACCTATCCTTAATAGATTTTACATACTCTTTATAGTCTAGTAGCTACTCAAAAAACGAGTATTTTGTTGTCCCAGAATTTTTTCGGCAGGATGGTACCTGGTCGCAAATCGGGTGTTATTTCAACACTGCCAAACTTTCTAAACACTTTATTAACGATTTCTGTCCTGTGTGCTACCGATTCATCAGCATACACTACAGCCACTGTTGATGACATCCAACGGCCATGTTTCTTTACTGACATCATGTCTCCCCCAGATTCAACTAAAAGTGTAGCAGTAGATCTTCTGACCTGTGTATGATTTAGCATTTTCAAGTTGAAGAAAATTAGCTACTGTTTCAGGTACCTTATAAAACTGATTTCTACCCACAACCTGGTTTGATAAATTTTCGGCGATTTAGCTGGTAATAATTTTTGTGACTCTACTTTCGTTGCTTCTACTAACTCAGGTAGAGTCAGAGAAAACTCGGAATCAGACATTTTTTAACTGTATATTATTCACAATAACTACTAAACAACCACTAAGTTCGCAATTTTTAAATCAAATCATATAAATAAATTAACAGATATTTGATTACTTTTAAGGTTTCCTTAGCAACGCAGGTCTAATTGTCGTACAACAGCCTACCAGTTTAAAACTTCAAATTTCACATCTATAGTTTTCCGACTTCATTCAACTATTTTCAATATTAAATCATCATTTTTCCCTTCACAGAAAACAATAGTATATTATACACCGGAAATAACTATAATAATTAAATACTATAATAAATAACTAGTTGCAATTACATGTAAATTATCTTAACCATCATTTTGGTGAAAAAAAACCTTTAGCAACTGTGTCATTTACGATCTTTGTCAAGAACCCTCGATACGTATACTTCAATACGTTTTGTAGTAACAAATGAGAAATACTTTCGGTTAGCTTAGCTAAAAATAAATAGATAGACCATTGGTGATATTTTAAACTGAGACAGTTTCAGAACTTACCTAGCCAATTCCTGATATTTAATTACATTCATTTTCAATGTATTAACATCACTCACTTTCTTATTGGATTTTTGAGAAGAACCAATATTTCGTAAATTATGTTGCAGGATTTTCAACTGGGCTCTAAAGAATACCATAACTAAAAGCAATTAAGTATTTTTTATATTAGATATTATCAAAGAGCGAGGATACTTCGAACAGATAATCCAACAAATACCGAAAAAAAAGCTAAGAAACTAAATGAGTCGAAACTTTGCCGTCTATTAGAATAGTTGGGATCCGATTAAAGATGTCCGCATAAACAATGCATTGGATATGACACTCTAACAAGTTGTGCGCTGTTTACTAGGGCACGGCCGCGGCCGTACTGATGCCGCGAGGCGAGACTAGGATTCATCTTGTCTCGTCTCGGCTATGGCTAATCTCGTCTCGGCTTTCTAGAAATGGTGGTCGAGACCAGACGAGATCGAGGTCTTGTCTTGTCTCGTCTCGTCTCGAAAAATATCGTGTCGACTTTAAGTATATTAACCTATCCGGTTAAAGGTTAAATAAGTATATTCATTGAAGATGAAATTTTAGCTATAAATACTCACAGTTTATCAGTGAATCGCGCTCGTTTACAAATTGATACTCTAGCACTTGTGCCTGGACGTTAATACCTCGAAAATTATGTTGATCACAATACATAGTTTATAAAATAATCGTAATTTTGTATCACATCACTCCAACAGTGCTGACTTTCTGTTTGTGTTATTATTTAAAAAATGGTAATTTAAAAAATGTCAGCTTTGATATAATAATTGTTTGACATTTATTTAACTAACAGTGTGATGTTTGCTATACTAAGAACTACGTTTTTATGCTAAATAATAAATATTTCAATATTAAAGAAAATCTCGTTTTTATATATTGTTCTCAATTTTTCTCGCGGGGTATAAGTAATCTTGACCAAAATAGGCTGATAGGTAGGGGTATGGACAGATAGCACAAAGGTATGGACTGATACCACAAAAATAATTTATCTATTTTTGTGCCGATGCCTTCAATTGCGTGTCAAATAAAATGAAGCATTAAATGGCCTTTTTGCAGTAAATACACGATTATTATATAGTTTTCTTACATTTTATTAGGTTTTTGTATGTCCTAAAAAGTTGTAAAAATAATACATACTCAGATGAAAATAGATTCTTGTTTTAAAATATTCTTCGATAAAATTATGAGAATTAAAACAAAAATTATGATTTATTTTTCCCACAACTATTATATAAAATATACAAGATTTTCCATGCTTACAATATCTTGTATAAAAAGTATGAGGAAACTAAAATTATTAAAGAAAATGTTTTAATCGGGTCACAATGAACTACAAATACTATTTAGTTCATTGGCAAGTCATTATTTTACGCTTTGCCGCTATTAAAAGGTAGGCATTGGATTTGTAGCTGAAGGTTTTTGTTTATATGGAAGTGAATTAAAAAACCAATATCCACTAGATTGGTTCGTGTAAATATCATTTCCATGGGCATGTATAATTAGATCCTATCAAATTGTTATTATACTAAATAATACACTTTAACACATGAAAGGTTAATATTAGGTTTTACGGAACTATTTCAAACTAAATATTGACTTAAAATATGAATTTTAAAAATGTATCTGAAATTTTACTTATGTTGCGAACTTGTTACAAGAAAAATGCTTTCGTGGACAACAGTATTAAAAAACTAAGAAGTATCTAGCTTATTTGTGATGCTTTTGATTTACTGCCATGTTTACGTGAAAATTGACCACTATGTGGCCTTGGAGGCGGCAGGCGATGGTATCGCTTTGGATAAAACTTGTCGCAAATTATTACACATTTGTTTGTAAAAACATGATGGTAGAAAAAATATTACAGTTCGCTCAAGCATTAAGGTATATTTTTCACTCCTGTGATTGCAGTTCAAAATTTCCGAACTCGTTAAGATAGACATTAATATTGGCAAACATTTGAAATATTTTTGCTTGGTGATTTTTTTTTGTGGTATATCAGAAGTATTTTTAATATTTTAAATAGATAAGCACCTAAATTTCTTAAAATTGTTTAAAATATATGTTTTTTAATTTTAATCTCATACAACAAAAAAGATTTATTGTAATTTTTAAACGCAACTCCATTTTTAAGGAGCTGACATTGACTGCTTCAAGAGAAGAAATTTTAAAACAAATAATTCGAAGATTTATCAAGAAAATTATAGATTATTCAGAGCATGTTTCTAAAAGCGGCTGTGATAAATTATTAACATTTAGTGGAGTACTATTTGACTTTTAAATTTCACCAGCTCTTAATGTAAGAATAATTCAATCATCAAAAATACTCTAGCTGTTCCATTTATATATTCATGTTTGTTCTTTCTGTTTTTTTTTGAGACATTCTACGCACAGAAACATTAAATTACCTAATAATTATTTATCGTGCACTTGTACATCATGTAGTTAAAAAATTGGTATCAATATGCTTATAATAATAATAATAATAATTATTATTATTATTTTTATGACTTGTTGTCTCACAGTATTCCTTTGGTTCATCAGTACAAAAAATAAAAATAACAAAAAGGAAATGGAAAAAAAACAACTATTGTGTATTAAGAAATGATCTAACGATGCTACATGTTTTCAAATTGACCTATTTTTGGATGTTCCTGTGAATGTCTGTATTTAGTCCTAATTGCGTCAAATGCGGTGTAAACGTTGTTGGGGTGAGACCTTTTACTGATATCACGAGAGGAACAATGATGACTCTTTCCTGTTTCCACAGCCTTTTTATTTCCATTGCCAAGTCGGTGTATTTGGCGATCTTCTCACTGCATTTCGCTTGGAATTAAATAAGTGATTTTCTTTTTTTTTTTTGATTGAAAGGTAATATCGGGTCTGTTTGCCGGGATTGTTTTATCTGTGTGAATGTCAATGTCCCAGTAGAGCTTGTAGTCTTTGTTATCAAGTATGGATGTTGGTGTATAATGGTAGTAAGGGTCTGTGTTCTCCGTTAGTTTGTATGGTGTGGCTAATACTTGATGAAAGACCTTCGCTGCTGAGTTGTGTCTCGCGGTGTATTCAGTTCCGGCCATTATTCTACATCGTTATATGATCGATAAGTTACTCTCTGCTGGTGACATCTCCGACACCTCTCGTCTTGAATGGTTGTGTCCTTGATGATGTGCTTTCGGTAGTTTCTGGTTGCTATGAGTTTAACCTGGATGGCAAGCAAGAAGCCTTCTGTTTCGGGGAATAGCTGCCCTTCTTGTAACCACGTATATAAAAGGTTTTTATGTATATGGTCTTGCTTTATGTGGTATCTGTGTCTTCCGTGAAGTGTTTTTTGAAACTAGGTGTTCATCTTTTCTAGTCGTGATTGGATGTGACTGTGTGCGTCTGCTGCGTGGCTCGTTTGAGACAGGTCGAGCGGTGTATAATTCTTGTCTGCCTTCGCTATTGCCTGGTGGAGATTAGTTTGTTTGTTGTAGAAGAATTTTCTGAGTTCGTAAATTTGTTTTTTATTTAGCGATTGTATATCCTCCTTCTTTTTTCTCTCGATGGTGAGTTTTTCCTTGCATGCGTTGGGATGTAACTTTCTCTGTTTAGTGAATTCAGAGCGTATGAGAATGTGAATGTTTTCTATGTCTGTATGTGATCATTTAATGAGCTTTCGTTAGATTTCAATTTTGTTTTTAGTAGCTTTGTGAGTCTGGTTTTAAATTCTGTCTTGAGCTCTGATTTGATATGAGTGTGGTTAATTTTGGTGCTTTGATGGAAGCCTAAGTATCTGTATGTTTCTTCTTTGAGCATGTTATTTATAGTTTCATTGTTGATTGTTTCTCTCGTAGGGTAGTCTTTCCACTGTCCCCTTGTTGATATGAAGTAGCTTGCATTTACGTTTTTACAATTTTATGTCATCCATGTACAGGGTGAGTCAACGATTGGAAAAAGTAAATTTACGTCGAACAGGTAAAATCTGGAAACAAACTGTTTATGCTGTGGGATATATATGTAAGTCGTGCTCATTTTAAAAATATTTTAAATTATACGGGGTGTGTCAAAAAAGTAGGGCTACTAAAAGTTGTATTTTTTTAATAGGACACTCTATATTTGACTTGATTTTTAAAGTCTACTTAAAATTCTAACACTTTTTTGTATAACATGTTATATGGCTAAAATTGATACTTTCTTAAATATTTAGCTTTAAACAAAAAAAAATTAAATTTGATGCATATCTATGATTAGCAATATAGCGCCTAGTTGTGTTATAGGCATTTTATTCCTAATCATAGATGTGCATCAAATTTCTATTTTTTTCATTTAAAGCCAAATAAGTATCAATTTTAGCCATATAACATGTTATACAAAAAACTGTTAGAATTTTATGTAGAATTTGAAAATCAAGTCAAATATAGAATGTCCCGTTTAGAAAAATACAACCTTTAGTAGCCCTACTTTTTTGAGGCACCCCGTATAACTCAAAATATTTTCAGAATGAGCGCGATTTACATATGTATCCCATAGCATAAACGGTTTGTTTCCAAATTATACCTGTCCGACGTAAATTAACCTTTTTCAATCGTTCACTCATATTTTGACAAGCTCTGGAGGTTTTATTATACCTACTATATAGGAAATATGTTCAGATACATAAAGTTGTAAGGTTTCTCTTAAATCGTAAGAATTTGCTAAGAACAGAAACAAATGAAGGTCGCAAAGCTGACAAAAATTGCTAACTTTGGTTTTTTTTAATGGAACACCCTGTATATTATGCCATGTTTGAATTCTACGGCAAATTGTAGACTATTTGATATAACATACCCAAGATCTATCTATCTCCGTTTCTGAAAAAATTACAGTTTTTCATATGTTCATGTGTTCATATGCTACAGAATCTAAACGATGCAACCTTCAGCCAAACAATTTGTATGCACTAATGTCACTCTATAGCTTAGAAAAAAACTAAGATAGGAACATGCCAACCGTTTTGCTCTGTGTTGTATCGTTTGGGTTCTGTAGCATGCATGCAAGAGGAAAAACCGTCATTTTTCAAATGTCAATATTTCAGGAACCGAGATAGATAAACGTGGGGTCTGTATATCAAATATGACTAGAATTCCCCGTAGAATCCAAATAGGATATAGTATATAGGTGTTTCATTCAAGAAAACCAAAGTCGTCAATATTTGACAGCTTGTCAAAATATGAGGAACAGCAACAACAGTACGGCTTGATGAAGTCCATTCTAGATTGCAAATCTTAGAAAGCTAAAGTTAGAATTTTCGAGAATTACAGATTTTAACAGATGCGTATACCTAGTAGCAGATATCATTTTGCATATTTTGTGCAAATTTATAGTTATATACATAATATTTCGTTATTTTATCATTCACAGTGTAAATGATACATTTTATCAAGCAAACCGAATAAATTGTTTAATGATAATTACCATGTTGCAACGTTGCAAGCGTTTCTACTAAATTATCCGTTTATTATTAAACTAATTATTTTAGTTATTTAAGTTAATTTTCAAAATATTTTATTAGTCCACTTAATTCAAAACTGTATAACAAATAAATAATTTATATTTATCTTTTAAACTGAATACTAAATTATCTTATTAACATAGAATGTAAATTTGTACATTATTTATTTTTATTACTAAATTGTTTAGCAATTGAAAGCAAAACGACCCAATATTCTTGTCGGTCAACGATGACGGCGCGTGTAAATATGTGGTCGAAAGCTGCTTGATTATAGCCGAATTGAACAATGAAGACGTAATTTTTACCTATAGAATTTGATTCCTTTTTGTAAATCTCAGCGGCGTGCATACAATATAGGCCAAAAAGCATTGGCTACCCTATGAAAATGGTTGGGTAATCTATTTTTCTTTTGTCAGAATTTTCTTAATTATTTTAAATTATTATGGCCTTTTTGCTATTTATTTATTTCTCTTTGGGACACATATAGGTCTAGCCCACAAAATTGTGTCCACTATTTACATGTTAATTTAATCGTTAACATACACCTAAAACTACACAGCTACATATTATAATCTATTACTTAACATATTGTACAATATAATTAATACTGGAAAAAAAAACTTATGGCTTAATACCCATTTAGGAAATCGGCCTTTAAAGCTTTTTTAATATTTTTGGAGGACGTACAGAATAAATCAATGTTATCGCAATGAGCATTTGCAGAGTTTAACATTCTAAATATAGGAGAGTTTGCACAGCTATTAGTGTGAGCCATAGTAGGTACAAACGAACGAGTGTTTCTTAGATTTCTTTGAGGAACTGCTACTGGAATTTGGGATAAAAGATCAGTTGAATCGACTTGGCAACAAATAATTTTTTTTCAGAAAAACGATATCATTTATAACCCTGCGATCTGCCAGGCTTAAGAGTTTAAATTCTTTACGTAAATAATTGTAATCTGTGGCTATGTTGTTCCTAAATCCCAAAGATTTTATAAACTTGTTCTGTACGCGCTCCATTCTTTGAATATAGACATCATACGTGGGATTACAAACAGAGGATGCAAAATTCAGTCCACTAAAAACATAAGCATGATAGAGGGTCAGTAAGGTACTATTATTTTGAAACCCTTTCGATTGCCTGTTTATGTATCCCAACATTCTAAACGCATTATTAATAATATTTTCAATTTGTGGATTAAAAAGCATCTTATCATCGAAGATAACGCCTAGGCCTCTTGCTTGGCCCTCTTTACGAAGCTGGTTTGAACTCAAACTATAATTGAAAACCACTTTTTGGTGATTACGGGTAAAACTAATTGTAAAGCATTTTTTAGTGTTTAAATATAGACTATTTGTAGAACAATATTGTTCAATCCTAGCAAGATCTGATTGCAATTGCTGACAATCGACGTTATCTTGTATTACTCTATAAATCTTCAGGTCATCCGCATAAAATAAAAAATTCGAAAATTTGAAGCATTTACTGATATCATTTATATAAATGATAAAGAGTAAGGGTCCCAGATGACTTCCTTGAGGTACCCAGATGTCGAGATAAATGAATCAAACGAGGATTCTGCAACCGTATCGGAGTGCTCCCGATCGGTTAAATAAGATCTGAACCATTTGAGGATTATGCTGTCTACACCAATATCGGACAATTTGTTAATAAGAATTTCATGGTTAATTTTATCGAATGCTTTGCTAAAGTCCGTGTAGATTGAATCGACCTGAAGACGGTTATCCAAACTATTTAAGATGAATTGCGAGTAACTAATGAGGTTAGAGTCAATCGGTCTATTTGCAAAAAATCCGTGCTGCTGGCTATTGATTATGTTTTTAACTAGGTAAAAAATGTGTTTATAGACTAACTTTTCAAACCCCTTTGCAAACGTACAGATCTTAGCAGATCGGTCTATAATTTTTATTGTTACTCCTATCACCAGACTTATGGATGGGCACAACAATGGCCCTTTTCTATACAGTAGGAAAATGGCCCTCATTGAGCGATTGATTAAATAATTTTAGAAGTGGTTGGCATAAACCATTGGCGCATTTCTTGACAAATATAACCGGAATGCCATCAGAACCGGCTCCGTTTTTAGGATCTAGTTCTCTAAGCACAGAAAGAACCTCCGACTCACACAATTGAAGTCGACTCAAAGTCGCATTTCCTGAAAAACTCTCTAACGTTATTAGGTTATTTTTGGCTCAAATACAGATTTAAAAAAAGTTGCAAAAAGGTTACAAACATCATTATTATTACTTGCTGTACAGTTTTCAAAATACACTTCCAAAGTTATATCTGTTTTTCCGCGTTTAGCAGATACAAAATGCCAAATTTTTTTGCAATTTGTGGGAATTTCAGCCTCAATATGATTGATATAATTTTGGTAGTCTTCTCTAATTAGTGTCTTTAAACGGCTTCTAAGGTATTTAAATCACTCAAACTTCCATAAACTTTATATTTATTATGGAATTTATTTTTTTTATCACCTTAATGGTGAAACTAGAAAAGTATGCTGTATATTTACTGTTACGGTAACCAGTTGGAACAAGTTCCGATATTATATTATTTATTCTGTGATAAAATTTTAGAATGTTAGTTTCTGAGTTATTACTATTAGTAAATTATTCCATGGGGAACTGAGTATTAATAGTAGTAACACCTGTAAGTATAATTGTAGTCCGAGGGATGAATAAACTGGTAGTAATGAAATATGTCGTTTTTATTTGTTTAATTTTGAATATATTTAAAGCATATTGCCTAAAGGTAATTATTTTCTAAAAATTGGGGTTTATTAATACCTACATTTGTCTATTTATTTTACCGTATATAATTTATTTTTCTTTTTCTCTCTTCGAGCTCCTATAGCTCTGGCGCCCATAGCCATATTATAAAATATCATTAAAAACATTTGCAAATTTCAATTAGCCGGAGTATTACTAAAATTAAACCCTATCTGAATGTTCTAATTTAAAATCAGCTAGCCGAGTCGAACTCACAAATTTATAATGGTTATTTTTGTCGAACTGGAGAGTCAATAAATAACAATATAAGAAAATACTGAAAATAAAACCTCATATCATGTTTAACAATTAGTTGCGTTTATTTACGAAACACATGTTTCGATATTAAAAATGGTCGCATTATTAAACCGATTTGCAACTAATGCATTTTTTTTGGGACATAAGGTCTTTTGAGAGCGCTTTTAAGTCACTATAAATTAAGTTTAAATAAACTGATGCAACACAGAAGCACTTTTAAAGGGTAAGTAATTTTAAGAACATAGTAATTTATTATTGCCTATTCTGTTTCAAAAGGAGCTGCACGCCAGTGGTAGATCTTGATTTGAACTTTCTATCGTCGTCTTCAAAATCGAAAAACATTTATCCAGTAAACTGCTTTTGACTATCAATTTTTTCATTATTTATAGCTAATTATCTTGGAAACTAAGCCTCGTACGTAAACATTTATAAGGACCTTTTTTTGCTTAAAATCACTCAAAAAATACTTTTGCGAAAATTACTTTTTCAAAAATTTAAACAATTATTTGTTAATAACAATTTTCTGTCCACCCTAGTGGACTTCCACCCCCAAAAATTATTGTTCATGGGCTCAAAATACTTTAAAAAAACTTTGGTAGATGAAAAAGGCAATTGGGACTCCCCTGGCCCCTGCACTAGAAATATTTATATCTCACATATTATCATTACCTGAGTTGATTAGTATTTGAGATGCTTCATTATAAATTAATGTTTGCGCAATATGTGTTATCTGGATAGTCATAGCGATCATGTAATATTCGTCCTTGTTGAATGGTAACCAAAACGGAATCGGATGAGGTTTATGGGTGTCCGCCGTTAAATTATAATGGGTCTTGAAGAAATAACGACTTCTGAGGAAAGCTAAAATTTCACAGAATATCAGTATAAAACCTTATTTATATTTAGATCTAAATACATCAGCTACTTGGTTATATGTTATGAACAAAGGTTTCAGTTTGATTTTAAAAAAGCGCTTATTTCGATTTATCTTTTCAAAGGCTATAATTTAAAAGCGCTGGCTCACTTTTGCACGATAGTGCATTAGGCAAACCGAAACTGCACGGAATACCTTAGGTTAAAAATTTACAAACCAGGCTGTAAGTTTTTTATGATAAGTGCTATCAGTTTCTAATTTTATAGTGAAATATGATTGCTTATGTGGCAGATTTTTAACCAGCAAACATTAATTGTCTTTGTCGGTTTAATCGGAAATGTTAACAACTTTAATATCGATACCTGCAAATAAAAACACTGTAAGTGACAAATCACAATTTTACATTATTGCCGGTCAATTAAATTCAAAAAAGTAAATACTATAGTTTTAATGAATTTTCAAGAACTTAAAAATACATTATAGAAAATAATACCGGTTAAAGCACTAAAGTAAATTTTATAATTTTTTGGGTTAGTTACAGTGTTGTAAAATGATGAGTTTAACGAGAAAAAATTGTATTTGGACATACAATATTGTTGAGGTATTAAATATTATTGCTTAAAGGTATTTCTCATATAATTTATTTAATTTGCATAAGTTATTTATGTGTATTATAAATGTAGAGTACGTTAGTGAAGTAAATGTTAAGTTTTTTTTATATATATATATATATATATATATATATATATATATATATATATATATATATATATGTATATTTATATTTATATATATATATATATATATATATATATATATATATATATATATATATATATATATATATATATATATATATAGGGTGTTAATTATTGTCGTGGACATATTTCAGGGAGTGATAGTACTCGACAAAATAGGAAAACAGGGTGGCAAAGTTTCAATTTTTTTCTCGTTTTTTGCGTTTTTTCCAGTTCCTTCTGAGACAATTAGTTCAAATTTAGAACACCTACAAGTTTATCTTGCGGAACTTTTTTTTGAATCACCCTGTATGATACTGATACACTAATGTTTTCAGCTATCCCCAGAAAAAGAAATCCAGACTATTCAGATCTGGAGATCTAGAGGGCCATGGTTGAGGTCCCCTCGCCCTATCCAACGGTTGTTAAAATTATTATTTAGGACTTCCCTCACCTCTATGCTGAAATGTGCTGGTGCACCATCCTGCATCAACCACATTTGATTTCTAAGAAGAATTGGCACGTCTTCTAGCAATACCGGGAGTTCGTCTTCGAGAAATTGACGATAATATCGTCCAATTAGCCTTGCTAGCAGGAAAAATGGACCTATTAAATAATCTACAATAATGCCGGACCACACATTTACTGAAAATTGTTGCTGGAAATTATTCTCATGTATCGAATGCGGATTCTCTTCTGCCCAAAAATGATTGTTATAATAATAATGGCTTTTGGGCTAGCATTTGTAAGAACCACTGGCAAAAATTTAATCGGAGTGGAAAGTCACGTGGAAGAAGAGCTTGAACCCTTTGGATTGTCTAATAAAATTTTCCATACAAGCACAAATGAAATGTTTAGTGTTGCTGCAATTTTCCTCGTACTGGTAGCAGGATCATTTTCTACTGCAATCAGGACTGCTTCCTTGACTTCAGGAGTCCTAACCGTTCTATTTGCTCCTACTTCACATAGCCGATTATGTACCTTTGCAAATGTTTGTCTATTGGGCACCATGCGATTTGGATATTTCTGTTCATAGAGTCGTCTGGCTTCATTACATGAAATGAATTTCTGCATATTCTTGATTTGTGAATTCAACCATCATTAAACAACTCGAAACAACTACGGAAACGTCAAACAAAAAAATATTTCTTTTAAAATGTCAAATTAAAGAACAGAATTAACAAATGACCTGCCTCAGCCTACTACATTTTTTCCACTTTCATTATTTAGCCTACACTTAATTTGAATCGATGGTAATTATTGCAAATAAGTCGAAAACTGTGATAGATACGAGAATAATGCAAAATACGAAAGAGCTAAAGAAATGAACAAAGAGTTTAAATTTTATATCAGAACAGGGTGCTGCAAAAAAAAGTTCCGCAAAATAAACTTGTAGGTGATGCAAAAAAATGTAACACCCTGTATACTACCATCCGCGATTTTAGTATATTATCGTAGAGGTTCTTAAAAATAATACATGTTCTAAATTTGAACTAATTGTCTCAGAAGAAACTGGAAAAAAACGCAAAAAACGAGAAAAAAATTGAAACTTTCATATATATATATATATATATATATATATATATATATATATATATAAATTTATATATGTTGACTCTTAGTCCTTCACGGAGATGGAAAAATAAAATGTGTTTTCATTCCGGGTGTACATCCGTTCACTACTGCCGTTCTGAAAAGAACAGTTTTGCTGACGTTTCGCTAAAATCACACTTGGCATTTTCGAAGCTTCGTAGTGCAAATTGACATATTCCCTTAAAAGTCTACCGGACGTCTAATAGTGACGTCCACTGGACACAAAAATTGGCGTCATCTAGTTGTGACTTCCGTCGTAAAAACGTTGTTTCTTGTGATAAAAATAGACGTTTTTTGGCCCAATGTAATGCCGTCTTTAAGACGTCGTTTAGGCCTCAGGTCCCAGCTAGTACTAAAGTAGCTACAACTGTTTCCACTACTACTCTTTAAGAGTTTTTACGTATTTATTACTAATAATCCTACTATATTTCAACAAACATTTTAGGTTACACGTTTTGAAGTATTATATATGTATTTGTTACTGCGAATAAGCCTTTATAGTAATTTTCCAAGTGAAGTAATTATATAATAACTACTGCCAAGCAACTACTTAAGGAATTGACTCCAAGGTCGTCATTTCTTTTCATTTACATAATAGTAATTATTCAAAGCTACTGTTTACTAAATTACAACTTTTAAGTATCAGTACGTTCTTGAACTTTGCAGAGACTACTCCATTACATTCAAATGTACTTCTATAACGTATTA
Organism: Kuschelorhynchus macadamiae; assembly: GCA_030620095.1. Classification (NCBI taxonomy): domain Eukaryota; kingdom Metazoa; phylum Arthropoda; class Insecta; order Coleoptera; family Curculionidae; genus Kuschelorhynchus; species Kuschelorhynchus macadamiae. The sequence continues at coordinate 991,507 of JAUTXW010005403.1, forward strand.
CTATAAAGTAAAACGAGTCGTTGCAGAGTAGAATAAGTTATCGTCTACTGCTACTTTAAACTGGCTATTAGCAGTCGTTATTGTTTTGTTGCAACTTATAAGTAAGAATTACAGTAATTATTTACTACAAGTAAACTATTACCTCTTGTACTTGAGGTTCCGGAGATAGGGGGCGCTGGTACGAGATTCGGTCGGTGATTTAATAAAGGACAATGGCAACAATAGAGTAAGCAATTTTTGATTGGTTCGGCCATATTGCTGCTAAAATCGATTTGTTTACTTTTCGCCTACGTGTTGTTTTAGTGTCTCATTTCTATTAGTTTTTGTGATTATTAAAATAAATATTGATTCAAACAAAAAGTTCCCAGCCATTGACTATATGGAGAAATGTATTTAAGCCTGGTTATGTGTAATGACTATGACCGTAAATGTCTTAAGTTTAAGATTACTTCAAGAAAAGTTATTAAATATTGCACATTATTATATTTTGGTTTTATTTTGCTGTAAAAGACAATATTGTTTCATGTCTTAGTGTATATTTTACTTCATTCTGCACCTCAGTTCGAGGTATAAACTCTTTAAGATTAGCATAAAAGAACCTTTATTTTGTAGGCCTTCTTCAGTACATATTACACTACTAAATTCACTTGGCAGACAACTCTCATTAATCACTTGCACAAACATTGTTATTTGTTAAAAATCTAAATGAAAAAGTAAGTTTGTACTAGATAGTTCGAATAGATTGTTAAAGTAAAACATTAACCTAACCCTACATTTATAACTGACGCTGACAGAGGTTGTCAATATAAAAGTAGATTAATTTAGTCATATTTTGAGAAAAACTAACGGTAATATATGTGCCCCCACTTAAACCTTTAGACATTTTGCATCAATTTGGCGGGTGGGCTTCTATTTTCGCCACTGTCCTTCTAAAGTCATTGTAATTCAGTCTACAGCTATTAATTAGTTGTGTATATGTTGTGTTATCGTCTACGAGTAACAAGTTAAAATGGTTCACAATGGCTTCACATACCGTAAGGAAAAAAGTAGCTTTCGTCACTCAACCACATTTTATAGAAAATTAAAAATATCACAACTTGGTAAACTTGGTTGTCATACCTGAACAAAACAACCCAAAGAGGTATTTTAAGGAAACAAAAAATAAAAACGAAACAAAGGGTTATGGTTATGATAGATGGCAGAATTATAGTAGTGACTCAAGTACCGCAGTTCTCCGCATACTACGACACAACGCATTAAACTTTAAAGAACCGGCGGAATGTTCCCAAATCGTAACCGCTTGGTAATAATATAGAGTATAGGTTCAATAAGAACTTTGTAGATAACTTTATTCGTACCACCTTAGTGTTCAACACTTCAGTGTTATTGGATATAAGTGACAGTTGTGTATTTAAAGGCACTTGATGTTAAGTAATTTTCTCAGTAAAGAAATATAGTCATTGGCAGTCAAACTAAAAGTAAAAGTTCAATAGAGCGCCATTGTTTATTTTCATCTCCCCTATAAATATTTAGCTATGATCTTTGTTTTTGTGAGTATAAAGATTAAAAATGCATACAAATTAAACATTACGTTAAAAAAAGAATCGCTCTTTATAATAAGATTTTTAATGATAATTACTATTTAAGCCAAAGTCCAAAATTTTTGAGATTTAAATTGGCCAATATATTTAACTAACATGTCTTAAATATTAACGAATTTTAAAGGCGCATAATATATTATAATATTTTACGACTATCATCAGCATATTCATCAGAAAAATTGCCTGCGTTTTAATTTTAGGTTCTTAGCATAGACAGAAAACTAAGTGAAACGCATGTATCCTACCTCAAATACCAATAACGTATTCTATACGCTCTACACCATATTCCCAATTTGAGTGTTTGTAGTCGCCATAACTGTTTTGTTTGTATTAAAACGAACCATACATATTTTTAAAACGGATTAAATAAAGACAGAAATAAGGAAGTGACGAATAGGGTAAATTATTACTATTCGGCTACTTAAATGGAACTACACAATTCCGTACTATCTACGTCATACTCAAGTCACAGTTAAATGTTATTTACGAAATAGTTACCCTAAAATTGTTCCCCATTTTGGTAATGACTACGCAGTCTCAGCTTAAACAGAACGTCGCGCCACCAAGTTCCGGTTACCTCAATGAAAATACTTGTGATAACAATGACGTATTTATGACTAACTGACTGACTGGGGTGCTACCTAGGTTACAGGAAAATAAATTTTCTCCCCCAGATCAAAGAGTGTACCTCAACGTATGCCTACCCAAATAAATGTTTTGGTTTAAAGTTTCCGCGATAACTCTATTATGGAAAAAGTTTCAAAATGGTGTCATTTCGCCATTTATATATATTTGTAATATGGCCGATATACCACGGCACTACCCCGAAACTGAAAAATTCATCTAAATTCCTTAAATCATCCTCGAGTAATCAGTATAGTCGAATTGTGACCCTCCCTTTTTTTTGAGGTCGATTAAAAATAATGTAATATCACATTGTATTGACATAAAACTATATAATGCTTTACCATCTCCTATGTAACTCACTGCCGTGCAGGAACTAACGAAGATAACTGCTGATGTTAGTATGTTGCAATATGTCACATGGTTTCCATAGATTATTTTAATTTCTGGGTCTGGTGATGAAGCAATTTTTTCATCTTCGCTGCATATTGACTGTAGGAGCTTCCCAATATTTTTTGAGTTAATAATGAATATCTTCGCTATAAGTACCGTAGCAAACGTTAAATTCTTTATTGCTGTTAGTGCTAAAAAGCAAAAATTCGGTATTTAAAGTGTCTACAAAGCTAAAAAAATCCTAGAGTTTACAAGCTATCTTTTATCACAAGTTTCAAAAAAATAGGACTATTTAGGCGCCCGTTCTACCTTTTTTTCTCAGTTTGGCTGACATCGCTACATAATTTTTAAAATCTTTTTTGTTATATCTAAGTCGCTATTTTAGTGTAAGTATTCATAAAACTCTCACGTCCACTTTTAGTTTGTGGGTTCATAACACGGGTTTTTTTATTTATTTTCTTCAAAAAGTATTTTAAAGATGATAGTAATTAAAGTCTATCTGAGACAACATAAAAACTAAATATCCGTTAACAGTCGGCGCTTTCATTCTGAAGCATGGGCGCTGCGATAGAAACTAATGTATTGTCCGTAAATCAATCACATACAACGTATTTTATGGGTTTGTGGGCATAGAGATTATTCCAGTTGTAACCAGCGATGCCAGATGTCAAAAATAAAATTATAGCGTATTGATGCCAAAATTATCGAATTTTAGGGAAATTTGTGGTACAAATTTTGTCGTCGGCACAAGTAAAACACTAATTCGAATATATGTTATAATGATGTATTTGAAAAGTTACAAAAATATACAACTGTAACAAGAAATAATCGGTGGAGCATTGTTACAAGGCCGGCATGGTCAGTTTCGTTTTAACAGTTCCGCCAACTGTAAGATATTTCACATATTTTTAGTGTAAATTAAACGGTGTTTTAAGTTTTCGCGTTTTAAAATGTCTAAATAGCTTTTTTACGCACATTCACTGACTGTTAATGAATTATAGTAAAAATTATGATACAATTCCATAATTATAGTATGTCTAGCATCGCTGGCTGTAACCTATTTGATAATATATTTACTTTGCAATTACGTAGAGGGGAAAAGGAAAAACTACAAATTGAAAGTTTCGTTAAAGATCGAATAGGTAATATGTCATTTTGGAGGCTTTCGGGTATATATATTTCAATTCTAAAATTTATTTGATTTTGCGGGGTTGAGGTAAATAGGAAAGTGGCTAAAAGTCAAATACTTCGTAAAAAATTGAATTGTTCAGAGTGGTTTTGGAATTAGCATATTTCAGTTTGAAACTTGAATCGCAAAAAAAAACCTTAATTTTTGACTAAAATTTCAAATCAATCTGATGAGTATATTTTAAGCTATGTCACGAACTGAGAGACTGACATACGGATCTAGGGACGCTAAAGCTTTAAAATATGTAAAACTTGACAGACTGATTTTTTCACGGTTACATATATTTTATTTGGCCTCTATTTTGTTCCGCGCGCCATTTTTAATTTGAACCACAGTTTTAGTAACTTATATTTATACCACAATTAGTTATGGCACACAATTTAAAATCAGTCCATTAAGTAGTTTTTTCAGGCTGGATTTTTAAATATTTTATTAAACCGCAATTTTGTTACGCCATCTTGGATTCGAACAAGAAATTACCAATTGATTTCCACAAAATACATGATTTCTGTACAAAATTTAAGATTCGTAGGATAAGTGGTTTTTAAAAATTTTTTTTAACATTTTACTAGGACGCCATTTTGTTTAGCCATATTGGATTTTTACCAAAATTAACCAGGACATCCCCATATGACTTAATTTTTGATTAAAATTTGAGGTCGATCTGATGAGTAGTTTTTAAGCTATGCCGCGAATTGACAGACAGACAAACCGACGGAATTGATTAAACATATTTTTTGATATCTAGGAGCGCTAAAACCTGAAAATATGTAAAACCTGAGAGATTTGCTTTTTCGCGATTACAAATATTTTGTTTGGCTGTCATTTTGTTCCTCCATCCTGAATTAAAACCACAGTTTTACTAGTTCATCTCTATACTACAATTAGTTATGGCCCACAATTTGAAATCAGTCCATTCAGTTGATTTTCGAGCTGAATTTTTATATATTTTATTAAGCCACCAATTTGTTCCACCATCTTGGATTCGTACCAAAATTCTAACAGTTGATTTTTACATAACACTTGATTTTTGTACAAAATTTGAGATAAGTTAGATAAGTGGTTTTTTAGTAATAATTTTTTTAACATTTCACTGGGCTGCCATTTTGTTTCGCCATATTGTATTTTTACCAAAATATTACCAGGTCATCCCCATATGACCCTTAATGTTTGACTAAAATGTCAAGTCAATCTGATGAGTAGTTTCTAAGCAACGTCACGAACTGTCAGAAAGACAGACAAACCGACATACGAACCGACGGAATTGATAAAACATATTTTTTGACATCTAGGGGAGCTAAAACCTGAAAATATCTAAAATCTGAGAGATTGATTTTTTTTCACGATTACAAACATTTTATTTGGCTTCCATTTTGTTCCTTCTCTGTACCAAAATTAGTTATGGCACACAATATGAAAATGAAATTAAGTATTTCTTTCATGCTGAATTTTTAACTATTTTATGAAGCCGCCATTTTGTTCCGCCATCTACGATTCTTACCAAAATTGTATCAGTTGTTTTCTATATAATACTTGATTTTTGTGCAAAATTTTAGGCAAATTTGGTAAGAAGTTTTTTAATAATAATTTTTTTTAACATTTCACTAGGCCGCCATTTTGTTTTGCCATATTCGATTTTTACCAAAATGTTACAAAGTCAATTGGTCAGTAGTTTTTTGGCTGTCTCGAACAGGCAGTCCGACAGACAGACTAACGAAATTGAGAAAAAATGTTTTTCGGTATCTAGAGACCCTGAAACGTAAAGTTCTAAAAAATCTCGAGGGGTAATTTTTTCGCGATTACAATACTTCTCTTTTACAAGGTAAGTAAAAACATTGACTAGAATAAAAAGACATTTTTATTCTACGGCATTGGCACTGACTCGAGATCTTTGAACAAGTGCAGGCGATGCAAATATTTTAAAATATATCTTTTTTGTGCATTTTTTGTTAAATCAACGTCTCCAAAAATCTAACCAATTGAATTGCGAAAATAACCAATCAAATTGCTTAATTCTAATACTTATAATGAGTCCACGTTGACTGTGTCGCGATGGTCCGCTGTTTGTACGGGGACCTGTAAACGGAATAAAAGTAAATTTATTTGATATATGTGGTGTAGTAAATTGAGCGTACCCCAAATTTTCCGCTGTCTCAATTGACTTTAGATACACTTTACCAATAGAGAAACTATTTAGACGTTAAGCCAGAGGGCATGTGCGGTTTCCTTCCCCGGGAGTAAATTTAGCCTACCAGTTGAGATTCGACACGAAGGCAGCATTTATATTTGGAATAATTCTTTTTAAAAATCGGTAGCTTAGTGACGTTATGACGTCACAAAGATGGCCGCCAGGCGAAAATCGTAATATATTATTCTAAGGTCCGGTTTCATTTGTAAGGACTAACAGTATCATATAAATTTAGATCTAGCATAAAGCCAGGATCAATAATTCTTTATATGACTGACTCATTTGTTATTATACAGATGTATAATTTTTATTTTAATTATTGGTTGTTGTCTATTGTTTTGTTATTATTATATATGTTTTATGTGTATATTTTTTGAGCCTTTTAATATATAGTTTACTTTTTTTAACATAGTGTCAGTTATTCCATAAGGTATTATAGAACATTTCTATTTTTAAAGTTGCTTTGTCAATGAGACATGTTTTTCCGATGACAATAAAGCTTATTTTGTTTGTTTTGTTATTTGGAATGATACTTATTGAAATTCTGTAGCTTAGTGACGTCACGACGTCAAAAAATGGCCGCTAGGGGAAAATCATACTATACATAGCATATATCATATAAATTTAGATCTCACATAAAGCCAGGGGCAATGTTTGGGAGGATACTTTGTAAAATTCGGTAGCTAAGATGACCGCCGGGCGATTTTCGTTCTATTGCTTTATTATTATAGGGTTTGTATTCGCTTCATTCTATTTAATAAATTTGAATTTAAACATAAATGTTAAGTGTATTTTGAAATGAAAATGCAATGCCATCATATTATTATTTATATTATTATTATATATATAAAACATTGTAAAGAGCATACAGCGTATTATTTGTATAAACAATGAATCATCGTCTGCAACGGCGTCTGAGTCGGATGAAGCGGCGATAACATAATCTCGTTGTAAATGGTTACTACAAACCTGAATTTTACACATATCCGTACATTTCAATGAATTTTTAATACAGCAACATGTCTTTGGCTTACAATGTTTCTTGCAAGAACATAACATTAACTCACGAACATTAAAAGGTGGTGGATCACAGCTCATTCAATCAATATATAACACTGTATTACTTCAGGTGATAGAATGTCTGGCTATGGATCTAGTGCCTTGTTCCATATCATTGTTTGGAAATTGGCTCTTGCTATATGTTTCTGCAGTGTGTTCTGACACGGAGGAAGATTGTGTAATTCCATGTTGCCTTGCTTGTTTTAAAATAAAATGTACCTTAGCTCGTTGACACTTGTAATTTTAGTCGAGTGACTATACAGTTGAAAATTCTTTATGTGTACGCATGAGCTACAGTGCCGCAGAACTGCAAACGCACTCACTGTGTCATAGCCTGTGACGGGGCGTGTAAACCTGGTAATGCTAGACATACATCTTCGCCTATGTTAGCAAACATATCGTTCATATTAAAGTACTTGAACCGATTGATAGTTCCCCTTCTTAGGAAGATTTTACATCCTAGTTCGTCGAAGGCAGGTATAGTTTGCAGTATTGTGACAGCAACATCAGTATCCTCAAAGTGAATAATTACAACTCTAAATCCAGATTTCGCAGCATGATATGCGCGAAGCAATATGCGCGTGTTTGCTTTTTCGTGATAACACTTCAATGATGGGATTTCTGTTTCGTTACTTGATGTTATGGCCGTTGGTTGAGCGGTAAAACGAATTCACTGGCATTGTTTACACGGGAATTATTGCAAAGCGTCGCGTCGTCTATTATATTTTATTATATATCCCGCTGCGACATCTATCCCCGTCTTACCTATAATATTATATTATAGTAATACTTTTTATATTATAATAATACTTATTATATTATATTATTACTGTATACACGAGTCGAGTCATAACAGACATAAAAGAGATTCTGACTACATGGAAAATGTATGTCCGGGATCTTTTCAATGATGACAGATTGGACAAGCATGCATTTCAAGAAGCAGATACAGGACCGCTAATCTTGTAGATCTCCAATTTATGTAGATCTCCTCAAATTGGCTAAAGAAGATCTAAGTTGTTTAATATTATCTATAATTCTGCAGAAATTCCAAAGGATTGGTTCAGATCGACATTCATTGTCCTGCCAAAAAAGCCCTACGCAAAACGTTGTGCCGAATACCGCACTATAATTGTAATGAGCCATATACTAAAGCTGTTCCTCAAGGTCATTCACAACAGAATTTATAAAAAATGCGAAGAAACCCTTTCTGACACGCAGTTCGGGTTTAGAAATAGTCTTGGAACAAGAGATGCTCTTTTTAGTATGCAAGTTCTGACCCAGCGTTGTCTGGACATGAATAAGTTGGTGTATATGTGCTTTATAGATTATGAGAAGGCTTTTGACAAAGTTCAACATACCAAACTAATGGAGATATTGCAGAGTGTAGGTTTGGATCACCGCGATACAAGAATTATAGCCAATCTATATTTGAATCAGAGCGCTTCTGTTCAATATAAAAGTAGTTAAATTTAGTCGTATTTTGCGAAAAACTAATGATAATATATGTGCCCCCATTTATTGGAATTCGGCCTACAGCTATTAATTAGTTGTGTATATGTTGTGTTATTGCTTCATATACCATACGGAAAAAAGTTATAACATTTTCAAATTTATGTATAATTAATTAGCTTATAGTAACACTAAGGCAATTACAAAATTTGGCTGGTTATATAGTTACTGATTTTCACAGTGTTCCGTCACCATCCTGTCGAATAACTATACGAGTTGGATTTTTCCAAATTTACATATCATACACTTTATAAAAGAAAGTTAATAGAATCTTTATTAATTGGGTGTTACTTTTGAAAGTGACATATTTTGAACATATAATCAGTTTTAGTTACTAAGATACTGTCCTTCTTTATTAAAGAAAATAACAATTTTTTTCATTTACAATAAAATATTCTGTTTTTTTTTGGTTTCTTCTATCAGTCCATTTCACTCACATGAATTATGATTAACATATTTACTCTCTTCTTTCTTGTAAATATCAATTTACCACTTTGAAAACACTTGAACTATTAGAAATTGTCAGTTTACATAACATTTTGTTTTCATTTATCCAAGCTGCTTTTCTTTATGTTTGCTTGTATGGAATGTTTAATGAACATTTTGCTAATGGTTTTTCATTATTTTAAGCCAATTAGTAATCTGAAACAAAATTGAACATTATAACTTTGCAGTTAAATATAATAAAATTTAAAATATTAAGACTTTTATGTAAATTACATTTTACATACCTAAATATGTTTTATTCATAATTCATAGGATTACATTTTGTAAAGTATTTTCAACTTCTCTAAATTTGTTTTTATTTTGTTTACATATATTCGGAATATGCCTGCCTTTTTCTTCTGTCACTATGGTTTCATTGGTTTCTTATTTTTCGGTACCCAGCCAGCTTTGACAGTGTCGTGTTTTTTCATTTCAGTCACGATTTTGGTTCTGCTTAGTGGTAATTCGCCATCATTATTCGGAGGACACCGAATATTATCGGATGGTTACTCCCTTATACTAGTGGCGCCAGCAGTGGACTCCACTGTAATTAATATTTTATTTTATGGCATTAGGTTGGCATAAGTCTGCAGTGAGGAAGAATGATGGAGGGGAATGTCAAACTTCTTCGAATTTTCTGGAGATAATTTTCTTGCCCATTTCTATTGGCTCTCCTTAGAGGTGCAACATGTGTCCGGCTTTATAAAAGTGCCTTAATGGACCAGTTTTTTAAAGTACTGAAAGTATGTCATGAGTAGTTTCTTTTAAAGTGCAGTGCTGTTGATAGCCTAAGGTCTATTTATGGACATCATCTGGCCCTAAATTTTGGTCCCGTCTTGTTTGGTTCCACATTTTATCAACCACGTGAATGGCGTCCTGAATTTTGTTTTGGCTGTCGGTCCTCGAGAAGCCTTTCTAGATGTCTGAAAATTCCCTTTGTTGGTGACCGTTGATGTCGAAGGAGCCCTCTAGATGACTAGAGGTAAGGCAATGTCTTTGAATAGTTGTGCTGTAAATAACTTGTTTTTGCACATTACATGTCGATTTTATTTTAAGACAAACAATCGTTTGTAGGGTTTCAGGTTAAGAATTCAAGATATGGTTTTGGGATATAGTTACAAGTTTATGATGTAATTTTTGGGGTACATAAACCAAGAGTTCTACAATGGTTTTGGAGTTTCTTCCTGTAAAAGTACGAGGAATTAATTCTTAATTTTTATATTTATAAATTTTATATAAGGTAGTAGAAAGGAAGTAAGTAACCTATTTTTTGTAAAACAGCCTTGGCGAAATGCTTTATATTTTTATAACTTTTTCCTTGCGGCAGTGTGGTAAAAAAAATTTCATGAATTTTTGATTCTCTGTGCGCTATTTAATTTAATTTTCATATTTACATATTTGTGACATTTCGCCAGATGTTCACAGGTTGATGATATAATGGTAATAACGTTCTATCACATTTCACATATTTGATATATTTTATATATATTTTACATTTTCTTGATTTATTTTTTTTATATCGTAATGTCAATTGAATTTTTGAATGTAAGCTAAATTTCACATGTCAAAAATTATTTTATAAAACAACTCATAAAAAAAACAAACTTAAAAAAAAACAAAAGATCAAGGTATCATTAAAATTTGACAGTCTGCACTTTATATAGTGTTTTATTGAAAAGCCCCCCCAAATCTTTATTTTGTCTGCATTTAAATATCAATATAGATTTCTTCCTAATTGAGTCACAGTCAATTAGGTGGCGCCCATTTTAATTTCTAAAGGTGTACCCGAGAACCTGCAACCTACAGCTCTCCGAAAAGATGACTGGCTGCCGTTCGCATGTATTGGTAAGTTCATAAGGACTTTACGCCATAAAGTAGCTTTCGTCACTCAGACACATTTTATTATTATATTATTATAATTATAGCCAATCTATATTGGATTCAGACCGCTTCTGTTCAAATAGGAGATAACCTAACAACAGAAGTTGCAATTCGAAGGGGTGTTAAGCAGGGATGTGTGTTGTTACCACTGCTTTTTAATATCTATTCCGAACATATTTTGTCGGAGATTTTGACTGATGAAGAAAAAGGAATTTGTGTAAACGCATTATCAATTAATAATATCCGATACGCCGATGACACTGTTTTACTTGGCAGCTCTCTAGAAGATCTCCAGTGGTTGCTGACACGAGTTCACGAGGCCAGTAACAATTATGACCTTAACATGAATATAAAGAAATATATAAATTCATGATAGTCAGCAAAGAAGCAATCGATGATAATGTCCAGATTATCCTGGGAAATGAGAACATTGAAAGAGTTACCCGATAAACTTAAATTGGACACTGCTTGGGCTCGAAATGGAATATTAGACAGGAAATTAACATTCGCATCGAAAAAGTACGAGCCGCCTTTGTTAGAATGAAAAAAATTGCTAACATGCCGACAACTCAGTTAAGTGTAAGGTTACATTTGGTAAAGTACTATATATTGCTTTATAGTATGGAGGGGTGGACATTGTTAAGTATACATTGTAAGTAAATCGAGACGTTCGAAATGTGGGTTTACCGACGGCTGCAGAGGATATCGTGGATCGAGAGAGTAAGCAATGTTGACGTCTTTCGCCATCTCAACACAACAACTGAAGTCCTGTTCACTATAAAAAAAAACGGAAACTGGGAAAGATAGAAGAGCGACGAGCGCCAGGTTGAAGACGCACAACTTGAGTATGGCAAAAGTTCTAGATCTCTTTTTCGTGCAGAATGAGCGCCAACCTTCGGTAGAAGACGACATTCAAAGAAGAAGATTACTATATCATTATATTACCTATATTATGTATTTTATCATAGTATACATCTAGAGTAACATATTCTCGTACTTAATTATCTGACAATATAACGGAATTTGCCCGGCGGCCATCCTTGTGACATCGGGCATATACGGACAAATCGCGAATTTAGGTGGCCATAATTCGATATTTAAAGTTATAATTTTTCTTCACACAATTTTGTGAAAATCGCCTAAATAAAATTTAGAAATTAAATGTAGTTTTTGCCATTGACTTCTCATGTTTGTGAGAATTAAAAAAAGCAATCAAGTAATAGGTATATGCATTAGGTAAACAAATTTTATTTTTAACAATATATAAATTAATCGTGTTTATGAATACATAAGTGTTGCAGTTAAAAATCATCACTATCATTATCGATATTATCGACCTCATCGACCTCATCGACTTCATCTTCATCATCACCACTACAGATCGGTTCCATAATTACGATCAAGTAACATGCTTAGTACTGCTTTATTAAAAGTCATTCTGGTTTTCTCTCTAGATTTCCGAATTAGTTGCAAGCCTTGAGGTTTTCAAACAAACAAACAAACAAAAGTATGCTTTATTGTCGCAGAAAAATTTTACAATTTTATGGACAAAGCAAAATATACCTAAAATAAGACATATCAAAACATTAATCGAAAAGAATTTCGATAGGTCAATGCTGTTTAAAAATGTAAATTATCAATTTACTAAATTTTTCCTTGAGTGAAACTGTCGAAGAATTTTGTAACTTTTATGTCCAACTCCAACAAATGATTGAATGATGTCAGAGGCATGTATCAACAACTTGTGCACGCTGGCGCTCATTCTGTACTAGCTGTAAAGAAAGATAGCTCTCTTAGCAGTTTCTATGCAGTACTTTTTGAAAGTCTGTTCATTACATAGTAACCACATGAAATTACACTAAGTATCTTCCCAAACCGTTCTATTAGTTCTTTGTCAATTCCAGTTATCTGGGCGACTAAAACCGGATTTTTCAAAAAATTTTTGTCGGTATTCCCGTCATTACTATTGCCTCCACCTTGCTTTGCTTGCTCAACGACAAGACCCATTTTTAAGTAAAAATCATTTTAACTATTTTCTTCTTTCTTTCGTTCACCTTCTCTTTAGCCTCTATTCTTCTAGCCTCCCAACTTTGAATCTCAAGTTTATATGCAATATATAATAAATATTCGTAACATTTGAGATTGGCATGTAATACGGAAATACCATATTTATATGTGCTTGTATCACAAATTCTTTATTGCACTTTTGATAAGTAAGTCGTTCATATCTTTAGAACTAGCTTTGCAAACATTACATGACTGAGTACTAGTAAGGTATCTGTTAAAATATTAAGAGTTTTACCTTCTAATATTGTGCATATAGGAGTGTGCACGAATGTTATCTCCTTAGTGCCTATAGAAACAATTGTGGGTAAAAGATGTGAAATTTGATTTTGCACTATATTGAATTCTTCTTTTACATTGTCGCCCGATTATTTTTTTAATTTAAACAAAATTGGTCGGCAGTACTTGATAGACGTTCTTCCAAAATATTTTTTTATTTACTCCTTCACATACAGATACTTCGAGGGGCAAAATAGTACATACAATTATATTTAAATCTGTATACTGTGAATTGCTTGTAAAATTCTGCTATTGGGTTATGTACCAGCAAATAAAAGAAGCAACTAGTGTATTTTAGTTTTATGCTCAAAGGATTTTGCAAAAATAATCATACATGTTATAGTATTCTTAAGAAAAGAAAATGAAATAAATAATACAAGACGGCCAACCCAATACAAGTTGAAGGATACAAGCGATTTGGTTGAGCTACAAAATATTAGATTTATTTATTTTATTTGTTTATTTATTTATTTATTTACCTTACATGCCCTACAGGTTTAAAAAACCCAATTACAAGGCACGAAGTACACAATTATTACCTTTTACAGACAACAGTAAAAAAAATAAGCAATAATACTCTATGAACTAAGATAATCTAAATCTAAATATAATATGTAAATTAACACGACAACAATATATATTTAATTAATAAACATTTAAGACGACAACAATATGTATTTAGTTGTTGAAATATGAACAGGTATTTAACTATAAATAATTTCTCAGAAAAAATGAAATAAGTTTATGACGAGATGTAGCTATTTAATGCGGTAAAATTTGCTGACAACGAGATGTTAAAGAAGTCGATGTTGATATACTGGTTATAGGTTTCGCACATAAGAAAAAGTGGGGAGTACTTTAGGATATTTGTTCTCGGAGTAGATAGATAAAAACATAAAAATTTAATCTAGACAAAATATTAGGAGAGTCGATCGTTAAGAATTTTGAAAAGAGTTGTTGTTATGTTTTCAGCGATGAAAAACCGATTTTTTTTAGAAGTTCCTCTTGTGGAAATCCCTGCTCGGGATAGACCCCATCATATTTTAAGTTAATATATTTAAGAAATTTACGCTGTACCTTTTCCAAATTGTCGATATGAGCATTATAGCCAGGGGCCCATGCAACACCGGACCGGCATATTCTAGTTTAGACCGAACATATAATTATACAATAATATAATCGCTTTAATGTTATGAAAATCCCGAGTGCAGAGTTATATAAAACCATAGAGTTTTGAGGCTTCGGATATAATTGTATTTATGTGGGAAATACAAGAAAGCTTAGTGTCGAACGTTACTCCTAAATCCCGAAAGTTTTGGACGTGGGACAGAGTAATGTTATTTAACGTATAATTGTAATTAGTAGTAATTGGCTTAGCTGAAAAATACATTATGTTGCACTTTGCAACATTGAGTTATAAATTATTTAATATACACCAATCGCTGACTTTCTGAAGGTTTGATTGAAGTACTAAGCAGTCCTGTATCTTATTTATTCGATTATATTATTTAACATCATCAGCATACAACAAAAAATTAATGTCCAGTTTACATCATTTATGAACATGTTGAAGAACAGGGGCCCTAACACAGACCCTTCAGGAACACCCGATGTTGAAGCGTAATGACGTGAATTAGAGCCGTAAATTTCGACATATTGATAATAATAATAAACAAAGATTCGGGCAATCCAAAGGTGTATAGCTTGTTTATTAAGAGGCAATGATCCACTCGATCAAAAGCTTTGGTGAAATCTAAATAAATTACGCCTGTCTGACAACCGTCATCTATTACTTCGGCTATGTCTTGTGTTACAGTGATTAAATTCGTAGAAGTAGACCTGCCTTTATAAAAACCATGCTAAGGTGGAGTTATTAAATGTTTTATTAAAGAAAATATAACGTCATGAAGTAAAAATTCAAATACTTTACAAAAGTTACAAATTATTGATACAGGCCTATAATTACTTATTTCTGATCTATCGCCTTTTTTATAGATTGGGCTAACTGGGCGAATAAGAAATGCTGGAAGTAAATCCGGACCAGTTGTACATTTTGGTTTTAGTTTTTTTAGTTTTTTTTTTAGTTGATATAATGGGTGTTTCAAAAAACTTGGCCTTTTTATGGAATACACTGAGTTTTATAGCATATTTGAATTATCCATTTGAAGTAAGTATTTTTTGGGAAATATCGGGTTTTTTACAAAGAATAAAAGGCACTGAGGTAAATCAACGAAATAATTTGGATAATAAACTGCAAATACAAATTCCAAAAACAACTGTAAATATTAAACAAACATTTGAGAGGTCTCGCTAGAATAAATCTGCAATCTCGAATAAGAAATGCTGGAAATAAATCCGGACCAGTTGTACATTTTGGTTTTGGTTTTTTAGTTGTTTTTTTTTTAGTTGATATAAAGGGTGTTTCAAAAAACTTGGCCTTTTTATGGAATACACTGAGTTTTATAGCATATTTGAATTCTCCATTTGAAGCAAGTATTTTTTTGGGAAATATCGGGTTTTTTACAAAGAATAAAAGGCACTGAGGTAAATCAACGAAATCATCTGGATAATAAACTGCAAATACAAATTCAATACAAAAAAAGTTTGTTAAAAGTAGGCTGGTTAAACGGATATGGAGAATTTTAGTCAATCACCAATGAGTAAACAATATATATGAACCCACTCCTTTAATTTAAAAAAAAAAAACAGATTATTTATTTTGGACAAAGTTCGAGAACGAAAAAGAAAGAAAATAATTAGGAAGAGGAAATAAAACAAAGAAAGCTACAAAGAGTTAATGTTAAAGAGAGAAAAGAAATAAATATAAGAATAAAAAAAATATAATCAAATTACCACAGCAAAAATACACTTAGAACAGAAGTTTTTGAAGAAGATCTAAGACAAACTTCAGATATATTTAATGCAGAAGTCAAAAGGAATAAAAATTTAAGTCAAGTATTTTGGCTATAGAGTATAAATACAAAATTAGTAATGATGAATTGTTAAATGAAAACGAAAATGATATAGAAAAAAATTAATACTCATATAAACAGGAAAATTAATAACAACAAATATAATTTAGAACATTTTTCTAACTTTTAATATACAAGCTAGACTTTTTATGTAAACTTCTACTGTAGAGAAGAATAGTAGTTCTACATTTTTAAGAAGAATGAAGTACATATCTACGAAATTTTGAAATGTACAAACTAATTTAAATGTTTAACCAACTGCTTTAGCTTAATATAAGGACTTTGGAGGCACAAGAATGTAGAGGTAACTGAGTTTGGAGGTTGCATAACTTTGAGGGAGGCGCATTCTTCACAACAACATTTCGAATTCTGAGGACTATATCATTCGGCAGTCCTGGCCGTGATCGATGAACAAAAACCCTGAAGCCATATCATAAGGCCACATTCTCAGAGGTATTTGCATCAATCCTCAACTTCACAACGTAATGCAAAATTACCATCCTGTAAATAACGGCTAGGTGAAAGAGTGTAACGTATACTTTGTAGCTGCGTCATGAATCTTAGAACCCATTTCCGGTGAGTGCTGGTCCAAGATTGCAATAACGAACAAACTGATCTTAAGTTACATCATCTATGTTTCCATCTCTCGTAAAAGGAAAGCAAAAAGTCGTCGAAAAGTTGATGAAATGTTAAAAAATTATTGGTAAAAAACTATTTTTTCAATTTATCTGAAATTTTGCACAAAAACTAAGTATTAATACGTAGAAATGATCCAAGGCCCATTAGCTATATAGGTTGCCTCGAGCGATCTTGGCCTATCCCAACTCGGTATGAGCGATCTACGTCACTCGGCGATCGGCTTGCTTTAGCACGGCATTGTCCATATCTCTTCTGTATGCGTTTAATTACAGATATTAATCTTTTTTGTTCAAAATTGAAACTTTTTTGTTACAATAACATGCAGCCTTCAAAATATAAGTTATTATAATTTTAAACTTATGTTTAGGGATGTTGGTTCAAATTTTAACCAAGTTCTTTTGCTGAATGCATTTCAAAAAGTTCGCATCGTATTTGAAAAAATATGATGTATTTTTAAAGTCTCAAAAAAATATTCTTGTAAAAAGTTTCAGCATGACGAATAGTTGTATAACTTTAGAAAAATGTAATGTCCCAGTAGTGTGTTCTCGGTCTTGGTGATAATGGTTAGAGATAAAGAAAAAGTTTAAATATAAATATTAGCATATAGGATGCCTTATACACCTACTTAAATAGTTTTTCATATATGAAACACCCTATATTTTATTACATTTTTAAATTTTATTTTAAATTCTACATCTACTTCATATATCGTCCATAGGCCTCAGTTTAATTGTTTTCGAGATATTGACCTTTAAAAACTGGGATATTCAATTTTGAAAAGATGTCGAGTGCAAAACGGTTCAAATTAGAGCAAAACAGTATGCACTTTCTTGATTTAGTTTTTAATAGTCTACTATATATTTCTTCTCTATTTCTAACCGGTACCAAGATATCAACTGGGAACACACTATGGGGAAACCTTATGTATATTATAAGTATTTTGCATATTTTATTAACTATAGGTATACTATTTGCAGTAAACACAGTTATTTAGCTGTTCAAACACCTTTTTTAATAATAGGAAATAAATCAGCACACAATTTGTGCTTAAACGGTAACAAATTAAAAATTCAGTTAATAATTTTTTCATTTTTTTACGCAGCCTTTTTTGGGGGTTTACTTCAGAATGGCTTCTTTCTTTACTTTTTTTTTCTTCGCCAGTCAATTTAAATATTTCATTCTTATAAATAACCTTTATCTTAAGAACACTGAAATGTCCTAAAACTTTCACTTGAAGAAGTAAAAAAATACTCTGAAAAACACTACTGACAACTATCGCAACGTCGCCTTCGCCCGTTAGCTATTCATCGAGGTAATCTTAAGGTTAATGGGCGTTGGAAATCATCTGGGAAAATTTTGGTACGATTCCAAGAATCCTGGTAAAATGTTAAAACATTATTGCTAAAAAACTACTCACCTAATTTAACTGAAATCTTGCACAAAAATTAAGTATTACATAGAAATAAACTTTTAAAATTTTGATGCGAATCCAAGTTGCGACACAATATGGCGGCTTAGTAAAATATTTGAAAAATCAGCATAAAAAACTACTTATTTCAATTTTTGTGCAAAAATTAAGTGTAGTAAAGAATTCAAGATGGCGGAACAAAATGGCGGCCAAATAAAATGTTTGCTATGGTGAAAAGAAAACCGTTCGAAAGTTTTACATAGTTTCAAGTTTTAGCATTTCTAGATGCCCAAAAACAGGTTTTCTCGATTTCGTCTGTCTGTTTGTTGGTCTCTTTAATTAACACCCAATATGGCGAAACAAAGTGCCGGCCTGTTAAAATGTTAAAAAAATATCACTAAGACACTAGTTACCAAATTACTTCAAATTTGGCACCAAAATTAAGTGTGGTATAGAAACGAAATGAACTGGTAATATTGTGATATGAATCTAGAATGGCGGTCTAATAAAAGTTAAAAAATCAGATAAACAAGTAAAATTGTGGTATGAATTCAAAATGTCGGATCAAAACGAGGACAAGTAAAGCAAATTTACCGATTTTTTAATCTTGGTGGGAGGCTAGTTAAAGAACCTTTCTACGCAGGTACTGTGATTTTATCGTGCTATCATCCCGTACCATAGAATAAATGGTTCCACGGTACATTAAAAAAAAATTCAGAGTCTGTTGCAACCGCCGCTTGTCAAGATCCTACGAAGATTTAGTAAAAGAGAAAAGGCGTTTATTTTGAGACGTTTCTTAATTACCATCTAGTATAAAAAATAGGAAAGTTATTTTACCCCTTACTGTATATTTTATTTACCAACAAAGATACTTTGCATTGAGAATATTAAATTCTTTTAAAAAAATTGCATCTAAATCGTTTTACAGACTTTTTTTTCTATATTTTGGGTATATAACAACATAAACAAGATGGCAACTTCTTATAAATATTCCTTTCTCATTTGTTTTTGTGAAAACGTGGAATAACTTACCTTTTTCTATATCATTTCCAAATGTCTTACATATTTCCGTAACATACAAAGGCATACTGATCAAGTACAAACCCATATTCGTAAAAGAAAACACTCTATATACGGGCTGCGAGAACTTCGACTGAGGCGACTCTTGCCTATAAATACCTGCAAATACCAAAAAAATAATACAAACCCTAAAAAATTGGCTTTGTGACGTCATGATTTTGATATTTTTACGTGGATAATGCGTCGAAAGAAATGGCCAAATTTTCAATTACTAGAAGCTATATAGCCAACAGAAACATAATTGCTGGAATAAGTTCTCAAGAAAATTAGTTTATTGAGGGTTTGCAAGAAGATGCAGCCCAAGGAGAACTGAATTGGTTTTGATAGACCATAGGCGTCAGCATAATGGCTTTGGTTTTGTGTTTAAATTTTTATTGACTATTTCACAGAAGAGAATTTTTATCGTAGTTTATAGGATTCTAAAATATGTTTTGCCCAGTGAATATATTATAAATTATAAATATATATAGGGCCCGCTAATAGCAAAAGATCTTTGTTATATTAAGAGGATTGAATATGCTGTGTGAGCATAGCCACTCACGTTAAGCTAACAGCTTAAGGCAACAAACCTTTTTTTCGTAACACATTGCACTTTAACAATGACTTCTGTCCTCATTTTGGAAACTAAGTATTTAATTTACAAGAATATTAAACAAAGAGATCAAATAAATGATGGTTAAAACATTAACTTAAGATTTTTTAAGGTACTTTCACGATCAATATTTACTATCTCTCGTAAACTTCTTTTTTTTATTATTTTTAGCTTCCTGGCTACCTTTCAGATGTCTCTTCTGTTTGCTATTCCTATTAAATTTATTTTTAAAAATATATTTTTTATTTAGTCCTATGCGTTCTTATATTCTTTTTACTTCCCTCGTAAAAGGGAATTATTGTAATCGAGAAAAAAGCACCCTTCGAGATTTTTTCTGATCGTTACGTTTCAGGGTCCCCTAGATGCCAAGAAACATGATTTCTCAATTCCGTCGGTCTGTCTGTTCGCGGCGTAGCTAAAAAACTACTTACCCTATTGAATTCAAATTGTGATAAAAAACTAGGGGACATATGGGGATGATATGGTACAAAATGGCGATCTAGTGAAATGTTAAAAACATTATTACTAAAAGACTACTTATCCAATTTATATAGACTTTTGCACAAACATTAAGTATTATGCTAAAATTAAATGGTAACATTTTTATACGAATCCAAGATGGCGAAACAAAATGGCGGCTTAATAGAATATTTAAAATATCAGCCTGAAAAACTACTTAATGGACCGATTTCAAATTGTATGTCATAATTAAGTTTGGTATATTTGTATTCGCGAGAAAAAATCACCCACTCAGGTTTTACATATTTTCGGGTTTTAGCGTCCCTACATGCAAAATATATGAATTCCGTCGGTGCGCCTGTCTGTCGGTTCTGTCGAAAATTAAGGGTCATGTGGGAATGACTTGGGAATATTTTGGTAAAAATCGAAGATACCGGAACCAGATGGCGGCCGAGACAAACGTTAAAAAATTATAAGCAAAAAAACTAATTATCCAATTTTCTCAATATGCATACAAAAAACAAGTGTTACATAAGGATGAACGCAAAAAGAATCTTATTCAATTAAATATGATATAGAGGATAAACTTGTAAGAATTCAACATGACGTAACAAAATGTGGTGTGGGTCAATGTAAAAAATACGTTCTGAATTCATTTTAAATTATGCCCAAATATCAAGTAAGGCTTAGGTAGAAACTGATAAAATATTCAAAATTCAAAATGTATTACATTTCGAGAACTACAATTCGTATATTAAAATCTAAAAAATAATAAAATTGTGCGTCAGCACGTGACATATATATCAATCAACAAACTACATCACACATATACTTAACTATTTAGTATACAATGTAATCATATGTACTGAACTAATTAGTATACAAAGTAGTCAGTTTTCAATTCACACACTTACAAAGCTTTAGTCAAATTTAAGAATGGATGGTTCTGGTTATTAATTCAAAATGAAAGGTCGCTCGTAAATGATAATAGTCGAACACATTATCTAAGGTTCCTCAAATAAACAACAAATTCATTTATGAAATAAAATGAATCCCTAACGAGCATTTTGGAGAATAAAACAACGGTCGCTTGGAAGTCAAAAAAAGGTCCCTTAGTAATTATGTCTTCGAGGTTAAAGGGAACTTATTCCTTAAGTAGGTCAGAATGTGGGACTATAGTAGACATTTTTTCAACATTTATTCCACAAAATGCTCTTTCTAACATCCATTCACGTGGTGAAAAGAGAAAGAAAATATATTTTGCAATTTTATTAATATATTAAACAAGGAACACGGCATAAAAAATGAACGGATTGAAGATTCAAGTTCATATCAAAAAAAAGATGTCTGCCTGTGAAAAAAATAAACAACTAAATCACCGAACATATACGCTCTAACATAAGGAACTTAAAAATGTACCTTCTCGGCTACTCCTGGTAGAAAGCTACTTGCGCCTGAAATTTTTTCTTTTAATGTGTATATGATAGCTCCAAAAATAAGTCGCGCCTACAAAATATTGCTTTTTTATTGAAAAAAAAAAGTATAATTTGAACATTTTTAGGTTACATTTTCCACTAGTTGTGAACCTCAAGGTAAATCTGTGTTGAACTAAAGTGAAAATTTCTAACAAATACGACCTCGAAGTCCATTTTTGTACAATTTGTCCTGGAAGGTAAATTTAAATAGTTACAATGTTGGTAATCTATCGATATTACTAACACTATTATCGATAATATTTTTTTCGATGTTAGAACAAGTCAGTATTATTAGGTTGAGAAGTAACGTTTACACTGTGACTTTACAAGATACTCGCCAGCTAGTTCAATAACACGAAGTTTTAGGTCGTTTTTTTCTTGTTAACGTGGTTCGAAAGGTTTTGAAAACATTTTGTTTTTTGTTGAACCGTGCCGTCATACGTCTCCCGTATTTGTCTGTTTTTAAAAGCATCTCGGAGAACGGTTTTAACCTGTCATCTTTGTGCCTCTTCTCGTTTTTACCTATCAGCATATATTATACACGTTGTCCCATATAAGAATGCACACTACACAAAGGAATCTCGTAAACCAGAAGAGATACAAGGATGATTAAATTAGAGAAAAGTTGCGCCTTGCTCAGCCCTACCGCGTCATTTTTCGAAATCTGAAAAAATTCTATTACTTCCAAAGATATTTGCAAAAAACCGTATTTTCCCGATTTCGTTTTAATTTTTTTTCTGGGTCTATTTGAAAAGATATGACAATACAAAATTTTTATTCCCATTGCTACTTTTCTTGCTATACAAGTTGATGTTATTGGATTTTCAATCTGACGTTTCGTTTCCTAGTAATCATCATCAATCAACTTTGTTTTTTTAAATAAATCATTACATTTATCCGACGTTTGAGAAGAAAAAACCATCATCAATGTTATTTGATAATAATTACGAAGGAACGAAAAGTCGGATTAAAAATCTAACGTCATCATGTAGGGGAGAAAAACTGCATAGAGTGTGAATTTTATGTTTGATTAGAGAAAGAGTGAGGACTTTTTGAACATAAGATTAAATAAGATTGTTTTAATTTATTTTTTCTTACTGTATAAATTAAAACATTTTATTTTTTGGTGATAACATTTTGCTTACTTGCACTAGAAATAGGTTTTAGATTCACAAGACGCAAATATTCTTAATGTGATAATCATCATATTATAATTTATTGATTGCGTCTTGATCTCGGGTTGAACTAAATCATTTCGAGGATCGTTTGATGTTGAGGAAATTTTCAAATGATTTATAACATTACTTTTTGCCATTTTTTTAATGTTTCTATGATACTCTGAAGAATATCTATATGGTTTAATCACACCTTGTTTATTTGTTAATAAATTATTTTGTTAATGTTGAAGTATAGTATTATGACTTTAATAACAGGAATATTTTTCTTTGGAGAAATTATTTTAACTAGTTAGCAACCAACAGTTCCCGCTTTTCTTACAGGTCAGAAAAAGTAGGAATGTTTCCTTCAAGGTTATTAAAATGGTTTAAAATTGGTCTTGTTTCTTATTAAAAAAAGCCTAGCAGTCCAACAAGGATTTTAAAAGGCTAAAATATCTAATATTTCGCCCATATTTCAACGTTAACCATGAAGACATTATTTGAGGTAGGAACTTGGAACTTAAATCTATTAAAAATGCCTTCGAATTCGGAGGAAATTTTTTAAGTTGGGTTAAAGTAAGAATGCCTTCTTCTTTGCCTAAAATATCTTTCGTAGCTAAAGTCATTTTAGTATGTAATTATTTGGAGATTTAAACCATTAAAATGGACGTTAAGGTATTGAAACTTCAAACGTAAGTAAATATCCACTGTTCAACCAAAAGTTATAACCTCTTAGATTTAATGTCAATTAGGACGTTTTTAAAGACAAAAAGGGGTAAATTTTACTAAATTGGAGTTAATTTTTCGAATATGCTGGTTAATATGGCTTAAAATGTTGCTTGGGTCAGCTGTTATTAGTTTTTTTAATTCGAGTTTACATTTATTTGTAGATGTGATAGTTTTTATTGACAACAGTAACAGATTCAAAATACGACTACCGGCACACAGAGGAGATTTTTTATACATTTCTAAATTATGCTTTAGAAGCGAGACATTAGACTTATTTTAAGTGTCATAGTTATGGTAAGACCTATTAAGTCGACAAAAATGTTTGTTCTTATGAAAATAAGTCAACAATTTTAGTAAGTAAATTGAGTGGACAGTAAGAATATTATTTTTGCGGAAAGTTTCCCTACGCGACGTAGAATATGACAGGCCAAAAATAATCTGAACATCCCGTTTCTGTGCCACAAATACTCTATCGATCTCGAGTGACCTCATACAACATTATTGTAAGCCACTGAAGAATAAACAAAGGCATAGTAAACACTTAGAAGGGTTTCAAGATTTGCATAATTCTTTAGAGTTTAAAACATACAGACACCCAAGAAATGTATTGAGTTACTTAAAACTAGCTTGTGACCATTTAGATCCAAATGAGACCACATCATGTTTTGCGTACCGTTTTTATTTCCATACAGACAGTTTTCGCCTGATTAAACATAAGTTTGTTTATCCTACACCAGGAAGAAAATTCCATCAGAATAAAATTGGCTTTACTCCTCAATGCCATATCCAGATCCGAGACAACAACTGTGCTATCATCGGCATACAAGAATACTCTACCATGGGAATTATATTCGGGTAAATCATTAACAAAAAGAAGAAAAATTAGCAGGCCCAAGATACTACCCTGAGGTGTTCCTATATTGTAATCAAAAAGATCAGGCTTTGAACCGTCAACCCTCACCGAAACCCTCATGTTAGTTTAAAAAGTTTCAATATGATTGAATAAAATGGCGCCCAATAAAAATGTTTGAAATAATAGTGTGTCTTATTGAATGACTATGTACTGAACTAAATTAGGTCACACTTCACTACTCCTAATAGAAAGAAATATATTAAAAAAACGCGTACAGTCGTTGTTTAAAGAATTCTCGATCAGCATGTTCAAATAAACACTCTAAAATTTTGGAGCTCTGTTATACACTTCTTTATTCGTTGCTGTAAATCGAAGTACTGCAAAAATAAGGATAGCTCTGAATAAGCTAAGAGATTTTTTTATTTATTGTAGGAAATGAAATAATATATATCTTAAAAGTGTTGCGTCAATTTTTTTTGAAAGCTGATTTGGTTATTTTAATTCATTACTTTTTTCTCTTAAAAGAATACTTTTAGTGATAATAAAACACTATTAAACACAACGTTTAAAAATATGTATAATAATGCGCCTTTTAATATGGCAAAGCTAGCCATATTGAATGGCGCGTAAGAAAATTATTTCGTTAATGCCCATTCTTATTCATTATTATGCCACGCAAATTTTGGGTATAGGGCTCTCTGGCTATATTTTTTGTTTCATAAATAGCCCACAAAACGCATTATTTTCAATATGACAAAAAGTACCCTCCTTCGATCAGGATTTCTGGCTTTTTACACTTATCAGACAAACATGTTCCTACGTAGATTTTAAAATGGCTATTTTTGATCTAGTCAGACTGGCTTCTCTGGATCTTTATTCATAATCCATTTCTCATTTACTTTTTCCTAGACTTAACACATATGTTATGTAGTCGACCATTATTTCTTCCTTTATACGTTTTTATTTTATTAAATCTACATTTTAATGCAACATTTCTATTTAAATCTCGGGAATAGTATCTACATTAAAAGCAAACTACCGCATGTTTAAAAATTATATAGAGTTTTTTTAAATAAGCAACTATTACTTCGGAATAAAATAAATATAAAACTGCATTATATACCGAAAAAGTACATACGTAAAGAGTTATTAACTAAAAATATTAGATTTAAAGAAATGAGCCTCATGTGATAAAAAGTTGTGCACGGCAACGCTACTGGATTTCTCATGAATAATTTTCTTTGTCATATAAGTATTTCAACCTCGATGATTATAGACAGGGACCTTTGCGGTTTTGATACTGTCAACTTCTGTATTTACTATTTCACCATATTATTTCTGCAAACAACGTAGGGCACAGATATTGATTATTTTTTGAGTTAAAATAATTACATAGGGGACCTTAAATGTAATTTTAAGTTAAACGATATATTATGTTAGCATGTCTTTATGTGAATTCGTTAATTATATCAAATATCTAGGACTGGGGTTATTAATATATGCAAATTTAGTTTTAAACTCGACAGTATTTCCTATTCAGTGTTAATGAAAGACATTCTCAGTAATTTATACTGGGTGATATAGAAATTATTTTTCAGCTTACCATTTTATTCAAATTATTACTTTAAATTGAAAAATTAACATAGTTCCACATAGTATGCAATTTGATTAATAATAGCTTTAAAAAATAGGACGTATGAAAATACTCAGTTTATTTTATAATATCTAGATTCCGAGATTATTTTAATCCAACTCTTATACAGAAAACATATTATCTTAAACGACGTATGTCATCCATTTGCATGGAAACGGCAAATGAAAGTTCACATTTTTTATTGTATTAAATTGATTTTTCCAAAAAATAAGGTTTTCAGAGCAAGAAACAAATACTGGTCTAAAACTTGTTTTATAATTACACTTTATCGGCAGAGCCTAGAGAAGAGAGTAGGTAACACTTTATCGGCATAGCCTAGAGGAGTGTATATATTAAATATATTAAATTAAGTCTCACCTCTCTGTCATTTTAGATATGCTACTTAGGGCATGGGATTACTTTCACATTTTTACTGTAAAGAGCCCGATTCCGAAGAAGAAGAACTGAAGTTCCTCAATTTCATAACGATATGAAACAAAACTTTGAGCTTAGGACAAAGTTTTCGGCTAGTTGTAGTTATTGGATTATTTTTCTTTAAGGACATAATTATTTCACCTACTTGACCGTGTTTAGGTTGAGCATAACGGTCTCCATTCACTTCTTTCTACTTTGGTTTCTCATATTATCTAATGCCGTTGTGGAAATTAGCGTAACTCTCCTTCACTTTCAGCTGTTTTTCTCTCTTTCCACTGATCTTGTAGGGATGAGATATTCTGCATCAAAAATATGTTTGTTCTTGTTAAGAACTCATCCGGCCGACCTTTTGTGCTTGTCTCATTCGGTAGTATGGACAAAAATTCAAAGTATATAGTTTCCGGTTTGGTTTATTTTCCAGCATTTGTTGCAGCCTTTAAATAAGTGTCCGCAATTATATTCATCAGGCTTGAAGTTGCTTAGTGTCGGATATCTCACAACGTAATACCATTTCCATTTTTTAATGTAGTATGTATTGCAAGATTCTGTTTAACGCGTTTTCTTTTTACCAAAATGCTCCGAGCACGGTTGCAATGTCATCGGTTTGAAAAAGACCTCAGGATTACTTTCTTCCATTCTTTCCAGTTGTTACAGTGGTAAAGAGCATTGCACGACACATTATCTAAACTAGTGAGTTACTTTTCTTTACAAAAGACAGCCTCAAAAATAATTAGAGTAGGTAAGGTTAATATATTTTTTTTGTTGAAATAGCGGCTTACAACTCTTTCGGTAACGTGCATAATATTCTTATTGCTTGTTTTTGTTTTTTAAAAATCGTCTGTTGTTGATTGTCTCCAGTGTAGTATACCATACCTAATTAAACTCTCAAAGTTACAAAAATAAACCATCTTGCAAATGTCGTAGTGTACATGCTTTGATCTTAATAATCTTAATAAAAAACAATTTGATGAAAGTTTATCTGTGAGTTGTTGAATGTGCTCATTACAAGAAAGTGTATAATCAATTTTAAAACTCAAAGTTTTGAGGATTTCTGAATAAGAGATATTAAATGGAGCAATTTAATTAGCTAAAATTGAATTTTGACGAATATTGAACGATATGCACTTTGTTTTATTAAAATTTAAATTAATATGATTTATTTTGCTACACTCGGGAATTTTATGCAATGTATTATTTAAAATATCCTCCAGTCGCACTTGTGAAAGAGCGAAAACCAGAATAAATGCATCATCAGCAAATAATGTTGTTTTAGCTGGTAAACTGGAAGGCAAGTCGTTAATATAACAAGGGTCCCAGAATTGACCCTTAAAGACACCCTTCTTTACATTTCTCCTTTCGGAAAATAAAAATCTCTACCAGATGTTTCTACAATAACGACCCTCTGTTTCCGTTGTCTTAAATATTATCCAAACCATCTTAGAGGAAGCCCTCTGACCCCATACCTTTCTAATTTCCGTAACAGAAAATTCACATCGACACTATCAAATGTTTTACTAAAATCGCATGATATACCTTTTACCTAGTTCTTTTTATCAATAAATGGGAATACGGTATTTAATATATTACTTATAGCAAGATTTGTATTTTTACCTTTTAAAAACCCAAACTGAGATTTGCTGATAATTTTAGATCAAAAACAGAAAATTGGTTGTATATTATTTTTTTAATTAATTTTCCTAAAAAGTGTAATAAAGATATGGGTCGATATTTGTTCAGGTTGTGAGTTTCTCCGGTTTTAAACAAAGGCTTTATATTAGCAAATTCTAAGCAGTCTGGAAAAATGCCTGTTACAAATGACTGATTTATTAATTGCGAAACATTTTCGGAAATTAATGGTATAATTTGATTTAATAGTTTGGTAGAAACCATTACCCGAAGATTTTTTTGTTTTTAGAGAATTACAGGCGTTTATAACGTCACCCGGCGTTACAGGCATACAAAAGAATGATAAAGGATTATTTGGAATTTTATTTATATAATTTGTTAGTAAGTCATTTTCTTGGTCAGTTATTTGATATATATATATATATATATATATATATATATATATATATATATATATATATATATATATATATATATATATATATATATATATATATATATATATTAGTAAGTGGTTTCTCTTTTTACAATGTTCCCAGCAGTTTTTTTTATGTTGTGATTGAAGTATTTCATGTTCTATTTAGATTTTTTTGGCCTGATTAATTATCTTCTTTACAATACAATTTTGCGTATTTTATAAAATCATCGTTTCTTTTGTTTTTTGTTTGCCTTATTAAAGCACGTTCATACATGAAATTTTAATGCCTTGTGTAATGAAGGATTTTTAATTTGGTTTAACATTTTTTAGAGGAAAACATTCAAAAAAGCATAGTGTGCAGCTGTTTACTAAGGTGTTACATAAATTATTTAGGTATATATTAATCTGACTTAAGTTAATTTTATCGGATACGGCTTGTCGAAACCTGTTTATGTTATAAGTACTTAATATTCGCTTTTTAACATTTACATTGTTTGATAACGTCGTTGAAAAAATGGCCAGATACTGGTCGTATGATCAGATAATCCTATATTTAACTAGTAACAACACGAGTCGGTTCACCAACTAAAGATTTAAGGTTAAATGAGTCCATTAAGTCCATGTAAGTATTGTTACTTTTTCCTGACTATTTTTAAAAATGTCTACATTGAAATCACCACAAAAAAACATCTTTCGGAATTTCTCCGTAAAAAATAGCAAATAATAAGTCTCCGGTTTTCCAACGAAGTTATCAAAGAATCTATTTGGGCTGGGGTAGACAAATATAATATAGACTCCATTAATTTTTATGCAAGAAAATTCGAAATCAATAATTAAGTTTTCAGATGCAAAATGATCAAATTTCCGCATAGCTGAAAATGTAGATTTTTTACAAATGTTGTATATCCCTTTCTCATATTCCCAATTAACTAAACTTAATTGATCTTGCTGAAGCCAGTGTTCAGACTAGCAAATAACATGAACCTCTAAAAGACATGTTTATATATGTTTCCGAGTCTAATATTTTATTAAATAAACCCTGTATATGAACTACTACTAAATTGTCTTGAACGAAAATTGTAACCACTATCGACTGCTGATCCAGAGGGACACTCCGCTTGTCTGAAAAAAATGTTTTTGGTTGCAATTTGTTGATTGGTAGTTGATTAGACCGGTACGAATTATTAGAAGCAAAACTCGTTGTATTGGGAGTTTGAGAGTCACTTGAGTCATGTAGTTTTTTCAGCTCCTCTTCCTTCATAATACTCATATTTTTGGAAAGCGGATCATACAGTTGTCCATTTGCAATTTCTTGCCTAGACATAGCGAAAAGACCGTGTACGCCCGGACTGTAGAAACGAAGTATGGCACCAAGCAGCTCATACAGGAAAAAAACACTAAGGAATTTGCGACTGATAAAAAACGCTGTTCCGTTAAACAATGTATAAATGTTATTTGGATCGCTTTGGTCAGGTTATGCAAGATTTTATTTAGATTTTTGTTGTCAGATAACTTAACTTTGCAAGTAGGGAAAATGTCACTGTTTTTGGTTGTACATTTCCATAATATTTATGGTTTAACTCAAGAGCATAATTTAAACGTCCGAACCAATAGAAATTCAACAACAATATTTGGATGGTTGGAAAGATTGATATAGCTTTCAAGAAAATATGTATCGAATCTACTGATATCAATATTGAAGACGTAACTTCTAGTAAACAAAAACTTTTGTCCATTTTAAAAGATTCTACCTCAAGTAACGTGTTTAGTGCATATGAGCCAGGTCTGTATTATCGTGTATTGTCAATGAAAACGTATGCACTAAAGGGCGACAAGTGTGCTGGAAAAAATAGCAAAACAACTTTTTACATTTCTATTCTGTGCAAATATGGAAGGTGGGAAGGAGGAACCGCTTATAATATGCAAAAGTATGATTCCTTGAAGCTTCAAGAGGGCACACATCGATAAAAACCTCTACAATAATTCTCTAACAAAAAAACGTGTATGACAGCTGACATCGATCACAGATTTGTTACCAAGAAGAAGAAGCACGATAGAAAAGTGGTATTGTTTATGAGTAATGCAATTCTCATCCCAAAATTGCACTGGATAATGTCAAACTTATTTTCCTTCCACCCATTACTACTTCATACTGCCAACTTTTAAACCAAGGATTTAACAAGAGAAAGTGCAAAATTGACTATTAGAGACTGTATCGAAGATAATCAAGAAACGGATGGAACGATGCCCGACTCTGAAATTGAGGACGAGGAATCTGAAATTGTTCCAGTGTCAAATATATCAAGCTTCTCTGAAAGGTGCACAAGTTTGAGAGACTTTTTTTATAATATTAAAAATCTTAAGATATCTACAAATATTTCTCAATTATTATTAAAATGGGAACCGTTAATGACAGAATTTAAGGAAAAAAATATTTGGGTAAATTGGCCAATGGAAATCGCTGTACATTATTTTGAAGTTCGAAAGTTGACCGCTAGGGGGCGTAACAGTAACCCAAAAAATGCAAATTTTCTCTAAAATTTGCATAATTGAGGTACTTTTTTGCACTTTTTTGCTTCAGACCGTATTCAAAAATGTTCAAAAATAAAATAATGGGGAAGCTGTTAAATAAAAAAATATATTGTACCCCTTTTTTTAGGACAACGAAAAGCATGTCAAAATCTTATCAGAAAATGACCTAATTATCTATTTAGATACTGAGAGCAAAGTAAAAGTGCCTCCACTTCGTCGTCTATATATTCAGAACAACTAGAAGCCTGTATGAAAATATCGATATTTCTCAGTATGTAAAGTTGCAAGCTTTTTCAAAAAGGTGCTTAGAGTTCTATCTTACCTTATTTGATGGTAAAGGGTTTCTTGTTAGTCATTTCGTAAAGTTTGTCTCATCAAAAAGATATGGTAGGTCAAGTGCAGTTAAATCCTCACAAGAGAGTAATAAAAGGTTCCTCAACCAAAAATATTAAGGTACAACGTAATTAAATACACATAGGAGCCTTTTTAACTAAGTTGCCGACGTAAATCCTAAAAGATGGCCTGGATTAAAACAGGATCAATTCGCTGACAAACTTTCACACTTAACCTTCACCTTCCAGAGAGACAAGAAGCTCAACCTACCTCACCACCCGGTCAACGCAGCAGTAGCGGGATGACAATCCGTCAGTGGTGATACTTTACTAAAATCAAACTGACCAAATCGGGACAATAGATCAGCCAGAAGTCTCAGATTTGGGAATTTGAGGATATTACCAAATTTATAAGTGATGCTAATAATAACAGTTATTTGTCCTTAAAGGTTAATAATGTAAGCAAGAAATGTGTATTTGTATAGACATTTAATTTTATTTTAGGTTGCATTAAATATGGGCTATAGTGGAGCATGTTGAAGGGTGTAGTTGTTTAACATGGCAATAAAAGATATAGAGTTTAGAGATATTTGTAGTTTGTTCTTACTATGGCACCAAAAACTAAAAATGGGATGTCATGATTATTTGTTGTCACGGGTCCTCATTGGGTATTCCTTATAAAAGCAATAGCTAAGTGTAAGGCCAGAAAATACTATCCATACTAAGCCATTTTTAACATATCGGAATAACCATTGCATTAAAAACCCGATTGGTATAAATAAAATTGGAGCAATACCCAAACTTATCGCTGGTACAGGGTTATTTTTCATAATTTGCCACCCTCTTAAAGGCTTATTTTTTCAAGATACAAAGAAATGGTTTCTATTTTTAAAAACGAAACACGATCGGAAAATCTCTAAGTCACCATCAACTTCGTTATTTTAAATGAGACATCCCGTATTTTTTGACATTTTTGGATTCTCCTCATTTTCCCTTTTCAAAAAAAAATTGTCTATATTCAGAACAGTGGTTTTTGACTTATTCCATTTTAAAGTCACCACATGACAATTACACAGATTCGCAGCCATACATAAATCGCGGTACCCATGAAATGATGAAATCGCTTTACCCATGGAATGTCACCAACAAAAACAAAACACTTACTTTTATTCGTAAGTAAAATATTTTATTGATTTCACGGAAAACAAAATTAATAAAATCTATAATGCAATTTATCGAAGAAGAAAAAATAAAAATTCTTCAACTTTATTTCGCAAATGCTAATAATGCGTCAATTGCAGTGCGACAATACAAGCTGCTATATCCTGGTGCAAGAGTTGCCTCAAGAAAAACTGTTTCATATGTAGTAAAAAGCCATGCATAAAGAAACCCCTTGCAGAGGCAAAGAAGACAAGCAAGAGCTTTAACTTGGACGAGGAATTATCCATGTTATTATATTTTGAGGGTAAAAAATTCTTTCTTTAGGTAATCTAAAAGTTAAATTAAAACGCATTTTTAAAAATCCAAGCAGATCGATTCCGGACGTCTCTCGGATAACCGGAAAATCGAGGTTCTACATCCGTTCAGTCCTAAAAAAAAATCGATACCGCCCGTATAAAATTAGATCAGTGCAACTATTAACCAATGATCATTTTAACTAACGCCTCCACTTATGGTGAGGCTTGTTTTACCACAACCGGAATGTTTAATAGAAAAAACATGCACCGTTGGAATATTAACGGAGGAACGATATTTAAATCTATTAAAAAACCAAATTGAGCATTTTTTGGAGCACCTTCCTTTAAACACTTATAACCAAATAATTTGGCACCAAGATGGCGCACCACCACACAATATTCCAGAGGTCACAGACTTTTTAAATGCTCGATATAATTTGTGGATTTGCAAATATTGTCATATTCATTGGCCCGCTAATAATCCCGACCTTACACCTTTGTACAATTTTTTGTAGGAATAACTAAAGGAAAAAGTGTATGATAATAGAACGGACAGTGTTGACGAGTTGCGACAAAAAATAGTGTATGAAATTAGAGTTTTAAATACAGAATGTCCCACCTTCATTACCCAAGCAATTAGGAAACTGGAAAGAGTGTTTCAAAATTGCTTGGATAATGGACGGGGTCACGTAAATAGGCTGTAAAAATATTAATTCCTAGTTGTTGTTTTGTTTTTGTTTGTCTGTTTTTTTGTTATGGTTGTATTAGTATATATATAGAATCACATTAAATATATTTTTTTTTGCAAATTACAATTTTGTTTTTGTTGGTGATATTCCATGGGTAAAGCGATTTAAGCATCTGTGGATTGCGTTCACGTCCAACAAGGCTCCTTTGTTTTTAGTTGACATTTCATCATGTGGTAATTTTAAAGTGAAATAAGTCAAAAACTACTGTTCCGAATATAGACAACTAACACATTTTTGTAAAGGGGAAAATGAGGAGAATCCAAAAATATCAAAAAATATAGGTTGTCCCATTTAAAATAACAAACTTGATGGTGATTTAGTGGTTTCCCGATCGTCTTTTGTTTTTAAAATTGCCGCCATGTAAATCCCTAGGAAACTTCCTATAACTTTCGTAGAAACCATTTCTTTGTAACTCGAAAAAATAAGCATCTCAGGAGGTGGCAAACTATAAAAAATAACCTTGTATATTAAAAAAAAACCAAATCTACAAATTTACACTGGTCATTACTTCCGGCGCACACAGGCGAATTTTCCTCAAAAGCTGGCCATAAGTCAGAAACTCCAACTTAAAAATCCTGAGCTAAATCCATTACATTTCAGTAATCTAGTTATCTGGTTATTATAAAAACACAATCTTTTGTTTTGATTCGCGTTGCTTCGCGCCATATTGTTATTGAAACTTGACAGTTTATTAATTTGTATTCATTTAATCAAAGCGCATCAGTGTGTTATTTAACCATTTTTGTGAAAGTTAGTGGATAAATAAAATAAAATTATAGTATGGAGCCTATTGCTAGTGGTAAGTACAAGTATATAATTATTATTATCTATGCAGTTATTATCATCTATGCATTGTTTCAATGTCACAATGGCGTCACTTCTTAAAATACATAAATGTTTGGTTATCTTAAGACAAAAAGTACATTTCCCCGCGTTTCCCTCTCTTCATATTAGCATAGAACTCTTATATAATATATCCCTAAAAAGACCTATTATCTTATTTATGCGATAATTTGCGATCTTGATGGGTATCAATTTTTTAAGAAGTGCTGCCAGCGCTGGTATAGAGCTTTTTAATTTTGTTTAAAGTAAAAAGTACAGAATTCCTTAAACATCTCCAAAACTTTTAAAGCTAGAACAATAAAATTCACTACTGGGGGGTTTTTGAACATGCAAAATTTAAAATTGCTAATGGCAATGTTGCCAGATTTACCGCTTTTACGTTACACGTCATAATTTTGTGATTTTAAATGAAATGCCATATTTATTTTTGTTGCAGTGAATTGCACTTGTCAAATTTAGTAAGTTCTCATAATTTCAAAATGTTGTTTCTATTAATTACTAAGCTACGGCAACACCGCTTTTGCAGTAAAAAGTCCCGAAACGCTTAAATATTGGCAGTTTTGGAGATATTTTGGGTTTCTGTACTCGAGCGTTTCGGTTTCCTTTTTTTGGTGTGCTCACATAATTGATACAAATTTAATTATTGATCATGTAATTTTTTTGTTGTTATTGGGATTAATTAAGTTGTTAAAGAAGAAAATTCTAACTCCGTGTGATTTTTAAAAACAGCCAGGTCCAAACGAATAGTACCAATTAAGATTTGTTGTTAAATGTTCCGTGTATTTTTATATGCTACTAAAATTGTTTCATAGAGGTGTTATATCTTGTTGTGTCTTTTTTAGGCTCTGCAGCCAAATCGGCCGTTTTTAAGAGGAGTAAACTCATTGAATGGCTGAGAAATTGCAACTCTACTAACAGAAAGGTGCAGTACCAATATATAGTACAGAAATTGACCTCTACAATGAACACCCAAGATTTGTCCAAGGAGTCTCATAAGACCCTATCCAAATTATTAGAAACATATTACTTAAGATGGTGAGCAGCATCTAGAAATAAAACTGCGTTTAAAAATAAAAGTTCTAATTGGCTCGAAACCGAGTTAGAATTTTCTTCTTCAATTATTCAATTAATTCCAACTACAACACCAAAAGCAGGAAGGCCAGCCACTAAGTTTTTCTCTTCAAGTGAGCGAACAAAAAGAAGAAAAACGGAACAGGTACGCTCAAGTCTTACTTCTGAAGAATTGGTTTATGCTGCCCAAATGCAGTTAAGAGCTGATGGCAAATTGGATGCAGCAGAGGTGTTAAAAGATGTTGCTTTTACCACACCCACTCGTGCAAAAAAATATAAGAAAGCTTTTCAAAAAGACTGCGAGGTACCATTTTCGACTGACGAAGCTTTGTCCATTTTTGTGGAAGCTAAACTGACAAAGTTTCAATATAATTTAATGAGAACTTCTGCAAAAACTCATAATTCATCTCTCTATCCAAATTATGAATCCATCACTGCTGCAAAAAAAAGATGCTATCCAGACAATTTGAAAGTGTCAGAAGACATTGCTGAAGTGGCCCTACAAAATTTGTTGGATCATACGATTTTGAGATTATGTGACTCTCTTAAAGAAGTTTTAAACTCTCTAAAACCTGATGAGTGTAAAAATCTAAATTTAATTTGTAAATGGGGGTGTGACGGAAGTTCTGGGATGAGCCAATATAAACAACAGTTTTCCGATTCCAGTGTTTCAGATGCCAATATTTTTCTTACGTCAATGGTTCCAATTCAATTAACTAATGGTGATCCTAACTCTAAAAATAAGTTGGTTATATGGCAAAATCCTAGACCTTCCTCGACCAGATTTTGCAGACCCGTTCGAATTCAGTTTAAACATGAAACTACGGAGCTTTCTGTCATGGAAAAGCAGTATATTGACTAACAAATATCGGTTTTACAAGCAACAAAGGTAAAAATTCAGTTTCGTGAGGTGCTTGTAAAACATACTTTATATTTTACCATGATAGATGGCAAATTATGCAACGCTGTCAATGATAATCCATCCACTCAGAGATGTTTTATTTGTAATTTGACCTCTAAGGATTTCAATAACATTGAAAAGGTTTTAAAATAAAAGGTTATTCACGAATCTAGATATCAGTTCGGTTTATCATCACTGCATGCCTGGATTCGTTCTTGTGAGTGTGTGCTGCACCTTTCTTATAAACTGGAATTTAAGCAATGGCAGGCTCGAGGCAAGGAAAATAAGGAAAAACTAATAAGAACTAAAAAACGAATCCAGGATTTATTTTTTAATGAAATGGGGTTAGTTGTAGATCGACCAAAACCTGGTTTTGGAAGCACGAACGACGGAAACACGGCCCGACGATTTTTTGAAAACCCTTCCAAGTCATCGGAAATTACAGGTGTAGATAAAGAACTGATATCTAGATTCCGAATAATACTATTAACAATTTCTTCCGGCTATCATATCAAAATTAATATTTTTACAAATTATTGCCACGATACAGCAAAAAGATTTGTTGAACTGTATCCATGGTACAATATGCCAACATCTATGCATAAAATCCTTATCCACGGTTCTGAAATAATATCCCATTTTACAGTGCCTATTGGGCAACTTGGTAAGGAAGCCCAAGAGTCACGTAATAAGGATGTAAAACGGTTTAGAGAATTTCATTCTAGAAAATTTTCTAGACAGCAAAACATGCAGGATATATTTCAGAACCTTCTCGTGTCTTCCGATCCATTAATATCCAATATGAAAAAAATATCTGCTAAGAAACTAAAACAGTATCCATCAGAAGTTCTGGCATTTTTGGAAGAACCTGAATTACTTGAAAGAAATAGTGACAGAGATAGTGATGAT
This sequence comes from Kuschelorhynchus macadamiae, assembly GCA_030620095.1. Lineage (NCBI taxonomy): Eukaryota > Metazoa > Arthropoda > Insecta > Coleoptera > Curculionidae > Kuschelorhynchus > Kuschelorhynchus macadamiae. Next base: position 1,029,053 of record JAUTXW010005403.1, read on the forward strand.
GATGAACTTTTAAGTGAATAACTCTTTTTTTTTTCATCTGGAGTCTAATCAAGAAGACAGGGCTAGACAAGAAGCTCTAAGGCAGCTTGGAGTAATTACAATAACCCTAGCTAGGTTTCAGTGACAAAGGCAAAAATTGCCAACTCCGACCATCTAATCTAATCTAAGTCTTTATTTTTATTGCAATTAATTTTTAGATATTGCTTCCTAGTTTCATGTTTAAACTTGCATAACAACATATGTTCACAGATATGGTCCCAAATGAACTAGGTACAGTTGCGTCAATGAAATACTGGAACAAAAATTCATAAAATTGTGATACAGAAAGTTATAAGGTATCTAATCAGGTTTTTTTAAATAATAGACCAGGAATTATGAGAGATTTTTTTTTGTACTAGATTTTCATAGACGCAGCTGTACAAATTTCGATAGTCCGTAAAAAGTCACTATTTATAAAAAGTTCTGCTTGTTTTAAATATTAATATAATAATATTATACTTGTGAAATTCTTAATAGTATTTTATGTATTCTTGTTTTTTAACCCACTTCATATAATATATTTTTTAAATTAGAGTTTGAGAAAAATCAGAATTTTTTACAAAAAGTCTCTTTTTGACGAAAAAAAAAAATTGTAGTCCATGTGTTTTTTTTTGGACCTACATCCTTGGACACCTTGTGTAGTAATAAAATATCAATATTTCATTTTTGTTCTTACCCCTTTTCTCTAAAATATTTATGATTACCTATTATTTGTAATATTGTTATTGTAATTACATACATATTCATAATTCCAGGTTAAAATTAGAACCGTTTTATGTTTTTCTTCAATAATACACATTGTTGGTGTTCTTAAAATAAGTTTTAATAGCTGTCAGTGAAAACTAAATGAATTACGTAAAAATATTGACACGTAACAAACTAAATTAAAAATGTTCTAACGTCTTTCTAAAACAAACATTTTATTAATCAGAATCTAATTTAGGTACGACTTTTCGACCACACTGTATATTTTTACGTATAGCGGAATAATAGTGTAAAGTACTGTATTATCATAAGAATTTATACTTTTCTTAAATAAATTCATTATTCATCATTTTTAGAAATTTTTATAAGATAAATAATATTGGCCAGCATTCTGATCAAATTCGCCTGTGTGCGGCGGTCCAGCATATCATATCTAGCAAATAAAGGTAGTGACCTAGTCACTATTAAACAGCACGGATGATGGAAACCTTCTACTGAGGCTGAAGACTATATTCATACATAGTTAAAAAGAAAAATGGAAGTGGCTGATAGGTTTTGTGGTGGCTTCCCGTCGTCAGCAGCCCAAATGATATCGAGTACTTCCACTTCATCATTGTCAAGTTCGTTTTACACACACAATATAAGTATATTCACAAATACAAAACTGCACATTCAAAATGTGTTTTTAAGAGTGATAGAAACGAACCATGTATTTTGGGGAATAGTCTTCGTGAATCAAGCAAAAAAATAAAAAATTGGTTCGCAAAGTTTAAATATCTCTTATAATCATAGTATAACACTTAAGGTTAAAAATGGTCTGTGGCATCTATGCAACGTGGGTATGTTTCGGTTTTCATGTAGACAATATCTAGAAACTGAAAATAAACAAAAGTTTATTTGAAATGTTTATATTTTCATTGTGCGTTTACGTCCAAATAGCTAAATAACTATATTTCCTGGCTTGGCTTAGAAAGGCCGTTCGTCGTACGAAGGTCTAGACAAAAAAAAAGTAGTGTCGAAAAGAGAGCTAATACTTTGAATATCGAAAATACGACTTTATGGTTGCAAAATAAAAAAATATTATTACCGTACCGATAAAGCAGCGTATCCGAAGTGGCCCATGGATATCATAAGCGGTTTTCTGCTTCTTATAATCGTAACCGTAATAATTGTTTGTAAGTTTTAGCTGCACCAAGCGCACTGATATACTGCATCCGACAAACCAGTAGAACTCTGATGGCATAAATTGCTGAATATATAAACTTATACGTATATTTTTTTTCTCCCAGTTTTCAATAATAATTAAAAATATTAGGATATTTTTGGGCCATTTTTTGTTTTACAGAGTGTAAGATATAGCCCTACCACATCAAAAAAGGAGGTATAATTTTCTTTTAATACCAAAATAATCTATAAGCCTAGTTATAGTCCGACACTCGATAAATGGTCATGACTAAGTAATACCTTTATACTTTATGCCCGCTTGTGCATCTGTTTCGGCTAATAAATCGTTACGGTCTACAGTGGTAGTAGGAAGATTGAAATAATGTTTAAATGTTTATATATATACATATATATATATATATATATATATATATATATATATATATACGTACAAAAATGTATTGCGTAGGGCTGACTTTGACATAAATTATTGATATGCGGAAAAGTAATAAGCCGTATTTTCTTCAAAATTAGGGTCATGTTGGCTAAGGAACTCTTGCAGCACCTCTTTTTTGCTACTTATGGTTATATAGTTAATACTTTTTCAGCTAAGGTGCTGTGATCACTAGCATTATCATAAACGACTACACTGCCTGGCGGGATATTCGGAAAAAGAGAATTTTTCATCAAATTTTCAAAAAGCTCACTTGTCATGTCCTGATGGTAGTCTAACGAGCAGTCCTTAATGTTTTCTGCTGAAAAGAAAGTAGCAAAGCGTTCGGCACCTAGCCATTCCTCGAGCCACAATGTAAGATGGATATTCTAATATATACCTATATAATATACCAAATATTAATATTCGCATATTATTATTGAAGGACTTGATATTTACTAACAATTATGATATATTATCTATTTCCGAGACATGGCTTACGGACAATGTTACAGATTCTAACGTCATTATACCTGGTTATTGTATTTTCAGGCAGGATCGCCTAGTGGGCAGGGGTGGTGGTGTGCTGGTCTACGTGAAAAACTGTTGTTATATAAAGAATATTGAAGTTTTGTATAGAAGAAGTGCATCCCAGGGAATTGAGATCATTTGGTTGAGTATAACAATAAATGGAAAAAAGATAAGTTTTGGGTTTTTATATCGGCCTCCAAGTGTAAGTTATAGGATTCTTCAGTGTCTGGAGGGTCCTGCAGATTTTTCAATATCATCAGATATCTTACTACGCATGGGTGATTTCAATATTAATTTTCTAAATACCTTGACAGGTGAGTTCAAATACATACAAACAATTTTAGGTACGTTTAGTTTAAATCAAATTATTTCTAAACCGACAAGAATTACTCAATTTTAATAAACAACACCTCCATGGTACTCAGATCCGACGTTAAAAATGTTTCCCACTTATCTGACCATGAACTTGTTTACTGCATTTTAGATTTTCCAAAAAGGAGGTCAAATCAAGAGCTCTTTGTTCATATTAGAGATATAAAAAATATTGATGCTGCGGAATTTTAATTGACCGCGATGGGGACCGACTAGGGAGCTGTTTTCAATATTGTCGATATTAATGAAAAAATTTCTGTTTTTGAAAAAAATATAGTAAATTCATTTGACGCTTGTGCACTTCTTAAAAAAGTGCGTATTACCAAACAATTTTTCCCCTGGATTACATCCACAATAAAATGCATGATGCATATTAGAAATAACGCTCTTTCTGAATATCGTAAATCTCTGAAAAATATTAATTTTACTATCGAGCAAACGCGGTCAAAGTGGTAATTTTAATAGAATATGCGTAACTTTGTAACAGCATCGATTTGGCGAGAAAAAAACCTATATAAATACTGAATTAAAAAAGAACCATAAAAATTCAAAAGCTCTTTGGAATACCTTAGACAAACTTAATGTTCACAAAAAACATAGTACATTAGCCATTTCGGACCAACTTTTGGATGCCAAAAAAAAAATAATTATTTCATTAATTCTATGCCCCGTGCTCATCCCAATCAGCTAAATATTGACTATTTCAATGATAATACACATCAGTCTGTGGTTCGTCCCTTTGAGTTATCCGCGGTAACTGAGGCAGATGCGTTAAGGATTTGTTTGGGTACAAAATCCAACGCCAAGCGTGTTGATCAAATTTCATCGGAAATGTTGAAAATATGTATGCCGTTTGGGCTTAAAGCTTTGACACATATTATTAATACTTCGCTGCTCTCTAAAAAAGTACCAGATCATTGGAAACATGCCATGATAAATCCTGTCCCTAAAAAAAATAACATATCTGAATTTTCTGAAGTACGCCCGATAAGTATACTTACCACAACATCTAAGATTATTGAGAGATTGGTTTATCAACAATTAACAAAGTATATTGAGTAACAATAAACAATCTGATGAATCAATAACTGATGATCTGCTGCGCGCTGTTGATCACTCATTTGCCTCTGTTCTTGTTATGTTGGACTACTCCAAGGCGTTTGATTGTTTGAACCATCGACATTTGCTTGCAAAATTAAAATATTATGGTTTCTTTACGGATGCCTTGGGGTAGTTTACATCATATCTAACAGATCGCATTCAGTAGGTTCGAGTAAAGGTAGATAGAGAATTAGTAGTGTCAAGCCCCTTAAAAATTTCAAGTGGAGTCCCCCAGGGATCCATTTTAGGACCTCTCTTATTTATTATGTTTAATGCTGATTTACCTAATAATATTTTTGACTCACACCATTTATATGCGGATGACTGACAAATATATTTTTCTTTTGCCCCTGCTGATCAACTTTTAGCAACTGAACAAATTAATTCTAATCTTAATAAAATTAGTATTTGTTCAAAAATTATTGGTCTTCTGTTAAACCCAACGAAAACAACAGCTATTCTTTTTGGCACCGAAAAACAAAGGGAGAAACAGATAACAGACAAAATTTTATTAAAAGGATTACCCGTCAAATTTGTAAATAGTTGTAAACATCTTGGAGTTACATTTGATAATGACTTATCATTTACATCGCATATTAACAATATTCTTAAATTAGCCTATAGTAAATTAAAGTCAATCTATAGGTTTAAATATGTTTTAGATGCTCAGACCAAACTTAAACTCATGGAATCGCTGATCCTGTCCTTGTTCGATTATTAGGAATACAGGTTATGCAAAACACCTGTATGAGATATGCTACCTGTACAAAACGAAGAGATCATATTACACCTTCGTATATACAGTTTGGTTGGTTTAAGATGGACGAAAGACGTAACATCCATTTCACGTGTTTTTTACATAAAATTGTTACTTCAAAAGAACCTTCATATCTCTACAAAAATATAATTTTTGCTGATTCTGTTTTTGAAAGAATACGACGAGTACCGCTATTACCTCATATTCCGGCACACATCACCGCTGCCTTTAGGGGATACTTTACGTATAATGCTAGTTTTATTTATAATTCGCTGCCAATCAACATTAAAAAAATTATTAATGTAAATTCCTTCAAGAAAAAAAACAAAGAACATTACAGAGATTCGTAGTGTCATCTTTTCATTCTCGCTTTATAAAATTCTAATTGTTTTATTATAAAATTATTACATTTGTTTGGAATATATATATTGGTTATTAATTAATACTTATTAGTTTAGTTATTTACTTACTAATTCTTATTTTGAGAAATTGTAATAGATTTCAGGTTGGGCCAAAGCAGCCTTATCTGAGCCCCGCCTTAATAAAGACTATTTGAATTTGAATTTGAATTGTCTTTCTTCGAGGTACATCTAAAATGAACTTTGGTGAAAACTCTTGCCAACCTTTATTTGTAGTGTCATGGGTGTTGAACCAAGTCTCAGCTAAATAGGAAATATTTCAAGTTTTCTGCGCGAAACTTAAATATTAAATTTTAATTAATTAATATTATTAAATTAAATATTTTTGTCTCCATTCCAATAGCCGTTGGGTCTCTCTAATGTAAATGCGCTTGTCAATTTTTTTAAATTGAAATCCAATTTTATGCAGGAATCGACGCAACGTTTCTTGACTAGCAGTAAATTGATCATTTGCTAATAACTTTTCTTGCAAAGAGTCAAGTGACGGAATCTGCTTAAGCTCATACACTTCCCTGAGAATTCTGGATCACAATTCCCAAACACTTTCATTTCGCCTTTGTCAGATCTGTTCTTCCTCTCCAGTAGATTGTCTTGATCAAGGAATCGACGCAAAGTAGACCTTGGAATGCCGGTTAACTCCATTGTCGTTTTAGTGGTAGCTTCTATGCCCCCTGACGCTTTTAGAAGTCGTGCAGACAAATATTGAAAAATTACTGAACTTTTCTTGAATTTACTGCATATAAATATTAGTGAATGCGGTTTAAAACTTTGCATTAGTATGTGAGTTATTATTGGCGGATGTGCTATAGTCAAAGGCACTGCAAGGAGTTACAAAAGACGTTATCGTATGAATACAATTGAAGAAAACAGAGATAACAAACGTATTTTAAAAATAATCAAAATTCAACAGCTGACTTCCAAGTATTTAAAAAAAATGTGTTAGGTATATTTTGGAGTACATTCCAAAACTGAATTGTATGAAGCAGCGATCTGTTAATATTTTTATTTTTCCTATTTTGTGATTGTTCCCAAGAATGTTGAGCATTTATAATACATAAATATTACTAATAAAATGTAAGAATAGGTATTATTTGTAATAATTTAATTTTTCAAATTAGGTTTTTTTACATTTTTAGAAAAAGAAAAATGGTGCGCCTTATTGATATTGTTATAGCGTAAAAATCGGTTTTAAGTGGTTTATGGATAGAACCGTTTTACCGCTTTATACTACAGATAAAATATTTAATTTTTTTTAGCTTCTATTCAAATAAAGTAATTTGAGCATTTAAACAAAATAATCATTTTTTATTTGGATATTCAGAAATTTTTAAAACTGCCTATTTAATGTGATTGACCGAATGAATTAGAGTGATTGTTTTATTAGATACATCTAGGAAAAAAAAATATAGACATATATATATATATATATATATATATATATATATATATATATATATATATATATATATATATATATATATATATATATATATATATATATATATATATATATATATATATATATATATATATATAAATATAATATAATATATTTTGATATTCAGGGTGTTTTTAACAAATTGTAATTTTTTTTGAAGATTTTTTTTAGCTATTTTATGCGTCAAATAATTGCTACTATATCAGTTATATTCAAGAGTTAGACGTTTAACATGATTACTGTATATAGAGGTTTGTCAAAAAATATGCGTCACCATAAAATTTAAAGATTCTGTTTTGCATTTTTTTTTTATTTTAAACTATCCTTCGTTTTACGTCAAATGCAAAAACGTTGAGATCATCAATTATTTTTTGGGCAAAAAACTTCACTGGCTGGTGAGATATATATCAACTGTAAGACAATATAGGCAAGAAGAACCCAATATTGTGTATCTAGACGAAACCTGGTATGACAGTGAACAAATACTGGCAAAGTAAAAGTGTTACAGTTGTTGTTCAGGGAATCCGTTCTAGTAGTCGCTTTATTATAGTTCATGCTGGTTCAGAAGCCGGATTTGTTCCAGGTGCTGCTTTAGTTTTTCGCTCGGGATAACAACTGGAGACTATTATGGACAGATGAACAGAGATAATTTTAAAAACTGGTTGCTGGAGAGGCTTCTACCTAACATTCCTCCCAAATCAGTCGTGGTAATGGATAATGCGTCTTATCATTCTCACGTAGAAGATAAAGTGCCTACTAAATACTCTACAAAAGCTCATATGATATCGTGGCTTAAATCGAACAATCTTGTATGTAATCCAACATAGAGAAAATATCAATTATATGAAGTAATATCAGCCAACAAGCTTAGAGAAAAAAAGTATAAAATTGACGGTCTTTTACGTAACCTCGGTCATACACCTTTAAGGCTGCCTCCATACATGTGCGACCTCAACCCTATTGAACTCGCATAGGCAGGAATATACATACTTAAACTAGAGAACAATACTTATAATGTTACTTTGTCAATTTTAAATGATCAATTTAATTTAGTCATTATAAAAAAAGATTCAAATATGCTACAGTTATTGCTGTTAAGCTCTTCAAAATGTCATCTCGAGCCTATAACATAACAATCATTCATATATAATAACGGTATTAAATAAAAGAAACAATACATATTTGCGTAGGTTTTATTTGTAATCGTAATACAATCTTAAGGTTTTCAATAGGCTGCTGGGCATTATTTTACAGAAGTTGATAGTACCGATACAACGGAATAGGCCAGTTTCATCCTCTGAAACAAAAAAAATATATTATAATTGAAAAATTTGAGATAAGTACAAAATGGAATTCATTCTGTAGAATTTGCATTGTTTTCATCTTTTTATTTTACGAATAATAATAAACTAATTCTAAAGCTACGGTCTTATTGAGTAAAATTAATTTTTAAGGTGGTTCAAATGTTGCAGTAATAACCCCTGTAATATTTCAATAAATATATATAATTAATATCTACAAACAATAATTCAAATAACATGTTTTATATTTCTATACAAGGCCGTTGCCTAAAAATCGACAACATTGCTGCATTTTTGTCAATCGCAAAGACGAAGCGGTGTTACTTTGAGTCCGAGCACTGTTTTTTTGGACGATTTTTGTGAGTTCTTGGGTTATTTTTGAGCATTATTGTGCGTATATTTTATTAAAACCCAGTTTTAGCCAAGCCGCTTTTGCGTGCAACCTTCATGAGCCCATCTACCACATGATTTCCATTGGATCAGTTTTCTTCTAGTCGGCTAGATCGATACTCTTCGCTACAGTACAAGCAGAGGTCGACGTCCTTGTTTTTTGCTTCAATCTGTGTAGTTTTTTTAACAGTTCACTTTAGTTTTTTATTGACGCTCCTTGCTCTAAATTTAGAGCTACTTTTTTCTTGCTTTTTGATAACTCGAGAATTTAATTTTTATATGGAGGTGAAGTAATCATAGCTGTTTTCTCGCTAGGGTGATTACATTGTGGTTTCCGAATCACCTGCGGTAGAGGCATAATATCTATGGGAGATACAACAATTTCCGATGCCCTAGTAGTAGATGGTTGTGGTAATGAGCACAATGTTTATTCTGTAGGGGAAATGATGATTGTCGAAGTGTGATTATTGGACCGAGTCATTCAGGTTTAAGTCTCTATCAGTTGTCGCATTCCCAGCTAAAAACTTCACTATTGATGGGAAAATGCCAGTTTTAGTGAAACCAGATAGAAAATAGGTACTCAATGGACTCATGAAACTGACATCCAATGGCTGGAGTCTGTGGTTGCAGGGGAGTGAGTTTTTCTATGCTACTTATTCAATTTATTTTAAATTCAACAAGATTTTTTGACGTTGATCTTCAAAATTTTATTTGGCCGCCATTTTGCTTCGCCATCTTAAATTCATACCACAGTTCTACTAATTTATCTCTATATCACACTTAATTCTTGAACAAAATTTAAAATTAATTTAATAAGTAGTATTTTCAGCCCGTTTTTTTTTTAATATTTTATTAGGCCGCTATTTTGTTTGGCTATTTTGGATTCATATCAAAATGTTACCAGTTCATCCCTATGTAACACTTGATTTTTGTGCAAAATTTGAGGTAAATTGGATAATTCATTTTTTTAGTAATAATTTTTTTTAACTCTCTAAAAGGTCTTCTTTAACGATCCTCTTATTGATATGTTAGAGTACTGTATCATTTGGGGTTAGGATTCAGTAAAAAAAATTCAAATTGTTTTTTTTTAAAGTTAACGACGTTTCGCAACTTTATTGTTGCATTCTCGGGACACATATAGATTCTCTATCCTGCATGGAACCCATATTATCAGTATTTACCTGCTCCGTTGGTCGGCAGATATTTCCTATTTTTAAAGTTTTTAAATGGTTTTCATTAATAATCCTTTTGCTGTTATGTTAGAGTGGTGTATTATTTGGGGTTAGGATCCAGGAAAAAAATCAATATTGATGCATCCTCAGGATACATGTATAGATCATATATTCTGCATGTAACTCATATTATCAGTCTTTACCTATTCCGTTGATCTGCAGATATTTCCTAACCCCAAATAATACACCACTCTAACATAAAAGCAAGAGGATCGTTAACGAAAACCATTTAGAGACTTAATATCTGGTAAATAGCTGCGGACCAACGGAGTAGGCAAAGCGTGATAATATGGATTTCATGGAGGGTAGGTATAAAATTATAAAATGTGTATATGTGTCCTGAGGATGCAACAATAAAGTTGCGAAATGTCGACAATTTAAGAAATACTTTTGTTTTTTTTACTGAATCCTAACCCCAAATAAGACACCACTCTACCATAACAACAAGGGGATCGTTAACAAAAACCACTTAGAAACTTAATATATGCATATATATATATATATATATATATATATATATATATATATATATATATATATATATATATATATATATATATATATATATATATATATATATATATATATATATATATATATATATATATATATATATATATATATATATATGTCCTGAGGATGCAACAATAAAATTGCAAAACGTCGACAATTTAAAAATACTTTTGCTTTTTTACTGGATCCTAAGCTTAAATAATACATCACCTTTAAAAAAATGTTTTAACATTGTTCCGCTATATTGGACTTTTACCAATATAACCAGGTCATCCCCATACGACACTTAATTTTGGATTAAAATTTGAAGTCAATCAAGTAAGTAGTTTTTAAGTTATGTCTTGAACTGACACAGACAGACAGACAGACCGAAGGAATTGAAAAAAAACATGTTTTTTTGTCATGTAGGGACGCTAAAACGTGAAAATATGTAAAAACAGAGAGGATGATTTTTTCACTATTACAAACATTTTATTTGACCGCCATTTTGTTCCGCCTTCTTGAATTAGTACCACAATTTTACTAGTTGATCCCTGTACCACAATTAGTTACTAGTATTACGGTACACATAGTATTAATTATGGCGCACAATTTGAAATCAAACCATTAAGTAGTTTTTCTGGCTGAATTTTTAAATATTTTATTAAGTCGCTATTTTCTTCCGCCATCTTGGATTCGTATCAAAATCTTACCAGTTGATTCCAACATAATTCTTGATGTTTGTACAAAATTTGAGATAAATTAGATACGCAGTTTTATAAAAATCTCTTTAATATGTTACTAGGCCGTCATTTTGTTTTGCCATATTGGATTTTTACTAAAATATTACCAGATCATCCCCCTATGACCCTTAATTTTTGTCCAAAATTTTAAGTCATTTGAGTAAGTAGAATTGAGAACATGTTTTTCGGCACCTAGGGAACCTGAAGCGTGAAGATCTGAAAAATCTCGGAGGGTTATTTTTAGTTATTACAATACTTCCCTTTTACGAGGGAAGTAAAAAGTCATCTAAAATAATATGTATGATCATCTTACCGATAAAGCAGCGTCCACAGTGATGTACCCGAAAGGACCGATGGATATCGTAAGTGGTTTTCTGCATCTTATAAACGTAACCATAATAATTGTTTTTGAAGGTTTATCTAAATCCCACCAAGCGCACTCGTATACAGCATCCGACAAACCAGTGGAACTCTGAAATAGTATATTATATAACAAGTGTTGAAAGTGGAAGTTTTCAAGCAAAGAGGTATATCTTAGACGAGTTCGGAAATCCTTCGAGTTTCAAAACGATAACTTTGACACGAGTAATGTAGCAGGTGTACAACTAAGAAAGGAGACCGGCTGTATCTCGGAAAGCATTTTCTTGTAGTAAAAGTGGCTAAGAGGAAACGCTGGAAATTATTTTTAAATTTCAAAGTCGGCCGCTAGAGGGCGCAATACGCGTAGTCAATTAGAAAAAGCAGATTTGCTCAGAAATTCACCCAGTGAAGATATATCAAAATTAACTTTATATTAATCTCTGCTAAATTACGAATAATTTTTATTTAAGGGAGAACTGCACGCAAAAAGTGAAAAACCAGCGAGAAGGTCTAGTCGAGTTGAAAATAAGATGAAAAGGTACCTACGCAATAAAAAAGACTTCCTGCACGTCCAACCTCAAAAAAATGTGTTATGTATAGGTAATTTAAATTACATTTGGGTTAAAAATGGGTTCAAACGGGTTCACGCGCTGCAGAAATATAAAGACATGAGTACGATTTACCATTTCAAATTTTGCAGTTACGTAGACAAAGGATCAATGTAAGGCGGTAAAGAGCCCTTTTGTGGAAAAAAAATTATATGCGGAGGCATGTGCGTCAAAAAGTTGTCAAAAAATGGTCGAAAATGGACAAATTTACTTTTATTTTATAACTCTAGATTTGATTTTTTCATAAAAATTCGCCTTTAGCGCCCAACTATACATATTTCCCTATTAAAATCACATTGAAGCTAATACATATCTCTTATAGTTTTAACATAATATTGCAGCGGCTGAAGGCTTGCAAATGATCCATATTACTGCGTGCAGTTCCCACTTAAGATTTTTTTCTCTAGCTATTTAAATAAAGGCTGGGGGAAAGAGTAAATGTTTGTTTTTCAAAACGAACATAACTTAATTAATAACTAACGGATCTTGACGATTTTGGTCTTGTTGAAAAAAGAATTTGTTAGGCTTTCAAATGACGAATGTATTATATTATTTTAAATTTCGTTCCGATCGCCAGATAGCGCTTTCTGGCAATTTCTTAAATTTAACGTGTTTTCTTTAAAATTTCAAATGGATTGATATATTTATTACAGGCCAGTGTTACGGAACACAAAAAAAAAACAAGAAGACTTCGCAAACTGCAAGTTGATATCTTTTTTATTTACGGAGATTAGAGCAAAAGAAAATATTACTTGACACTCTTATAAGAAAATCAAGCATTTCTAAACGAATTTTTACGTGGTATCTAATTATTAATTTTTAACACAAATCTTATTTTAATACTACAAATATTTTAAGTATTCTTCAACTTCTTTAATTTTTAACTTATTTGCTTTAATTAACACCCCCTTTCATAAAGAATGTATCTGAAATGCGAGCGTCAAAATAAAACACAAAATGAGTTGTCAAATTATTATTAAAATTAGTGTTTGTAGAAAGTGTGTATTACGAAAGCAAACTGCCTATTTCTAATGAAGAAGGGTATGATAGGCTTGCAGTTTACTTTGAATGTTTTCAAAATGCTATCACTGCAGCAAGAATATATGTTACTAGATACCCCTGTAGACGTAGATATGAGCAAAACCTTTTTGTATGATTAGCAAAACATCTTCGTGCTACTGGTAGTTTTCATTGCCCCCTCCATTGAATCCTTAAAGAAGGCCACTAGATCCGCTGATATTTTAACTTCCCCATATATTAAAAATACAGTATATAAAGTAAGTATTGGAAATATAAAGATTTTCGAAAAATATAAGTTGACTCGTGATAACACTGTTCGACTTTAAATCGTGGGAAACAGATACCAATCATTTATTTGTATTGCCACTGGGTTCTTGGTATGATAGATAAGGATCCCCAGATCCTTTTAAGAATTTTGTGGACTGATGAAGCCACGTTTCGTTCCGATGGTGGGCTAAATTTATATAACTTACATTATGAGGAACATAATCCTCATTGGATGCAAGAAGTTCAGATTCAAGACCACTGAAGCATCAATGTTTAGTGTGGCATAATAGGTAATAATAGGTGGTAGAATTTTAGGTCCAATGATTTAAATGGAAACATTTATTTAAACTTTCTCCAAAATCAACTGCCAGATTTACTGGAAGACATTGATATACAGACGAGATAGGGCATGATTTATCAATATGATGGCTGTCCGGATAATTTCTCTGTCAATGTCAGACAGTTCCTAGACGATCGGTTTCTAGGGAGGTGGATGGGTAGAGGTAGTTTATTCCCCTGGCCCCCTCGTTCCCCAGATTCAACTTGTCTGGATTTTTATTTGTAAAGAAGACTAAAGAACATGGTGTTTAATATCAGACCAACAACGAGAGAGAACCTTATCAACCTAATTCAAAACGCTATCGAGATTATTCCTGCGATGGAAATAGAAGCAGCAGTTCAATCTACCGCAGAGAGGCTCCGCTTATGCATTCAAAATGTCGGCAGGCATTTTAAGCAGTTCACTCGACACTAATTATTATTTAGCATAATACTTTTGATCAGTTTTCGCAATTTGTTTTAACCTTTTCCGTTTCATATTGTTTCTCAGAAAAATTCATTGATATATTTTCATTTGTTGGTTTTTTTGCAAATAGCTATTCTGCTTCCTCCGTTAGTTATCTAATGGCAAAATGAAAAAATAATATGCTACATCTTTTGTTAATCTACACTTATTTAATACGTCTTTTAACAACCTGCTCCGAAATTAAACTAAAAAATTACAATTTTCTTCATACCCCCGTTAACATTGGTCTATAATAAATATTTCGATCCATTTGAATTTTTTAAGAAAACGCGTTAAATTTAAGAAATTGCCAGAAAGCGCCATCTGGCGATCGGAACGAAACTTAAAATAATATAATTGATACGTTATGTGAAAGCCTAATAAATTCCCTTTTCAACAAGATCAAAATCATCAGGATCCGTTAATTATTACTTAAGTTATGTACGTTTAAAAAAACAAACATTTACCCTTTTAACCACTCTTTATTTAAAAGCTAGAGAAAAAACCCTTAATAAAAATTATTCGTAATTTAGCAGAAATTAATATGAAGTCAATTTTAACATACCTTCACTGGGTGAATTTCTGAGAAAGTCTGCCTCTTCTAATGGACTACGCGTATTACGCCCTCTAGCGGCCGACTTGGAAACTTAAAAATAATTTCCAGCGTTTTTTCTTGGCCACTTTTACTTTAAAAAAAATTTTTCCAACATTATGGGATAAACGGTTTCCGAGATTCAGCCGGCCTCCTTTCTTAGTTGTACACCCGGCGCAGGGTAATTAATTATATTTTGACACCCAACTACAGCCGTAACTAAAGGGTTTAGAAAAAAAAATTGAATACAAAAGTTGCAGGGTCTTTTGGCTGTTATCTTGTGGATATTTCAGTTTTCAAAAAATAACTTTCGAAATTTAAAAAACTTTCAAAATCAGAAAGCAGGGGATATAAATATTTTTAGGATCTTTTTTACTTCCTTGCAAGAGGAAAGTATTGTAATCGTATAAAAATCACCCTCCGAGATTTTTGCAAATCTTCACGTTTCAGGAATGTTGAAATTTTACACAAAAATTAAGTGTTTGAAAAGGGATGAACCTGTAAAATTTGGTATATCCTATATGGCGAAACCAAATGGCGGCATAATTTACCCCCGTATTCACTAAAAAAGTTTAAGAGTTAGACCAGGTCTAGTTGTCATGGTACTTAAAACCCATAGTTCGCAAGTTATGTTTCGCTTATGTCACTGTCATTTTATATTTGTGACATTTAGAAAAATTATTTGTTCAATTGTTAAAAATGTCATCTTAAACCTATAACTGTCAAGTTATACCTGGTCTAAATTTAAACCTCTTTAGTTATTTAAAAAGTCAGTAAAATTCCATTTCTTACAAAAAAAAAATTATGGAGGAAAATTATAAATATCATAAATGATTTTTTATAGATAAGTAATTATAAAATAATACCGATAAATATTTAAAAATATTATGTATATTTGTATGTTCGTAAGTATGTATGTATATATGTACAGGGTGTCCGGATTTGGTTGCAAAAGCAGGGTATCTCGCTTATTTTTAAAGATAGAACCTTGCGGTTTTCACGAACCTGAGCTAATTTTTTGTGAAACTCATGAAGCCGTAAACAAAATTTTCATAGCCTTCTTCGTTTATGAGATACAGGGCGAAATAGAAAATTTTGCATTTTGGGACCCCCCTCGTATCTCGGTTATCCTTTAACTTAACGCAAAGGGAAAAATTGCTGCTTATACAGTTTTTTACGCTGGATCCAGTGGCGTAGTCATATTTTTCATTTGAGTTGTTATTTTTTAGATATGACCCAAAGTTCTATTTTTTTAAATGGGACACCCTGTATATTTGTCCAGAAATTGATTTGTCCTTTTAAAAGCTTCTCAAAAATATATAATAGTATGGGTCTATTTTAATAAACAACAACAAAAATCCTAATTTTTATAATTATCATCCCAAATTTTGCAGTAGGCCATGCAAAACGATGCCGTTTTCTTTTGTTTTCTTGGAAGCAAATGACATTTCCCAATTTTGTACGCGTATATAAAATATAGCGCTAGTTTTTTGTATTTATTTATAGTGTAAAAATATATAGGTATTATTATGGAAGAAAACCAAACTTTAGAACATTATGAAAAGTACGATATGTTAGCTTGTTTTATATTAAGTAATGAAAATGTTGAAGCGGCTTCTGAGATGTATTTTAACAGGTAAATAGTTAATTTTTAGGTATGTTGAAATACTATTGCTTAATTTTTATTTAAATATCCAGAAAGGAGGCAACCTAATATATCCACTTTTTATCGGATAAAAAAGAATTTACTTAATCATGGATCATTTATCAAACCTCGTACGAAAACATATAATAAAGAAAATCGGGAGGCTGAGGAAATTACGGTTTTGGCTAATGTAGAAGCTTACCCTACAAACTCTTGTAGGGCCAGTGAAAAGAGCATAGGGATTCCAAAAACTAGGGTTCAAGAAATTCTAAAAAGGCACGAATACCACCCATACAAATTTAGGCTCATGCAGCACTTACAGCCAGGGGATGCAGAGCGTCGGGTAGTCTTCTGCAATTGGTTTCGAGAAAGATGCGATATGGTTAGAGATTTTGAAAGGAAGGTTATATGGTCAGACGAAGCACATTTCAGTAATTCTGGTATACTCAATAGGCACAATAGTAGATTCTGGTCCCAGGAAAATCAACACCAAATATTTCCCAGAAGACAGCAGGGCAGGTTTGGTCTAAATGTGTCCTGCTTTATATTAGGAACACATATAAAATTTTAAATATTTGAGGGAAATCTAACAGCCAATCGCTATATAGAAATTTTAGAGGCAGCTATACCTGAATTACTTGACGATGTTCCTCTAGCGCAAATTAACGAAATTTATTTTCAACAGGACGGTGCTCTTGCACACAATTCTGGAATGACGAGATTATTTCTGGACAATAATTTTATCAATTAATGGATCGGAACAAATGGACCTATAAGATGGCCCCCTAGGTCCCCAGATTTGTCGATTTTAGATTTCTTTCTATGCGGATATCTGGAAAATAGAATTTACAAAGACCACTATGATAGTGTCCAAAATTTAGGAAATGCAATAAAAGAAAATTTTCGCTATTTACAAAATCATCCCATTATTTTGCTTAATTCCCTAAAACGAATACGAAAATTGTGCGAAGCATGCATAGAACAAAATGGAAATCAGTTTGAACAGTTCTTTTGATTTCCTTGGTTACTGTAGTTCTTATACGACAGTTGATTTTTGCTGAAAGGTTGTTACATAATAATTTATTACTGTTTTGTTCTTGTGTTACATAAATCTAGGTAGGTGGTACTTTTTTGGTGCGAAATTATCAATACATATTTTGATAAATAGATTTAATTACATATTTATTTTGATTTATTGTTAGGATGTAGATATTGTTAACGACTTTAAATAAAAGGCAGCATTGTTTTGCATGGCCTACTGCAGAATTTAGGATGATAATTATAAAAATTAGGATTTTTGTTGTTGTTTATTAAAATAGACCCATACTATTATATATTTTAGAGTAGCTTTTAAAAGGACAAATCAATTTCTGGACAAATATACAGGGTGTCCCATTTAAAAAAACACAACTTAAATGAAAAATATGACTACGCCACTGGATCCAGCGTAAAAAACTGCATAAGCAGCAATTTTTCCCTTTGCGTTAAGTTAAAGGATAACCGAGATACGAGGGGGGTCCCAAAATGCAAAATTTTCTATTTCGCCCTGTATCTCATAAACGAAGAAGGCTATGAAAATTTTGTTTACGGCTTCATGAGTTTCACAAAAAATTAGCTCAGGTTCGTGAAAACCGCCAGGTTCTATCTTTAAAAATAAGCGAGATACCCTACTTTTGCAACCAAGTCCGGACACCCTGTACAGCGTTTTCCCGTATATTTTTCCACCCACCTAGAGAGTTTATTTGAATAGATACGGAAATGTCGTAATAACAAAAGTTGTTGGGTTTTTTATGAAGATTTAGAATATTATATCATAAGTGCGAAAATATTACTGGAAATGTAAAATTTTGACAGGTTGTCAGTTTTTTAAATGAAACACCCTGTATATTAAATCATATTCTTGAAGATCTTTTTTTTTCTAATTTCAAATATATATACTTTTAATATATTCTGTCAATTAGTTTTGGATATATAAGCGTTTAAACATTAAAGAAATGATAAGGTAATTGGCTCTAAAACATAGTCACAGTCATGGTCAAGACAATTGCAATGAACGACGCCTTTTTGACGTTTACCGGTCAGAAGTAATTATTTAGGAGTATTTTTAATATCTCATACGTTGGACGATGGGTTATTCGGAAGAATAGAAAGTCGACATGATAGAATTATTTTATTTACATGGCAAAAATGCATCGATAGCTCGTAACGAAAATCATAGACGGTTTCCAGATAGACCAACACCGACTTGTAGGATAATATTAAACATCCCTAAACAATTGAATTAAAGAAAAACACCTAAGCGAAAAGTTAGAATAGTGGAAAGAGACGCTGAAGAAGATTTAAATATTTTATTATATTTTAAAGGTAATTTTGAAACTTTTGTATTAAAATAATTTATTTATCCTATTTATTCTTGTTTTAGAAAATCCTGAACGTTCAATTCCCGATGCAGCCACTTTTTTTAACAAATCATTCTAGTTCTAAAACATTATAAATATAAGAAATATAAGTTTTTACCTACTCAAGAATTAACCGATTAAAATAAAATAGACCGATTACACTTCTGCCAAGAAATAGAAAGATGTTTTATGATGAACCACTATTCTAACTTTTCGCTTAAGTGTTTTTCTTTCATTCAATTGTTTAATTATTGTTAGTTAATATTATGCTACGAGTCGGTGTTGGTATATCTGGAAACCGTCTATGATATTCGTTACGAGCTATCGATGCATTTTTACCATGTAAATAAAATAATTCTATCATGTCGGGTTTCTCTTTTTCCGAATAACCCATCATCCAACGTATTAGATATTAAAAATGTTCGTAAATAATTACTTCTGACCGGTAAACGTCAAAAAGGCATCGTTCATTGCAATTGTCTTGACCATGGCTCACTATGTTTTAGCGCAAATTACTTTACCATTTCTTTAATGTTTAAACGCTTATAAATCCAACTAATTGACAGAATATATTAAAAGTATATATATTTGAAATTAGAAAAAAAATATCTTCAAGAATATGATTTAATATACAGGGTGTTTCATTCAAAAAAAAACTGACAACCTGTCAAAATTTGACATTTCCAATAATATTTTCGCACTAATGATATAATATTATAAATCTTCATAAAAAACCCAACAACTTTTGTATTTACGACATTTCCGTATCTATTCAAATAAACTCTCTAGGTGGGTGGAAAAATATACGAGAAAACCCTGTACGTATGTATGTATGTATGTATATATGTATTTATGTATGTATGTATATTAGAAAAGTAAATTTAAAAAAATCAGAACATTGTTATTTGCCTGGAATATCCCTGATAACATATTCCACCACCAACATTGTCTTTGTAATTTCTTGTAAGGTAAGGCTTGGGTAATTGGGTTCAAAAATAAGTCCTTTTAACAGAATCTTCCTCGTAATAAAAAAATTGACACATATTGACATTTATGTAATGTGTTAATTTATTACGAAATAACTAGATGGATATATAAACTATATTATAATATGCCTGTGGTGGAATCCGTTACGAGGAAAGTTCCGAGTAAGAGGAAATTTGCCGATTTGTTTTTTTTCTCGCCTCGGTTATTACCAACCACCTGATTTACTTATACATATAAATAATTTGGATTGGCCGTATATGAGTAACTACAAAAAAAAATGTATCAAAAATACAATAAACTTTAGAATATTAATGGTATTGATGAATAACAAAATTTAAAGGACTCATAAAACAATTCTTTTATATGTATTATACTAAAAGGATTAGGTAGGAATTGTACTATATTTTTATTATATATGAGATAAAACCCGAGGAACTTAGTAGTATGGAATTTGGTATGTGGAGGAATACCGTAAGCTACTTCCTCGAAGATATCTAAAGATAAAAATTACAATGATTTACACAAAATATTTTATAACCAAGAGGTATTTTAAAAATCCGCAAAAGTACGTTTGTTTTTTAAATAAAACCATTTAGCCATAGAAATATAAAACTAATTCACATCGAAAATAGTATCAGTTGGTTACACTAGAAAATAAAAGGGGACAGGAAATATCCAAACCAGAAACAATTGTTCAGTACAACAAATTCATGTCTGGAATTGATCGGCAAGATCAGATGCTAAGTTATTATCCATGTGAGCGTAAAACCATTCGTTGGTACAAAAAAATTGTTTATTCACACTTTACAGCTTCTTTTGATCAATTCACATAAATTGTACCAACGGTATTCTGGAAGTAAAAAAATGGCTTTCTACGGTTTTAGAATCGCAATAATAAATGGATTACTTCCAACAAGAATCGCAAGTTCTAGAATTTGCCATCCATCAACTTCACGTATACAACACAAAATTACCACTATATCCGAAAAGTGTAAAGGTACAGCAGACAGTCAAAGAGTGAAGCGTAAAAGATGTAGGTTGTGTGCAAAAAAAGGAAAATGAAGAAAGCAATCCATCTATTACTGCGAGGATTGTCAAGATAAACCCGGACTTTTTGTATTTGTTCTTGTATTATTATATTTTACATAAATAGTTCAACGATTACGTATACACAAGGTTACTCCCATAGGAGTCATTGGCACACGGCACCAAATTCGAAGACTAGTGCTACCGACTCCTATGGGAGTCAATTTTTATTTATTTATTTTTTTCTGTTTTTGCCCTGCAATCGCAAAATTAATAGAGTTTGCATACTTTACTAGCCATGAGATATCAAAATTTCATAAAGGCACAATTTGGCTCCTTGGTCGGTTAATCACATCCAAGTCGGCAGCGAACGTGTTAAGCATTTGGAGAATTAATATGTATTTTAATGTTTACATTATGTAAAACCCAACCCAAAATCGGCAAAATATTTGTTTTTGTTCAATTAGTACCAATTTTTTTCTTGTTTTCCATATCAATTAACATCCTCGAACGGCTTAAATATTAAATTAATATGAGTAAAGGCCTTACGGTTCGGACACCACTGATATCTAACCTTAATTATGTCAAGACTTACTTGCAATATGATACTTCCGGACTTAAATAATCCGTATTTTCACAAACGACATAATTCTTCAACATAGTTTTTCATTTATTTAAGTACTACAACACACAGAACTTACAAAATAATTAAAAAAATAAAAAAATGTCTGCTTATAAACAACAACGTTCGGTCGAACGCGCAATAAAAATGACAACAATGCAGCGTCTATTATGTAATTAAACTAAAAAACGAGAGTGCTGTGATGATTGGTGCAAATGAATAGTTGTAAAACTTCTCGCAAGGGACGTAAATTGTAAACGTTAAATTTTAGCGTCGTTACCAGTTCTATTTGGTAATATTTTTATTATTACAATTTTATAATTCTTTAAAGACCTTAGTTAATTACTTAGACCATTAAACAATGTTATAAAGTCTAAGGTTAATTATTGTGTGTAGTTTTTTGATATACATATAACTGTGTTATGAAAATATATAAACGTATTGAAGTAATTCCATAAAACTTGGCTTAGAATATTTGACAATTTTTAAAACGTGACAACAACCTACACCTATCGATATATTGGAGAGGGAAAACAATCAATCTATGATCCCGTGTTAAATGTAAATAGTTGGGTCTCTCTTGTTTTCCTAGTCTAAGATCGGATGCTATGCGAAGTCGCTGCCGGGCCAGATGCATATACCGGTTGTCCGTCGTAGAATAAAATATTGAAATATACCACCGAACATTAATATATACCAATTGTCTTTATATTCGCCGGCGCGCGATCTGAGACTAATTTTTTATTTTTTAAAAATTAAAATAATCATTTATCAATTTACTTAGTGTGTTGTGTTTGGTAAATGGCTAGAAAATTACGATTAACTCTGTTCTCTGTCTTTAAAAACTTTAAAACCCAAAAATAATTTCTTTTAACAAGAAACCCTAATCAGGATTAACTCGAATTTTGTTTTGGCCTGATAAGAAATTGTGGCGGAAATTCGAGAAATCCAACCCCAACACAATTTTGTAAGGCATTCAAGAAATTATTTACTAAAAAATATCTTAATGAGGTTGAAGGTGCAAATTGCATTCAGGATATTAATACATTTTTGCTTAGTGTAACCTCTGATATGATCGAAGAATATAAAACTATCGGTGTACCAATATGACAAAAAATAGTTCTTTAAAAGTGTTTGCACGCAACTCTATAAATCTTTCAAGTACGGACGGCAATGCTGTAGTATTTACATTATTCGCTACCTATTAAAAATAAATGTTTTTTATCCGGAACTTCCCTCGTTATGAATGAATTAAAAATGAATTTTCTTTTATTAGGAATAGTGAATAGTGGCCATTTTTTCCATCATATTGGATTCCTACCGATATTTTACTAGTTTCCACCTATGCCACACTTGATTTTTGCACATAATTAAAAATAAATTTAATAAGTACTTTTTACATTGACAAACATCTCCATTTTGTTACATTATGTTGAATTCTGCCAGTTTATCCCGAGGTTTATTCCTATATCACATTTAATTTTTCTGCAATATTTAAAGTCAATTAAACAATTAAGTTGATTTTAAAAAACTATTGGCCGCCATTTTGTTCCACCATCTTGAATTCGTGCCCCAACTTTACCAGTTTTTCTCTATATCACACTTAATGATTGCACAAAATTTGAAATTAATCTAATAAGTAGTTTTTTTTCAGGCCGATTATTTAAATATTTTATTCGGTCACCATTTTGTTTTGCTATCTTTTATTCATACCAAAATGTTACCAGTTCATTCCTAACACTTGATTTTGTGCAAAATTTGAGAAAATTGGATAATTAGTTTTTTTAACGTTTGACTAGTCCGGCATATTAGATTTTTACCAAAATATTATTAGGTCATCCCCATATGAGCTATGTTGCAAACTGACAGACAAACTGACAGACGGACCGAGGAGAATGATGACACATATTTGTTGGTATCTAGGAAGGCTAAAACCTGAAAATATGTAAAACCTGAGAAGGTGACTTTTTTCACGATTACAAATATTTTATTTGGCCGCCGGCGCCGTTTTGTTCCGCCATCTTGAATTAGTACCACAGGTTTACTAGTTTATCTCTATACCACAATTAGTTTTTTTGGGCTGAATTTTTAAATACTTTATTAAACCGTTATTTTGTCCGCCATCTTGGATTAAAATTTTCAACAATTTTTTCCTTTTTACTTAATTTTTACAAACGGTACTTTTTATAATTATATTAAGATCTATCAATTAAGCAACTTGACGTTTTCCTCTTTTTTAATTTAATACGTATAAAGTAAAATAGGTCACAATAACAATTGTGGCTAGAAATTTTTAAACTCGTTTTTAAATCACCCCGGTAAGTAAACGTTTATTCGTTTTAATCGCTAGCGGTTTACATCAACCTCGTAAAAGCGCGGACTCCTGCACAGCTGTACGAATTTCGGCGCGTTATTGTAAGAACAACATAAATGTTCCGATGGACTGTGCTCCTTCTTATCTTGTTAATGTTCGGTGGTGATATGGTCAAGTTTGCCTTGGTCATCAATATGGTGCAAAAATGCGCTGGATGGAAATTGTTTCAACAACTGTAGTAATAGCAACCAAATACATATTTCTTCACTTTTCTATCATTTATGGATTAATGTGTTTGATATTAATTATTTAATTTTGATGTAAATAATTCGACTGAGTTATTGTATGGAAGAAAAACGAGAAGTAATAAAATTCTTTTATTCAAACGATCATAACGTTACTAGAGTTAGCGTCAGATATAGGCGAATATATTAAATTATAACAAAAATCGAAAATTATTTATGTCATTTTGGCTTTTGTTGTTTTATAGATTATGTATTGGATATAAACTTCTGAAAGCAGCGTAGGTTCATCGAAATATTGAAAGTGAAGAAATTATTTTTTTTTCTTCCTATCGGACCAAAATAAGCCGCAATATTTACGTTTTTAAATAAAGTACAAAAAAGCCATTTTCCCACAAAAGTGAAAAAACATCGCTTCCGATGTGCAACGCAAAAATTTAAGAATACCTTTCTTTGGACTCTCACCAACATGTTTATATAAATAAGCTTCAGTATTAAGAACGAAATTATCTCTAATTTGACATGGTCTATACCCAAGAGGTATAATTCCTTAACTGGCTCAATGAGCAAATGATTTTAATTTCCTTAAAAAATAACAGCCTCCGTAAAAGCTCTTTTTTGAAAAGTACATACCTCCAAGACAATTTCGTTTCCATTCCACGACAGCATAAATAATTGTAAGATGTTCAGAAGAAAAAATATCAAGTTGAATACAATCTTCTTGGCCTAAAATTTAAGAATTGTTAACTACAAATTTTTAATAAGGATTGAGAGGAAAATGTAAACACCTCTTTTTATTTGTTAGAGAAGTAGAGTAGTATAATTAAAAGGAAATTGCAATAATTTTGAAATTTTCGCCCCTTAGAAAAATATAGTTGGCGCATTACCTTTCTGGAATGACGTCATTTTTGGTTATTTTTGTTTGATTTATGTTAACTGACAGTGACAAAAACATTTTGAAAAAACTCATTGTCGTTTCTTTACAACAGTCAATGCCGGTTTTGGTTATGTGTCTTTCAGAATATATTCGTCAAAATTGACATTGATTTGTTGTGATTCTTTTTAAACTTTTGCAAGATGCCGCGAAGATATAATCAGCAATCACAGCTAATAGTTTTGAATATCTTGGCTTTTTTTCAATTGGAAAAAGAGCAAGCTAAAAATGGAATCCTTCCGCAAACTGATAATATAATTGAACGAGCTTCAAATGCAACAAAACTTAGCCATACAACAATCATAAATATTAAGAAAAGATGAATAACGAGCGATGAATCCTTTACCTCCAGAATGTCTCAAAAGCAAAAAGAGGTAAAAACAAAAATTACAGATTACTTAAAGAACAAAATAAGAGATACGATCTACTGCATGTATGCGAAAAATGAATATGTTACAATGCAGACTTTGCTTAAAAAACTAAAAGAGATAAATGAATATTTTAATTTTTCCATCACCTCGCTAAGAAAATACGTAAAAAGTATTGGTTTTAAGTGGAAGAAATCAAATAATAGAAAATACCTGATGGATTTGCCCCACATCGTCCACAAGAGAATCAATTTCTTGAGGGAATATGTCAAAAATCAAAATCTAGGACAAGATGCTTATACCACCGTATTTATTGATGAGACTTGGATTTTTAGTAAAGGTTCGTTTAGAAACAGCTGGCAGGATAACACTATGTCTACAAGTTCTAAAAAAGCTAGTGAAGGTCATCGATATATTGTAGTTCACACTGGATCAAAGGAAGGATTTATTAAGGGGGCCAGTTTAATATTTAAAAGTGGACTAAAAAGCGGAGATTTCATGACAATATGAACAAGCAAAATTTTGAAAATTGGTTTAAAAATCAGCTGGTACCAAATCTTCCTCCAAAAAGTTTGATAGTGATGGACAACGCAAGCTATCATTCCGGCCTTTTAGAGGATATTCCAAGAAAATCATGGACAAAGCAGAGATTGATTGGATGGTTAAAAGAAAAGAACATTGACTTCCCAGAGAGGGCCATGAAGGATGAAATATGGAGCATTGCAGAAAAAAATTGTAGCATTGAAAAAACATTCTACCTTGACGAATATGTGAAACCTTTGGGCCACAAAATACTAAGACTTCCTCCATACCATTGTCAATTTAATGCTATTGAAATGGTATGGTCTGAGTGTAAGAGGAAATACGACCAATACATTGCTAGTCTGAAGAAATAAATGAAGTATCTTCAGAGCATTGGAAAAATTATGTCAGCCACACAGAAAGGGTAATCCAAGAAGCTTGGAAGACAATACAGATATGTGATGCTTCAGACATTGCGCCACTTGTAATTAGTACCGACGAAGACAGCAGTGACGATGAAGAATTTAGTTCTGATTCTGAAGACAGTGAAGGGGAGTAGTATTTATTTTTAAAGTTAGTTAGTTATACATTAATTTCTCTCTTTTAGTTTTTAAAGCAAAGTCTGCATTGTAACATATTCATTTTTAGCATACACGCAATAGATCATATCTCTTATTTTGTTCTTTAAATAATCTGTGATTTTTGTTTTTACCTCTTTTTGTTTTTGAAACATTCTGGAGGTAAAGGATTCATCGTTCGTTATTCTCCTTTTCTTAATATTTTTTCAGTATTGTCTGTAATTGAGAATTAAAATAATTTTGATGAAAATGGGTAACTGGCGTCAATTTATTACATTGCAAACAAAGAATAAGACTAAGATGAAAGAATTTATATTAGTAAAGTCTTATTTGCAAAATAATTTTAGTTTTTAAAGTTATAATAGTTATTTTTGTATTAAGTGTGCAAAATGAGGGTTTTTTTTTGGCAATGAGAGTGTTAATTTTTTGCCAGCCATTTTCGACAAGTTGCAGCGCTTTCTGTACAGAAAATGCCAATTTTAAATTCGCTTTAGCCAGTGCTGAACGCACCCCTCCTATCTACATCACTGCATACGTTTAGGTTAGGAATCATCGCTGAAATATAAATAATATAAGAAATACGTTATTTGAAACCAGCGTGACGTCATTCCAGAAAGGTAATGCGCCAACTATACTAATAATGACAATGGAGTGTGTGTGTGTCCTTATAGGGGTAGGGAGAAGCTGCCATTTTTTGATTTCCTACCGATGAAAACATAATAATGCTACATTTTATTTAAGTGCATGTTTAAACAAATACAGGGTGTCCATCTATAAAGTATCAATTTTTAACAGGTTATAACCCAAAAGCGAGTAAATATATTTAAATTAATTTCTTAGAATTGCTTCAAGTTCTTGCCTACGTTGTTGCCAAGTGTCAATAATTTTCTGAATATAGCGGAAAAAAGTTTTTTCAAATGCAGAATAAGGACCTATTTCAAATGGAACACCCTGTATCTCTAACAGTCATT
Source organism: Kuschelorhynchus macadamiae (assembly GCA_030620095.1). Taxonomy (NCBI): domain Eukaryota; kingdom Metazoa; phylum Arthropoda; class Insecta; order Coleoptera; family Curculionidae; genus Kuschelorhynchus; species Kuschelorhynchus macadamiae. The sequence goes on from JAUTXW010005403.1 coordinate 1,056,409, forward strand.
TAGTAGCCTGATCCTTCCCCTTCCTGAAAACGTATTTGTTATAACCTTTCAGAACAAAAAACAACAGAAACAACATCAACTTCTAATCTACATTAATTTTGCAGAACAAACGCTATAAGTAAATTAATAAATTAATGCGTAGACAAAAAACAAAATTAACAAAAGCATTTTGGAGCATGTCTGCGGTAATTGTATTAAAAATGTTAATTACGTTATTTCTGAGATCATTTAAATTTGCAGGAGTATGACTATAGCTCCTTTCCTTAATATACCCCTATATAAAAAATTGGGTATTGTCAAATCAGGAGAATAGGGAGCCCATTCGATGGGGCCAGCTCGACCTATCCAGTTGTTTCCAAAAGTTGTGTTTAATGAATTCCTTGTTATTACAGAAAAGTGAGGTGGGGCCAAGGCCCATTAACTCTAAGGTTAACTCGATAAACAGCTATCGGGCGAGGGGGACGTGCGAGTGAGAGGGAGGTCGTGATGTCGACTGGCGACCCGATATGACAAGGCGGCCAGTTTATTGCTTATTCAGTTTGACGTTTTCGTTGCGATAGTTGTCAGTTGTGTTTTTCAGATTATTTTTTGAGATGTTTGAACAGTTAAATAATTGTGTTTACTGCAAATATTATGCCTATAGTTAATAAAATATGAAAAATACTTAATATACATAAGCTGTCTCCATAGTGGGTTCTCGGTTGATATCTTGGTACCGGTTAGAAATAGAGAAATGTATAGTAGACTATTAAAAACCAAATCAGGAAAGTGCAAAGTGTTTTGTTCTAATTTGAACCGTTTAGTTACAGCTGTTCAAAATTGAAAATCCCAGTTTTTAATGTCAATATCTCGAAAAGAATTAAACTTAGGCTTCTGGACTATATATGAAGTAGACGCATGATTTTAGATAAAATGCAAATATGTAATAAAATATAAGGTGTTTCATATATGAAAAACTATTTAAGTGGGTATATAAGTCATCCTATATACTAATATTTATATTTAAACTAACCTAACCATTATCACCAACTTTCGCAACGAAAACGTCAAGCTGAATAAGCAATAAACTGGGACACAACTTTTTACAAGAATATTATTTAGATACTTTAAAAATACATAATATTTGTTCAGATACGATGCGAACTTTTTGAAATGCACTCAGCAAAAAACTGGGTTAAAATTTGAACCAACATCCCTAAAAATAAGTTACATTTTTCTCTTGGAAAAAGAAGGATCCACTATTTTTTGTTTTTGACGCACCCCACCAGCTAAGCTCTAGGATTTTCGGCACCCCATATCCTGCAGTTGTGTTTGTTTACTCTTCCACTTAGGTGAAAGGTTGCTTCATCTGACATTATTAGAATTGCGTCCGTTTGATTTCTAAACAGATTTAATAATGTCTCACACATGATATATCTCTTTTCAATAGCATGATGTCAAATTGTCAAGTCAATTTCAAAGTTTGCGTCTTATACGCTTTAGACTTAATTACTTTTAAAAGGTTATGTATCACACTCTTTGACAGGTTTAAGATTTGGGCGATTTTTCTAACAGACATTTTATTGATGTTTATTGTTAAAACTTCTTTGATCCATAAAATGTCACTTAAAAGATTGTATGCCGAGTCTCTGTTTTGTCTTTTTTTCCTTCCCATTGCCCCAGTTTCAGTTTCTTCTAAGATTGATTTTTGGGTAGGCAGATTTCTTCCAAAAATTGTTCTGAATCTTCTTGTCATTGTAATTAAATTAGTATTAGTGTAGAGCTAAACGGACTGCGCCTTTTCTCTTTGGGTAAACATTTTTGAATCACGTAAATAATTAATATTAATCTGACACTTTTGTCAAAAAATAACAGGGGAAGCAACGTTTCACCTGAAAATTTAACCTAGAGCTTATGAGTTTGAAAGAGTTGCCCCTAAGTTAAATGTATTGTGCAGTGCGTCAAAAACAAGAATTTATGAACCATTTTTCTTCCAAGAGAAAATTGTCTCTAATAAAATTAATGTATATTATTTGTTGTTGTTGTTTCTGTTGTTTGGTCTGAAAAATTTTAACAAATTATACGATTTTATAAAAAGAGAGGATCAGGCTTCTAACTGAGTGTTAGAGATACAGGATGTTCTATTAGAAAGAACCCCTTAATGTGCATTGGAAAATACTTTTTTTTCTATTTTCAAAAATTTATTATGTGTGTTGTAGCAACAACGTAGGCAAAAATGTAAAGCAATTCTAAAAAATTCAGTGAAAACCGCATCATGATATCTTTACTCGATTTTGAGTTAAAATAAATGCGTTAAAATTTCTTTTATTAGCAAATATTTTTACATAGTAAGACTACTATAGTTATGAGGTATATAGGGTGTTATATGTAAATAACTTTTTTTTAATAGTAGTCTGGTAAGAAGAAACAATTAATGCAAGTAACTTAACTTGATAGAAAAATGACATATTTTAGAATGCATTTATTAAACAAATAAATATGAATTTGAATATTCTAAATTTAAAATATTCCCTTGTTTCAACTACACTCATGGGCAAAAACACCGGACAAATTTTTTTTACAAATTCAATCTAAAATAACTTTTTAAGTTTTGCATCGATTCTGATAATTTTTTTTATGAAATGGTAGATGTTTTTTTCCTGATCATTGTCTGATACTGGATTCAGAACATCGAATTGATTCGGTGTTACACAGGATAGACCCAGAAGTTGCATTTTGTCTTAACTTTTTAAGCACCCTGTGAGAGAATTTAACGACACATTGATGTGTCTTTGAAATGTTTAAGCCTCATGTCTTTTTATCTTTTCCTTTTTTTGATTCGTATCAATATGTCTGTTCTAAAAGAAAACACAAATGTTTAAAAGAAACTATTTAATTTACAATAACATACATTAAAAACACTACATTTCAGTCAAGTAACATTGGTAAAATCTGTTGCGTAGCAACGTTAGAATTAGTGTTCGTATCATTTTTCTTCTTAAGCGAAACTGACAGTATACTGTAATTTAGCATTTCAATATGTAGTCAGAAGTTTTGGAAAGAACTAGGAGCACTATACAAGCTCGTGTTCATCAGACCGGTGAGTACACTCGACGTCAAGGACCAGAGAGACCATGAGTCACAAACCAGCTTTATTGAAATTCCAGCGCACAACATGATGTTCTTGGAGATATGCAACATGCAAAAAAATCGTTCTCCTCGTCTTCTCTAAATGCAAACTAAAACTCGATTCGTCTGTGAATAAAACAGATTCCCACCGTTCGTTACTCTAGTGTCTATGTGCAATCACTGATCACGATGGGTTGTAAGTAAAGTTGCACAAGCAGTTGGTCCTCTTGACCTCACTATTTGTTTATCTATTGTACGACAGACGGTTCGTTCTAAAACACTTGTGCCAAGTACATTTTCAAGTCGAATCAGTGATATGAATCAAAAACGAAATTTTAAGATAAGATGTTTAAAAATTTAATTTAAAGACACATCATTGTGGCGTTAATTCCTCCATAGGGTGTTCAGGAAGTTAAGAAAAAAATGCAAGTTTGAGTCTACCCTGTATAACACCAAATCCATTTGAACTTGTTACAAATTCGTTATCAGATAATCAACATAAAAGCGCCCAAAACAAAAAAAAAATGAAAATCGATGCATAACTTAAAAAGGTATTTAAGATTGAATTTGTAAAAAAAAATGTTTGTCATGTGTCAAGTACTCTTAGGATTTACTTCTAGGCTGCCCTTGATAGCGACAAGAGATACTATACTAGCCGAAATATTGTGAACATTGAACAGTAATGTCAATGTAATTTCAACAAGTAAGTTACTTTTATTTACCAACACTAGTGTTTTTAACAGCAAAAGACAAGTAGTAGTCTTTGAGACCGTTAAACCCTTTACTCTTACCTTCGGAGCCGTTGGACTTTATTCCTCGTCTCATTCTCTCTTTAGCGAAACTTGGGGAGGGGGGTGCTTTGGCTTCGTTCGATTGTCGGTGAAAATTTAGGGTTAATATTTGTGAGAAACGAAATAGTTCCTGTGCTAGAATTCAAGGTAGTGACCTCAAGAATGTGAGATATCTGTTAAACGCCCTGAGATCTTGCAATTAAAATATTTAAATAACGTAGATTTTTGGATTTATGGTGACATCTTAGTTAGTAGTTTATTAGATTTAAAAATTTGGAGATTATTAAAGATTACTAAGGCAAGTTTGGTTTATATGTGAAAATATTAAATCCTATCTACATTTTTCAAAATACTTTCAAAAAATTTATTTTTATTTGAAACTAATTTACATAATTTCCTCTACCAAGATACTTAAATCTAATAGACTAACACATCACCATAAATCTGATGATACTCTGGAGGTTTAATTGGGGATCTTGGTGTAGTATTAACAAAGAGTAGGTATTATAAAGAGGTAACAGTCGGCAAATGATCAAATGATTTTTGCCTTGGCTCTCATTGACCTGAACCTTTATCTTGGAGTTGCACTATTGCCAGTTGTTACGCCATTTCTGCAAAAACTATACTGATACTTCTAATTTATTGTATTTTACTCGTAAAAATAATTTATTTTCAATGTTTAGAAGAATAGAACGATGAAAAAAACTATTTTGTTAAATAATCAAGATTGCAATACACACTTATTATGCCAATTTATAAGAGGTTACCACACGTAACTTTGTTATTTTAAAAACATGACATGTACTAAAACACAGTAATATCGCATCAATATATAAAGAAGTACTGTTTGCAATAATAAACACTTGATAATAAAGTATCAAGCGCAATAATTTCAATTATTAGCCGCCAAGGATTCAGTCGCATAACGTGACAGGTTAATCAACATCCCCAACTGGCTCACGTGACATATGGATCAATCATAACCTACCTAGCAACCGATGTAGCGTAGCGCCCAGTGAGTCGAAACACATCTAACAAGAAAAATACACATAATATTTGATAAACAAGAAAAGGTCAAGGTTTGAATGTAATAATTTTGTTTTGTAGTTATTAAACTTGAGAAAATATGATTACACCTAACTATGTACGTTGAGATCTGGGTAAGTTTATTAAAAAAAAAAAAAAATGTTGGTTTAATAAGTAAGAAAATGTTTCAAAAAATAAGATAATTTTACATTTGTTGAGCAATAAAAAACGTTCCACTTAGTTCCAAGTTATCCTTACGGATTTTGTAATCTGTAACACTAATCATCTCCAGGATTTTTCACTCCACGACAGCAGAGCATTAAAATGAAGTAAACGTCCATTTGTGTATTCCAATGCAAAACTTCGATAAGTAATTCAAATTTAATAAAATCTTATTTCAACAACTAAGATTGCTTAATAGATCAAAAGCGTGAAAGCTTCCTTTCTTTGTTAACTCTATAATGTTATATAATATGTTTTCGAATTTACTTCGAACAGACTAACATATCAGTATACATCTGAAGATGGACTGGAGGTCTAATTGGACATCTTGTTGACGCACAAGGCTCGCCGTAGCACAGAACATTCTATATTTTTTATTAAATATGCACCTTTTTGAAATAATCTACTTAAAATTCTGACCTAAAAATTCTAAAGCTAAAATGCGAGGACAACGCAAGTTTTTTCCACCAACCGAACGAAGCCCAAGAGGTTCCGTCAGCCCCTAGAATTTATTGAGGTTCACCGAGAGCATCAACGAAGCCGAAGACGAACAGGGCACACCCTTTGCCCAACACGAATAGGAGGCAAAGAAATTGGCATGCAGAAAGGAGTAAAGAATACATGATCTCAAGGAATATTTATTAAAAAAGCAACAATTAGATGATTGAAATTCTATCAGAAGAAAATTTCGGTGATGATATTTAATGTTCAAAAAAAACTAGAAAATTGCAATTTTTCTGTTAAGGATGGTTTCTTTAGTATGTAATCTTTTTTTTAAATGTTATGTGTATTTTTTTGTAAGCTTATACAAACATTTTCTATGTAATTTCAAAATTTACTGACCTTTAAAATATCTAACAGTGTTGTGGCAAACAGAAGGGATATTACGCAGTACTCCAAAAGTATGATGAATTGAAAACTCTCATTAAACTCGTCAATCCATCTGAAAATAATAAATTCTAAATCACACATTTTTACATTTAAGTATGAATAAGCATTGTATGATCTGTACGGTGTCGGAGGTCAGCAAACTCGCGAAACTATATCGATGGGTTTTTAACAACACACCGTATGCGCCGAAAAACAAATTTTATATAAGTTTTAAAATTTACAGGAATATGGTTGACTTGTTTAAAAAGCGTTAAAAATAATAAAATGCGATATTCTGTTTCCACCTTTTTTGAAAAATCTATATTTGGATATGTCGCTTACGATATTCGTACAATATTGTAGCTATCAGATACTTAAACAAAAATAAACTGAAGCCAACTTTATCCAAAAGTTTCCTTCAAGAATTAAAAAACTATGACACAATTGACTTGAATTTTGATGAAGAAAAAGGTTATGATTATAAAATTGTTAATCTGGCAAGCTTTTATGTTTAATATTAGCAGCTATTATGTCTATATTATATTATGTCATAATGCATAGACTTTCAAGGCTATGCAGTATGCCCTTGAAAAAGCCACTTCTAACGAAATAAAAACCAGGAGGCCACGTGGCCATGAGGTAATGTAAATTACACCTTCTAATAATATTGATATATACACCACCCCCAATTGAATTTGTAGACGTAAGTTAAAATGTAAGGCAGTAAGGCATCTTTATTTTAGTCGTATTTTATTTGAAAATGTGTGTTTATTTACAATAATAGAGAATATATTTGTTTAAAACAGTCTATAACATATTGTTTTAATAGTCGATTTCATCTACAAAATTTGCCGCAAAGGTGTTTAGCAATGAAAATATTCTAATAACATTTCGTCTTATTTCGCCATTAGGGAGTAAAAAATCATCTTAAGAGTCGCATTTGATTTTTCTGCAAAAATCAATTTAATAAGATTTTTTTACGTCGATTTTTAAACAATTTTATTTGGCCGCCACTTTGTATCGCCATCTTAAATTCGTACCACAACTTTGCCAGTTTAACTATATCTCACACTAAATTCTTGCAAAAAAATTGAAGTTAGTTTAATAGGTAGTATTTTCAGGCTGATTTTTTAAATATTTTATTCGGTCATTTTGCTTTGCTATTCTGGATTCATATCAAAATGTTGCCAGTTCATTTCTATGTAACACTTGATCTTGTGCAAAATTTGAGGTAAATTGAATAATCAGTATTTTTAGTAACACTTTTTTTAACATTGTTTCACCATACTGGATTCTTACCAAAATATTACCTAGGGACGCTAAAACGTGAGAGGGTGATTTTTTTACAAACATTTTATTTGGTGGCCATTTTGTTCTGCCATCTTGAATTAGTAATACAGTTTTAATTGTTGATCCATATACCACAATTAGTTATGGTATACAATTTGAAATCAATCCATTAAGTAGTTAAGAATTTTTTAATATTTTATTATGCCAGAATTTTTTAATATTTTATTATGCCATCATCTTGAATTTACAGCAAAATGTTAGCAGTTGATTCCAATATAATACTTGATGTTTGTGCAAAATTTGAGATAAATTGAAAAAGTAGTTTTTTAATATTTTTTTTTAATTTCACTAGCCTTTCACTATTGAATGGTAAAACATATTTTTTGGCATCTATGGACACTAAAACGTGATGATATGTAAAACCTGAGAGGATTTTTCCACGATTAGAAAAACTTTATTTGGCCGCCATTTCATTCGGCCATCTTGAATTAGTACCACAGTTTAACTAGTTGATCCCTATACCACAATTAGTTATGACAGACAATTTGAAATCAATCCATTAAGCAGTTTTTTGAGGCTGAATTTCCAAATATTTTATTAAGCCGCCATTTTGTTCAGAAAAATTAGATAAGCAGATTTTTAATAATTTTTTTAACATTTCACTAGGCCGCCATTTTGTTTGGCCATATCAGATTTTTACCAAAATATTACCAGGTCATCCCCATATGACCTTAACTTTTGACCAGAATTTTAATTGGGTAAGTAGTTTTTTAGCTATTCCGCGAACAGACTGACAGAGAAACAGACAAACCGACCGAATTGGGAACACATGTTTTTCGGTTTCTAGGGACCTCGAGGACCGTAGGGTGATTTTTTCACGATTACAGTATATTTTTAGACCACCAACGATAAAGTGAACATTAATATATTTTGCAATAATGTGTAGATTATCGTAACAACACATTTTGGTAAAAAAAATCCTTAGCAATTGTGTCATTTGCTATATTTTGTCAAGAACTCATCGATATGTATCCTTCATTATGTTTTGTAGCGACAAATAATAGAAAGACTTTCTTAAGTTAGCTTAGCTAAAAGTAAATAAATCATTGGTTGTATTTTATACTAAGACAGATTAAAGAACTTACCTAGCCAATTCCTGATGTTTTGCTATATACATTTTCAATGTATTCAAATCACTTATTTTCTCATTGGACTTCCGGGTATCTTGAGAAGAACCAATATTTCTTAAATTATGTTGCAGGATTTTTAACTGGGCTCTAAAGAATACCATAACTAAAAGCAAAGAAGTTTCTTGAATATTACCGGAATTTTAACAGTTTACCGCTATATAACACTTAATTCTTGCATAAAATTTAAAATCAATCTAATAAGTGGGTTTTTCATGCTGATTTTTAACATATTTTAGTAGGCCGCCATTTTGTTTTGCCAGTTTAGTTCTATGTAATACATGTTTTTTTTTGTAAAATGTGAGGTAAATTGCATTATTAGTTTTTTAGTAATATTTTAGTACATTCTTTCAAAAATTCACTAGGCCGCCATTTTGTTCAGTCATATAGAATTTTTACCAAAATGTTACCAGGTCATCCCCTGTTAAAAATTAAGGGTAAGATTCCTTAATTATCTCTGAATTTTGTTGCCGCCGAGTTCTCTTCACAGCAGCGTTGCCAGGGTGGTCAAGTTTTTTTTCTAGTTCCTAGACGCCCGAAAATATGTTTTTTCAAATCGCTGCTTAGCTAAAAAATCACTTCATCGATTAACTCAGAACTCAGGCCTGGAAAAAAGGGGGGAGGGGCTACATGGGCTATAGCACAAAGCTACAAAGCTTTTTTTTGTAAAATATAATTTAAAAGTGGCCAACCTCGCCTAGATAAGGGGCCCCTTAACAATGTAAGTAATTAATCAGGCCCTGGTAAAATTCTGATAAAAATACAAGAGTAATTTGAAGATGAACTCGAAATATTTTAATAGAAATCCAATATAACGAAATAATATGGTTGCTAAGTAAAATGTTAAAAAATATTACTGAAAAGCTGCTTATCCAATTTATCTCAAATTTTGCACAAAAATCAGGTATAAGGTAAATTGAAGATGTAGAACAAAATGCCGGTCTAATAAAATATTTCAAAACAAAGCCTAAAAAACTACTTGGTAGATTAATTTCAAATTTTATGCAAGAAATAATTATGGTATAATAGAATACAATTTGGCCACAAACTGAAGTGACAAAACAAAATAACGCCCAACAAAATTCTTACTCTAAGATTGTAATCGTGGAAAAAAACAGAGTTTTACATATCTCCGCGTTTTAGCAATCATAGATGCAAAAAAAAATAGTTAATAAAAGGAAAGATTTACAATAATGGAAGTTAGGTAAAGAAAATTTACCGTTTTTTTTTTCTAAATATATTTGAAATTTTAATAAAGAATACAGCGTATTATTTATTATTAAACATCATTTATTTCCTTTAAGTAAAGGCGGTAGAAGTTTGTCAACGTCGCACTCCGTCTCAGCAGAAATTCTCCAAACTAATCTAGTCTTTGTGTTATCGTTTTGTGCCGGCTGGCTTTTGTAGTTGATTTGTGTAAACTTCTACATTTCATTTGTGTTTCTAGTGGTTTTTATTTAAATAGTGATCTAAATAAACAGTGTAACATTATGCCATATATGTATTGTGTACCTTTTTGTAAATGTAACTATTCCAAAGTCACTAAAGCCACAACAAAAAAGTTTTTCGGTTTCCTCGGGACGAAGAATTACGTCGAAAATGGTTAAGTGCTATCCCCCGTGACAATTTTGTTTTAACGGATAACAACCGAGTTTGTTAGTGCCATTTGAAATCTGAGGATTTTATTCGGACAATTTCATAACAGGTTTCCAAAACTGGCGAGATCGTTAGTTAAATTAACTTTGCCACGGTTAAAGGAAACTAGCGTACCTACTAAATTTCCGAACTGTCCCAAATATTTATTAAAAATGGTGTCACTCAGAAAAAGTAAAGATGATAAACCTAAAGAACTTAATGAATTTCGTTTACAACAGGCAATTGAAATAAGTAAACATGAATATATTCAGCATAGAAACTAAGTGAAATTTTAAAGAATTTAAGATACTATTTCAATGTTTTCGAGTTAATGAAGGATGGTTTTTTATTAAGTCTTAAGATGACTATATTTAAAGTGAAACATTATCCGGGCCCTTCTATCGCTGTTGTATTAAATAACGATTTGCAAACTATGACATACCTGTATGGACAATCCATAAGCATAGAAGTAGATTCACTGAAGACACCATTTTTGACAAGTAATCTGGATCAGATAAGAAATTTACTTGATACAATTGATAATTCAATGACAAGTCACTCATTAAACTCCGATCATGACAGTGTAAATTCCGAACATGACAATATAAATCCCGAATATGACAGTAATAATAGCACGGATACCGGAAGGCTTAACAAAGTATTGACTTTTATGTCCAATGTTTTTAAAAATCTAAAAAAAATTTAAATGTTTTTTCTCAAAAATCGTTTTTATCTACTTCGATCTTTAAGTATCTCTGAAAACAAGAACATTTCATTTATTTTGAAGGATGCAGTATGCATTCTGTAGAAACGGTTGTTAATATCTTACTTAGTAGTATTTCAAATACACTTATTAAAAATTACTGTGGCAAGCAAGCAAAATGATCGGATGGGTAAACACTTAGGTAAGAGAAAACTTACCGTTTGTTTAAAGTGATACTTTCATGTAATATTACACTACTTATGACATAATTATGTTTTTATATTTTGCATTGGCAGAATACTTGTACTTGTATATTATAGAATAGTCACCAGTCCGTAAACTGTTTTCTAATAAAATAAATGAATAAATAGATGCACATTAAAAAATATATACCTAACATATCTAAAATCTTATGATGAATTGCATAACATATTTCTCAATATTATAATTTATCGGGTTAATTAACTTTTGCTGTCTGAAGATGCTTAAAAATATATTTATTTCGGTGTATTTTTACTGAGATTTTTACCATTCCTTTGACGTACTTATACTATAACTGATAAGCTTGGTAATGAGTAAACTAAAAATATTTAAATTTTAATAAGTAGGCTAGACACGTTCTGTAACTATAAATTTAAAACTTGTTTTAAAACTTTAGTTTATACGGTTTCCACTTGAATATAACGTAAATAGTCGCATAAATTAATTATTTATATGCATCTATATTCTTATATATGGCTGTTTTGCATCTCAATATCTCTCTACACCTTCATTGGTGTATTAAAAATTGAGTTAACTCCTAATTACTGTTTTATTTGTTTCCAATAATCAATTCTAAAGTAAAGATTTTGCTTAAAAACAGTAATAATGTATGCCGCGTTTGCGCATACCTTCACCTACGACCGATGACGTCACATCCAAGCACTTTGTCCTTGTGTTCGAGGAGTTGTTGCGTGAACTGACAGACAAACCGACTGACGGAATTGAGAAAGCATATTTTTTTGGGCATCTAGAGACCCTTAAACATGTAGAAACCTGGGAGAGTGATTTATTCACGGGTACAAACATTTTATTTGCCAGGCATTTTGTACCACCATATTGGATTCGCACCACCAGTACATCTCTGCATCACACTTAATGCTTACACAAAATTTAAAAATTATTAAGTAGTTATTTAGGTTCATTTTTTAAATGTTTTATCAAGCCTCCATTCTGTTTCGCCATCTTGGATTCGTAATTTTACCAGTTCATTCCTACGTAGTACTTGAATATTTTACAAATTTTGAGGTTAATTAGATAAGCAGAAAACATGTTTTTTTGGCATCTAGGGACGCTGAAACGTGAAGATTCGTAAAAAACTGGCGATTTTTTGACGATTGAAATACTTCCCTTTTACGAGGGAAGTAAAATAATTAGACACACTATACGTATAAGATAAGCTGTGCTGTCTGCAAAAATGCATGCCCCTTCTTTATTGCATAATAAATAATCACATTTTGTTAACTTCACTCATGTATTATATATTTTTGTTTTAAAAATTAACAAATATGACCTTGACGTTTGTACTTTTATAAAAAGTGCATATAAAACTTTTAAAATGCTCCATTCCTCGAAACTACAGTTTTGCACTTAGAACAAGTTGCCTTAGTAGGGCATCGTAGGTCCAAAATGGTATTATTTTTAAGGAACAGGATTTTGTCAATTTTTTTCCGTTGTTTTTACAGATAAAGGTGGCATTTTTATAATATTTTAGCAGATACTCAGTTAATGAAACAAGAGTGTATCGACGCTCATTTTTTTATTTTCTAATTGTCATATTCCGCAGTATTTAAAATTAAAAAATCTCGAAAATTGTAGCAAATATCGACTTGAACTATAGTGCCAGTGCCATATATTAAATTGTACAAAATTCAAATTACAAAAAATATATGATAAATATAATCTTATTCGTTTGTACGCCACTGGTCGATAATACTGACAAAAATGTCTCATGAAAAAATTATTTTAATTATTATATTCGCCTTAATATCCAGAGAAAAAAACACGGAAGTAACTAAATAAAAATGTTTTTCTATAGCCCTCCGTGTTTTGAAAATGAAGCCATTTTGGGTCTACGTACACATAATATTTTAGTCTTATTTTATGCCAAATAATCTCCCATTAAGCGATAGTTCATGTTTTTTGAAAGACCCTGTATAATAAACTCTTTCTACATAAGTTTTTTACACGTTCCATGCAGCACAGTTTACGAAAAAAATTTCTTTTTTTTTGTATATAAAGGATAACCGGAAAGTTATGAAGCAGCCTCCAAAAAACGAGAATCTTTCATGGCTTTAAATCAGTTTTATCTTTTTATTTATAAAGTAGAGTTTCCTTTATATAGAGTAACTCTCTAGGATACCTTAGAAATAATTTATAAAAATACAATTTTTTGTCCACAACGTTTAGCTTTTTAAAAAACAGTAAATCAAAGCAAGTTTATTGTCTTTATTTCATACGAAAACATTTTTTTTATATATAATTCATGTAAGAATGTGAAGCAGGTACCCTAAATATCAAATTCATATTTTAAATTTTACACAAGGTGATCTAGAGTAGCAAACCAGCTTTTTGAAAGCAAGAATAATATTTTTGTTTCCATAAAATAATAATATTTTAACTCACATTCATCCATACAGACATCACATTTTTTATATACAATTTTCGTAATCTAGGGACTTCAAAAGATCGAAAAACCCAACAATTTTTGCGATTCTAATACTTTCCCTATGTCCTATTTATAATTAGTATTAATAGTACACTAAGGGATCATCCAATAGGAGTGTCCTACTTTTCAACTTAAATTAAACCAAATAAACGAATGATATTATCATATCGATTTTTTCTATTTTTAAGCGCAATATATACCATTATTTATAAAATAAGAAGTCAAGTAAGTGGCCGTCTCGTCTTCGTTGACTAGCGTGATTTCGAGATATCCAGTTTTCCACCACAATTTCACATAAAGCAATTTCATTGATAATTCTAGTATTGTTCTTTAAATCTTCAATTGTGTGTGGTGCATTGGCATAAACCTGGGTCTTATATCTAGATAGATTAGATTATATATCCCCATAAAGAAAGTCTAAGGGTGTAAAATCCAAAAACCATGGACACACGACATCACCACCACGCGAAATTAAACAATATTTAAATATTCAAATTATTCTCTTAATTGTTTCACGAGCAGTATAACAAGTAACGCCATCTTGTTGGAACCAAAAGTTTCTAATAACCATATCATCCAGTATGGGATGAAAATCCTCCTTCCTCATTTTGAAAAAAGTAAGGTCGAACCATATAGTAATTCCTCCGGCCCAAAATGCGCATCAAACTGTTACTTTAGTAAGATGGAGAAGACGTTCATAAGGCTAATAGCAGGGTTATTTGTTCACTTGGTTTTGGTTCCTGTGTCAAGACAGTCTTGTAATGATGTAGTTTCAGATCCATGTGCATAATTCGCCATGTTGTGCCCCAGGAATAGTTTAGTACCGGTGCTCGACTAGAAATTGATTGTGCTGGATTATTACGCACGCACACACGACGCAGTGGCGACTCGCGGGTGAAAAAGTAAGTGAAGTGCAAATGAAGCAAGAAAAAATCGCAATAATTTTTTTTTCCAGAATTTTTTTATATGTGGAAGGAGTAGAATATTTTTTTACGACTTACCTAAATTTTGTATACTAAATAAATTCTCCTATCCTTCATAGCAGCAAATTTATTTATAACATCCTCATAAAATGGATGAGTTGCCCTAATCTCCTCCAGACATTCCTTTTGAATTGAAATATTGCCTAGAGAAGTAAGTCTTTTTTGAGATATTGTATTTCTTAAATAAGTGTTTACATGTTTAAGGTAAGAAAAACTTTTTTCCATTGAAACACTTGTCGACGGTATTGTCAAAATAAGGGAAAACACTTTATATGCTTTGGTTAAAATATCTTTATTTTCATCAATTTTTTTCACTTGCTCTTGCAGCTATATATTCCAATTACTGTCACTGGCAAAAACAAAACCAAGCTCATTTTTAAGTCGTTAACTTTTTGAAAATATTTCCCCATATAAGTCGGCCAGTCGGAAAATTTAAACTATATTCGGAAAATTTAGCAAAATCTGCCAAACATAAAAATGTAAGTTTTTCAGAGTCTTGAAAGCTTAGTGTTATTTCCATTAAAATATGGTCCAATATTTCATAAAAGGGTTCTATACTTAGCCCTAATTTCTTCAGGTGAAAGCTCAGCAAGCTCACGTTTATAATGATTTATTTCTGTAATAGAATTTGCTTTATCAAACATGTTATTAAAAAAAATGTTCATTTCTTTTTGTACAGAGCGTCTCACGACAGCGTTTTATATTGGATATGCAAAAATGAATGTCAAACGATTTTCTTGAAGAACGCAACTTGAACAATCACATTTACTAACTTCGAATTTGAAGACCAACAAGTTTCTGTAATTGTTGGTATACGCCTCGTAGATGCAGATGTAAGAGCATACGTTCGTTTGTCTGAGTGATGAAAAAATGAGGGAATACCACTAAGGCTTGCAAAAAAATTCGACATTTAGAAATATTTTTAAACTTTGCTACATCAGAACAAATACTGTTTGCAGCGCTTTTTCTTTTTTTTTAAGGCCATTTAGATGGGCAGACATCACACTTGCGCCATCGTAACATTGCCCTATTAATTTATGTTTATAGTCAAATTGGTTCAAAATTTGATCCAATAGAGAATAAAATCCTAAAAATCACTCCACTACTAAACCTTCCGAATTAACGTATCTTAAAATTATGGAGCACTGGGAGGTTTGCGTAATATCAGTGGTATCATCCACTTGCACAGAAAAATACTGTGTGTTCCTTATTTCATTTTTTACATGATCATTTAAATAATCAGAAATGCAGTCAATTAAATTCAATTAATAATTAATTATTTCGTTTTGAATAGTTTTCGAATGGCCAGAAAAACATTTTTAATTTTTTTGTGATGATCTTTTAGTTCTTGGTAACTTCTCAATATTAATAAACCTAAAAGCTTTTTAAAATTCCACCTATTTATTGACTCGCTGCTCTCATCATGGCCGCGAAAGACTAACTCTTGTTTTGCAAGGTACAAAACTGGGTCAATTACCAAGCACATAAATAGTCTATTTAATCGGGCGTTTTCGTTAAAACGTATTTTATATAGTTTCGTATTTTCTTTTAGTGTGTCAGCTATAGTGCTTTGATTTTTACAAATGTTTTTATCATTAATTTGCATTTTAAATGCTCCGCCAAGTCTCCATGTTTATGTAAAGACCCTCATGTATTTAACATACCTGCAAATCCTTCCTTATTCCACACTTAATATTTATTGGAAACTAGTAAACAAGGCCAGCAAAACTATTTTTGTAATTTTTTACTACTACATAATCATTTATACGCCGAAAACCAGGATGGCGATTAAAACTCTGATATTGTTTCTTCCATCGATTAAATGGAGATTCCAACAAAATGCAAACCACATCCGTGATCGGATTCATCAATAATGTAAATTAATAAACCCGACACCAGATAAACTTATAACAACACCATAAATAAATATAACACAAAACAGTCAAGTAAACTGCAAAGGAACTAACCGGTTGCAGCAAAATCCGCGAAAATAAAAGTAAACAACCACCCCAAACTGAATGAATGACACGTGGGTGTAATGTACTGCGTTAGCAATTCACCGAGAGCGTTCCGTGGCGCCGGTTAACATTAATCTTCCATGCGGTCGACGTCATCACGTACGCGTTGTCATGGCAACGTAGTAGGAAAATCATAAACTAAACATAGCACCTCCAGCAAAGTCGAAGCGGTTTGCGCCACTGTTATAGTTGTTATAATAAAGTTTTAAAAAGACATGCCGCCAACGGTCAAGTAAAATATTTATTCGAGATGTACAGTTTATTTTTTGCCAATTAGGTAAATAAATAAATGTAAAAACTTAAATTTTAAGAGATGTACAATAGATATAGTTAGATGTTTGCTTGTTTATTTTTCCTGGTGTAGTAGCACTTCACCTACTTCACCTAAATAGCCGCCACTGACACAACGGACAGTACGTTGATGAACATGCACTCTCTGATCACTAACTGGGGACAATATTTTCAAATTTTCTTAGTAAACGCCAAATCGTCCGTTCTATTGGACGATTAACTATTTCTCACGCTGTTGAGTTGTGTATTTCTCCATGATAATACCTAATATGATAACAGGAATTTGACCACAACGCGCAGTTAAAAATAGGACGTTCTTATTGGAAGACCCTATATATTAGGTATTATATGGGGAAGTAAAAATAGTAGAAGAGGATATCCAGGACACATATCTTAGGCAGGAGATAAACGTGCAAAATGTCCACATTAATCAAATTTCTGTATAAAACCAACTAAAACTAAAATCAAAAATTACTGCTTTATAAACTCTATCAATATTATCAATACCTGAGTTGATTAGTATTTGAGATGCTTCATTATAAATTAAAGTTTGCACAATATGTGTTATCTGAATAGTCATAGCAATCATGTAATATTCGTCCTTGTTGAATGGTAACCAAAACGGAACCGGATGAGGTTTATGGGTGTTTGCCGTTAAATTGTAATGGGTCTTGAAGAAATTACGACTTCTGAAGTAAGCTAAAATTTGACAGAATATCAGTTAGAATCTAATTTTTTTATGTTTACATCTACATACATGTCAGCTACTTAGTTATATGTATGGATAAAATTTGCCCGATATTAGTTTTTATAGCCTTGGAAAAGAAGAATGTTGATGTCGTTACTTGGTGCTTTTTTACATAAAAATTACCATCCGGTTTTTGTGTAAAAAAGTACCAACTTACGGCATCAGGATTCTTCTTTTCCAAGGCTATAATTTAAACGCGCAGACTTACTTCTGCGCGATAGCGCATTAGTCAAACCGAAGCCGAACAAAATACGGAATACCTTATAGTCCAGGAGGCAGTGAATTTTTTTGGTACTTATTTTCCCAGTTACAGTATATGATTTACTTTGTTCTCTTAGTAACACCAAACAACAATTTTTGAGTCTGGCTAAAATTGTCAGGTGGGTTCAATAGATAAATCAAAAAACCAAGTTGACTTATTTTCCCAGTAAAAAAATTGTCACGTGCACTAAAATAGAGCATACCATTTATGAAAATAGCAGTCTGGCTTAGCTCAGATGGAGGAAAGTAAGTCTGGCTGGAATTTTTCGGATTCAAAAATTGCACTGATTTTTGGGATCCGTAACCCTTATTTGAAATTGCTTGAAATTCAACGTATATATTGATACAATTATAAGCTATCATTAAAAATAAGTCTGGCTGATTTACGGAATTGGCAAATGAGTCTGGCGGCATCTTCAAAATTGCAAAAATAGAAAAAAAATTTCTCTCATTTTTCCAGGTTTGAAAATTTGTCACATGGTAGATTATACTATAATTTGACAGAAAATATGCGTCTGGCTGTCATTTACAGTCACGAAAGCCTTGCCAGACTCACAAGTCATATAGCGGAATAAGGGTAGGTAGAGAGCAGCGTGCGTATGCATTCAGGTATAACGACACTGGAATGCGCGTTACCTACCTACGGTCGGAGTCTTTGTATAAGGCTTGGTCCCTGGTCTTCCTATCTCTGTTCGTTACATTGGTTTTGTAATACCATATGAGATATAGCTATATATACAGTTGAGCAGCTGTGGCCCACAGGCCACATGGCCACGTAAACCGTAGTATACTAGGTTTTAGATGCGTAATTTTCGAAGAGCAACTGACTGGGAGCATTCCAGCGGCAGTGTGACCCTAGTATTTGTAGATGAAAGACGTGTGTGTAAGATATTTTCAGAATTAACTCTATCGAAATGTGCCGAAGTGTTAGTGATTCGCAAAAAAATATAATTTAAAGTACAACGATGTAGATTTGCCTACTGTGGTCGATGACAACAGAGGCTTTCATGCAAAATGCTAGAGCAATTTTACTGGACTCATGAGTAAATATCGCGAACCCGAAGTGTCCATTGAAACGAAGCAATCAGTGTCTTCGCATCATAGGTATGTAAAACTATATTTTTTCACCTAGAATTGAATATTTCAAATTTCAGTGCTAAAACCATTTTCATGACTCACTACTACACACAGTTACTAAATTTCTCCCACAATTATTATGCGTCACAGTACAGCTAAAGTATAATAATTATACCTGGCTCAGGTAGAGATCAGAAATTAACATCTTGCACACCGGTCTTTCTTTTCGACAGATAATGGTGATATTCTCCGAAGTTTTAACAGAATTTCTACTCATTCGTTCATTCTTCGTCAGTTGTTTTATTGCAAATTGAATTCTCTACAGAATTAATTCTTAGTCATCTTCTCGAATTTTCATAGACTTTCGCGTTCTAATATTTTTTTTTGCTTTCCCGGAAAAAAGTCAAGAGACCTATTTTGTAGACAGTCAAATTTTCTACTAAAAAATCACTTAGTCGTACTCTCGTATCTGATGTGATTTCAGAGATATATACGTCTAAAGTGTGCGAGACTCAACCTTTATCCAAATTTCCTTATTATCGTTATATCACAGGAACTAAGGAAGATACGACAAAATCTCAAGAGATTGATTTTGTAGAGAATTAAATTTCTTATAAAAAACCATAATATAACATGTTTATATCTCCAATAATTACAAAGATATTCACGGTATAAAATTTTATTTTTGGTTATATCCATATTCCACTTCCGGTGAAACCGGAAGTGATATCATGATCAATGAGCCAAAAGGATCATCGTTAGACCATCACGAATAAGTCTACAAATTTTAAAACCAATCGATGTGAAAAACATGTAGGTATATCACATATTTAACCGAACCGCAGAATTCAGCACACATGACGAGCGTCAGTCGAGTCTAGCACACCTTTCGAAGTACTCCACATTAGCCAGATTGCATTTTTAACTGTTATTACATTGTAGACTACCATCTGATAAATTTTCAGAACTGCGAAAATAAGGGAAATTGATTGGTAATTTTTCTTCTGCCAGACATACTATCCATGCTAAGAGATTAGACAGACTATTTTTTTTACTTAACTTCTGTACACCTCTTGAAGCTACAACTATTGTTATCACTGGGAAAATAAGTGCAGTGTATTTGTATGTTGTATCGCGAATTCCGCCTCACCCCATCGGAAAACCCCCCACTATATATATATGAATTTTGCTTAGAATTACTAACCGAATAATTTTTGTTTGATTTGATTGATGATGTTTGCTCACTGGGAAAATAAGTACCAAAAATGTTCACTGCCTCCTGGACTTTTAGAGCCCCCCTCCCAAGGAAAATACAAACCAGAACTTACAAATTCTTAGTCCTAATAATTTTAGTTTCATAATAAAAATGCATACGATTGTATTAATATTAGCATTATATTAAAACTATTTTTTGGGTTTTTCCGCCTTAGAAAATTGAAAAAAATAAATTAAAAATAAAATATAGTTACCCTATAAATTGAATAGATAGTCTTAAGTTCTGGGTCCACTACGAAGATACCCGAGGAACGACACTGAAAAATGCCTGCTTTCTGGAAGTTTCGAGGGAAAGTCTACCCCCGTCTTCAGCAAACCTACAAATAAAATACTAAAAGCAGAATATGTCTTATGTTTCGTATCAGAAATATAACCAGAATGGCTAATCTCTGACAAAATGTCAGTGAATGTCAGTTTAAAGGTGTTATTTTTAATTGTTAGAATAAGGTGCGAAATAGGTGTACCTAGAGTATGTTCATTTTAATTTATTGTATTTTGAGGTGTCCTTTTTCTACTTCAGTATTTAGCAAATTTAACCAAGTGTTATTAAAACTAACGGAACAAGATGCTACACAATTATCTTTATTTAATAATATTAAGGCACTTTCTTTTATTTTACGTTTTTTGGAACATGGTTCTTTTGTTAAAATACTAGAAGCATTCCAATTAATTTTATGATTGTTATCTAGTGCATGTTGGTAAATGTTTGATTTTTGAAATTCCCTATTTTTTATGTATGTTTGGTGTTCTTTAATTCTTTTGGCTAATGGCCTAGAGGTTTCACCTATGTAAAATTTATTGCATTGACACGGAATTTTATAAATAACATTTTTTGTATTTTCTTGTTCATTGCTAGGTTTTGTTTTTGTAAGTTTACTTCTAAGTGTATTTTGTGTTTTAAAGATCGTTCTGATGTTAAAACGTTTACCTATTCGTTTTATTTTATCTGATAAATTAGGTATGTATGGTATAAAGAGGTTTGTAATTGGTCTATTTTGGATTTTTTTGTTTTTTGGATTCTCAAATTCATAAAAATATTTTTCAAAGGACACCTCAAAATACAATAAATTAAAATGAACATACTCTAGGTACACCTATTTCGCACCTTATTCTAACAATTAAAAATAACACCTTTAAACTGACATTTACTGACATTTTGTCAGAGATTAGCCATTCTGGTTATATTTCTGATACGAAACATAAGACATATTCTGCTTTTAGTATTTTATTTGTAGGTTTGCTGAAGACGGGGGTAGACTTTCCCTCGAAACGTCCAGAAAGCAGGCATTTTTCAGTGTCGTTCCTCGGGTACCTTCGTAGTGGACCCAGAACTTAAGACTATCTATTCAATTTATAGGGTAACTATATTTTATTTTTTATTTATTTTTTTTCAATTTTCTAAGGCGAAAAACCCAAAAAATAGTTTTAAACCATGAATCCGCCACTACAATTTCGTAATTATTTATTAGCATTATACATTTGAAAAATAGAAGTCCTCACGCTTCGAAAGCTGTATCGTGGTAAATAAAATATTTACGCGTCTGCTTAGACCCACATTATCCTAGTTGTCACACAGAATTTAATTAATTATGTAACAAACAACATTCATGGTATATAATTTTATTTATCCTCAATTGTTTTCATTCGCCATTTTCTTGGAAACTGTCAAAAATCATACATGTTTTATAGCGAATAATTTTTTAAAAAAATGTAGAATATGTTCCATTAAAACATTAAATAATTTCCGGTTAAACCGAAAATAACATTCAAAGGTTGTTTGAGTAAAAATCTAGCCCATAATACGGTCTTCTCACGAAAAAAATATTGGTGACATTTTCGTGCAAAATGGGATTTTGATATTTTGGATTATTATATATTAATACTTTCTTAAAGCTTTAATTTTAAACTTTTGCGAAATATACAAATCATCAAAAAAAACGCAAATAGGTAGTTTAAATATATAAGAATATTACTCCTGGAGTACATAACCTAAATAACGCAAGTGGCAGTTGCGACAGACGTAAATATTTCAAATTATTTTAAAATACTAGCGGTGGGTTGCAGAAAGCTCAATTAAAGTTTAAAATGTTTAACGGAATGTCAAATTTGACAGTGAGTTCCTAGATTTCTATAAGCAACTTGTCAGATTCGAAATTTTGGTTAAATATTCTAAACAGCAATTAAGTTTTGTGCAACCGGCTGTATGTCACCGTAAATTGGTAGCGGTTCGCAACATATTGTCTTACACCCGTATTCATTAAAGAGGTTTAAATTTAGACCAGGTCTAACTTGACAGTTATAGGTTTAAAATGATATTTTTAACAATTAAACAAATAATTTTTCTAAATGTCAAAATTACAAAATGACAGTGACATAATCGAAATATAACTGGCGAACTAAGAGTTTTAAGTACCATGGCAACTAGACCTGGTGTAAGTTTTAAACCTTTTTAGTGAATACGGAGTTTAATGTCTAAGACGCTGTATAAAAAATGATTGAGACAGCCGTCCAGACAGATCTGCAGAAATTCATAAAAGTAAAAAAAACGATAGCATAGCCAGTTAGGCTACTATGGCGTGGTGAAATAGGGCAAAATATATTTCAATATGCATTGCATGAATACCGTCAAAAACGCGATGTTAAGGATAAATAAAGGGGTCGATATGAAGTCATTTGTGAAAGTGCGTGCATTCATGAAAGCAATTAGCAAAAATAACGTAGCCAAGAAGGGATATGTACTCAACGAAGACGATTTGCGGAAGTTTTTTATAGATGCACTAGACATTACGAATTTATTTTTGAAGGTGGTAGCCATTTGCGGTATGTTTGGCACTTATAGAAGATGTGAATTGTGCGATTTACGCTTACCTGACATCAAGGAAGAAGGAAGCGTATTGTTTATTACTATCCGAACGTCTAAGACAGTGAAGCTCGACGTTTTACTATTGCCGACAGTGATGTGAATTAGTTATGGTGAAGCACTATTTATCACTGTGCCCCCAAAATGTAAGTACAGAGTTATTTTTTATAATTTGCCACCCTCTGAGAGGCCTATTTTTTCAAGATACAAAGAAATGGTTCCTACGAAAGTTATAGAGAATTTCCTAGAGATTTACAAAAGCTAATTGTGCGTCAATTGCAGTATAACAAGTATCTTGGTGCAAGTGTTCCCTTAAGAAAAATTGTTGCATATATAGTAAAAAAACCACGCACAAAGAAAATCCTTGCAGAGGCAAAGAAGACGAGCAAATGTTGACTTGGACGAGGAATTATCCATATTATTATACTTTGAAGGTAAAAAATTCTTTCTTTAGGTAGTCTAAAAGTTAAATTAAAACTAATTTTAAAAAAATCAAAGCAGACCGGGAAATCGAGCTTTTACATCCGTTCAGTGCTAAAAAAAAATCGATACCGCCTGTATAAAATTAGACTAGCGCAACTATCAACTAACGATCATTTTAACCAACGCCTCTACTTCTGTGAGGATATGCGGACCAGACTGAGGCAACATATGCTGTTATTCAGAAGGATTTTGTACTCTGATGAGGCTTACCACAGCCAGAGTGTTTAATAGAAAAAACAAGCACCATTGGGGAACAAGAAATCCACATATAATTGAAGAGCGAAAGAGACAAGGACGGAAGTCAATAAATGTGTGGTGCGGCATCTTGGGAAACCAAATTATTGGTCCAATTATTATTGAGGGTATATGATATTTAAATCTAATAAATAAAGAAATTGAGCATTTTTTGGAACAGCTTCCTTTAAACACTTATAACCAAACAATTTGGCACCAAATGGCTCACCACCACACAACATTCGAGAGATCACAGATTTTTTAAATGCTCGACATAACCTGTGGATTGGCAAATATGGCCATATTTATTGGCCCGCGAACAGTCCCGATCTTGCACGTTTGGACGTATCATAATAGAACGGACAGTGTCAGTGGATGAGTTGCGACAAAAAATAGTGTATGAAATTAGGGTTTTAAATACAGAATGTCCCACCTTCATTACCGAAGCAATTAGGAAACTGGAAAGAGTGTTTCAAGTCACATAAATAGGCTGTAAAAATATTAATTCCTAGTTCTTGTTTGTTTTTGTTTGTTCGTTTGTTACCAGTGTGTGAGTATATATATATATATATATATATATATATATATATATATATATATTGCCTCTTTCTTAATGAAAGTCGGCAAAGACGGCTAGGGCAAAACATCCAAAGCTGCTGACGGATCGATCTCATTGCTCTGGTTCTCGCTAAGCTAGCCAGTCTCTGGACTTTCGCCAGTCTGGAGCGACCGTAGGTATATCCTTATAATAATAAAATTTGGCATAAACCATCCTAGATATTAAGACCGTATGAAGCTAAATGCTGTAGACTTACGATGGTCATACCTAGTATTTTACAATAATTTGAAAGAAACTGTCACTTGCGCTATTTATGTTAAGTAATCCAGGCGGAATATTAGTGTACGTTCTAATTACCTATTTTCAGTTTGTTTTTTAAAAATTTAGATATTTTACAAAAACCTTAAAACCAAAAAGTTTAGAACGTCTTAATGTATATCATTCAAAAATATCGAAATCCGATTTGTCACAAAAAAGTCACATGTGGTGTTGATCCGTTGGAAGCCGGTATAGCACTATAAAACTTAGAATTGTTACCGCTTATTGTAAAAAAAATTACAGTCAGGTTAATGATTTCGTGGTCAGCATATAGACTATGATGCGGCAACAAATATTTCACGTCATTTTATAATAAAGAGATTCACATTTCATTAAGATTTTAATTACTGAGGAAATAGTTTTTCCCAAGTCGAAGGGTGTACCTCAAAGTACGCCTACTGAAATAGCTTTTTTATTTATTTCACTTCATACACCAAATTTTTAGCGGTAACGCTCTTGCAGAAAAGTTTGAAAATGCTGCTATTCCGCCATCAATGGTATATTAGATACCTAGGTGGGAAATGTGTCATTCTTTTCGAGAGAAAAGGATGGTTTTCCAACCATTTCTCGTGACAGGAATGAAACCTTTTTACCGAGATTTGTACACTATTTTATTTACAACCATACCTTTTAAATGCAAATGACGTTTTTTGTGACAAATATTACTATGTCAGCAATTAACAAAATAAAGCCTGAGTTATAGAGTGAAAACGTTTGCGTCTTGCGTCGCCGTTTGCGCTGTCCTTGAAGTTTACTTAACGCAAAGCAATAGGTACGGTTATATTTTTGCAGCCATCCGTTTGAGTTTCCGCTAGCCGTCGAAAAGGTGACGATCTTTAAGTTTGACGGAAGCGGCTGGTGAAAATCGACGTTTGCGTTAAGCTGCAACCAATGAAATTGCTGGATTTTAGAGGGCCTTTTAAAACGTTCGTCTTTAATACGTAATAAATTTGACATTAATATATACAAATAACATCCTCGTCCATTTAAAAAAACTGCTTGAGGTCATTGTCTTTAATTTTAAGAAAATGTTTGTAAGAGTTTTGAGTATTTCCACCCCAATTCTCTCTTCAACAACTTTACAGCTGCGACACACATTAATATATCGACAATCAGAGCTGTGAGTAACTTGATGAAAAAGTTACTTTTCAGGAACTAGTTACTAAAAGTAAGTTAGTTTTAAAATTGGGAAAAAGTAACTGTAATAAAGATACTTTTGTAAACCAACTTGTAACTTTTACTTTTGAAAGTAACTTTTTGCGTCAAAAGTATCTATAGTTACTTTAGAAGTAACTAGTTACTTTAAAAGTAGCAAGTTACTTTTTAAGGTAACTAAATACTTGAAGTTAGTTACTAGTTAATTTCAAAGAAGCTATTATTAAAAACAGATTAGATAATATCCGAGAAGAAAAAGGCCACAAAAAATAAATATAAATATTGAAAACTCTGGATTTTTTGGGATATCGCTGGAAGATTTCCAAATAATATAAACATTCATTTAACGAATAATATAAACATTCATTGAACACAAATATGCGTAACTTTTTCGTATATTCTGCTCGATGTTGTATATCTTACGGTTTGTAATAATTCTGGAGTGTGTCTTCGTATCTGGGACGAGCTATATATATATATATATATATATATATATATATATATATATATATATATATATATATATATATATATATATATATATATAAAAATAAAAAAAAATAGGTATAACGGCACGCATTAAAATTATTAAAAACAATTAGTTAAAATAGTACCGTACCTTGAGAAAAATGTTGTTTTGCCTTGCTTGGCAGTGTGGAGGTAAGTGATACACTTGTTAAAGAATTTTTTAACTTCCGTATATAGACTTTCTGTATTTAATTTTTAGATGTACAGAAATAAATATTTTGAAAAAGCCTGAAATGGACAGGCGAAACGTCAATTAAAGTTTTTTTGTTTCAATCAACGAACCTAATCCCAAGAAAGTACTTGATATTAATCCCAAGAAAGTACTTGATATTTATATATATATATATATGCCCTAGCCGTCTTTGCCGACTTTCATTAAGAAAGAGGCAATATATATATATATATATATATATATATATATATATATATATATATATATATATATATATATATATATATATATATATGACCGAAGCAACCATTTACTCCTACAAAGAAGAAAAACTAAAAACTAGTTGCTTCCGAATTATTTCAAAGGAATTTGACATTGTTTTTAATTTAATTTAACCACGTTACCTTGAAAATAACTTGATACTCTTAAAATGTAACTAGTAACTAGCTACTTTAAAAGTAAAAAGTAACTAGTAACTAGTTATTTTTCAAAAGTAATTTAACTTTTAAAGTAACTAGTTACTCTCAAAGTAACTTAGTTGAAATATCTAGTTACTTTTAGAAAGTAACGAAGAAATAAGATACTTTTTTCATATAATGATTAGTATTTTGGGTGTATCTAGTTACATTTTTTAGAAAGTAACTTTAAAAGTAACTAGATACTTTTTTGAAGTAACTTTCACAACTCTGTCCACAATACCTAGTCTTTACTAGGCATCATTACTATGATTTTGATTATTCATGCTCAGCAAATTAGAAAAACGCACATAAATTGAAAAAGAAGCAAGACAAAATTGCATTACACTAAAAGGCGATAAATATAAACATTAAAGTAACTTACTTTGAGTAAGGTTAGTTCCACAGGTGACGCAAAACGCAAACGTTTTCAATCTATAACTCGGGCTAACCAGCGTAAAAACTTAGCTCAAACCGACGACGTAAGACGCAAAAAGTCCAATTGACATTTTGACAATGGTTAGTATACTGTCACCCAAAAAGTATTTTCGAAGACAACGAGCGATTCAGAAGAAATCTTTTGTACTCCTCCTCAATTGAGAAAAGCGGAAGAATGTTTGGAATAAATGAAACAATTTAATTTACATTTATTTACCTGCGTAGAAGGTGACATCTACACGGGTAGAAAGTGATCACTTTCCACTTACGTAAATATGTTTCTTTCAAACTTTTGAAATGTCAAAAATGTCAACATTAAATACGTAGTTGTAAATAATTTTTTTTTTCAATATGGTCGAAATAAGACGACCACGGTACTAAATACTACTTTACCATCTCCTATGTAACTCATTGCCGTGCAGGAACTACCAAAGATGACTGCTGAAGCTAGTATGTTGCAATATGTCACATGCTTTCCATGGATTACTTTAATTTCTGGGTCTGGTGATGAAGCAATTTTTTCATCTTCGCTGCATATTGACCGTAAGAGCTTCGCAATTTTTTCTGAGTTAATAATGAATATTTTCGCTATAACCACTGCAGCAAAAGTTAAATTCTTTATTGCTGCTAGTGCTAAAAAGCATAAAAAAATCAGTATTTACAGTTCCTACAAAGCTACAAAAAAGACTGTAAATTTATTCTTGTTCAGAGTTCATGTTAGATAATCTCGAAAAATTCAGTTTCTTTAAGGTTTAACTTTTCAATCTTATCCAGTTCTACCATTATCAAAATAAAATGTTTTATAGGCCAATAAATATAAAAATTTAAGAGTCTGACGCTATTTTTTTTCTCAGTTTGGCTGACATCACTACATGATTTTCAAAATCATTTTTTTTACATCTAAGACCATATTTTAGTATACTCATAATAATTTCACGTACTCTTTTTTATGGGTTCAAAACAGAGTTTTATATTTATATTCCTCAAAAGGTATTACACATCTAGGACAATGGCTTTCACAATTTGTGGCTTTCATTTGCCAAAATCAAAATATGCTTTAATGTCATAAAACAAATACATTGTTAATAAAACAGTGCACTTAACTAACTTAATTAATACAGAAATAATTAGCAAAAAATAATAACCCCAAAAAATAGAAACTAAAGAAAATAACCAGTATGCATATTTAGTTAACATTGGAAAAAGAGGAGATGTAACATTTTAAAGTTTATAATAGTAATTACCAATAAATAAGTTATTATAGGAGTATTAATCAGTAAAAACAAAAAAAAATCGGAGTATAAAACTCTGAGCAATAACTGAGCTTTTTTACTTTTAAGGGAGAACTGCACGCAAAAAGTGAAAAACCAGCGACAAGGTCTAGTCGAGTTGAAAGTAAGATGAAAAGGTACCTACGCATTAAAGAAAAACTTCCTGCACGTCCGACCTCAAAAAAATGTGTTATGTATAGGTAATTTAAATTACATTTCGGTTAAAAATGGGTTCAAAATAGTTCACGCGCTGCAGAAATACAAAGACATGAGTACGATTTACCATTTCAAATTTTGCAGTTACGTAGACAAAGGATCAATGTAAGGCGGTAAAGAGCCATTTTGTGGAAAAAAAATTATATGCGAAGGCATGTGCGTCAAAAAGTAGTCAAAAAATGGTCGAAAATAGACAAATCTACTTTTATTTTATAACTCTAGATTTGATTTTTTCGTAAAAATTTGCATTAAGCGCCCAACTATACATATTTCCCTATTAAAATCACATTGAAGCTAATAAATATCTCTTATAGTTTTAACATAATATTGCAGCGGCGGAAGGCTTGCAAATGATCCATATTACTGCGTGCAGTTCCCTTTTAATCTGAACACTTTATAAACCTCAGACCTAATTTCAGAGAATAAAGGACACAGAGAATAATCAACGTAATCAATAAATAATAAACTGCAAATGCAAAGTTTATACAAAAAATATTTGTCAAAAGTAGACCGGTTGAATTGATATACAGAATTTAGCCAATCACCGATGTGTCTGTATCTATAGTTTCAATAATTAATTTCTATGATAAAATAATATATATTATCTAACTCCTTAAACTTAAATAACAAATACCTAGAGATGAACTTCTTATTTTAATTTCCTCGAACAGTGTTGCCAAGTTCAATTATTTACCAGATTATTTATTTTTATTATTTTTTTATCCCCAGTTTGTTCCTTTATAACTGTTGATTTTATTGTTGGATTCCTTCTCGCTAGTATTCTAATAACACGATCTTGGTTTGATGTGGCCTTGCGATTTTAATGCCTTCCAAGTTTATTTTCGATTAAACCAGCCACAATATATCTGAAATAAATTCGAGAGACATCACTCTCGTTAACCCCTGTTATTTCGGCCACATTCCTTTGACTTCTACCGCTCTTCACTAAACCTATGATACGGCCCCTGCCTAGGCATTTTTAGCTTTTTGAAGTTAAGCTGACAATGTCAAAAAATTCACCTTACAGGTCTATTAGGTTGTTTATTGTTATACGAGTAGTTATTTATTGACTTTTAGATGGACAAACACTGATTTCGCTCGAAATCCGTGTGGCAAATTTGGACAGCATCATTTTATACATCCTGTATTCAAACTGCAAATGTTTAAACATAGTAGTTCCGAAATTAGCGTATTTTTACTTGATACCTGTACCAAGTAATAAAAAATAATAATATAAATACATTAATAAATTTGGCAACACTGTTTAGGGAAGTTAAAATTAGGAGTACATCCCTAGGTATTCAAAAATGTTCAATGCCTAAGTGTATTTTTGCTTAACCATATTTCTAAATTAGGGTTTAAAGTTAAAAATTCAAATTTCGAACTTGTTGATGTGGCTCAGTAAAACTTTACGTATCTGCATGCCTTGTCTCTTTTTGGCAGTCATATTAAATTTTGGTTTATTTACAAAATCACGTAAGTTTTAGTTTTCCTGGTACAATACAACAAAATTTTCAACTCTGCCTAGAGCTTCAGAAAGTAGATGGATTGACCTATCAGGAAAAAAAGTTAAAATCGGTTGAATAAGAATATAAATATATGCATTTCAAATTAACATTAAAAATTAGTGATGCATTACAAATGTTGACTAATCTGTATCAATTTAAGAGATAAGATCGTTCTCTTAAACTGCTTAGCTATCTAAGAATCATAACCTAATGGTAACACGATAAGAAATATGCTTTATTCGTACCCATAAGTTGAGGAAATCATCTGGAATATTTTTGTACCAATCCAAGATGGCGAAACAAAATGGCGACCTGGTGAAATGTTAAAAAATTATTACTAGAAAACTTCTTACACAATTTAGCCGGAATTTTGCTCAAAAATCAAGTATTACGAAGAAATCTACTCGTAAAATTTTGGTGCCAATCCAAGGTGGCGAAACAAAATGGCGACTTAATAAAATATTTAAAAAATCAGGAATGAAAAAACTACTTATTAAATTGATTTCAAATTTTGTATAAGAATTAAGGATGTTATAGAGATGAACTGGTAACTGGCGTCCAAATGAAATGTCCCATGGGACGACCTAGTAACATTTTGGTAAATATCCAACTGGCGGAACAAAACGTCAGCCTGGTGAAGTGTTTAAAAAATTATCACTTAGAAACTACTTATCCAAAGTAACCTCAAATTAGGCTTAAAAATTAAGTGTTACATAGAAATGAACTGATTTTGGCATGAATCCAAAATGGCGGGAAAAACTGTTTATTAGATTAATTTCAAATTTTGTACAAGCATTAAGAGCGATATAGAGATAAGCTAGTAAAATTGTAGTACGAATCCAAAATGGCGAAACAAAATGAAGACCAAGTAAAATGGTTAATAATCAACATAAAAAAATTTTTTTTATTTAGTTGACTTCAAATTTTTACGTACGAGTTCAACATGATCGAACAAAATGGTCTTAAAAAAATTGGTGTTAAAACTTCTTATTTCATTATTTTAAATTATGTCAAAGTCCAAGTCCAAGTCCAAGCGTGGTGTAGACAGAAACTGGTAAAATATTGGTA
This sequence comes from Kuschelorhynchus macadamiae, assembly GCA_030620095.1. Taxonomy (NCBI): domain Eukaryota; kingdom Metazoa; phylum Arthropoda; class Insecta; order Coleoptera; family Curculionidae; genus Kuschelorhynchus; species Kuschelorhynchus macadamiae. The sequence continues at coordinate 1,087,866 of JAUTXW010005403.1, forward strand.
CAAATCCAATAATGTGGAATAAAATGGCGCCCAGTAAAATATTTGGGAAGACTGTATGTGTATAAGTATACACTAAATAACTATATGCGAAACTAAATTGGGTCATACTTCACCTAAGAAAAGAAAAGAGTCACAACGAGGAAACTTCCGGGTAAAGGAAATTTGCCGATTTCTTAGGCTTGGTGGGCAGCTAACTAAAAAACCTTTCTACACAGGTGCTGTGATTTTATCGTGTCAAGATCCTGTACCACAGAATACATGATTCCACGGTACATGCAAAAGAAATGCAAAGGCTGTTATAATCCCTGTTAATTCCCCAATAGAAATTGCATCTTACTGTATATTTTATACACCAACAAAGATTCTTTGTATTGAGAATACTCTTTTCAAGAAACTGCATCTAAACCGTTTTACAGACTTTTTCTGTATGTAATAAAATAAACAAAATGGAAACTTCGTTAGATAAATGTATGTCATACTCTTATAAATTTTCCTCTCTCTTAAAACGTGATATAACTTACCTTCTTCCATATCATTTCCAAAAGTCTTACATATTTCGGTAGCATACAAAAGCACACTGATCATGTATAAACCCATATTCGTCAAAGAAAACACTCTATATAAATATTGCGAGAACTTCGACCACTGAGGCGATTCTTGCCTATAAATACCTGCATATACCAAAAAAATAATGCAAACCTTAAAAAATTGGTTTTGTGACGCCATGATTTTGATAGTTTTACATGGATAATGCGTTGAAAGAAATGGCCAAATTTTGAATTACTAGAAACTATATAGCCAACAGAAACATAATTGCATGAGTTCTCAAGGAAATTAGTTTATTGAGGGTTTACAAGAAGATGCAGCCGAGGGAGAACGGAACTGAATAGGTTTTGATAGACCATAGGCGTCAACATGAATATATTTAATTTGTGTTTAAAATTTCATTCACTATTTCTGATTTTAACACTAAATGAAAAAATTAAATTAATTAAAAAGTTCTAAAATATGTTTTATCCAGTGAATATATAATAAATTATAAATCTATATAGGGACGGCTAATTAAAATAGCGAAAGTTTTTTGTTTATAGCAGGAGAATTGAATATGCAAGGAATACGCTGTGCGAGGCTTAAAAGAATGTTAGTCTAGTCATCTTAGTCAAAATAAGGTCAGTATTCCGGAAACCCAGACCACCCAGCTGTAAACTCGTATAAACTTGTATTTTGACAACCCAAAACTTGTCTCAAAATTCACAGATGATAGGATGTAAGCAACTTTAAAAATCAGAGGTCAAAGATCACAAAACTCGATTTTTTGCACATTTTTTGTAAATATCTCGTTTCCTATGGGTTTTACGCTACTTGTATTCATCACCAATATTGTAGGGAATTATACTTCCTACAACTTATGTTTGAAACATTTTTTCATACCCCAAACCATTTTTGAGATAGAGGGCAGAGCGCGCGCGGTTAAAATATCACCTGGGGTCGACTAGTAGTCCCGATCGAAAACAAGTTATATAAAGCTTATTTATTATTGTTAAATACATAATTAATATTTTGTTTTAACTATTACATTGTATTAAATCTTTTTTTTATTAATTCTAAAATTTTTCAATGGAATAACATTTGTAATCAATTCCTGTAGTTGAAAAATCATTAAACGACATGCTTTAACATTTTTATTATATTCACACTCACACTAATTACATTTAAAGTATAAAATAATTAAGTACATCTTGTTTAAAATTCATAAACTCTTTAATTATTTAATAACGTTAAAAATTATACCTGGGGATCGGACCCCTATTATGTAGTACGAACCTTTCTATTTATACTCAGTAGGGGGACAGATGTTCATTTATTTTGTATAGTTACGACCGTCTTCTTTTTCAAGGGAGCACTTCCTACTATCCTTGGTTATTTGTTAGTTTTGAATCGTATCTTGGTAACTACGGACGTACAATTTCAATAGTTATGGCTGAGTTGTATTTTATATGTAATAAGTTAAAATTCTGAAGGGGAATTAGTAGAAGTAGTGCTTATCATGAAAACTATGAGAACTTCAAGTATTGAACGAAACGACGGTCACATTGATTATTTAAGATCCGTAACCTCTGCAAAAGTGCACGAAAAGTGCCGAAATGTTTATACAAGTAAACACTGTATTCAAGCAGCAAAACGGCGAATAGAAGAAGATACTGCGGCTTCTCCATCTGTACCCAGTAAAAGACGAAATGAAGTGTTTGATTTTAAGAAGCAATGCTTGTTTTGTGTTGAAGCTGCTGATGAGGCTGCAGAAAAAAGAAATCAGAAAAATATAGACGCAAGATAAAAAAGTGAGTACTCTTGAGTTTGAAGACTCTATAACAAAAAAAGCAGAAGAACGTGGTGATGATTTCGAAAAATTGGTGAAAAGTAATTCTTCAGTATGATTTGGTTGCTGATGAAGCAAAATACCATGCGACTTGCTTTACGAACTTCTCAAATAAAACATCATCATCATCGCCTCATCAGAAACCTCGACAAGATAATCAAGTTACAGAAATAATGTTAGAGATTTTCAATTACATTGAAAATGATAACGATTCACAATTTACGCTAGAAGAGCTAACAAAAATGACAGGGTATGTACCAGATGATACAACTATCATTACGATGCTACAACCGAAATACTTAACCGATATAATAATAACGAAGAAAGTAGGAGCTTTTACGATTATTTCTTTCCGTGATACACACGCCAATATTCTCTCTAAAGCTTGGTACTATGGTAAAAAATTAGATCCCGAACCAGAAAGGGTAAAAAATGTAGAAGCTGCAGCAGCTATTATTATTACAGTTGAAACCAAATCTTATCCACCTCCCAGTAAAATGTTGGATGATGTTAATGAAGAGATTCCAAAAACATTATTGCGTTTTTAAAAGAAATAATCGTCCAAAAAAAGGAAAGGAAAAGTAGATCATTTAAAAACAACATGGACTGCAATAAGCCATGCAATAATGGCTGCCATATGGGAACGTAATTATGATGAAGAACTTGCAATTCAACGGCAGCGCGACGACAATGAGGAAGAAGATGAAGAAGAAGAAAATTAAAATTTAAACTTGTTTTTATAATTATTATTAATTTTTTTAATTTTGACTACCATAAATGTATCGAAAGACATTTTTTAATAAAAACATTAATTATAAACTTTTCTTTTCTATTTTATTTATTTAAGAAGTCATTACTATAAATTAGATTAGAATTAAAAATATGATTTAAGTTTTTCGCTCAACTATTTATAAATGGACGGGTAGGTAAGTGATATTAAATAAATTGACACTTAATTAACAATAAATAAGTAAGCAAAAAAAAAATTATAATAATCATATATTTAATAATAATAATCAAACTTGTTTTCGATCGGGACTACCAGTTGACCCCAGGTGATAGTTTAACCGCCCGTGCAAATGTGCAAAAAATCGATTTTTGTGACCTTTGACCTCTGATTTTTAAAGTTGCTTACGTCCTATATTCTGTGAATTTTGAGACAAGTGTTGGGATGTCAAAATACAAGTTTATACGAGTTTATAGCTGGTTGGTCTGAGTTTCCAAACGAAATCTCTATAATGACTGGACTATCTAAATGTCATAAGTGGAGGGCAATCGAACAATACTAGTTACGAAATAATGAATTAAAAATTTAGGGGTAAAGGTTTGCTCTGGTTTTGCCAGAATATTACTATTCAGCGATACTTTTTTTCTTACTAATGGTAGGGAACTAAAGAAATTATATCCATTATATCAAAAATAGACAGATATTCGAATATTGGTTAAAATTGTAGACATTTTGGTGAATAGTCGTATAAGTTCACTTATCTACGTCCGTGAGTTAAGAATATCTTAACCCACGTATTTTGGGTGAGTTAAGAGCTTTCATACCACACTCCGTTTTATTGCCGCCTGTATTATCACTCATTCATTCTTTTTTAATTTGAAATTTGTAATATAGAAAAAGCGAAGAAGATTTTTATAAATTATTTTAATAAAAACTATAAAACATGAAAAATTATTTTATATAAATATTAATGGTTCAATCTCTGCAATTTTTCAGATAAATTACTAATGAAGCAGCCAGGTTTGCTAAATTTAAAGTCAATACATTTTTTTCATTATTATGACTCATTCATTCTTTTTTAATTTGAAATTTGTAACATAGAAAAAGCGAAGAAGGTTTTTATAAATTATTTTAATAAAAACTATGAAACATGAAAAATTATTTTATATAAATATTAATGCTACAATCTTTACAATTTTTCAGATACATTCCTGACGAAGCAGCCAGGATTGCTAAATTTAAAGTCAATACATTTTTTTCATTATTTATTAATGTTAGAATGTCAGCTCCTGAATCTGCCAATAGGGACGTAGATGATCTTCGGAAGCAATGCCCCGTATATTCTTTTGGATGTTCAAGTTTGAGATGCAAAGCAATTTGTTTTGGCAAGGATCCAAAAGAATGAATACCAACCGGTTGCTTCATACTCACACCATTTCGAAATTGGATGAAAAACCTACAATGCTCGATATTACATGGGCGAAGATTAATGTATTTTCGATTGCTAGTTGAAACATATCTATCTCTTGAATATTTCCAGATGTTACATAGAATTCCCTGGCTATTTTCGTTTTCGTTGTCGGTAAAAGAAAATTAAAACATCGCCCTTCATCCTTGACATTTTTCAACAACAAATTTGTTAACTCCTCCAGCCTGCAAGCTCCTGCAACTCCAATATCAATGCTACTTTCATAAATAAGTATTTTTTTTCATCCGCTTCTAAAGGGAATGTTGTAATATTGGTTTTAGTTAATACCCTTGACTTTTTTGATTGATATCCCTCAGATTTTCTTATGAGGACGGCGACTAAATTTCTAAATTTGCTGATATCAATATTGAGTTTAATAGATATCATTGTTCTTATCAGACTAAAATGCCCAGAGTTCATCTCTCTATAGTTAGTATAGAACTCCCCGAAATATAGAATAAGTACCTTTTCATTCCCATAGTTCTGCACATTCTCCTCTCTGCACCATTTTTGAAACCTATTGAAAATATACTTATATTTCGGCCTGGATTTTTTCGGGAAGCTACCCGTCAATTCTTCTGGATGCTTCCTGCGTAATATCCCAAGGAATGCTTCTTTCTGAGTCACTCATTTTGACTAAAGAAATTAAAACTGTCAATAAGATGTTACGTAAATTACTTACTTTCTCAGTCAATACCTACTACCTGTCGTAAACATCTTATCTTTTTTTTTGTTATTTTGAATTTCCTTGCTACCTTGCAGATGTCTTTTCTCTTTGCTATTCCTATACACAATATACTCTGCTTTTTTCAGTATATTTAAAAAAATATCTATAAGGAATTCTCGATTACCATGTTGAAGTAGACATTTCTAAAATTTAGGAACTTGTTATACAAATCTGTATATATGAAAAAAGTCTTATCCATATATGAAAAAAGTCTTATCCAATCTGTCATAGAAGCTGATTAGGTTATTTAAATTAAAAAGGATTAGAGGTGGAAATTTAAATGTTGGTTAGATATATATTTTATTACATTAATATAAAAGCAAAATAAATAAACGTAAATAGATTAATTCAATACTTTTTTCTCTTAAAAAAATTTGCTTAGTGATAACAAAAACAATATTAAACATAACTTTTAAAACTATGTATAAGGGTCATACAATATGGCAGAGCTAACCATATTGAAAGATGCATAAAAAACATATTTCGTTAATGTCCATTCTATTTAATTATTATACCACCCTAATTTTGGGTAAAGATGCAAAGAACTTCTAAATATATTCTAGATGTTTGTGATGTATGCTTCCTGGCTTTATTTTTGCCACAAATGGCCTACAACAATCTTAACTTCCAATACGACAAAGGGTACCCTCTTTCGATCAAGGTGTCTGGCTTATTTACTCCATCCTATTCTTAACAAACATGTTATATAATCTTATACGTTTTTATTTTGTTGAATCTATATTTAAAGCAAAATCTAAATCCATTAAGATCTCGAATTTGAAGAGTATCTATATTAAAAGCAAATTATTGCTTTTTGTTAAATTAATTTTAAATTTTATTGATATAAGCAACTTCACTGTTACTTTAAAATAAAATAAATTATGAAGCTGCTTTATAAATCTACTAGATACGTAAAATGTTTGCAACTTAAAGTATTGGGTTTGAAAAAACGGACGTCATATGTTAAACAGTTGTGCACTGCACCGCTACTGGATTTCTCATGAATAATTTTCTTTGTCATATAAGTATTTCAACCTCGATGATTATAGACAGGGACCTTTGCGGTTTTGATATTGTCAACCTCTGTATTTACTATTTTACCATATTATTTCTGCAAAAAACGTAGGGCACAGATATTGATTATTTTTTAAGTTAAAATAATTGCACAGGAGAGCTACTAAATGTAATTTTAAGTTAAACGATATGTTATATTAATATGTTTTTATGTGAATACGTTAATTATCAAATATCTAAGACTGATGTTATTAAAACATGCAAATTCAGTTTTAAACTCCGAGTATTTCCTATTCAGTGTTAATGAAAGAAATTCTTAGTAGCTCGTGACGAATTTATTTCTCAGATTGTCATTTCGTTACTGCTTGAGATATTAACGTAGTTCCATATAGTACGAAATTTGGTTAACAATACCTTTAAGGTCGATAGAAGTCGAAAATACTTAGTTTTTCTATAGTATCTAGGTTTTAAGATTATTTGAATTTAAATTTTGTAGAAATCACATCTTAAATAATATCTGTCAACTGTTTGCACGGAAACGGCAAATGAAAATTCACAACTTGTTTTATATTGAATAGAGTTTTCCAAAAAATCAGGTTACCCGAGCAAGAAACTTGTTTTATGGTTACAGTTTATCGGCGGAAACAAAAGTCTAGTTGCGTATTCACTTAGCGAACGCATACGTCCGCATGATGAAAACCACATACGATCGCCTAGTATGGACGTGGATGACGAACGTATACGTTTCCTTGCAGACAGGCTCGTTAGCTTGTTGGTTCTTCAGGCTCGTACTCATCTATCGAACGCATGCGTTCGCTTAGTGTGAACGTAAAGTATATGACCGACGGATATATGCATTTGTTTGCGGATAGGTTTGCTGGTCTACTGGTACTTCAAAAAGAAAAATCGATCCACGTTGTCAATTGTGTACGTATTTTCACACATTCGGCCGGATGCTCAAATAAGCAGCGTGGTTTAATATCTCATTTATTATCTAAATTCATAGCGCATAGTCATTATAAGAAAGTTTATGACTAAATTGAAGTTTTTCTGTGCATAAATTTAGTTTTAGGTGATTAATAGTTAATTAGTGATTCATTTAGTGAACGATACGAAGCACTGAGGGACTAACTTGGATACGAAAAATAGCAACTTCTAGCAATAAGCCTACCTTTGTAAATATGTCTAAAAATAAAACGAATCTAAAAAAAATTAATAAATTATCATTTAGTAGTTAACATATAATATATAAAACTATGTATTATTTTCCCTTATTTTTTTATTTACAGCTAATCACTACTTGTATAACTTCAATAAAATAAATAGAATACAAACATGGAAACAAAATATATATCTTAAGATCTAGGATTTTTTTTGCATATTGTGGAATTTAAAATTTGAAGAAAATATGTTTTTTTATCTACACTGATTACTTCGTGATTATTTGACCAAATGAGATGAGTCCTAACACAAATGAGATGAATTTTCATAACAGTGAATGGGAAATTTCTTATGCTCTTTGTGACTTTTCTGTGCATATACTTCTATGTATAGAGTCTCTCCTCATAACTCGCCACTCCCAATATTGATTTAATTGAAGAAAAATGTATTGAATATAAAAGCGGTAGGGTTTGGTACATAGTGTTTAATTAATAATGGTTATATACACAGGATGTCTTAAAAATGTGCAGCAACATTTAGGGTGACTGGAAAGTGGCCGTATTGCTTTGAGGAGGTGGTAGTGCAGCTAATTTGTAATAGATTGAGCTACAATATTCATTATGCAAAACTTTTTGTTTTCGAGATATTTTAATTTTTTTGTTAGCGTGTAATCATCAACGGCCTTGTATTATAGTCTAATTTATGAAACTAAAAGTTTTTCTTATAACCTTTATAACTCTATATTTTTAAAGGTAAAGATATCAGCCCAGTGTATTTATAAAAAGCAAGTTCATCTTATTGGTATGTAATATGCAGCATGTTCCATTAGATTTTTATGTTGGGGTTGCTTATTGTTTTTGTAAAATGTAATGAATCCTGCAACTTATACAATTAACATTTTTCCTATCTCTTAAATTTAAAATAATATTTGGGGTGGAGAATTAAGAGCAAAGACCCAGAAGATCGATATTTCTCCGGAAAGATTTAGCCAAATTGCATGCTTTTTTCAAGAAGTATTTAGGATAGTGCTGAGGTCATCTTATAACTAATAGTTTTAAAAACATAAAAATTGGATAATGGCGTCATTTTAAATTTTTTCCTGCGAGAAAGTTTCCGCAATAGCTTTCAAATTGTTAAAAGAAGGGATGATCCTTCTTTGGCTTCCGGAGTTTTAAGGGGCACCAAGTGCAATTCTAATTCTACTAATCATTTTAATTTTTAACATTTTTTTAATTATAATATGGTTGTATCGTTATTTAAGCAACTACAATACACTGCATTGCAAAATTAACGGGACAAAAAAAATGTTATTCAAATTCAATCTTAAATAACTTTTAGGTTTTATCATCAATTTCGATAATTTTTTGTCAAGTTGCATATTCATCATTTCCCTTAATCGATTTTAGGAAAAGTTTAAATGGACATGGTGATATACCGGGTAGAAACAAAAATTGAATTTTGACCTAAATTTCTGAATAACCTGTAGATAATATTTTTACCCCAATGATGTATCTTTGTAGGATATTTTTAAGCCACATCTTTTAACAAAACTTGGTTTTTGAATCAAATCGATATCTGGATTCTTAAAGGAGTAACACATTTTTAAACAAAACTAAGCAATAATTCCCAGCTAGTACTAAAGTAGCTAGAACTGTTTCCAATACTACTCTTTAAGAGTTTTTACGTATTTATTACTAATAATCCTACTATATATCAACAAACACTTTGGGTTACACGTTTTTAGGTATTATATATGTATTTGTTACTGCGAATAATACTTTATAGTAAATTTTCATGTAAAGTAATTATATAATAACTACTGCCAGCGAACTACTTAAGGAATTGAGTCCAAGGTCGATATTTCTTTTCCGTGACATAATAGTAATTATTCAAAGTTACTGTTTCTAATCTGTTTACTAAATTACAAGTTTCAAGTATCAGTACCTTCTTGAACTTTGCAGAGACTTTATTACGTTCAAATGTACTATAACGTATTACTATAAAGTAAAACGAGTCGTTGCAGAGCAGAAAAAGTTATCGTCTACTGTAACTTTAAACTGGCTGTTACGAGTCGTTATTCTTCTGTTGCAACTTAAAAAGTAAGAATTACAGTTATTATTTACAAGTAAACTATTACCTCTTGTACTTGAGTTTCTGGAACGAGATTCGGTCGGTGATTTTATAAGGACAGTGACAACAATACGGTAACCAATTTTTGATTGGTTCGGCCATATTGCTGCTAAAATCGCTTTGTTTACTTTTCGCCTACGTGGGTTTCTTATGAGTTTTGTTGTTTTAGTGTCTCATTTTATTAGTTTTTGTGATTATTAAAATGAATATTGATTCAAACAAGAAGTTCTCAGCCATTGGTCATTTAGAGAAATGTATTTAAGCCTGGTTCACCGGTTTTTTGCTTGTTATTATAAAGTGTTTGTGATGAATGTGTAAATGACTATAACCGCAAATGTCTTAAGTTTACGTTTACTTCAAGAAAAGTTATTAAATATTGCACATTATTATATTTTGGTTTTATTTTGCTGTAAAAGACAATATTGTTTCATGTCTTAGTGTATGTTTTACTTCATTCAGCACCTCAATTTGAGATAGAAGCTCTCTAAGATTAGCATAAAAGAAATTTTATTTTGTACGCCTTCTTCAGTACATATTACATTACTAACTTCACTTGGCACACAACTCTCATTAATCGCTTGCACAAACATTGTTATTTTATTTGTTAAAAATCTAAATGAAGAAGTAAGTTTGTACTATATAGTTCGAATAGATTTATTAAAGTAAAACATTAACATAACCCTACATTTAGAACTGACGCTGACAGAGGTTTTCAATATAAAAGTAGATTAATTTAGTCATATTTTGCAAAAAACTAACGATAATATAACAAACCTTTAGAAATTTGTCATCAGTTTGGCGGATGGGCTTCTATAGTCGCTACTGTCCTTATAAAGTTATTGTAATTCGGTCTATAGCTATTAATTAGTTGTGTATGTGTTGCGTTATCGCCTACGAGTAACAAGTTAAAATGGTTCACAATGGCTTCATATACCATAAGAAACAAAAATAGTTTTCGTCACTCAGCCACATTTTATAGAAAATTAAAAATATCCCAACTTGGTTATGTGATACCTGGCCAAAACAATCTAGAGCGGAATTTTAAGGAAACAAAACATAAAAACGAAACAAAGGGTTATGGTTATGATAGATGGCAGAACTATAGTAGTGACTCAAGTACCGCAATTCTCCGCATGCTACGACACAATGCATTAAATTTTAAAGAACCGGCGGAATGTTCGCGAATCGTAACCGCTTGGTAATAATATACCATATAGGTTTAATGGGAACTTTGTAGATAACTTGATTCATACCACCTTAGTGTTTAAGACTTCAGTGTAATTGGCTATAAGTGACAGTTGCGTATTTAGAGAATCCAAAACTATAAAAGCGTATGTGAGCAATCGTAGATCTTGATGTTAAGTTATTTTCTCAGTAAAGAAATGCAGCCAACCTAAAAGTAAAAGTCCAATAGAACGCCATTGTTTATTTTCATCTCTCCTATAAATAGTTAGCTATGATGTTTGTTTTTGTGAGTATAAAGATTAAAAATGTATACAAATTAAACATTACATTAAAAAAGAACCACTCTTTATAATAAGATATTTAATGATAATTAATATTTAAACCAGAGTCCAACATTACATTTTTGAGATTTAAATTGTCCAATATATTCACCAGGGAAAGTTGCCTGCGTTTTAATTTTAGGTCCTTAGCATAGCCAGAAAACTAAGTAAAAAGCATGTATCCTACCTCAAAGACCAATAACGTATTCTATACGCTCTACACCATATTCCCAATTTGAGTGTTTGTAGTCGCCATAACTATTTTATTTGCATTAAAACGAACCATACATATTTTTAAAACGAATTAAATAAAGACAGAAAGAAGGAAGTAGCGAATAGGCTAAATTATTACTATTCGGCTACTTAAATGGAACTACACAATTTCGTACTATCTACGTAATAGTCAAAGTCACATAACAGTTACATGTTATTCACGAAATAGTTTCCCTAAAATTGTTCCCCATTTTGGTAATGACTACGTAGTCTCAGCTTAAACCGAACGTGGAGACACCAAGTTCCGGTTACATAAATACTTGTGATAACAATGACGTATTCATGACTAAAAGTGCTGCTTGGGTTCTTTAATTAACAACGAACATTTGAAGAATTGCATCTGCGTCTTGGGGTGTTTGTTCTCACTCGTTTATTAGAACTCATTCCTACGCAACTAAAGTTCAAAACTCACCATAGTTTTGCCTAACATTTCTTCCTAGGTTGTCCCACATATGGTCTATGGAGTGTAAATCAGGATCAGGGGGGCCATTCTGACACTTGAATTCCAACACCGTTCACATATTGTTTCGTCATTCGGGCTATTTGCGGACGAGCATTATCTTGCATTAGGAAGAAATTTTCTTTTATAAATGGCATATAAGGAACCACATGTTCTTCCAAACACGGGCTAATGTATATATCTCCGTGAATTCTTCCTGCCTGAAGCTTAACAAAGTTTGTGCGGGCTTACAAGGAAATGCCGCCCCATACTATCCCTCCACCGCCACCAAATTGTACTCTAGAGGAGAAACAACATTGAGCAGATCGTTCCCCGGGTCTTCTCCACATCCTTTGCCGTTCATCTGGTGAATGTCTTACAAAACGAAACTCGGCCGTAAAAAAAACGTTTCGCCAATCGTCAGTGTCCCAATCTACATGAGTTCGAGAAAATTCCAGGCGTCTCGTCATCGATGACCTGCATCTAATAGAGGACCTCTAGCAGGTACACGAGAGGATAGATTTTGTTCTCTCAACCTTCTACGTACGGTAGCCCAAAACGGGAGCAGAAGTCGAATAAGTCGAACTGCATTTGTGGCTCTCGGTCTTCCCTCCCAGGTCTTCTTGAGTAACAACCAGTTTCCCTAAGTCTTTGTATCGCATCGAATATTGTGTTGCAAGGACGGTCAAGCCTTTCAGCGATATACTGAATTGAGCTACCATCATCTTGTAAAGCAACGGCTTGCGCTACTTCTTCTGATCTCATCATTAAATTTTTATTATTAAAAAACGCCTATCGTTTACAGAACAGTCCACACACACAATACAGAAACGTAATCAACTTAACAAATACTATAAGTACAGCATATAAATGTGTTATTTGTTGACAAGAATTTGTTTGGCAAGCCACGGAAACTGTCATAACCGAAAGAACAAGCCTACTTTACAAATAAAATTGTCTTTATTTTATGTGTCTTATTGAGAATATATACAGATATCGATATGATTCAAAAAACAAGTTGTTGATAAAAGATGTGGCTTAAAAATATCGTACTAAGAAACGTCATTGAGGTTATAAATTTTTCTTCAGGTTATTCAGAAATTTGGTTCAAAATACAATTTTTAGTTCTACCCTGAGTATCACTATATCTATTTAAACTTTTCCTAAAATCGATTAGGAAAAATGATCAACATGGAAACTCCTGCAACTTGGCAAAAAATGATCGGAATTCATAAAAAAACCTAAAAGTTATTTAACATTGAATTTAACACAATATTGTTTTTCCGGTTAATTTTTGCTGTGCAGTGTATTAATTAAGGGTGACTCTAGTCAAATTTTAAGTGCAATAGACCACAGTACTTGTTTTAATTATAAGGTACGTCCAACATTTTAACCTAGGGTTAGCCCTCGAAAACCCTCATCCTTTTTACTAAAACTTCTTACAAATAAAACTAAAAAAGTGAAATAAAAAATTTTATAAAAGAAATCCAACATCAACAACTTTGAAATGTAAGAAATAATATTTTAAAGTTTATTTATTATTATAGCTCTTGGATGTGCGAGGGCGATATAAAATAATATTTCCAAGATAATGAAATAAAATATTATTTTATATTTTTCAATATTTTCTTTTCAAGTTGGTTTTCTGCTGTCAATGGAAGTTATTTTAAAATTTTTCCTAAAGGTTTTGTTTAAGGTAGTCCTGTAAGTCAACTTACATCCCTAGGGAAATAATAATCTAGAAGTATTATAAGTAGCTTTAATTTTTGATTTCTTCAAAATATTACAAAAATCCGGACAAAAATCCGGTGATATTGATTGAAATGAATATTAATGGTACAATTATTGCAATTATTCACATTATTAACAAAATTTGGAAACACGTTTTCTCATTTCTTCTCGATGTGTATTTCATTTCTAACCAATGTTTCTGTCACTGTTGGTGCACTGCAAGAGACTTCTGGCTGGGTCTTATTGTATAACATTGTATTCGCTACTTCCTTTTTATTATTGAGGCTCTCAGTTACGTAACTTTCCGCAATAGTAGCGGATTTCCATCCATCATGTCGCTTGATAGCTAATATATCAACTGCAATATTTGCTAATAAAGTTGCCAACGTTCTTCTAAAAGAGTGTCCAGTATACATTTTAAAGTTCTCAAACTTTAGAAATTTTGCAATTTTACTTGGAATTGACGAAAACGTATTTTTCACAATAGGCTGGTTTAAGCACTTTCCATTTTGATATCGCATAAAGAAGCGCGAAGTAATAGTCGTCAAGTGGGATCTTCTATCAACGTACTCTTGAATTATTTTGAAGCGACAAACCTGAGTGTCGTCACTTCTTGTCACTGTAAATGTACGTGACATTCCATTTTTGGAGTCAGATTATGACTTCTCGACTTATTTTAACATTGTCGCAGAGTTCATTAGAACGGCACGCTCCAGCAACTCCCACTACCATTATAACCTTCATCAATAAGTATATATCATCGGGGGCTTCAAGCACGAACTTATTTACATCTTCCCTGTAAAACACATTCGATTTTTTGGGTCTATAACCATCATTTTTTCTATTCAAAAATGCTCGAAGTTTTAGATACTTAGAAATATCTATATTTTCCTCTATAAAAAGGGTGGACTTCAACATCGAATATTCACACCATAAGCTTGATGGAGACTTTAATATAGCACTTTTTTCGTGGAAATACGCCGAAAACAAGGTCTTTGAAACTGCAGTAGCCGTTTTGCTTTGGCACCAATTCTTAAAGGTTTTATATGCTGCTTCATGCCTTTTTTTTTCGATTTTCCAGTAGTAGAGATAAACAACCAATATTCGCTGATTCTTCTATGTCTGACACATCCATTTTGTCCACACAGAATTAAATAATTCGACTTTTTCAAACTTTTCACTATGAATTGTCAACTTGACGTTGTTGATAAAATAAAAACTGCTTATGTTGCTCTGGCAACGGATCACGGCTGCCTTCATAATTTAATGAGAATGCTATCGAATGTAATGATAATAAAAATCCAAAAATATATCCAGCATTTTCTTGTAAACATACAATACAGGGAGGGGGAAAAATATTATATACTATGTGGGATGTAAGTACATTAACCAGTCTCGAACTTTTTTGCCAGCCCTCGCTATCGCTCGGGCGCAAACTCGTCCTCGACTGATAAATGTTACTTACATCCCTTATAGTATAAATAACTATTCTCTCCTCAATAAGGTTTTTTTCGAGGGTGGGAGTTAACTTTATTAAATCAGATATATTGCAAAAATTTTGCCCACGAATTCGGGATCGAATTTCGGGTAACAATTGATATATTAATAAGGAAATTAATTGTTGTTAGTAACCATTTGGTTCCAATCGGGTAAAAGTTATTTTTAATTTTTTTATTTCTTTGTTATTTGTCAGGGATGCCAAGCTCTGAGCTACTTGAGCAACACCGTCTCTACTAAAAAGCCTGGAAACGGACGTTGACAGCTTGCGATGAGTCATCACTAGTAGTTAATTTTTGTAGTTAACTACTGTCTGTAAATTCGTTTACGGCCTGTTTTTTTGCATTCGCTTTTACAAATAAATTAGAACTTTAGTAGTTTTTAACTATTTCTGTGCATATTTGTGTTAGGTCTATTAATTTTGAGACTGGTGCTTGATTTCGAATATAAAGTGGATATTCAAAGAAACATTTTAATTTAAAACAGCGCCCTTTATTTTTTGTGTACCTAATTGCAATGGAAACTATCTGAAAGGGTCTAACGTTCATTTTTTGCGTTTCCAAAGGACGAAGAAAGTCGAAAGAAGTGGTTTCATGCAATAAACAGAGATTTTTACTCCAACAAAAGCATTCATGGCATACCATAACTGTTTGCAGTTATTATTTAATTTTAGTAGAATGCACAGGTTGTAAAAGTAAAGAAAAGTCTTATGAAAAGATATATATTTCAACTCGATTAGATCAGCCTCATACACATTTTGCTAACTTTCTTGTGAAAGGTAATTATAAAAGGTTTGATGTTTATCTTGATTATATACTTGATTATATATACGTTTATACATCTGCACTTCGATTGAGACAAATCCCACTTCCACAATCTGAGCCTTACGATCAGAACACCCCATTAATTTCAAAATTAAAAAAAAATATTGTCTAAACAATTCACTTTTCACGAGTTAGGCTGTGTATGAGCTAGGTGAAACCAAAAGAAACAAATAGTTGAGTTAACATCTCTGTTTTACTATAACTATCATCTACTTTATTAAAATCTCCCGGAACCTAAATTCTCACTTTGGCATTGAAACTTTCTGCCAAATTCAATACACTGTACATTAACAAAATTCTCCATTTTGCAGATTCTGATAGCAAGAATTGAATCAATCTAAATTTCTGTAACATTGTACATTTTATATAATCAGCGGATAATCAGCATGGTTTTGTCAAGGGAATAAATGTCAAGTTGACGTAATATATACAGATTTTTCGAAAGCTTTCGACAGGCTTGATCACAATATTTTGCTAGATAAACTTAATTCGCTTGGCTTTTCTGACAATCTGATTGCGTTTTTCCAATCTTATCTAACCGATAGAACGCAAATAGTGGAATGCTGTGGTCAATCATCCGTGCAGTTGGAGGCTACTTCAGAGGTGCCACACTATTGGGGGTCCTTTAATGTTTTGCTTATTGTTATAGCTAATAGCGTAATTCATAATCTGGATAATCACACGCTACTTTACGCAGATGATATGAAGATTTATGCCCGTATAAGAAGCTCAGAAGATTGTAATTCCTTGCAGCTGTCAGTTGACAACATTTTTGATTGGTGTAATAAAAAAAAATTACCGTTAAATATAAAAAAATGTAGTATAGTAACATTCTCTTTAAAGCATAGTACTATACTGTATGAATATAAAATTAATAACGAAATGTTGGAAAGAGTGGAGTATTTTCGTGATCTTTGTGTTCTATATGATAGAAAACTTTCTTTTGTTCCTCATATAAATGATCTTATAAAAATATGTTTTAAATCACCGGGTTTTATCATAAGAAACGCGAGGGATTTTAAGAATCAAGAGAAATATTGCGTAGGCATTCGTTTCACTCCTGGCTGATCGGCGCACTGTGTTTCAGCTAAAGTTTCTTCATAAAATCTTACATAACAGGATTGAATGTAATGATATTTTGAGCCAGCTGCAGTTTCTGGTACCTAGAACGTCAGCTCGCCATTCTAAATTTTTATGTGCCAACACCGCGCACAAATATCTATAAGTACTCTCCAATAAATAGTATGTGTAATGCATACAATTTTCATCAAGACAAATTTGACATATTTAACTATGGTTTGGCCCATGTAAGTTTGACATAAAATTTCTTTGTGGTTCGCCTTTATAATGCAGTATTTTTGTACATACATATATATTTTTGTATTTCTTAAGTCGTAGTTATAGGTAGTAAAATTGTATTATTTTTATGTGATACTTCTTTATATACATAGAAATTTACATACAAATACTGTTATGCTTGTACCCATTAGTTAATTGGTTTTTGTAACTGTATAATGGGATAAATAAATACAAAATAAATAAATAAATAAATAATTATTATTCTTCTATTTTGATAAAATCTTATTAGCTTTTTAATATTATATTAGCCTCTTTTCCGTAGTTTAAGTTGTACATGTATGTATGTATGTATATATTTGTGTATCTGTTAATTAGTATGGGAATAAAAATGTGTTAAAAATGTAAATATTGTTTCATTTTGTTAAAAATATTTGGTATGTTAGTTTATCATAATGAATAATAGAATATTACTTAAGATTAAGAAAATCCTTCCTCTGTCAGGAAAGCAAAAATATTTTACAAAAACTGGAAAATTCATTAAAAAACTTTCTCTTTTCAACTAATTTTACAAATTGGAATTGAAGTAAATTTGTTAGACCAAATTTTTTGTCAATGTTAATGAAACTGACAAAAAAGCATTGTTTACGCTAGAAAGTGCTTTAAATCACACGTGTGTCCCTTATATAAACTGGTAGGAAGCCTATATTATATTTAAATAACTGACTAAAAGTATTTTTTTATAATTAAAGACAAGATAAAGGTTAATTTAAATATTTTATTATACATAATTTGTTGTAGTGACTATGACCAAAAAAAATATTTTACGGTTTTTTATTTCCACTTAAAAATAATATGAATCTACTTAAATAAACAAAAATTAATATATGTATAATCTTCTCCTTTAGGTCATCAGTACTCCCTCCAATAAATCCACGCGTATCTAGCCAGAATGCTATGGGAGTAACGGTGGTATTTCGGTTTTTCTCGAATATTCCCATTAGTTTTGTGTTCTTGCCCCATTGTATGGTTTTTATACCATCTAAAGTGTTTCTTACTGAAAATGATAAAAAAAGACTTATTAGTCTGCAAATGTCAGATCGGAAATAGCCAGTGACAATATTTAGATATTGTCATAGACAGTAATTCATAATTGTCCTATATTTGTCAAAAAAATATTCATAAATTTTTATATAATAAAACCAGTTTAAATTTTCATAAACACTTCAATAAATCACCCTTTTAATATTTTTTAGTTAATAAAGCATACAATTCTCAGTTCGACTGCTGAAATGGTTAATTCCGATCTAGCTTTTACTAGTGAGTTTACAAAAATATCATTGCATATGACCTAGCTCAAATTAACTGCCAAGGGCGTCCGCAGGGGTGGGGTGGGTAACAATATTCAGACAGAGGAGCGTGGTGTGCCTTTAATATGTAATTTCTATTCAGCGATTAGAGAATATCTTTCAAAACACAGGGTGGGGGACAGCCCCTTTAAGGGCGCCCTTGGTAACTGCATTCAATAGAATAGCAGTGACATTACCGATAAGCAATTTATTTAAATCACGTGTCACCCATAAAACATTATATCGAACTCACAATAAACTAAAAATCATTACGCTGGGATGTTCAGTTGTGAAAAAAAAAACGTATTTTCATTTGAGAAGGCTGGCAAAATATACAAAATTAATCCGTTTCATGATGTTTGTGCTAAATAACTTTTTAACATATAATTTAGATATATACATATAGCGACTAACCAGGTTTTATTTTGCAATTGGCCTACTGCTTTCTGGCATATATCAGAAATTTTTTCTTCCGGGTACTGTGTTCGGTCTAACAATCATCTATGGTTTTTACCCCATTTGTTACGGATATATTGTGGTATGCAAATATTAGCAATGTAGCCATATTATGATGATACAACAATTGACCTCTAGAGCATTTGCACATAGATTCCTCAATGTCAATCATTAAGTTTAATCTGCAAGTAAAAAATTCAAAAATAGATTATTGACAAATACTGTTTTAACACATTAAATATTTTTTACAATATGAATATGTGCCTAAAATGTATAAGGAGCGCTTACCCCAACCTTCTAAACACGATCTATCTTATGCTTGCAAGAGCATTCCCTTTGATTATAGGGAGTTTCCCATCAAACCATGTCTTTCACACTGTTTGAATCTACCGCGTTTTCATCTTTTTTGCAAAAGCTTGAATTATTGTTGAGAACCTGGTAACTGTTTCATTGCTATAATAATCTAAAAAGCAAAAAATCAAGCTTTATTTATTATAAATCGACAATATGCACTTGTAGTTATTAAATGTAAGTAAACTTACATTAAACAAAACCTGAAAATTCACTTGAAAACCAGGAAAAAAGAACTTATTTTACGAATAATCAATGTAAACAAACTTCGAAAAGTGAACATTGACATGACAGTATCTAACAATATGGCCGCCGCGACGTCACAACTCCAGCTGTTCATTGCGCTTAGAGGCTTTCTAGTGGAGACGGTGTTGACTTGAGCCAAATGTTTTGCAATTTCTAACTGAGCATTTGCTAAATCAAGATTCTGAGAACTGACATTTTTATTTATATTATTTTGATTATTATATGGTTGATCAGACATTTCTTGAACTCTGTCAACTTTAAATTGAGGTGTAGAATCGGATGAAGGACTAGCTCTGTGCTAGTCGTCCATTGTGTAACTACTTGCTGGGATCGTACCGAACGTGAACATTCCTGATGCATAAACTCAGGTCGGGCATTATGAAAATAATCAATTTGTTTTTTACGTGATTCTTTAATAAGATATCTACGAAACATGGAGTAAAGTCGGGGTTTAGAATATCCTGTACAGTTTGAGGAATCCTCCCTGTCATAAGTTTGAATTTAGCTTATTAGAATTTAAGGGACCCGATAAGGTAATTGTATTCTTCCAACCATGATCCGACCTAGGAATTACATCCTTCCCACCATAATCCGACCTAGGAATTGCATGCTCCTCACCAGGGGATACCATGTTCTATTAAGGCATGGCGCGAATGGTGGTGATTTCTATGTACATTTGAAAAATTATTTTTTATGTGAATCTTTTAAATTTGAAAATATTGACGGAATGCCATGTTCTGTGGCATGGCTTAAACCTTGATGAAGGTTGTTAAAGGGGCTGGTGGTGTCATCAAACTTGGTATCTGCAGTCTATGGGTTACCTATGAACTCAGAGAACAATATATTAGTATTTTGATCAATATTACTTTGATTCTTCAAGTTAACTTCTTTCAAAGGTACGGGTTCATGCAATTTTACATGAAACAAATACTAAAGTTTTGCCTTACTTACTGGTTAGCCGACGTCGCTGTCCTTAGCTACAAAAATTTGGTGATAGTTCGCTTGAAATAAATGAAAATCTAAATGACGACTCAAGTTATAAATATCTTAGTCAAAGTTCGCTTGTATATACTGATCGTAGCACCGCGTACAATACTTTCAACCGCAGCACTCAAGTTAACAGTGATATCCTCGAGGTACACGATCTAATCGAATTTAATGACCGTAGGTCAACTTGTTAAAATATTGATGAAACTACAGGGAACAATTCTATTTTTAGCCCACATAACGCTGAGCAAAACGACGTTTCAGTTGAGTTTTCTCACCTTTATGAGATACAATTACATGAACCCGTACTTTTAAGTGAAAATAACTTCATGAATCAAAATAATACTGATGAAAATACCAATATATGTTTTTCTGAGTTCACAGGTAACCCACAGACTGCAGATATCAATTTTGATGACACCACCAGTTCTTTTAACAACCATCATCAACGTCTAAGCCATAGCATAGAACATGGCATTCCGTCTATATTTTCAAACTTAAAAGAATCACACACGAAAAATAATGTTTCAATTTAAAATAGAAATCACTACCATTCGCGCCATGCCTTAATAGAACACTTGACAGTGTTTAGGTTGAGCACATGTTTCTTAAGTATTTAAATCGGTCTATGTTTCGTCTTTGGTTTCTCATATTAGCCAACGCCGTTGTGGAAATTAGCGTAACTCTCCTTCGCTTCCAGCCGTTCTAATCTCTTTCACTGATCTTGCAGGGATTTTTGTTCCTTTTAAGAAGTCATCTGGCTGGCCTTATGTGGTTGAGGCACTCTGTGGTATGGCAAATATTCGAACTATAGTTTCCAGCTTGGCTTATACTCCAGCATTTTCTGCAGCCTTTAAATAAGTGTCCGCAGTTCTTTTCATCAGGCTTGAAGCTACGTTAACCCTGAAATTCCCACAGCCTAATAGCATTGTTATTTTTCTAAAGTAGTATTTATTGCAAGATTCTATTTAAGGCATTTTTTCTTACCAAAGGGACTCCGGGTACGGTTTCGCAATGTCATTGGTTTGAAAAAGACCTCAGGATAACTTTTTTCAATTATCTCCAGTTATAGCAGTAAAGAGCATGGCAAGACACATTATCTAAACTAGTGAGGCAACTCTGCATTAAATAAGCTCTCACTCCTTCCATGCCAGTCATTCATCTCGGCCAGCAGATCTATATCTGGCCATCAGCACACATTTAGGCTTCCTTTGACGGATATTTAATATAATATTAGTATTTTTTGTTTTACTAAAAATCGATATAAATGCGCTCTCACACATCTTTATCAAAAGTTCTTGGCCGGAAATTCTAAATTTTATCTAAGAAATATTTTTTGTTTTTTTTTCTTGTTAAGTTTTGTGCTTTACAGTTATGCAAGATTACTAAAGTTTCTATCGAAGCCTTGTATTTTTCAGTTTTTTGGTTTTCTTAAAATTTTATGATTAATTTAAATGAGAGTGGCAAATAATTTTGACTTTGCCATGGTCAGTTTTTCTTCTTTACAAAATGGCAAGGTTAATTGTCCAATCCGAAGTTTCGGGTTCGAGACCAGCATCAAATTTCCTAATTTAAATGCGGACATGGATATTTTATTTCTCTATTCAATGCTTTTATAACTACTACATAAATTGTGATATAAGTCATAGCGCACCATTTGATTTTTTTGAAAAAATCAGCATTATTTGGAAAATTCCAACATAACGGCATCTAGTGACCACTAATAAAGTCATTACGGTATAGTTTATAACTCCACGAGTAAAGCAGAAAAAGCATTTTTTCCGGCACCAAGTTATCAACATTTGAAATTAAAAATGCTTGACCTTCCCCACCACTTTATTTTTGAAAATAGGCAAAAATAATCTTAAGCAAAAATGTGAGTAATTGGTTGAAGAATAGAATGCTTTTTTATTATCAATATACCGTAATTAGGGAAATTTAAGTGAAAATTGGCATCTATAATTTTGTGTTGCTGTTACGCCCCATAGCGGCCATCATCGGCAGATGGTATAAACTAAAGTAACTTATCCTAACCGAGATTATTTATAAGTAAATGTGGTCACACTTGGTTGCACCCGACTGCATCGTTGTCAAGTAAACAATAGAGGGGACTATAGGGAATAGGCCCTCTGTCTTTATTTAGTGCTTTCTTACCACATTTAACTATTTCTATACTCTCAAATGCATCCAATAATCTATTATTAGATACATTTTTAATCAACTTAAGATTATTTATTCCTATTCGGTGATTGTTTTCCAAAGCATGTTCGGCAACGCTTGACTTTTCTGTTCTTCCGTATCTTAAATGTGCCATGTGTTCTTTAAAACGAATGTTTATGGAGCGTTTAGTTTGCCCAACATATTTTAGATCGCAGATTATAGCTAATTTCGTAGATGCCACTCCTCTCCCTCAAGTCGACTTTGTCTTTGGGGTTTCCAAAGAGATTTTTCAAACTGTTCTCCGTTTTGTAGGCTACTCTAAAACCTACGTTTTTAAATACTTTTTCTAGACTTCTCGTATATCTGGGATCATATGGGATTACTATGAATTTATTGGAAGCCTCAGTTGTTTGAAGAGTAGTGGCATCTTTTAACATTTTCTTATGGTTATGTCTATTTACTAATTTATGTACAAAACCACCATTATATCCATTACTTTTAGCTATATTTTTAATCCGATTCATTTCATTGTTAAAACGTTTTTTACTTAATGGAAAATTGACTAAACTGTGAGTTAAGAAATGGAATGCTGCCATTTTGTGTTGACGGCAATGAAATGAGTCGGATGTTATATACCTATTAGTATTAGTAGATTTCCTATAAATATCAAATTCTAATTTATCGTTATTCCTTATAACTAACGTGTCGAGAAAAGGTAATTGCCCATTGTTCTCCTTTTCGTACGTAAAATTAATGAAAGGATATTTATTGTTTAATGTTTCTAAGAAAGTGTCCAAATGTTCTGTTCTAGTACCAAAAATAGCAAATATATCGTCTACGTATCTATACCACACCCTTGGGAAATACTTGAGTTCTTTTTTAAATTGAGTTTCTAATTTGCCCATAAACAAATTTGCAAGGAACGGAGATAAGCAATTGCCCATCGCAGTTCCCTCAAATTGTTTATAATATTTATTGTTGAACTGAAGAAAATTTTGATTCATAGATAACTTTGTGAGAAGTAAATATACATCAATAATTTCTTTCTTCAAATTATTGATTTCAAGTAGTTCCTTTAGGTACTCTAAAGCTAGTGGTATGGGTACACTAGAAAACGATGAGCTTACATCAAAAGATATTAAAAATTCACCTTCTTTTAAGTGAACATTCTTAATTTTATTTAAGAATTCTAACGAGTTAGTAACCTCAAAGTTATCATAAGAGATATTTAATTTGCTGAATTCTTCTACTAGCCATTTTGAAATATCGTACGATGGTGATCCAACAGCTGAAACAATAGGTCTCATGGACTTCCCAGGTTTATGGATTTTGGGAAGGCAATACAGTTTAGATAACTGTGGGTTACTACGTGTTAGTTTGAATTTTAGTTTATCGGACACAAAGTTTTTACACTGTTTTAAAGTACTTTTTACTTCTGTTATCATTTTTGATAACGGGTTTTTCTCAATTAAATCGTAAGGACCAGTTTAAATCAAATTGTCTACTCTTTCGAAATAATCTGTTTTGTCTAGTATAACAACCTTATTTCCTTTTAAATAAAAACATTCCTTTTTCTTCAGTCCCTGGATAACTTCAGTATTTTTACGAGAAACATATTTTGACTTGTTGCTAACAACGTTTTTTGAGATTTGATTTCTGCAAGCCTCTCTAATAAATCCCTTAGTTGACTCTGGCAACCTTTATTCAAAAGGGCGATTTCTCTATTATCAAAGGACTGAGAAGAAAGATTTTCTACAATGTTCTCGACTTTCCAAAAAATTTTTTTGGTTGTGGTTTCAACTTTCTCAGTTTGTTTTTAAGTGAACACATTTTCTTCATTTATGGGCAGATTAGAAACCCAATTTAAAAAAAAACTCAAGTATTTCCCAAGGGTGTGGTATAGACAATATATTTGCTATTTTTGATACTAGAACACAAAATTTGGACACTTTCTTAGAAACATTAAACAATAAATATCCTTCCATTCATTTTACGTACGAAAAGGAGAACAATGGGCAACTACCTTTTCTCGGCACGTTATTTATTAGGAATAACGATAAATTAGAATTTGATATTTATAGGAAATTTACTAATACTGATAAGTATATAACATCCGACTCATTTCATTGCCGTCAACACAAAATGGCAGCATTCCATTTCTTAACTCACAGCTTAGTCAATTTTCCATTAAGTAAAGAACGTTTTAACAATGAAATGAATCGGATTAAAAATATAGCTAAAAGTAATGGATATAATGATGGTTTTGTAAATAAATTAGTAAATAGACATAGGCATAAGAAAATGTTAAAAGATGCCACTACTCTTCAAACACCTGAGGCTTCCAATAAATTCATAGTAATCCCATATGATCCCAGATATACGAGAAGTCTAGAAAAAGTATTTAAAAACGTAGGTTTTAGAGTAGCCTACAAAACGGAGAACAGTTTGAAAAATCTCCTTGGAAACCCCAAAGACAAAGACAAAGTCGACTTGAGGGAGAGGAGTAAAATCTATGAAATTAGCTGTAATGACTGCGATCTAAAATATGTTGGGCAAACTAAACGCTTCATAAACATTTAAAGAACACATGGCACATTTAAGAACAGAAAAGTCAAGCTTTGCCCAACATGCTTTGGAAAACAATCACCGAATAGGAATAAATAATCTTAAGTTGATTAAAACTGTATCTAATAATAGATTATTGGATGCATTTGAGAGTATAGAAATAGTTAAATGTGGTAAGAAAGCACTAAATAAAGACAGAGGGCCTATTCCCTATAGTCCCCTCTATTGTTTACTTGACAACGATGCAGTCGGGTGCAACCAAGTGTGACCACATTTACTTATAAATAATCTCGGTTAGGATAAGTTACTTTAGTTTATACCATCTGCCGATGATGCTAAGTTGGTTAGCGAAACGCGCGTCCAGAACGTACGAAGTTGTGGTATAGTGTGGTTAGAACTCTTGTATTTTGATCTATCTTTTACCACAGGTTCCAGTGTTAGGACTTTTCAAACTTGAAAATAATTTACAGCAATTTCTCTTGGCCGATTTACCTATAAATATTTTTTACCGTAAGTTCTATCAATAACGATTCCCGAGCTATAAACATTTTAATAAACTGTTCATTTGCCATGGTAGAGTTCAGGTCTGTCGCAGCTTCAGAGCAGACAAATCAAAAATTATTTTATTAAAACTGTATTAATAGGAGAAATCACTTCATAATAATAACTTGCGGTTTCACGCTTGAATCTTCAATTCGAATAACCGTTTAAAATAAATAAAACAATAATAATTTTTTACAATGTTTTATTTCTAATCATAATATATCTCAAAGATTTTCAATTGACTAGGAACTATTATAGGTTCTGATTAGGCTGGCTATTATTCTGTTAAAGTTGATAATACCGATATCACCGAATAGGCTAGTTTAACCCTCTGAAACAAAAAAAAATGTTATAATGCAGGATTATGCAATACAAAATGTCGTTTGTTCTAATTCTAATTTTAAAGCTAGGGTGTTATACCCGATGTAATCGAGATTGCTTTCCGGCTGCCATTTTGATGCTTTTTAGCCGATCGAAACGAAATTTGGTAGGTATTTTGGGTTATTAGAATGTACTTGACAGATTTGTGGGAGTTTCGATTTTACCGGAAGTAACTCCAATTTCAATCTGTTGTGCAGTGAAATACCTTAAATTACCCTGACATGCTTAAATAAGCTACAAAAAATAAAATCGAATTTTTTATCGTTAATTACAGGATCGCTAAAAGTTCACAGAATAACTTTATAAGAAATCACTCGAAATTTTCAAATAAAAGTATACCATTTTCATACTACAGCTAAATGCACTTCTTCAATACGAATCGAACGAATATAAACACATTAGGTCAAATAGTGGTCAACTAGTGGAAAAAAACACTTTCAATTGAAAAATAAATAAATAAATATCAAGTACATAACAGAAATCGAAATACCTATCCCTGAAATTAAGCTACCAATAAGATCTTTCGAAATATCCTCCGTTGATCTCATGCCAGAGGTAATATCATTTTCAAAACCTTAAATCATCAAGATTGCCATGTACATCTGAATTATTAAAAAGATATGAATAACAGTCAGACATCTTGTCAGTTTGTTATTGTTATAATAGCAAAGCGAAACTTTCAAGACAGCAGGTTTTCCATGAAAGTATAAATCAAAACAAATGAAAAGCTGGCAGCCTTCGTGTCGGTTTGAAAATTGTTATAATTCTACCAAGTAAAGTTTGATAATTCGTTTCTAAAAATTTCATTTTTAAATCATAATCAAAAAAAGTTATGTTGACAAGAAGCGAGCAAGTAGATACTTTGATAATTTACGGGCAATATGGTAAAAATGTTGCAGAAATCGAACGCGTCTATCGTGAATACATCGTTTCATCCTTCGCGCCAATACATTGTTTATTTAATAAAAAAAATGCACGGGAGCCCGTCATTCAGCAAGAAAATGACTTTATAGTCAGCGAAGAAATGGAAATTAACATTTTGGCCTGAACCCCACGGCATCTACGAAACAAATCGGTCATAAACTCGCATTTTGAAGAAACACGATTACCGCTCATTCAAATATCAATTACATCAATACCTCTATCTCGGCGATTTTCAACGAAGATTGGAGTACTGTAGCTGTAGTAGGTTAAAATAATAATCGGAATAATAATTTGGCACTTTCACTATTGATACTGGTCAACAGAAAATCAACACCATATGAAAGATAGACATTTCCAGGAGAGGTCTGGTGTGAATGTTTGGCCTGGGATATTAGGCACGAGTATTATTGGACCAATCTTTTTTTAAGGGCTATTAACAGGTGAGCGATGTTTTGAAATTTTAGAGAATTCGCTCGAGGAATTTTTAGAAGGTCTACCTTCGGCGGAAGAGCAAAACATTTATTTTCAGCAGGACAGTGCTCCAACTCATAATATGCAAATAGTGATCAATCATTTGCAGCAAAGGGTTGGACCATGATTCATCGTCACTAACGGACCAGTTCGGTGGCCTCCCCGTTTCCCGGACACCACTCGACTTTTTTGTGGAGTACAATCAAAAATTGTGTTTATAACACACACTTTAGAAATATTACAAGACCGTATTCCAGAAGGATTTGCTAGTTTAACTGTTGAACAGCTTCAAAATATTGTAGAGGAAAACGTTTTTCACGTGAGAAAATGAGATGAAGTCAACGGAGTACATTTAGAGAACCCGATTGGTGGCTAGATTTTAGAAAAATATGTTTTGAGTTATTATTTTTTTAATTAAAAGTTTTTATTTCCACTACTTGCTTGACTTAATGTGTTTATAGTATTCGTTAGAATACTATAAGTTAGTTTTATAATTTCGAGTAATTCCGAAAGAAGTGATTCTGTCAAATTTGGGCCAACCTGTAACACAAATTAACAATAAAAATTTTCGTTTTTTTTATGGCCTACTTAAGAATGTCAGAGTAATTTAAGGCACTTCACGGCACACGAGTTTGAAAAGTAAAAATATCTGTCAAAAGTTCAAAATGGCGGATTGGGTAATTTTTTTTATACGATACTATGTAGAAAAACAACTAGATTCTGAAAATGTAACATATACAAGGCATTCCATTTAAAAAAGGAAATCTGTCAAAATTGTTATAATAGCCAAATTTCGTTGCAATTGCCTAAAAAATTACAAAATGGAAAACAATCTCGGTTACACCCGGTATCCTAGTCGTGTGTGGTGCTCCTCTCCACAGGGTGACCTAAATCATAAAAGTTTGATTTACGGCCTTAGACATGCTAGATTTCTTAACCAAAATTGGAGCCTGAATCTACAGACACCTTTAAATTACAAAACATTTTTGAATTTAAAAACAGTATCTCAGGGTTATGATCTGCATGTCGGAAACGACAGTTCACCAAATTTTACTCAAATCGGTATTATACAGGATCAGTTATAACGAAATTGGAGAAAATCGCCACTAATGAGGTACCTTTAATTTGGAAGTTAGAACAAAATGTTATTGAGATATATTGTTCAGAATTAAAATGTATGTCATAATCTGGAGTTATAGCTCGTTAATTTCTACAATGGTGTTTTAAAAAATCCTATAACTAAAGTTTTTTGCGCTTATGAAGATACTAGCACTTTATCACTTTCATTCAAAGATTTTTGACAAAAGAATAATGCCATCAAAATATTTTTTATTAAAGAATCAAAAAATACAAATTATTATTTCTATTATTAGGTACTAGGCATCGTAACAGCAGAACGAAGGACTGTGTTCAGGGTGGGCCGTTTATCTTGGGACAACCCTTTATATCAGAAACGGTGGGTTTTAGGGAAAAAATTTAAATACAAAAGTTTCTTGGATTCACTGGTTTTTTTTTTAATTTTTTTCAATTTTTATATATACAGGGTTTTCGTTTTGAGTGGAGAGATATCAAATGTTTTATTCTAAATGCAGCACCCTGTATACTAATAAAATTTTAAATAGCTCTCTTTTAGCTTTTTCAATTGGTTCTTATGCAGCAGGAAAGACCAATTGTTAAATTATCTTTTTTGTATGTAGGTAATAATATTTTAAAAATTTTACAGTGTTGCCAAATCTGGCGTACCATTAATTTTCTCAACTATTTTAAATGCAACACCCTGTATATTATATCCCATTTAAATAGGGTATTAAAAGACCTTTCTATACATCCGAAAAAATGACGCATGATTTATAGGTAAATAGTTATTCGTATTCTTTTTAAAAGAATTACCATATATTGAGAAAAATAACTTTTCACAAAATTTAGCAATACCGTACCTATATTTCTTCTTATTTTGATAGATGGGTACTAGATATTATATGAAACATAAATTTAATTTAGTTTTTAGTTCGTCCTGTCGTCCAGGTAGATTTTTCGCACTTAGCTAAAAATCTTAAATATGCTGGTGTACAATACGTCAAATAATGAAGACTGAAGAAGAATAATATTATGTAAGATAATGCATAATATTCAATAGGTCCGAAACGGTGAGTCATATACCCATAATATTTTACATCTTTGGAAAGGCATTTTGTTGCTCTACTTAACATTTGGCCCGAGGTTCTTAATAACTTTCACCAAGAATTTCTTTATCGCCGAGGGCACTGCAGAGCTGCAAATGGTCACCGTTTTCAAAAATTTCTAAAACAGCGTGTTTTTTACATTTGTTCCTTTCTAGGTTGTGTTATGACTTGTTTCTAAAAAATAAAATAGGTAACATTCCGCAATTTTTCGTAAAATTGTATAATCTTAATCAGCACTCTCATTAATATTAATATTACCTAATTACTTTCTAAAATCGTGTTACTACATATGAATCGTATGGCATTTCAAAGTAAACATATTCCAACAAATGTTCAATTTTACATATTAATAATATTTACATTTTTGACACATAATATCATAGGCTTACAAGCAAAAAGCACTAAGTCAACTGTGTTCACATTTGACTTAGTGCTCTTTGCATGTAAGTCCACGATATGATATAAGAAAAATTTGCAACATTTTGAACAGAATCTAGAAATGCCAAAATATGGGGGATCACCATAAAAAAGACTTACACTGACGCATGCTCTGCTTTCTCTATGTTATCACAACCCTTTATAATAATGTATATATATATATATATATATATATATATATATATATATATATATATGTAATCATTAAATTATAATTATCTTCTGGCGTGTCATAATTACATCATTTTGATCGTTATTTTTAATGTCAGAATGACACATTTTTTTTTAGACTGAGTGTAACCGCCTTTCCGGAATATTTTTGCACAATGTTTGACTCAATTGACGCCAGAAGATGACTAATAGTAGTAAGATGGGGGGACAAACCCAGCAACTAGGCCTAAAAGGCCCTTTTCGCTAACCCCGGTCCCACCCACCTCACTCCGCTTTTCTACGGAGGCGACCCGTCCTTCCAAAGAAGGAGAGCATCTTGCCCCAGTCGAGATGTTGTAATTCTTCCTCGGTGAGGGACTCAAGTCCGAAGATATTCCAGCGTAGTCTTGCCCACCTTTCACTCGTGCCAACAAGATGATAGGGATCCTTCTCCTTTGCCCCACAGTTAGGGCAACAAGGGTTGTCCGCTAACCGCAGCTGGTACACGTGCCTGTTTAGTTTACAGTGTCCTGCCAAAATGCCAAGTATGTCCCCAATTACCTGGCGACTACTTGACATCAAACCAAGCTGCCTTATATCCGTATATAGTATTTCATTTGCCTGTCTAATGTAGCACATCTATATACCTATATTTAGGTCAAACAGCAAGGGACTGCCGAAACTTTCATATAATAAAGGTTTCTAAAACAGCACTTTTATAACGATGGACAAACTTTCGATTTCGAAAACGCAAAGGTTTTAGTCAAAATAATCTTAAAAACGCCTGATCCAAGAAACGTATTCTTTTCCATGTAAATACAATTATTGATTTAAAAAATTGGCTGGTCTCTTTAGTAAAAGCTAGTTTTTTTAGAGACGTATATATTTGTGTCTTTTGTTATAAACCTTTTAACTTAATAATAATTATCTAAACCCACATTGAAAGACGAAAACTTATAATATTATTTCCTCTGTTTTTAAAAATCAAAATTGAAAAAACTTCTCTTGGTTTCAGAGCCCTGATGAGTAATATATATTATTCGAAAAGTAGGCTTATTAAAAAAGGTATTTTATTAAACTTGGATCCTAACCAACCCATCAAAATGAATAATATCTACAAGATTAAGGATCATTATGGAGGATCGCCGGTGTGACTTAGCATTGCCAACTTTGTAGACAAAAAAAAGTAGTATCGAAAAGAGAGCTAATATTACAGTACTCTGAATATCGAAAAGATGTCTTTAGAATTGCAAAATAGAAAAATACTTGAGGATTAGCCAGAAATCAAGAGTCAAAAGTTATGTATTTTCATTTTTATAATTTTTCCATAGACATATTTCCGGCATCGAAAATTGTTTTAAACCTATTTTGTTATGAAACATTATGTAGTAAAAACTAACTTATTAATAGGCCATATTCTACATTAATACAGGGTATTTTTTAAAGGTATAAAATGTCTGGATATTTTTTTTTGTATAATAAAAATATTGTGCAATAGACAAAAGCTTAATCTGCTACTAGCTGGCCCGGTAGACCTTGTTCCGTTAGATAGCGCGATGCGTTTCCATTGGAATTATAAGAATATGGGGCGCATTCACGGCATTGTCCAGAAATGTTATGGAAGAAAATCATATTGGTTTTACAAAAAAAACAATACAAAAATAGTGTTGAAAAGTCTCGGTAACCAGACGACCATTCCAAAAAAAAATTACGTAAATTGGTGCAGAAAAACTCTGTCAGAAACTTCCTGAAAAATCTGGCTTAGGGCCAGTATCTTCATCCCCAAATAACTTTATTCTTCGAATACTTACCGTGGAAACCATTGATGGGGCAATTGTAACCATTGAAAATGTCCACCGAATAAAATTATACGGAGATGAAAATACCTGCCCTTAGTGTTTTAAATATATATATATTATTATCGTACCGATAAAGCAGCATTCATAGTTATGTATCCGAAGGGACCGATGGATATCGTAAGCGGTTTTCTGCATCTTATAATCGTAACCATAATAATTGTTTTCGAAGTTTTATCTAAATCGCACCAGGAGCACTCATATACAGCATCCGACAAACCAGTAGAACTCTGAAAATATTAATACTGATATAAATTTCTGGATAGATGAATTAGTTCATGCATTTTTTTTACGTAAGACTCACAGTTCAATATTTCCAATAATAATTAATATAATGAAATATTTTTTTGGGCGTTGTCTAGTCGCAGGTATAAATTTTAACAATAAACAAAATCCTTGTTTTTTTTTAATTTTCTTCAGTAATAAAGACACATGTCAAAAAGAGATATGTTATATACGAGGGCCTTTCAACAAAGACTAGGACTGAATTTTTTACGACCCAGTGTTACGAGCTACATACCGCCAAAAATCAGAAAATACCCTCTCAATAGGCTTCATTGGTCATAAATTATTTATTTGATTTTGACGCCGCTCTAAAGTTGAGATATTGTTACCACGCCTCTAAGAATCACGATGGATTCAATGAAAGAACAAAGATATGTGATCCAATTTTGTGTTCGTCTTGGAAAATCAGCAACGGAAACTTTTTCGATGATTAATACGGTTTTTGAGGAATTGTCTATGGCAAGATCTGCTTGTTTTCGATGGCATAAAGAGTTTAGTAACGGCAGGGAAAGTTGTAAGTTGGCAGGCGGTCCAGGTGCTTCTATTGTGGCACTAACTGAGGAAGCCATCAATACCGGAGCAGTAATTATTCGCACAGATTCGCGTCTGACTATCCCACAACTCTCAAATATTCTTAAAATATCTGTTGGAAGTATTTTTACTCTTTTACACAAGCATTTAAACATGTCTAGAGTTTGTGCTCGCTGGATTCCGCGTATACTGACATCAGATCAAAAAGCGAATATGGTAGCGGTTTGTGAATACTGGAAACAATATTACTGCGGATGAAACTTGGACGTATTTTTATGATCCGGAGTTGAAGCAACAGAATACGCAGTAGGTAAAAAAAGGAGGATCAGCTCCATAAAAAGCACGTGCGCAAAAACCTGCCGCTAAAGCTATGGTCATAACATTTTTTGATCACAAAGGCATGGTGTATACGCACATGGTCCCACATGGTAGTACAGTAACTGCCAGTTATTATAAACAAGTTTTGTTCCAGTTAATGAAGGATCACATCCTCAAAAAACAACCTGAGCTGATTGGAAAGTGGCAATTTCATCATGATAACGCTCACCCTCATGCAGCGAATATAGTTTTTGATCACTAAAAATAACAGGTCTACACCGCATCCTCCATATAGTCCTGACATAGCCCCATGCGACTTCGATCTGTTTCCTCAAGCAAAAAAAGACCTCAAAGAATGGCTTCCGCCATGTCTTTGAACAATGGCAGCACCGTTGGGATAAGGTTATTGCATTACAGGGGGACTATATAGAGCATGATAAAATTATTGTTGTTTAAAATTAATAAATAAAGTTTTGGTAGTACTAGTCCTAGTCTTTATTGAAATGTCCTCCCTTATATATATATATATATATATATATATATATATATATATATATATATATATATACAGGGTGATCAGCTAAAGATGGCTTTCGGCCATATCTTAAAAATTATTAATCATAGAATCTTGGGGAAAAAAATTTGTATCGGTAATTATTTTCAAGTTTCTAAGACCATCGCTAGAGTGCGTAACACAGACCGCGAAGTTAATATTACGGTTTAAATAAAAAACAAATGGTTATTATTTGGTAAAAATAGTTTTATTGTAAATTACTGAGGATTATAAAACCTTTTTGTATTAATCGCTTTTTTTCTAACTTGTCAAATATGGGGTGGGGGAAGGTATGAATGTTTGATTAGAAAATAAGTCATAACTTTTTCTTGGATCAACCGATTTCAAAGAACTTGGTCTCATGATAAAGGGCTTTTACTAAAATATTGCAATTATCAGTTTAAGTCTATTGCTAGTTGGTAGATGGCTCTTTATGACCAATTCTTCGATTCTCATAATTTTCTCAAAAATTTCAAATGCAATGGTATTTTTATTTTTAGTCAGAAAGAAAGAGCGTAAAAAACGTATAAACTGTGAAAACCGTCAGTCGATATATTTTTTCGTATTTGAGTTTTTTGCAAATAACCTAATTTTTTAACGAAAAATAATTCCTATTTATTAAATTTTCCTGAATAGACTTTGGCCAAAGAACGCCTTGAAGTGAACTAAATAAACTAAATAAACCTTATTTTCTAACCTTCTAACAATTCAATGCGAATATTAATAACTTTTGAAGTAAGTAGTGCGACTACGTCTTGGTAGTCCATGACTACGTTAAACAAACGCAATAAGTAAGAGCGACCATCAATTATTGTTATTTTGACAAGTATTTGCCTTGTTGAGGTTATAACAAATAGGATTTAAATTTGTTTTTGTTGATATTATTCTTATTATTATCCTTTTTAGTGTTATTGTTTCTGATTACTGTATGTGATTTCATAAAATAATGTATTCCAATCAAGAGGCATATGACATGTTGGCCATTTTTTTCCAATGTTTTGAAAATACAGTAATTGCATATAGGTGATATGCTTTGCGTTACGCTGAGGGAACTCACTATTCATAGAACGTGTTTCGACAATTGGCTAGGTGTTTAGGAAAAACAGCCCAAGTACAGCCTGTTGCTGTACAAAAAAAGCAACGTCGAATAAGGAGTATAGAAAATATTATTATTGTCTTAGCCTTCATTAACGCTTATCCACAAACGGGTATACGCGAAACTTCCCGGAATTTGCCAATATCTTACGGATTTGTACAAAAAAATGTTGAGTTATTATAAGATGCGTCTCTACCATATTGTATTGCACCAGGCCTTACTTCCAACTGATTTTGACAACAGACTCGACTAATGCTATTGACTTCGAAATATGATTGACGAGAACTTAAATCTCATTACCGGTAATTTAAATTTGCACAACATCAACTATTGGATTCTAATCTGCACTGGTGGTGCGGGATTATTGATGGGAGAATAATATGTCCACATATTTTTGAAAATCATGTGAACGGTGAAAATTATTTAGACTTCTTAACAAACGCTTTGCCGGGGCTCTTAGAAGATGTGCCACTTGCTGTAATTACAGACATGTGGTTTTAGCATGATGGCTGTCCCGCTCATTTTTCCCAAAATGTTCAAAATTATTTCGACAGGCACTTTCCCACATCGTTGGACTGGAAGAGGCTCCCTCTTTCCATGGCCTCCAACGTCCCCTGACCTTACCTGTTTGGACTTTTATTTGTCGGGTACACTTAGAGATTTGGTGTACAAAACTCGTCCTACCACTCGGGAGGATATGATTGATCGAATTCAAAATGATATTAATAGCATAATAGCAATATATTGCAATGAATG
Organism: Kuschelorhynchus macadamiae; assembly: GCA_030620095.1. Taxonomy (NCBI): domain Eukaryota; kingdom Metazoa; phylum Arthropoda; class Insecta; order Coleoptera; family Curculionidae; genus Kuschelorhynchus; species Kuschelorhynchus macadamiae. The sequence goes on from JAUTXW010005403.1 coordinate 1,123,634, forward strand.
GTCGGCATTTTGAACATGTTAGAACTCGAAAATAACGTAAGATTAGAAAATAGGGTTTATTTAGTTCACTTCAAGAAGTTCTTTGACCAAAGTCTATTCAGGAAAATTTAATAAATTGGAAATTTCGTTAAAAAAAAGAGGTTTTTTGGAAATAACTCAAATACGAAAAAATATATCGACTAGGTTTCATGCGTTTATGCGTTTTTTACGTTCTTTCTTCTTGGCTAAAAATCGGAGCGTTGGTCATCTACCAACTAGCAATGGACTTAAACTGATAATTGTAATATTTTTGTAAAAGCCCTTTAAGATGAAACCAAGTTCTTTGAAATCGGTGATCCAAGAAAAAGTTATGACCTATTTTCTAATAAAACATTCGCAACTTCCCTCACCTCTTATTTGACAAGTTAGAAAAAAGCGGTTAATACAAAAAAGTTTTATTATGATCAGTAATTTACAATAAAACTATTTTTACCAAATAATTATCATTTGTTTTTTATTTAAACCGTAATATTAACTTCGCGGTCTGTGTTACGCCCTCTAACGGTGGACTTAGATAGTTGAAAATAATTTCTAGTGTGAGATATGGCCAAGGGCCATCCTTAGCTGATCACCCTGTATATGTATTTATATATATATATATATATATAAAAACTTCTTTTAGATTTTGATATACAGGGTGTTTTCAACAAGTTGTAATTTTTTTTAAAGGTGTGTTCTTCACCTTCACTTTTTTTATGCGTCAAATAGTTGTTACTTCAGTATATCAGTTATAATCAAAAGTGTTTTACATTATTATTGTATATATATATATATATATATATATATATATATATATATATATATATATATATATATATGTTTATATATAGGTTTGTCGAAAATTAAGCGTCACCAATCTGTTTTGCATTTTTTTTATTTTAAACTAACTTTTGTTTTACGTCAAAGTCCGAAATGTTGGCATAATTCATTATTTGTTAATTTTGCAAAATGTTGACAATAATAGACCTTTCTACCGAAACCATTTTAGCACTGGAAATTTCATTGTTTCTTAATCGCTTAAATGAGCGCAAATCAATTATTGGGTACTGCGAAGAGGTCATGATTCTAGGAATTAAACCGTGTCAAATTGGAAATTTACTCCACGAGATTTGAATACTGGATGATCTCGGAGAGATGGGGGCGGGCTTTTATACCCGATTTTTGCTCTCCGAATCGCGACCCTGTGTTAAGATCTGTTTCCACGTGTGGTGTAGACTATAACCCGTATCTCTATTGAAATTTTTTATATGTTTAAAAATTCCAATAGATTCTCTAATTTTTCGTTTATAAAATCCTGGAACCGACGCTTGAACTTTGGTATCTTTTACATTTATAATATCGCCAATGGTATCTTTGTGTTCAGGTATAGCAGATTGAACAATTTGTTTCTTTTTAATACATCGTTCATGTCCCTTAAGTCTAGTTGAGCCTCTTCTTTCTCCCACATACACTTCTACACATGAGCAAGGAATTTTTTATATTTCTTCTGTTGAAAAAGGTACAACATCTTTCTGGGATTGCAAGCATTGTCTAACCTTCTTATGTGTATTGAAGATTATACGCATGTTAGATCGCCGTAGTAGTCGTCCTATTTTATCTGTAGTGCCATGTATGGTGGAAAGAACATTTTCCATTCGCGTTGGATTACTATATCTTTTAATTTAACGCTTAATATCTTCAGTGCATTCGCCATACCCTCTTTATATGCCTCGGTTTTCTATACACGTAATGTTAAATGTCCCTGCTATACCATTTTCCTTCCTTTGAACAAATATATCTGGAAAGGGAATCGTTGCAGTAAATTCATGTGAATTTAATATTATTATTTTGTTGATGAAGGTGGTCGAGAAATATGAGGAGATGTTTCTATTCATGAGTCAGTGTTTTGGTTGTAGTGGAGCGGATATTAAATCAATATCCTTAAAGGCTTCCATAATGATATTCGCTACTATGTGATAGAGGAGTTCCCATAGCTGCCCCCTGGGTTTGTTCATAAAAAGTTCCTTGAAAAATGAAGTAAGTAGACGTAAGACAAGGTTTCACTAGGTCTTTAAAGTTATTATCAAAATTATTATGTTCCAAAATGTCTGATATAATGGAAATTGAGTCGTTAATAGAAACATTTGTTAATAGTGATTCTACATCAAAACTGACCAAAACATCTTCGGGATCCAACTGGATTGCTTTAAGTTTTTCCAAGAAATGAGCAGAGTTTTTATAAAAAATCTGTTTTTCCAGTAAATAGATTAAGAAAATTGGAAAGATGTTTATCTAATTTGTATATGGGCATGTCTATTGCACTGACGATCGGTCCCAGTAGTACATTGTCCTTATATATCTTGGGAAGATCGTAGAACCTGGAAATCTTAGAGCAGGTGGCTTTAATGATCTTTTCTCCGCTGTTGGTAGGTTGGATGCGTTAATCAGATTGTAATCTTTCTATTCTACTTGTATAACGTGCCTGCATAATCTTATAGGTGTTGTTATAAGTTAAGTTACCTTTTCGACGTATTCCATTCTATCCATGACCACTGTGGCATTGTCTTTATTTGCTGAAATGTCCAGGATGTCTGCGTTTTCTTTAAGGTCCCTATCACTGTTATACTGCTATACCTGACTCATCGGCTTGCTTCACTAGTAGTCTTCTGATTTCGGCTTCAACGCAGGATAATATTTCTTCTACGGGAATTAATAGCTATAATAATACAACTTCGCGAAAGGAGTATGATTAGGAGCCACCGTTACATAGTGTTGTTAGTCCCTACATACATGATACTACAGACAAAATAGAACGTTTACTTCGACGGTTCAGTAGATGTACAATCTTCAATAGACATAAGAAGATTTGACAATGCTTGCGGTCCCCAAAAGATATGTTAAAAAGAAACAAATTGTTTAATCTGCTCTAGCTCATCACCAGAATACCACTGACCTTATTACAAATATAAGAAAAACCAAGGTTCTAACATCGGCCCAGGATTTTATAACCGAAAAATTAGAGAATTAGAGAAAATTAGAGACATTTTTAAACATTCAAAAAACTTTAATAGTGATACGGGTTACGGACTACATCACACGTGGAAACGATTCAGGGGGAACAGGGTCACGGTTCGACGGTCAAGTCGGGTATAAAAGCCCTCTTGAATCTCTCCAAGCTCATTTAGTGTTTAGATCTCGTGGGGTAAAGATTCCTGAAGATGCCTCATGCAATCGAAGTCACACAGTCTAATCCCAAGAATCTGTGAAAGCCTCTGTTCTATAATGGGTTCTGCAACACATTTAGCATATAAGAGAAGAAAATTGAATATTAAATTTTGAAGTTGTAGTTCTTGGATTTTAGAAAAAAACATTTATATTTTCTTTTTGATATTGAGAAGTACAAAAAGTGAGTAGCTCATATCGACCCTCTGAAATATACATACCTCTAAAAAGATTTCATTTCCATTCCAAGACATCACAAATAATTGTAAAGTGCTAAGGAGAAGAAATAATAAGTTAAATACAACCTTTTTGCCCTGAAAATTAAAAACTTGCATTACAGACTTATAAGAAGCACTACGAGGAAAATGTAAACAATTGTTTTATTGTTTTTATAAAAGTAGAATAATTTCAAATTTTGCAATAGGTTGGTAATAAATTTTGTTTGATAAGTTTCGTATACATATATTAAGGCTTTATTAAAAGTGGATTTTGAGCAATTGCGTTGTTTGATAAACTTAACAAACATTCTCACTGTAAGTATAAAATTTACTGACCTGTAAAATTTCTAACAGTATTGTGGCAAGTAGAAGAGATATTAAGCCGTATTCTAGAAGCATGATGAACTGGAAACTTTCATTAAACTCGTCAATCCATCTAAAAATAATTAGTTATTAGTTATCTTATTTTAACGACCCACAGACATACCAGTTTACCCTACGATAAATCGAACGATTTGGTTGTGTTGTATCCAATGATCGAAGCGATTATCTGACCTTGTGTGCGGATGTCATACGACAAGTGGTAAAACTAGATCATATCCGATGATATCTGAATGAATGGTTGTATGTGTACACCGCTGGACAGAGACACTTGTACTTTCCTCATGCTCCACTATTGGTTTAAACTTAAGAGACAGAAAAAAATTGTTTAATATAAAAATTGTAGGGTTTGTTACATAGTTTATAGAAAATTATTATTTATGTACACATGATATCCTAAAGATATGTTGCATTGTAATCGTTGAACAAAAACCAAAACACCTCAAATAGACAATGAATAAATTTGTGGAGGCTTTTTCCCGAGATAAGGGAAAGCAGGCAAGACGGCTCTTGTCGAAAAACCTTGCAAATCACCCGGAAACAAATCGTATGGACCCATCTGTCTATCAAACGCAATAGCAGAACTTCGCAGCTGTGAAGAGAAAGAGAGGCTTTGCACAAAAACAGTTTGGGTTAAGGAAAAGCCTAACGACAATAAACTCAGTACAAACAATTCAAGGTATTGCACAGGAAGAAATGAGAGAACTCCACGAATGTACGGTAATGGCACCACCAGGCGTAAAATGCTCTTAAATCCGCATCATAGATTCACCATACTTGAGTAGACTGATTTGTAATTACCCAAGAAATCTAACAAATCTGGTCGGAAAAAGTGGAAATGGCATGTGGAGTACCGCAAGGATTCGTCAGAGAAATGTTTCTGATGATCTGGTTCTAGTGGTTCGACAAAAATCTAGAGAAAAGTCTATGGAAGACGTATAATGGACTATTGACAAAATTGATGTCTGGTTGATGAAAAAGGTACTGCAAGAAAGCCAGTCAGGGAAGTGATCAATAGAACAAATGCCAAAATGTCTCTTTAAAATATCTCAGAATTCAGATGAGCTGTACTATGACTATAGTGAGACGAAGGATTCAGAGAAGGAAATGGGAGGATATTGGGCATGATATACTTCATATATATTGTATGGTACACCTGCATGAAAAGACTGGTTTGAAAACAAGATATACCGAAGGTTGTTAGATGGAGTTCAACGAAAGATCGCCAACAGAATAGCCAGTGTCTAGCAAGGCAATACAGGTAAAAACAAGGACTATCCCTAAACAGCTGTTGGTAAAAAGTGCTCGTACAAGTGGAGCAAAAAGCAAGTGCACGCGTACATACAATGAGAACATGACAAAACTAATGAAACCTAGAAACAACAATGGTATAATGTACTAAGCGCCTGATACCTGAATTTAAACCATGGATAACTAGAAAACACGGAAATGTGTGCTATTATCTTTTCACAATTTCTCTCTGGTTCAAAATGACGATAGTAAACAGTGAGGAGTGCACTTATGCAAAGAAAAAGAGACCAGAGCACAAGGTACTGAAATGCTGGAAGTGGAACACTCTTAGAGTAAGGACAACCCAAGAAGCTGGGGAAGAAATCACAGCCGGGAACATTATCGGATTGCTGGAAAGCAAAAACAAATATGCAAATATGATGTAATTGCTGAAATACTGAAAGAAAAGAAAAATGACGATAAAACGGGATAACCAAGAAGAACGATGTCAGTATTGTGAAGCAATGCTGTAAGGCGATTCCATCAATATGTAGACAAAGGGCGTTTTGTCTGCCCGGCACTACCTGACGATGAGCTTACTCAAATGCTCTTGATGGGTTTTTCCTCGGACAGAAAAAATCTATGTAGTAGAATATTTTTCTTTTCTCTCTAACACATTGCCCTTTATGGCAGGATTATTGTCACATTTCTCGGCAGACTTTAAAGAAAAAGGTATTAAACTTAATATATTTATAGTCAACAGGAAGCAGGTCATTTTAGGAACCCTTTAAAAATGCATTTTGGGTGCTACATATTCTTGAGACAACCTATATACATTGATAATAATCATTAACCTGCAACTATGTAACAAACTATTCAATTTTTCTATTTAAAATTTTTTCCTTCTCCTAAAATTAAATAGGTAGTGAGGGTGGCAGAATATGAGGAAACACCTTGTAGAGGTTTATTCATTATATTTTTATACCTATCTAAAGTCGTTAGTTTTGAGTGTAAAGAAAACTTTGAACAGAAAAGCAGCAAGATTTTTACTCTATTATTTTTTAAGATTATCGAAACACTTTAAAAATCATTAAAAAGTTGAAAAATATACATAATTTATATTTTATATATTTTTTTAGTAGGACACACTGTATTATTATTTCATTCAAACGGGCGTTAGTGTTAAGCACAGTACTCATTCTATGTGCTTTCCTTTTTCAACCTTTGAGATCATATATCTTAAATAGGATACAACAACCCTGTCCATGTCCATTGGTTACTGCAAAACCAGTGGTAAGTGAGTTACCGATTTTTATCTTTGAAAGTGAGCCTGGATATAGACTTTTAAAGCCTTCGTGAGAATGTGGATTATTGATGATTAAAGTAAAAAAGTAAAACTTCCCAATTTTTTTTAGTGGTTTATTATCATATTCCTTTTGTAAAACTACGAATGTCAAATGTAACTCTCTTTTTGGGGCTGTTTTTTATGATCTATTTTAAACAGAATATACTATCAATACAGGATCAGCCGGCTCTAAATCTACCCGGTTCTTCTTCATACTGACCACATTCGTACTCTATTAGATCTCTTAGTATCCCACGATATAGTCTACTTAAAGTGCTGGTTACTGAAATGCCTATGTAGTTGCCACAGTTTCCCTTGTCTCATTTTTTGTGTATAGAGAAGCTGTTTGCCATCTTCCATTTATTGGTATTTAAGTAGCCATTGTGTGAGCATTGTGTGCACCATTTTGAACAGATCGGCTGGAATATCTTCTGAGCCATAGGCATTACCGTTCATTTAACTACCCACTACGTTTGCTAAATACAGCTTCATCATCTTTTTCTATACCTGATATGGCAATTTTTTTCAGGTATTGCAATCCTACATATCATTCTTTTCTTTTTTAATTGTATTATGCACTTTTTTTTATTCTATTTTACTCTCCTCGATCTGCATCAGACTTACTATTTAGCCATTTTTGGTTTCTTTTTAGTATTGACTAATTCTTCTATTTCTCCATTCCACTAAAATTTGCTGCTTGTTTTTGTTCTTGGTTGTTCTCCTAGTACTTCTTTTGCAATTTCACGTATTGCCCATAATGTATTTTTGTATATTTCTTCAAGATCTTCTAGTTCTTCAGGGAGTTTATAGCCAAGTCTTTTTTGATACAGTTTTAAAAAATATATATAAATTATATGTATTTTTTCTACTTGTTAATGATTTTTACAAATTTATGCTATTCTTAAAAGATAATACAAAAAAAATTTCATAACTTTTGTGTTTGTACTTTTTTGTATCCCCTATAGTTAAAGCTGTAGGTAGGTATTAAAATATAGGTAAGTGAAAGATTTAGGGTTCTGGCGAAGCTGAAATAAAATAAAATAGACCACGCACACCCAAGCGAAGACTTCCCTAATATGGTTTTGATATACGAAGCGTTTTCAAATTTTAAATATCCTGTGTGTCTTGATTAACAATCAAGATAGAAAATAGTTTGTTATAAAAAACCAAAAGGAAATATAAATCGATTATTTGTTAATTTACTATTATTTACTAAATAAATAAATAATCTGTAACAATATATATGTATCTTCCTAAAAATAAATAAAACAAGCACTTAGTTCCAATCCGAAACCAAATATTAGTTTTTGATAATACGTAGATATTTATCAAGCAGTAGACGGAAAAATATCTGAAAGTGCGGTATGTTCAAATGATATTTATCAAAACACATTAGTGAATACAAAAATTCGCAGTGGGGTACGATAATCTAGTTAAGTATGTTAGAATGTTACTTTGTATGCCGAGAATATAGGTGGCTGCAACTGTACCGAATTTGTATTTTGAGAAAAAATCGAATATTAGTTTACTTGGAGAGTTAAAGCGGAATTCAGAAACATATGGTTCGCCTACTAAACCTCGGCCTCGATTTCAATACATACAAGTGTATTTATTTCGCATAATTCCCGATTTTCTTTGTTATACGTTTTGGACTGAGATATAATTAACGAACCATATGTTTCTAAATTCCGCTTTAACTTTCCAAATAACCGAATATTCGGTTGATGTCGTTCGGGAAATTTATTCAAATAAAAATTGGATTCTGCTACACTATCTTTTCGATATTTTCAGATTATTACAAAATTGTGTCCAGGGTTTTCCAATATATCTTGGCACCTTCCTAGAGAGTTTATTTGAATAGTTACCGAAATTTCATAAATTGTAAAGTTGTAGGGTTTTTTATGAGTCATCAGAATTTGTTATCGTACATGCGAAAATATTTTTGGAAATGTAAAATTTTGACAGTTTTTTAATGGAACACTCTGTATATTATCTAAAATTTTTAAAGACTTTTCTTTTCTAATTTCAAACAGATAAATATGCTTTTCAAAAAAATTTAGAACGGTGGAAAGAAACACTGAAGAAGATTTATATATTCTATTATATTTTGAACGTACTACTTTTATTGTTTGTTGTTTGTCTTAATCTATTTCTTCTTATGCTTTAGAAAATCCTGAGCAATCAATTCTCGAGGCAGCAACTATTTTTAACAAACCCTGGCATAAAAGTTACTCGGTTCTACTGATGAGGCAATATTTACTACTGAAGGCATGTCTAACCGAAAAAACAAACATTTTTGGTCTAAAAACAAACCTGCGAGCTCTCCAGACAGTGAAAATTCAAGGGAAAAGATCTCTACATGTTTGATGTGGTTTTCTTAATGCTCAGATTATTGTATCTATATTTTTAAATGGAAATCTAACTGTGTAAAGGTATCATAAATTGTTACAAAATGAAATCGAGGATCATTTAGAACAGCTGCTGAACAATTCATATCTTACTTTGATGTGGCAACAAGATGGTGCCCGCACTCATAATGTCCAGCCAGTCACCAACTATCTAAATGACAGGTATCCATTGTGGATAGGAACACAAGGACTGTTAAGATGGCCAGCAGACAGTCCCTATCTTTCCCCTTTGGACTTGTTTTTGTGGGGTTATCTAAAAAAGTATACTTTGATAGGCGAAAACCCATCCAAGCTTTAGAGGAAAAAATACTCGAAGCAATCGATAAGTGAAACACTCAGTTAATTCATTATACATATGAAACCATCCACAGAGAATGTTTAAGAAATATACAAATATGTACTTTAAACCAAGGAGTCTACATGCACGAACTGAGAGTTCTATTAATAATTTTTTACTTTATATTCGCGATGCATTTTTTTCAGGTAAATAAAATAACTCTCTCATATCGAGTTTTTCTTGTTCGGTGTAACCCATCTTACAACGTTTAAGACAGCAAAAATACTCGTGAACAAATTCGTCTCACCAGTAAAGGTCAAATATTACCGTTTCCTTGATGACACATTATTTTGTTTCAGCGGAAATTAACTTAGCAATCTTTAAATATTTAAACGCTTATATATTAAAAAGTAATACACGTATTAAAATTATATATATATATATAATATATATATATATATATATATATATATATATATATATATATATATATATATATATATATATATATATATATATATATATATATATATATATATATATATATATATATATATATATATATATATATATATATATATATATATATATATATATATATATATATATATATATATATATATATATATATATATATATATATATATATATATATATATATATATATATATATATATATATATATATATATATATATATATATATATATATATATATATATATATATATATATATATATATATATATATATATATATATATATATATATATATATATATATATATATATATATATATATATATATATATATATATATATATATATATATATATATATATATATATATATATATATATATAAATCAGATCAGATTTTTCTTTAACCTTATATTTATATCTGGAAACCTTATTTTCTTGGGTCTAGGTCAGCCATGTCAACCATGCGGCCCAACGAGTATTTTTCTGCGGTCCAAATCAGTTTTGGAAACAGCCAGATAATGCGGCCCGCAGGTTGAAAACCGTTTTTGAAAGCGCGCGCCGCTGCAGCAACGATTGGTATAATAAAATGTACAATTGTACATAGTGCCATCTATGTTTAGGAGAATGAACTACACATACTCAACCTAAAACCCAAAGCCAAACTTTATCTGGCTTGTTCCATGAAATTCTATCGCGCAAAAACACAGATGACGCTATCTAAACATTCTGGAAAGGACTCGAGAAATCACAATCCGTATCTAAGCCGTGTTCGATTGAGTTCAGTCGTTCAGTGTTTAGTCAGTTATGAGTCAGTTGCGATAGAGTTTCGAGTTGAGTTGCGCACTTATTGTTACAACACTTAACAGTACTTATTATAATTTATTTTGGATACAGTTTTTAACATGTCTCTTTCAAAACCAAGTGGAAGTAAGAGGAAACTTGTAGATGAGCATCGTATCTTTCAAGAATAGTGGGAATTACAGTTTTTTTGCTGTGAAGTGAAAGAAAAAATTATTTGTTTGATTTGTAATAGTACAGTCGGTGTCTCAAAATTATATAATATAAAACGTCACTATAACATTCATAAATCTATGTTTTACAAGTATACAGGCATGGTCAGAAACGAAAAGTTAAAATCACGGTTGAAAGATCAGCAGCTTATGTTTACACGTCCAAAGCAAGAAAATGAATCTGTCCTTCAAGCGAGCTACGTACTGTCGGAGTTGATCGCGAAACACTCAAAACCATTTATTGAAGGTGAATTTATAAAAGAGTGCCTTGTAAAGGCCGCGGAAAGCGTAGTGCCTTGTAAAGTCCCGGGAGCGTGAAGGCATTTCAAAATATATCCTTGTCCCGGAATACTGTCGCTGAAAGAGTTACTGAGTTGGCTGCCAATATAAGTGATCAGATAAAAACAAAATCAGACTCTTTCATTGCATTTTCTATTGCCTGTGACGAAAGTACAGATGTGTGTGGTGTGGCGCAACTCGCTGTTTTTCTTCGTACGGTTGATACAGATATCAATGTGTATGAAGAATTTCTGGAATTAGTACCAGTGCATGATACAACAACTGGGAAGGATATTTTCAATGCTGTGTATGGACTTCTGCAAAAGTACAATTTAGGTTTGTCAAAACTGTGTTCCGTTGCAACACACGGACCTCCTTCAATGACTGGAGTAAAAAATGGCTTCTTTAAAATATTATAGACAAAGATCAGAGAAACGGGCAGTGACAAACCAGATTTCCATCATATTCATTGTATAATCCACCAAGAAGTTTTAAGCTCAAAAGTGATCAAGTTGGGAAGTGTTTTAAAGTTAGTGAAAAAAATTATAAACTTCATAAGGTCACGAGGCCTTAATCAGCGACAGTTTTCTGCATTTTTACGTGATTTAGAAAGTAAGTACACTGGTTTACCATATTATGCAGAGGTGCGATGGGTTTCGTGTTCTATGGTACTCGACCGGTTTTGGAAACTCAAAGAAGAAATACGCGTTTTCATGGAAACAAAAGGAGAAGATGACAGCTTATTATGCGATGTGTCTTTTTTACAAGATCTTTCATTTATGGTAGATATCACAAAACACTTGTCGGACTTAAATACGAAATTGCAAGGACCACGTCAAGTTATTACAGATATGCATGATCATGTGAAAGCTTTCAAGTGTAAGATGATGTTGTGGAAAAACAGTTAGCAGAGGATAATCTGTCACATTTTCTAACTTGTAAGTCATATCAGGAAAGCACAAGTGTCCCAGTATCATACAAAATAATTCAGAGAAAATGACAAGCCTTCTGACAGAATATGAGAAGCGTTTTCAGGATTTTAAGAACCAACAAAACAATTTTTCTATATTTACTGGTCTTTTCGCTATCGATATTGTTATCGTTAGTTATATCGTTAGTTCCCCCTCACTTGCAAATGGAAGTAATTGACATTCAGTGTCAGAACCATTTAAAACAAAAATTTGATAGTGTTGGTACATTCGAATTTTATAAGTACTTGCCTGTTCAATACCAAGAAATGAGAAAATTTACCTGTAAAATCCTATAGACAAATAGACAACTTAATAAAAGACAAAAGATGTCAAATATCTGGCAAAAGAATTTAATGTTTGTAGTTTTTTGTAATGTCCTTTTTATCGGAAATTTAATAAACAGACTTGTCCTGTAATAGTACTTTTTCTCAAGATTTTCAGTAGTTTGTCTTCTTTAAGATAAGGTTTTGTGGCCCACCTAGTCGATGGTCTTCGTGCTTTTGGCCCACCAGTGACTTTGAGTTTGACATGGCTGGTCCAGGTTAATAGTAAAACACAATTTTTCATATCAAGTCAACGTTTCGCTCATTGTGTTGAGAATTTTTAATTTTTTTTTAATATTACGAATCTTCAAGTCTAATTTTTAAATTTTTTGAACAACCTGTACATCCGACCTGAGATTTGACGCAGTCAAAATTAGTTTTTCTTTAAGCACCAACTTTTATGAGAAAGAAAACATCTCTAAGAATTCGAGATAATATACAGGGTGTTCCTTTTAAAAAGTGTCTACCTGCCAAAATTTTACATTTCCAAAAATATTTTCGCTTTTATGATAACAAATCCTGATGATTCATAAAAACCCTGCACCTTTTGTATTTAGGAAATTTCGGTTTCTAATAAAATAGACTCTCTAGCGCCTTCCTGATGACAATTAGGAACAGCCCATATAGTGTGTAGTAAGTATTATGCTATAATTACAGTTTGAAAAACGCACCTTGCCAATTCCTGATATTTTGTTACACACATTTTTAGTGTGCCGATATCATTCACATTCCTCTTGGTTTTACTGCTATCTTCAGTTGAACCAATATTCCTTAAATTATATTGCAGGATTTTCAACTGGACTCTGAGAAATACCGTAACTAGAACCAAAAAAGTGTTTTGCATTTTGGATAGTATTACAAATTTATCGACTAACAGGCAGTCACTATTTCCAAGCAGCTAAACTAGAAGCAATAATGACTACAACTAGTTTTAAAAGAGGCTTACGAAAAGAAAAAGAAAAAAGATTTAATGCTACTTGATAAGCCAAATGTAAACTCATATCTAGGTCACGGGAATTTTTTGTGCTCTTGATTTTGTAGAAAAAGCCGGCGACGCGCGACGGTTGTGTTTCAAAAACTTTACCAAGTGCGAAAATCTGCAAATTTTGTTACGTTTTCATCATAGGCAACGTAGGGGCTCTACCAATAGGTCATTGAAAGAAAATCTTATTTTTCAGATTTTTGGCATACAGGATGTTCAATAAGCATATGACATACTCTCGGGAGCGTATAGGGAAGGTCAAAATAACCCTAGTTTGTCATAGAAAAAAATCCTAAATGCTCCTTAGAGAGGATACAGGTACTCTATGGGGCGATTTATCTTTTCGGCTCTAACTTTTCAGACTTTTGACTATTTATAATTTAACAAAATTTTAATATGTATGTATGTATGTATCTTACATCGTCAGGAAAGTCAGGAACAAAGTTGCCTCCACATTCAGAGGGTCAACATTTTGAAAGGTGCCATTTTACAGAGCTGAAATAGTTATTTTCCTAGCAAGTATGCAAAGTGTTACTTTCCCGCACTCGAAAGCAGTTAATATGATTTAAGTGCGGGAAAGATAATTTGCCTACGTCATAAGAATATTATTTTAGACTATCTAATGCAATTTAAAACATATAACAATACAAAAATTAACTACTTTTTATTAATATTTATAACAATTACTGATGACTTGCAAATTGATTGTAGATCCGGTAATTTCGTTCAATGGTTTTTGGAAGCGCTTATGGTTCGGCTTTATGAAGGTTGAGTTAAGTGAGGAGAGCAGTTATTCAAGGCTAATATTTTATTCGACATATCCTTGTTTTAATTTACGGAATCATCTATGTAGCTCTCTGCGACAGTTGTCGATTTACAGCCCTCCAGTCGCTTGAAGTTATTAATTTCTTCCCCAGAATCAGCCAACATGGTAACCTAGGATCGACAAAAACTGTGTCCCGTATACTGCTCTGAATGTTTGAGTTGTAGATATGCAGCTATTTCTGAAGGCATTTTTCCAAATGAATTTATTCCAACACATTGTGTACTGCACACTCCTTTTCTGTACTAGACGAAAACCGCCTGTGTTGAGTACATGTTTTTCGCAAACAAACTTTCGATTTTCGATACAGTTGTAAATAATATCCCGCATTTATTTCATGGATTACTACAAAAATTCTTGAAGTGTTATTTTTACTGTCAGGAATTTTGATGATTATTAAATTTCCCTTATCCTCTATGTCATCAATTGTTATCTTTGAAAGCTCTTGACTCCTACATGCACCGGCCAACCCACTAATAGTAGCTACTTTTATTAAAAGATAGATTTCATTAGGTAGCTTTTTAATAAATCTTGAAACTTAATTTTTATCGAAAATTTTGGCTTTTTTGGTTTGTATCCGACATTTTGCTTTTTTATAAATGATATTAGCTTGAAATATAGGCTTAACCCATTTCCACCCAACGTTGCGTTTTCGCAACAGTTGTTTTCGATTTTTTTAAATATACTTAAAACCAACTTTATTTGACATAAATCTGGTGAATATTAGGACAAAGGTCTGCAAAATGAGTTTACGTGACAAAATTTTAAACTTACATATATATTTTTTTTTGCTTTAGCCAAGCTCGATTTTGACATTTTTTGGTCCGCTAAATATCTAATTTTTTAAAAATATATTATAACATTGCTAATATTTTATAAAATATTATAAGCAGAAATTTAAGTATGGTAATAATAATGCCAAATATTATTCATACCAAAAAGAAAAGAAAAAAATATTCATGGGTTCATAAAAACCACCTTGGAATTGTACTGTTGCGAAAACGCAACATTGGTCGAAAGCGTGAACCGGTAACGGGGCACTCCCGAGTTGGCGCGACCGTGTCGCCACGTGATTGCTTTACAGCGCATTTTTACCTACGCAATTGTCCTAATTTTAGTAGCCTTGTCACTGTTGATGTGAGTACGTGCTTGTGTATTTTAGTCTAAGATTTAGTGCAATAAAGCTAATCTCTTTCTCACACAGAGAAAAGTAGAATCTGCTTTGCAAGAGGCAGTTGCAGAAGTAGCAGGAGCAAGAGGTAAATTGATTCATATAATTACATTTATGTGTGCACGTGTAACTAAATATTAGTTTTATATCTTTTTAGATCGAATTGACGCTGTCTATATTCCATCAGATCCTGACGAACGCACGGATGAAGAGGATATTGACGAAAATTTGTTGCAAACTTTTGGAGAGAATAACACTCAACCAACAGACATTGCCGGAACATTTGAATTACATATAGACGACAGGGAGCCTGATTTTGATTCGTCTGACGATGAGAGTTTGGCTGAGAAAATGAGAAAACTAGGTAGTAATTTCGAAGAACCACAGCGGAAAAAAGGTTTAACCTCTATGAATCTACAGCCGGTATCCAAGGCGAGAGAGAATATAGAGCAGCTAAAAAATCTTCTGGAAAGCGAATCACCATTAGACATATCTCTAAGGTATTTCGATGATGAAGTACTAAATCTAATTATTGAATTTTCAGACGAATATGCACGTGACAATAATCGGCATGAATTTGAAATAGATCGTGTAGAACTGCTAAATTTTATAGTCATAATGATATTAAACGGATACTATACATTAACTCAACAGCATTTATATTGGTCGCAAGATGACGATAAGGGTTTGAATATAATAAAAAACTGCATGAGTAGAAATACATTTTGTAATATAAAACGCAATATTCACTTATCTCACAATGGTAAACTAAATAAAAATGACAAATTTGCTAAGGTGCGTCCGTTTCTTGACGTTATAAACAAGAGAAATACTCACTTTGGTATATTTTTATTTAGTTTATCAGTGCCTTATTATGGCAGGCACTCCAGCAAGATTCATAAAAGGCAAACCCGTCAGATTTGGCTTCAAACTATGGTGCATATGTTCATCAAGTGGCTATATATACAAATGTATCCCATATGCAGGAGCCAGTGAGAACAAGGAAAAGAGCAATGTTGGGATAGGAGGTCAAGTGATACAAGATTTGCTTTTTATTGTCAAAAACCCACAAAACCATGAGATATTTTTCGACAACTTTTTCTCTTCTTATACACTTTTAACTGTCTTGACAAAAAAGGGGTATTTTGCTACCGGTACCATAAGAGAAAATAAGACCAGTCACTGTCCCCTGGTTGCCGTAAAGGATATTACTAAGAAGGAAAGGGGTACTTATGATTCTTCATACGAGACAAGAACAAGAATATCTTTGATCAGATGAAATGACAATGCAGTCGTTACTGCAATAAGTAACCACTTCAACGCTGAACCAATTTCCGCAACGAAAAGGTACAGTCGCAAGGAAAAGAAGGGAGTTTTATATCTCAACAAAACCTTATAAAATCCTATAACAAAAGCATGGGAAGGGTTGACTTCTTTGATAATGGAATAGAAAACTACGGGATAGGTATTGCTGGGAAAAAATGGTGGTGGCCAATATTTACAAATGCTATAGATAGTTTGATCGTGAATTGTTGGGAAATCTACAATGCCGTAAATGACAAACAAATGTCTCAACTAGATTTCAAGTCATATATAGCCTCATCAAGATCATGAAACCTACTAGTTCAAACAAAAACAAACCATCAAATATAAACGTACCTGACGAATTTCGATTTGATAATATTAGACACATCGTAAACAAATCATTTAGTAATTCAAGGCGTAGGTGTAAGTATCACAGTTTTTAAGTGTAAAAAATGTGAAGTCCATCTCCATATTGAGTGTTTTGAAAACTATCATAAACCATAATAATTCCCGATTTTCATTTCTAGTTCATACTTTCGACCAATGTTGCCAAAACGCAACACCAGTTATTTTCGTTGTTTTGAAAAAAAAATTGTTTATATATTTTGTATTATTTTTAAGGGTAACAATAAACAATATATATGTTTGACATGCAATTTTACTTCTTTTATATACCCTTGGTCGAATATGGGTTAAATGCAAGTTTTGTTTTTATTTTAAAGACGGTTTTTAAGATGGAGTACTTAGTCCGTAAAGTATTTGGCTGAAATGTTTTTTTCAAGTCCGCAAAATAGGCCAGAAATACTTCCTCCATAACACTACTTGTCCCCTTGTTCTGGCCCCAGTTTTCAAAATTAGTATATTGTTTCTGTAATTTTTCTTGAGATTCCACTAGCCTCCAGGATAGAATCTGGTAACTCATCATCAGAGCTGCTCATTTTAAATTATTAACAATAGTTAAATTTTTATAATTTTATCTACAGTCGTGACATAAAAAGCCATTACCGCACTTATTTTAGTTAGGTAATGTTATCTACTAATATTAAAATTAAAATAGAATTAAAGAAAATACGTTTATTTTTGTTTAAAATACAGCATTACAAACTATTTATTGTAAATATTAATTACAGAACTATTGCAGTTATTTAAATAAATACCATATGGACTTGACTTAACTTGCATTAAATATGTTCAGTTTTTGGATACAGTCTTCTTTTTGTTTTCTTCCGAAGCTTCAATGTATCCTTCTGCAACTTTATTTGACTGCCATCCCCCGTGTCTCTTTACGGTCAAATATCAACTCCGGTGTTTTAGAAACAAAGCAATAGTCTTAGACATACCTCCAAAAATGTTTATTCCCACTGGCTGCTTTGTACATTTACCGTTCTTATAGCACATGATCAACGTGTTTAAAAAACTCTCCGGCTATTTTTGTCTTCGAGAATGGTATTACAAAACGAAAACACGCACCTTCAACTTTCACATTTTCCAACAGTAAGTTTGTCAGCTTCTCTCTTCTACATGTTCCTGCTAGTCCAACAATAAGTTCTACTTTCGCCATAAAAAACTCTTCATCATCCGCTTCCAGCAGAAAAACACCAATATCGTTTTTCGTTAATATCTTCGATTTTGTAGATCTATATCCTTCCGACTTTCTTTTTAAAAACGCAATTAAATGCGAGTTTTTATTAATATCCACATTTGTTCACACAACTTCGCAACATTGAATAGTATGCTCAAAGAGAGGATGGTTTTTGAATTTTGGATAGATTATTAAAATAGACTAACAATGCCTTCTCACTGGAGGTAGTTTTTATGATTTTTTCTTCACACCATTTCTGATACAGGCAGAAGACTGGAAATTACGCCAGTAGCCACTTTTTCGATGTCGTATGGAAGATCTGAACCGCTCATGTTGAAAATGTATGAAACTCGTTCCGAACTTTGTGACAAATTACAAATTGTTTGACAGCGTTAGTTTCTAAAGTTTTCTAACAAAAACTTAAGGCCGTTTTACATGCTGCAAGACTTACCTTCAAGTCTATTGCAGCAAGAGGTTGCACTTGCAAGACATTGCTCGCAATCTTTCTTGCAAGTTGCTTTACAAGCGACAATTGTGTTTCAATTGCAATATGTAGCCAACTTTTGGAAATTAAATTTACTTTCGGATTTCAGCCTACTTGATTCAAAATGGTTTACAGTTGACAGCTTACTTAAACTTGTGGTGCGAGTTAAATTATTATTAAAAGTTAAAATGGATCGTAAAATAAGTAAATCCAACTGGAAAAAAGTAATTGCTGCTTCAGTTTTCTTAAATATTGCTGGTGCTGTTCTTCTGCAAACCAGCAAGGTGGAATGAAGACAAAGAAGGCGCTGGGTTCTTCCCTTAGACTTGCGCGAAACTTGCAATAAAAATCAGACAGAATCATCTCTTGCAATGTGCCGTAAAATAGGTAGATCCAACCGGACATAAACAATGCGTAAGTCAAGTAGGCCACGTTAAGAAGTATAATTTCTAACCACAAAATATGGTATGCCAGGAATCCGTTCTTTCATTTTTACAGGAACTTTTACTTTAATTGGTGATAGAAATATAACTAATTTTTTCCCCAGACTTGCGGGAAACTTGCAATAAAAATCGGACAGAACTGTATTGTGCAATTGCAAGAGACTGGCACGATTTTACCAAACTGCCATGCCCATGTTCAAGACAATTGCATATTGCAAGAAGAATTGCAGCATGTAAAACGGCCTATAGTTACTTGGTTGCTATAGTACAGTAAGTACAGGTAACAGAGGTATTTTTTTTTAAATATTTGATAGGTAATCTTTTCACGAAAATGTAAATTATATTATAACTCGGATGAGATTTTAAACGATCGTAGATAAAAATTTTTACGATACACGTGTGATACATCGTTATGAGTGTGGACGTTTTTGTACCACTTGTACCGTAAATATCTATTACAGTGTTTGTTGTTTCTTGTTGACATGAAAACGGAATAAAAAGATTGACATTACGTGTCAAGTTCAACAATGCAACTATTGTTGCTTGACATTTTAATCATTTACTACCCTACAGGACACTTTTTTGTTTAAGCTATAATATGTATTTATTTACTGTACCTGCCTTACAAATTACGAAAACCCAACTACAAGGAAGGAAAATGTACACATTTTACATAGATATTTAGTAAATAAATGGTACATATTTGATTAATCTAAAAAACGATAATAGTAATAAACTTAAACTAACTTACTATAATTATTAAACTCAATGTAAGAAAGCCTTTCAGTGGTGGAAAATACAATTTAGCGACTGAATATTAACATTGACCAAATCAATATTTGATTCACGGTTGTGTATATCGCACATTGTATAGAGCGGAGAAAATTTAAGAATATTAGTTTTAGGAGTTGGGAGGTAAAATAAATTATGATGGCGGCTATTTATACGTGGAATGTAAAAATGTATCCATGAAAGCATGTTGGGCAATCTAAATTATTATTTAACGATTTATACAGAGTTTTAATATTAAAATATTCTCGCCAATTTTTAAAAGAAAAAAAATTAAATCTATTGAGTAATTCATTATGTGGAAAGCCTCAAATAGGATAATTAATAATGCATTTATAAGAGATATATTTTAGAAATTTTCGCTGTTCTTTTTCCAAGTTAACAATATGTATATTATAACCGGGAAACCAGACTACAGCAACGTACTCCAATTTTGAGCGAACATATGGGAAATATAACGATTTAATGGTTTCAATATTGTTAAAACCCTGGTACATCTTAGAATAAATCCATATGCCTTGGACGCTTCAGAAATAATGGTATTAATATGAGAAGCAAAGAAAAGTTTCGGGTCAAAAATGGCGCCAACATCTCTAAATGAACCCACACGAGACACTACGTTATTACTAAGTGAGTACTGAAAAATAATTGGAGATGCTTTTGTAGTAATTGACATTACGTTACACTTTCCAACATTGAGCCGCAGATCATTCTCTAAGCACCATTTGCTAACTAAATCAAGATTATATTGCAATTTAATAAAGTCTTCACCACTCTTATACAGCTTTACATCATCAGCATAAAGTAAGAAATCTTTAACAAGTTTAATTTCAATATCATTAATAAAGTAATTAAAAAGTAGGGGTCCTAGTACCGACCTTTGAGGGACTCCGGACATCGCGGAATAATAATCGGATTTGTAACCATAAATTTCTACATATTGGGTACGATTACTCAAATATGATCTCAACAGTTCAAAAAGTGAGTCAGAGATACCAAATTTAGTGAGTTTGTATAGTAGAAGGCGATGATTTATTTGATCAAATGCTTTAGTAAAATCCAAGTAAATGACATGCGTCTAAAATCCGTCATCTATTGCTTCTGAGATGTGTTGTGTAACAATTATAAGATTTGTTGAAGTTGATCTAACCTTATAAAAACCATGCTGCTGGGGTATTATTAAGTTTTTCGTTAAAGGTTAAATAGTCATGAAGTAAAAATTCAAATACCTTACAGAAATTACATATTATAATTAGAAACATTCGACCTGTCACCCTTTTTAAAAATAGGGCAAACTTTTGATATTTTCGATGAGCTAGGAACAGTTTATTTGCATAAACATAAGTTTATTAATATTTGTAATGGTTTCACAAGGAGAAACCTACAATCTCTAACGAGGAATGCGGGGATTGAGTCTGGTCCAGTTGTATATTTAGATTTTAGTTTTTCTATTGCTTTAATAATTTCTTGTTCTGCAAAAGATGGTATGTTAATAATAGGCGTACAGCATATTTGATCATCTTCATTCAGATCGACAGGATCACATGAAGAAAATGATTGTTTAAAGAAATCCGCAAAATTTCAGTGTTGTTAACAGTCAAGTTATTAAGCCCTATATTTCTCTCTTACTTTTAATATAATTCCAAAAGGATATTTTTTTATATTTTGTTCAGTTTTGTGAATATACTGCTTATATGAACTTGAAATAACCTTTTTCGTTTTGCTTCTAAGTAATTTAAAGGTATTCAAATATTGAGAGTTTCCATAATTTTTAAAATTTGTATAACATTTAGTTTTTTGTTTTAAGTTCGCTATAATTTTCAGGGTCAGATAATAATCTTATAACACTATTGTCAAGAGGCTCTCGATGGGAACGAACGGTAAAATTAGATTTGGATATACTAGATATAAATGGATCTGAAGAAAATAATAATGTATGAAATAAATCTGTCATTGTTTTTTCGCGAGAAAATTCTCGGGTGTTAAACTCTCGATATTTCTTAAAATCCTTGTTCGAGAGCCTCCTCTGAAAACATTCCTATAGGAAGATCGGCTGCTTTGATAATGTCAGCTCCATGGATCAGTATTTTATGTATACCGGATGATACCACGAATAGAGTTCCACATATTTTTCGGCAGTCTCTCTCTCATAAACTCTAAAAGCCTCTATGTTTACAGCATATCCAGAAGACATTGTTCGTAAAATTACCGAAAACCGTTTTATTAGGTTCTCATCAATACCAGTAATTGAAGCTGCGAGAGAATGCTGTCGAAAAAATCGTCTGGCGCTATTACCATCGTTCGTGGTACCAAAGCCAGGCTTGGGAATATCAATAAGTAATCACATTTATGCTTTATATTCTCTGCACTTTCCCGAATTTGCCATTATTTTATAGTAAGACGATAAGATATGTGGAGCAATGTCTCTAAACATCTTATCCACGCATGTAGAGTGGACACTCCAAAATCCAGATTTTCAACCTTAGGGGCAAGCATTTGCATTTTATTTAATTGGTTTATAATTTTAGGAGTTGCTCCACAAATACCACATGTTTGCGTGGATGACTCTGTAATTACTCCAAATATCTTACCGTCTATCATAGTTAACTTAAACTTATAATTAACACTAACTTCCTGTTCGTCAATAATTACTTTGCTAGGTCTAATGTTCTTTATTTGATCATATATCATAAATATTTTTTATTTCATTGTTGCTTTTTGGGAATGTTCAGAAACAGTGTGTACTAATTTGGCTGCATCTCTTAGGCCAGATTTTCGTAGGCTAGTAGAACTAGCAAACATCAGCGGTTCCGTAGTGAATTTCTCCAAGAGTGGTGCAATTTTTTGTCTCTTTGCCTGAATACCAACTTCCAAAAAATCTTTAGATGGTCTACCGAGCTTAACTGAAGGACCTTCTGGAGTGTATTCAACCGTGATAACAATAGTTTCATCTAGCCAACGCTGATGACGTGACAAAAATGTTTTTAACGTCCTATGACAATCCTTCCATTTTTCATTCAACTTACTATTAAAATCTTTTATTAATTTCTTAACATTAAAGAATTTTAAATTATCGTCATTATCATTAATCTGTAATTTATCTACGACATAAGACAAAACAGCGGAATGTTTCTTATCCAGAGGTTTCGTTTGGCACCATACTTCAAAAAGTTCTTTTCTTGGTATAGACATCTCAACTAAAACAACGAAATATCTTACTTGTCGGCAAGTTTCGGCAAATAAATTTTGCTTGAAAATATTTGTAAGAAACCGTTGAATATACAAAAAAAATCTATTTGGATCTAGCTGGATCTGACCTTAGCGAGACCTTTAAATATGACAAAAGTTACATAAAATTGAGACCGACAGCTCACTTTATCAAAGTAGATTGTATTTGGAATTTACCAATGGCATATATATATATATATATATATATATATATATATATATATATATATATATATATATATATTTTCTATTAAAAAAGTATACTTACATGTCAAATATGTCTTCAAGTAACTAAAATGAAAAATATAAAACTGAACTGCCACCACGACCTTTCTTATTGAATGAAAAAAAACACAGTAAAACTTAAAAACTTAATTTTAACAGAAACTTATACTTGCTGTCAAACTACGTTTATTTTTTGTTTTGTTACGTGTCAAACAAGGCCTTGACAACGAAATCACGGTCTACTTATATGAATTGGACTATGTTAAATTTGACACTTAATAATTGCTAGTTAATTAAGATTACCCTCTGTGCGATGCGTTCTTCATTCTTATGAACAACCAAATCAAGAATTTTATTATAAAAATTTAGTATTTTATTACCTTGTATAAAATTTAAACATTGTAAAAAATTATTGAAAATAATACTTAAGTTATCATCCTTTTTGCCGTTATATAATATAAGATAATCCACATAGTTGAGTACATTAAAATCCCCCAAAATCCAAATATAATTGCTAACTATTCTATAATACTAGTTTAAAACTATTTTTTGGGTTTTTCGCCTTATAAAATTTGAAAATAAAAAAATATTTACCTTATGAAATCAATAGATAGTCTTAAGTTCTGGGTCCACTATGAAGGTACCCGAGGAACGACACTGAAAAATGTTTGTTTTCTGGACGTTTCGGGGGAAAGTCTACCCCGTCTTCAGCAAACCTATAAATAAAAAAACTAAAAGCAAAATATTTCTTATGTGTAGTATCAGAAATATAACCAGAATGGCTAATCTCTGACAAAA
The DNA here is from genome assembly GCA_030620095.1 of Kuschelorhynchus macadamiae. NCBI lineage: Eukaryota > Metazoa > Arthropoda > Insecta > Coleoptera > Curculionidae > Kuschelorhynchus > Kuschelorhynchus macadamiae. The sequence goes on from JAUTXW010005403.1 coordinate 1,147,625, forward strand.
TGTTAATGAATGTCAATTTAAAGGTGTTATTTCTAATTGTTAGAATAAGGTGGGAAATATGTGTACCTAGAGTATGTTCATTTTAATTTATCGTATTTTGAGGCGTCCTTTTTTTACTTCAGTATTTAGTAAATTTAACCATGTGTTATTAAAACTAATGGAACAAGATGCTACACAATTATCTCTATTTAATAATATTAAGGCACTTTCTTTAATTTTACGATTGTTATCTATGCATGTTGGCAAATGTTTGATTTTTGAAATTCCCTATTTTTTATGTATGTTTGGTGTTCTTTAATCCTTTTGGCTAATGGCCTAGAGGTTTCACCTATGTAAAATTTATTGCATTGACACGGAATTTTATAAATAATATTTTTTGTATTTTCTTGTTCATTGTTAGGTTTTGTTTTTGTAAGTTTGCTTCTAAGTGTATTTTGTGTTTTAAAGATCGTTCTGAATATATAATATATTTAAAAACTTTAAACATAGTAAGAAATAAACTTTAGTAGGTTTGCTGAAGACGGGGATAGACTTTCCCCCGAAACATACAAAAAACAAACATTTTTCAGTGTCGTTCCTCTGGTACCTTCATAGTAGACCCAGAACTTAAGACTATCTATTGATTTTATAAGGTAAATAATTTTTTATTTTCAAATTTTATAAGACGAAAAACCCAAAAATTAGTTTTAAACCATGAATCGGCCACTTCAATTTCGTAATTATTTACTATACAGGTATGGGCCTAACATTTGTAGAGTTTTTCGTAATTTAGAAAATAAATTTAAAAAACTACAACATTCTGAAAATAGTCTTACTTTTTTATGTAAATGTAGGAATAGTAACTTAATTCCAAATTTCTTAAAACTAAAAACATCTTATACCAACACTAAGACAAATAAAATCTTTGAAAGAGCAAGTAAGCCTCTATTGAGAGAGAGAATACAATTTCATAGATTTAATAAAACTCAAATTAATGTTAAAATTGACAACATAAAGAGATATTTACATGAACAAATTTCTTTATATGATTTTAATAACATATGTAACTATGTTCAATATAGCTATATACTAAATTTTGAAAAACAAAAACAAATTCACTTAAATAAATTTAATAAACTTTTACAAGAGAAATTAAATAATGAAATGAATTTTCTTAAAAATAACAATTTAGTAAATAAAACTGTAGTTAATTTATCGAATAGAGAAATTTCAGAGTCAGAGTCAGAGAGTTTTTTCTAAAGGTTTGAATTTTTCAGTTACACAAAAAACAGTTCCTAAGTTTGATATCATTTCAGCAATTGAAGAAACGGCTCAAAATCTACCAAATGATCAAAAAAAATAATTTAGAATTAGAACTAAAATTGCTCTTGAAAAACCACTTAAAATTAGAGAAAATCTCACCCCCATAGAACAAAAAGCACTAAAGACACTTCAATCAGATAACACAATTAAAATTCTTCCAGCAGATAAAGGTAACGCAACTGTTTTAATGGATTGTACTGACTACGATCAAAAAATAACCTCACTTATAAACGAAAACACTTACTCGAAATTAAATAAAGATCCAACAGAACACATAGAAAGACAAACATACACTATGCCTAAAAAACATGAAAACCAATTTATAGATATTGGACGATTTAAATTAACACCACAATACAGTAAAACACCACATTTCTATGGGGTACCAAAAATTCACAAACCAAACATACCATTAAGACCAATAGTAAGTAGCGTAAACTCACCGACACATCCTTTAGCTAGGTTTCTTTTAAATATATTAAAACCGCTAGTAGGTAACACTAATTCATATATAAAAAATTCACAACACTTTCTTGAGAAATTGTCTAATATTCAAATAAATATAAATAGTACACTGGCAAGTTTTGATATCGTTAGTCTTTTTACAAATGCCCCTGTAGATAAAACTTTAAACATAGTAAGAAATAAACTGAGAATGATAACAATCTTAGTGAACGTACATCATTAAACATTAATACTATTCTAGAATTACTAACTTTTTGTGTAAAAACCACTTATTTTCAATACTAAAACGAACATTACCAACAAAATTTTGGCATGGCTATGGGTCTCCTTTATTTCCTTTACTAAGTAATATTTTTATGGAAAACTTTGAGTTAAATTATATTCAAAATTACGATCATAAACCACTTATTTGATAGAGATACATTGATGACATTTTTTGTATCTATGAACATGACGATCAACATTTAAATAATTTTTTATATCATATTAGCAACAAAGAACCAACAATTAAATTTACTATTGAAAAGGAAACAGACCAACATCTTCCATTTTTAGACACACTTATCAAAAAAGACATACACAGTTTTAAAACAAAAGTATACAGAAAACCTACACACACAAACAGATACTTAAATTTTTACTCAAATCATCCAATCATAGTAAAAAAGGGAGTTGTGAAAAGTCTATATGATAGAGTAAAAATAATTTGCAAAGATCAAAATTTTATTAAAGAAAAAAAATGTATAAAAGATGTTTTAAATCAAAATAATTATCCTAATGATTTCGTTGAAAAATGTTTTTATGAATTTGGAGTCTAAAAGACAAAAAAATCCAAAACAGACCAATTACAAACCTCTTTATACCATACATACCTAATATATCAGGTAAAATAAAACGAATAGGTAAACGTTTTAACATCAGAACAATCTTTAAAACACAAAATACACTTAGAAGCAAACTTACAAAAACAAAACTTAACAATCAACAAGAAAATAACAAAAATGTTATTTATAAAATTCCGTGTCAATGCAATAAATTTTACATTGGTGAAACCTCTAGGCCATTAGCCAAAAGAATTAAAGAAGAAAAATACATAAAAAATAGGGAATTTCAAAAATCATACATTTGCGAACATGCACTAGATAACAATGATAAAATTAATTGGAATGCTTGTAGTATTTTAGCAAAAGAACCATGTTCCAAAAAACGTAAAATAAAAGAAAGTGCCTTAATATTATTAAATAAAGATAATTGTGTAGCATCTTGTTCCGTTAGTTTTAATAACACATGGTTAAATTTGCTAAATACTGAAGTAAAAAAAGGACACCTCAAAATACAATAAATTAAAATGAATATTCCACTCAAATTTTCCCGTAAGACTGCTGGTGTTTTCGAAAAATTATAGCGGAAATACCACGTCGTCTAGGAAACATGGTGTTTCCACTTACCTGGGGTAGTTACATACCTAACCAAAAAATTAAATCTTGACAATATGAAACCTGCTTTTGAGAGATTCTAGAGTCCTTAGAAACTGATTTTTTTTAAGTATCTTTTATACATTTTTGAAAAGTTGTCAATATGAATAATCGCTTTGGGCTAGTTCAAGAAGAGGAAATTGATGAAAATATAATTGGAAGCGAACCAAGAAACACCGTTAAATCCAAGAAGAGCATCTGGAGACAGTTTATGTCATTTTGCGATGAAAAAACTATACGTTTGACCAAGATACTCCAGTATCCCAACTTACAATGATTTTGAAAAGCTGGGCCTACAATATGCGAAAAATGAACGGGGAGGAATATAAAGAAGGCACGGTAAAAATTATTTGGAATGTCACGGCGAAATTATTGATGGAAAGGTATTTCAATGAATACAAAATTAAAATAAATCTCTTCGAGCAGATCGAACTCAAATCGGCTCGAGACGCAAAAAATGGCAAAAGAAAACATTTGCAAGGTATTGAAGGCAAACGCAGAGAATCGGCCGTTTTTTTAACATACAATGAATTAAAAAATCTTACCGAAGCTTGTGTTGAATCAACTCCAGAGGGTTTACAAAAGAAGTGTTTTTTCTGTTGTCCCATGAATTAGCCTGGAGAGGAGGAGAAGGTGCAAGAGCCGAAACAACTTTTTTCAAAGAAGAAACTGACAACTTCGGAGGAAAAACAGGTAGAATCCAATACAACCCTGTTTTTTCTAAAACATATCAAGGTGGTGGCCGAAAACTCGCCGATTCGAAGTGGTTGGTGAGAAACGAGAGAAGTCCCAGCTTTTGCCCAGTGAGAATTTATAAAGAATTACAAGATAAAAGGAAAAGTATCTCCAACACTCGACTATTTTTGACGCCAAACCCCCATTGGAAAATTTCCGGAAAATGGAAAAAACAGCCCAGTAGGAGAAAACGAGATTTCAACTTGGACAAAAAAAACAAGCACAGAAATCGGGCCTCAATACCACAAAAAAATTATTGAAAAAATGAGGGAACATGGAAAAGAACCACCTCAACAGCACGTGCATCCAGCCCCTGTAGCAGCATCACCCAGCACAAGTACAAGTAGTGGTCTGACGGCATCTTCTACGTCGTCGCATAATAACAATGTGGTTAATAATTATCAGAACTGTACCTTTTATTATACAATCAATAATTAAAATTGAATATTTAGATTTATATTAAGTACCTTTCAATATTTAGAGAAATAATTTTATTAGTATATTATTATTCAATTTGTGTTCAATTTGTTACAAAATTCAAATTTCTGAACTTGACATAAGTATGTATTTAATATTCAGTTAATAAAACTCAGTTTCCCTGTATTTGATTCGTGGAATATTCCTCCTAAATACCATTCGTGCTTAAAAATTAACCAGATAATTTTCCACTCATGCGTGTTTTCTCTACAAATTTCCCTCGTCCTTCGGACTCGGGACATCACAAGAAAACACGCATTCGTGAAAAATTATCGGAAATGTTTAAACACTCGTGGTTTGCTGAAGACGGGGGTAGACTTTCCCCCGAAACGTCCAGAAAACAAACATTTTTCAGTGTCGTTCCTCCGGTACCTTCATAGTGGACCCAGAACTTAAGACTATCTATTGATTTTATAAGGTAAATATTTTTTTATTTTCAAATTTTAAAAGGCGAAAGTCTTCATGGCCTATATAAAATATTAAAATTTCATCAACAAGTCAGTTGAAAAGTTAGAGCTGAAAAGGTAATTCGCTGGGTACCTAATTGTAGCCCTGTATCTCCATTAAGGGAGTGCCCCGTTTTTTTTGACAAAGTATACCTATTTTGCCGTATGCCTTATTTTCAAAAAAAAAGAAAAAACAAAATATGTCCCATATTTTGTAGCAGTTTTATTAATCTATTTAAAAGATCTAATTTATAACGTGGGTAATTTGGTGTAAGGGGAAACACGATCGTCATTGTTTTCTCCAGTTCACAGAATTAAATAACGATTTTTTATAAACGGCACATGGTTTATTACAAAAGTCAGTGACGTCCAATATTTTTATGAATTAAAGAAGAGGTTGGCACGTAAATTGTGCAGCCATATAATTGTAATAGCTTTACCTGAGTTAACTATTATTTGAGACGTTTCGTTATAGATTACTGCCTGCGCTGTATGAAATATCTGAATAAATATAGCAATCTTGTAATATTCCTCCTTGTCAAATGGAAACCAAAACGGAAGTGGGTGAGGTTTTTGGATGGGCTCTGTTAAATTATGATAGGTCTTGGAGAATTTTTGACTTCTATAAAAACCTAAAATTTACAGAATTGCAAAATAGTTATTTGTTTATATTTGCCGTATTTAAAGATATAATTCACATGACACCTGATAGTAGTTTATATTTACCAACTTAGATTACCGTTGCAAATTTGAACCCTTAACTTTTTTTAAATTGTAATATTTTTACTCTTTACCAGGCCTATGTAAAAAAAAATAAATTTAGCTGAGCACAAACACTCATAAGGCAAGCCGAGATCACATTGCAAACTGCATGGATTAAAAAATTTAGATACGATACAATTGTACATGAGCATCTCTGTTAAAGCTCATACAGGCTACCTCATGCGATCTGGTGTTGCGCAACCTGGCTTGCCAGATTAGAGAATTTGTCTCTAAGTCTAGAGATTTTTACTTAGAGAAAACGGGAATTTTCCAAATTTAATTTTTTGAGACTCAATGTTCAATGAAAAAACGCTTAATAGTATTTAACTGAACGCTTTTTCAAACATCGCACATAAATTTTTTTACAATCTTTGAGAGGTTTTTCTTGGTAACGGATCAATGGATGTTTTTATTATTACGGACCACATCAACTCTTGGAATATGAAATTTACCTGAAGTTTTATGTACACTTTTTGTGTAACTTCGGCTAAAATGCTCGCACTTCAAATACTAAAATTCTCCCTAGAAAATATCGTAGCAAACAAGCGTTAACATGTTATATTCCTTAAATTATTGAATTCTATCTCCAATGCATACCGAGAAATTAATAATATTAAAGATATAACTATTCCAAAAACCGCTATTTTAGTTTCTTTGGATGTGCAAAACCTATTTCCCAGTATCCCCCCTATTGCAGCTATGATCTTAGGGGATAATTTGCTAGTAAAAAACAAAGTCAACCTTATTGTTAGGAATGACATATTAGATTTGGTGGCAGTGTTCTTAGATCAAAATTATTCTGAATTTAATGGCTCGATCTATTTAAGTAAATAAGGTTTAAGAATGGGTAACCCGTTAACTCCTATTTTGAAATATTTATTGATAAATTAGAACAAATAGATAATCATCCTGTAAGAGACAAGTTTATTTACTGGTACAGATATGTTGACGATATTGTGGCTTGTTTCATAGGTACAGAGAGACAACTTAACTTCTTTCTAAATTCTATTAATAAATTAAATAAAAAAATAAGATTACTTTAGAATTAGAACAAATTAAGTCCATAAACTTTTTAGATTTAAAAATCAGGAACAATAATAATAAACACGATTTTGAAATTGAAATTGAAAGCCATCGTATACAAATATAAGAATTCATAATACATCAAACCACCCATTTACACATAAGATGACAGCTGTAGCTCAGGTACCGTTAAGGGAGAACTGCACGCAAAAAGTGAAAAACCAGCGACAAAGTCTAGTCAAGTTAAAAGTAAGATGAAAAGGTACCTACGTATCAGAAAAAACTTCCTGCACGTCCGACCTCAAAAAAATTTGTTATGTATAGGCAATTTAAATTACATTTCGTTTAAAAATAGGTTCAAAAGCCTTCACGCGCTGCAGAAATACAAAGACAGGAGTACGATTTAACATTTCAAATTTTGCAGTTTCGTAGGCAAAAGATTAATGCAAGGCGGTAAAGAGCCATTTTGTGGAAAAAAAATTATATGCAACGGCATTTGCTTCAAAAACTGGTCAAAAAATGGTCGAAAATGGACAAATGTACTTCTATTTTATAATTCTAAATTTGATTTTTTAATAAAAATTCGCATTTAGCGCCCAACTGTACATATTTCCCTATTAAAATCACATTGAAGCTAATACATCTCTTATAGTTTTAACATAATATTGCCGCGGCGCACAATGGGTCAGAACAGGCATTTTTCGGCAAAAATGTTCTACTTATTTTAAAACTGCTTGCTTATACAGAATATGTGGGCAATCTCTCGGAAATGAAAAGTATACGTAAAAATAATGCCACAAGTTTCTATAAACTTTTTTCAAAAATTCGATATTAAGGTAGATACAGGGTGTTATAAATTTCTATTTTTGTTTTATGGGATTAACTTTTGAAATACTATCCATATTTGAGAGAAAATTGGCATCCGGGGATTTTTTAAGATACGAAATTCAAATTTAATGTTATTGCGACTCTAAATTGTAGGGGGCGCCACCTACATGTATTTATTACTATTTAATGGATCTTAACTTATTTTACATACTTGTATTAAATTTTTAAGTAAAAAAAATAAGATAAAAATTAGAAAAAACAGATACATTTTTGTTCGATATAAATAAATAATTCGGTTTACGGAAAAAAAGCAATGGTTAATTTCAAAGATTTTGGTTGATTCAACATACCTTCTAATCTTAAGCATTCCCTAGCTTTAAGAATTGATGATTGTTGAATCCTCGAACTGAGGCAACATTGTTACTTAACTTTAACACCCTGTATCTTCGTTAATATCGACTATTTGAAAAAAGTTTAAAGGAACTTGTGGCATTATCTTTACGTGTACTTTTTATTTTCGAGAGATTGCCCACATATTCTGGGACACCCAGTATAAATTTTGTTGATAAGTGTGATTGCTTAGATTTAAGAAGTTATTCACACTTTACATTTTCTAAAATTAAAACCACAGAAAAAATAAAAAATTATAGACTATCAAGATTTTACTCTTTTTAACATATCATTGCAAGAAAATGGCTGTAGATAAAGGATTAATAATTAGTTGTCATAGTATATTTACAATAATATACTCAACCAAAAAAGTTTTACACCACCTTGTATTTTAATTAAGACATAACTACATTAAAAAAATTACAGGCTATTCTTTTATACAGTATGGTGCAAAACTTTTTTGGTTGTATTTATGAAATAGGTACCTGACATTATCTGATCGCTATCATTTTATGATGATCATAATAAATAGAACTTAAGTGCAACTAAATTAAACGAGTTGAATAAAACAATAACGTGTAATAAACAAATTTAAGATTACAAAAATAATACGTTGTCAATAACTGAGTTTTAAATTTAATCTAAAAGTAGTTCTTTTGCATCTTCTGATAGATCTATGTGTTTTTTTAAAGTTGTAACTCTTAAACTTGATAAAAATGGATCAGAAGTAACTAAGAGTCTCTTTAAAATATCTTCGTTGGTTGAAGTTCGACTGCATTTCCTTGCGCAACGAAGGCGATAATTTCTATAATCCTTGTTTCGAGCCTCCTGCGCCTCTTCGGAGAGATTACCGATAGGTAGAAAAGAACTTCGGATTATACTTTCGCCGTGTACCAGCATTTTATGTATTGTTACTGGCATATAATACCAGTTATACGTCCCAACAAATCGTCTAGCTGTATCTAAAGCATACTTTCCATATTTTACTGGGTCTATGCTCTCACCACAAGTTATTACTTCAAGTATTGTAGCCAGTCGTTTGATTAATTCCAGGTCAACCCTAGTTACCTCTGAAACTACCTCAGGATTTTGAAAAAATTTTCTGGACGTGTTTCCAGTATTTGTTGTACCTAACCCTTGTTGAACATGGTCAACCCTAATACCCAATCTCTGGCGTAATTCTGTCTGAATCCTTTTTTTGTTTTCTTCTTTAAGTGGTTTGGTTTCCGCATTAGTAGACCACTTTTGAAAAGTCAAATTATACCCAATATGTAAAATGAATTCCATTGTTTTGATTCTAGCATGTAATGGAGAAATTCCCATCTTAACTGCTTCCTGATTGCATGATTTTTTGATGACGAATTCTAAGTTGTTCATTTCTTTAGGGCTTGCTTTACATATGTAACAAACAGACGATGCTTTACAACCAGTTGCTGCTTGAGCTACTTTTGTATCCATCATGGTAAATAAAAGATTGTGACGAATTTCAATAACCTTGTCCTTTATATTCACATATGTTGGCAGTATGTTGCATATGGTTTCATTTATTCTTCGACAATTTTTTTAGTATTGTTTGCGGTTTCCTTGGCATATTCAAATTGAATCGGCCGACAAAACTTTGTGGAAGAAGGTCTATAATTCTTCCATAACGTGTCTGTTTGATCTATAGTTTCAAGTACTAAGGGCACCATAGATACCATAAATAAATTTGCATCAGATATACCATTAAATTCGTTAGGTATGAATTGATGATATTGACTTTGATTTGACGAACCGTCACAACCCCATTTCGATGTTAAAGTCATTATTTCTGGAACATGCGCTACATTTGTAAAGTTTTCAGCGGCCAAAATAATTCTTTTAGCTGTGTGATCAAGCAAACTTTGCAAATCAACTTGAGCAGATATTGGTGTAATAGTAATATTTTCAGGGTAACAATGCACTTTTTCTTCCCGAACTTTATAATATGGTGGCAAAACATCACAGCCGAAGTTTTTAAGCACATTTCGAACCACTTCATATTGATGCTTTGATAACTGTGCATCAATTAACATCGCTAAAGCTTTTTGAGGTTCCAAGTAGGTCTTCTTAGCTGATATTTTTCCAGCTGCGACTTGTAATCCTATTTTAGAGTACCTTTCTCGAATTTCTTGGATCTTGTAACGTTTAGCTCGTTCACTGCATTCTTCAAATCTCTTTACCGGTCGTCCAGCACTTAAACTACGTTTATTTGAAGTCCCGGGCATTAATTCATTAAGCATCTCTACATTAAAATTCTTATCCAGCCATACAGAATAAGTTTTAAATAGTGCCTTTTTTTTTCCTATGCATGCCTAATTGCATCAACATATCACTTTTACGGCCGCACCTAATAAATTCTTCAGTAAGCTGTCGATTACTTATGGAAACGGATGACATTTTACACACTTGCTAAGATTACTGTTAGTTTTTTTTATCACACAACGAATTTCGAAATTACACAAACGCTACTTTATCAATAATATTGATATTCACATATTATGTGAAGACGCGCACATTAAGTTAAACATTTGCGCTCGTTGTCACAACAACCGTTCATAGCTAACTAGATTTTTACCCGCACGTATCCGCAGCTAATTTTTTCGTTTCCATATTCGTTAAAGTGTAAATAAAATAATAAGGATAATAAGAATATGTAGGTACATGTAGCTAATAGTGAAAATTATAATTTTCATGAAAAAGTTAATAAAAAATGGTTTCATTTTAAAATATTTCAAAACTTGAAATGAATTAGGCCTATAAAATGAAAATAATTATTTATCTATAGACCTTAAAGTCACTTCTTTTTGGATAAAACGTAAAAACCCCACACGTCGTTTCTCATAGTAATACTGAAGAATTTAAGATGACAATATTTTTAAAAATTTTTAAGAGTTCTTTTTTTAGGTGACTTTAAAAATACGTGGTTATGTCAGTGAAATATGAATTCGAAAATACGTGCTAAATTAAATTACATTCATTATCTAAGAACACTAATGCAATGAAATTTTGTTAAAATTAGATAGTTTCAAATTATACATTTTTTCCGCTATTTACCCACTGTGCGGCGCACCCTGATCGATTTGCCTGGAATCACGGCATAAATGCATAAAATTTATTTATCTCAATATGACCAAAAATGTCCTAAATTTAAAGTCAATAATGCAAACAACAAGTTAGCTGTGAAAAAAATATTTCCAACATTTGTCGTTCACTGACAGCAGACGTCAAAACAGGAATATGTCAGCAGGTAATGCTTTGTAAGACTATAATCTGAAAAAAGTGTAAAGTTTTAATAGTTGCTACAAAACCGTTATTACCTGGATCGATACTTATTTTCGGTGGATCTTAAATCTTAAGGTATGATAGTTACAAAATATGTATAAGTTTTACATATAAGTAGGATATTAGTGGAAACCTAATTCCAAAATCTCAACGTCTGCAAATTGCAACTTTTTTTAAGGAACATATATTATAGAAAGCTTTTTGTTTATGTTCCCGCTCAGATCCCGGTTTCTAATATAATTTTTTAACTTCTATGATTACTTATCGTAATTATCCAAAGACACAATTTTGCAGATATTTGCAGTTTTTTCTATAAAATTTAAAATTAAATTGGGTGTTGGGTCTAAAAATCGAACTTTGCATTAATATGTAGTGTGTTTAAATGATGTCATGCAAGATTTATCATTAGTTATAGAATGTTTCACTGTATTTGTTTGTGAAATAGAATAAATCAGTGTTGAAAACGAAATCAAGCCAAATACCTCTGTACAGGGTGTCCGGATTTGGTTGCAAAAGCAGGGTATCTCGCTTATTTTTAAAGATAGAACCTTGCGGTTTTCACGAACCTGAGCTAATTTTTTGTGAAACTCATGAAGCTGTAAACCAAATTTTCATAGCCTTCTTCGTTTATGAGATACAGGGCGAAATAGAAAATTTTGCATTTTGGGACCCCCCTCCTATCTCGGTTATCCTTTAACTTAACGCAAAGGGAAAAATTGCTGCTTATGCAGTTTTTCACGCTGGATCCAGTGGCGTAGTCATATTTTTCATTTGAGTTGTTATTTTTTAGATATGACCCAAAGTTGTGTTTTTTTAAACGGGACACCCTGTATATTTGTCCAGAAATTGATTTATTCTTTTAAAAGCTTCTCAAAAATATATAATAGTATGGGTCTATTTTAATAAACAACAACAAAAACCCTAATTTTTATAATTATCATCCCAAATTTTACAGTAGGCCATGCAAAACGATGCCGTTTTCTTTTGTTTTCTTGGAAGCAAATGATTTCCTAATTTTGTACACGTATATAAAATATAGCGCTAGTTTTTTGTATTTATTTATTGTGTAAAAATATATTTGTATTATTATGGAAGAAAACCAAACTTTCGAACATTATGAAAAGTATGATATCTTAGCTTGTTTTATATTAAGTAATGAAAATGTTGAAGCGGCTTCTGAGATGTATTTTAACAGGTAAATAGTTAATTTTTAGGTATGTTGAAATACTATTGCTTAATTTTTATTTAGATATCCAGAAAGGAGGCAACCAAATATATCCACTTTTTATCGAATAAAAAAGAATTTACTTAATCACGGATCATTTATCAAACCTGGTACGAAAACATATAATAAAGAAAATCGGGAGGCTGAGGAAATTACGGTTTTGGCTTACCCTACAAACTCTTGTAGGGCCAATGAAAAGAGCATAGGGATTCCAAAAACTAGAGTTCAAGAAATTCTAAAAAAGCACAAATACCACCCATACAAATTTAGGCTCGTGTAGCACTTACAGCCAGGGGATGCAGAGCGTCGGGGTAGTCTTCTGCAATTGGTTTCGAGAAAGATGCGATATGGTTAGAGATTTTGAAAGGAAGGTTATATGGTCAGACGAAGCACATTTCAGTAATTCTGGTATACTCAAAAGGCACAATAGTAGATTCTGGTCCCAGGAAAATTAACACCAAATATTTCCCAGAAGACAGCAGGGCAGGTTTGGTTTAAAAGTGTCCTGCTTTATATTAGAAACACATAAAATTTTATATATTTGAGGGAAATCTAACAGCCAATCGCTATATAGAAATTTTAGAGGCAGCTATACCTGAATTACTTGACGATGTTCCTCTAGCGCAAATTAACGAAATTTATTTTCAACAGGACGGTGCTCCTGCACACAATTCTGGAATGACGAAATTATTTCTGGACAATAATTTTACCAATCAATGGATCGGAACAAATGGACCCCCTAGGTCCCCAGATTTGCCGATTTTAGATTTCTTTCTATGGGGATATCTCGAAAATAGAATTTACAAGGACCACTATGATAATGTCCAAGATTTAGGAAATGCAATAAGAGAAAATTTTCACTATTTAAAAAATCATCCCGTTATTTTGCTTAATTCCCTAAAACGAATACGAAAATTGTGCGAAGCATGCATAGAATAAAATGGAAATCAGTTTGAACAGTTCTTCTGATTTCCTTGGTTACTGTAGTTCTAATACGACAGTTGATTTTTGCTGAAAGGCTTGTTACATAATAATTTATTACTGTTTTGTTCTTGTGTTACATAAATCTAGGTAGGTGGTACTTTTTTGGTGCGAAATTATCAATACATATTTTGATAAATAGATTTAATTACATATTTATTTTGATTTATTGTTAGGATGTAGATATTGTTAACGACTTTAAATAAAATGCAGCATTGTTTTGCATGGCCTACTGCAAAATTCGGGATGATAATTATAAAAATTAGGATTTTTGTTGTTGTTTATTAAAATAGACCCATACTATTATATAATTTTGAGAAGCTTTTAAAAGGACAATTCATTTTCTGGACAAATATACAGGGTGTCCCATTTAAAAAAAAAACACAACTTTGGGTCATATCTAAAAAATAACAACTCAAATGAAAAATATGACTACGCCACTGGATCCAGCGTAAAAAACTGCATAAGCATCACTTTTTCCTTTTGTGTTAAGTTAAAGGATAACAGAGAGACGAGGGGGGTCCCAAAATGCAAAATTTTCTATTTCGCTCTGTATCTCATAAACGATGAAGGCTATGAAAATTTTGTTTACGGCTTCACGAGTTTCACAAAAAATCAGCTCAGGTTCGTGAAAACCGCAAGGTTCTATCTTTAAAAATAAGTGAGATACCCTGCTTTTGAAACCAAATCCGGACACCCTGTACAGGGTGTCAAACTAATTTGTCAAAAAGTCCAAAAACGTAGAGAAAAAAAAATTGTAATGAATATAATATCTTTAGAGCCCAGAAACTTTGAGTCCATCATCTGGCAAAATCCAAGATCTTCATCACAATTCGTCCACGGAACAATAGAAATGACTATACAGGAAAAAAAAATGTGGATGATCAAATAAACAAAGTTGTTCCTTTTAAGTATATTCTTAATAACAAATTAACACCGGTAGATTTTGAACTATATCTCACAATGGTTGACGACAAAGTTTGCAATGCTCTAACATCAAATAATTCAACTCATATATTTGTGGGGTCACATCCAGGGACATCAATAATATTGATGCTGTTATTCAAAGATCGACTGCTGACAATAATTTGAAATATGGACTCTCAACATTACACGCCTGGACACGTTTCTTCGAATATCTTTTACATTTAGCTTATAAAATGAACATTTCCAAGTGGCAATCTAGAGGTGTGGAAGATAAGTTAAAAGTTGTAGAAACTTATTCAGGAACAACTTCGTTCTCAGATGGGGCTAATTGTAGACAAACCGAAGCCAGGTTTCGGTAGTTCCAATGATGGAAACACAGCGTGGAGATTTTTTGAGGATGTGGAAATAACTAAAATTAATTTTAAAATAATTACAAAATTTCATGTGTTATTGCAAACTCTGTCGTCAGGATTTTATATTAATACAGATGAATTCAAAAAATATTCACTAAAAACAGCAAAACTTTTTGTATCTTTGTATCCCTGGTATGTTATGCCTGTTACCGTGCATAAGGTTTTGATTCACGGATCAGGCATAATTAACTCGTACCTTATTCCAATAGAGCAATTATCCCAGGAGGCACAAGAAGCCCGGAATAAAGACATAAAAAAATATAGGAAGGATTTTTCCCGGAAGACTTCGAGAACTGATAATTTAAAAGATGTAATAAATCGACTTCTTGTCTCCTCGGATCCTTGTATATTGAGTTTAGGAAAACTAGCACAAAAATAGATTAAGACATTCTTTCCTGAGGCACTGGAATTACTTAGGCCTCGAATAGTGAATAATAGTTCAAGCAATCCATAATAAAGAACCCAATAAATATTAAATATTCACATATTCAATTCTACGATACAAAGATATTTTGTATAATATTTACTTTAAATATACATACACAATACTGAAAAATCTAATGTTTAGGAGTTAAAGTTTTATTTTAGAAATAAGTACAACGAGACATAACTAAGTAGGTATTTATATTTTTAATACTTATTCTGTGACTATACCCTGTAGATTTGGATATTTAAAATTTTACATAATTTTCACATGTATACTGATGACATAATTCATCGTTTAGGAATTTATGTTTTATTTTGGGGATAAGCATAACTAGACATAAGTAAGTACGTATTTTTGTTTTATACTTTCAATTCTTATTTTGTGACGACACTCTGTAGATTTGGATCTTATCAATTTTGCACAGTGGAGACTAATGAGTAGAAATTAGAGTTTTACTTTAGGGATACACATAACTAGACAGTAGACATAAGTAAGTATATTTGATTTATGTCTTTAATAATGATCTTGTGACTACACCCTGTATATAAATGTGGATTTTAACAATTTTTTATAATCCCAAATAATATACATAAGCGTAAACGACTATAAATAAAGAGGTAATGATTTACTAGAACAGCTATTTAAAACTAAGGATGGAAATACATTTCAAAATTTACTCTTTATTTTTTACATTCACTAAATGGTCTTTGTAGTTCCAGGGTCCAAGATACTCCTCCAAACATTATCATATCGAGTAACAACTATTTTAAATAAGTGTAACTATCATTATTAAATAAGTTCTCACTGTTCTCAGTAATATTTTTAATGTTTCTATTTTTTGCCACGTTTCCGTAAAAATCGACCAGTGTGCGGCGGAAGGCTTGCAAATGGTCCATAATACCCCTTAATGATAGAACTTTAGGAAAAAAATGTTTAGAGGTGAATCGGCCAAGAGAAATCCCTGCAAGTTATTTTCAAGTTCGAAAGTTGGCCACTAGGGGGAATAACAGCAACACAATAGTGTTTATGCCCATTTTCTCCCAATTTTCCATAATTGAGGTATGTTAAAGATATAAACATTGTATTCTTCAACCAATTACGCATATTTTTGCTTGGGACCATTTTTGTCAATTTTCAAAAATAAAGTGGTGGGGGAAGGTCAAACCTTTTTACTTTCAAATGTATATAGCGTTTTGGATGTACCGATTTTATTCAACTTGGTGTCTTTTTTTGCTCTACTCGTGGAGCCATAAACTGCACCATAATAACTTTGTTAGTGGTCACTAGATGGTGTTGTTTCGGAATTCTCCAAACATCGCTGATTTCTTCAAAAGAATCGGTTAGGATTTTTATATCACAGTTTATTTGGCAGTTATGAAGGACATTGAATACTCAAATAAAAAAAATTCATGTCCATACCTAAATTAAGAAAGTTGCTGATGGTCTCTCATATCCGAAACGTCGAATTGAAATTTTAATCCTAAAATTTTAGGAAAACCAAAAAAATGGAAAAAAATAATTCTCCAATAGAAACTTTAGTAATCTTGCAAAACTGAAAAGAACAAAACTTAACAAAGGAACAATACAAAATACTAAAACTCAGTCTTATAATCGCATAAGCTTCGCAATAAAATAGCTAATGCTAGGGCGAGACAGGGCAGAACTCGGTTTAAGCAAAAATATTAAACCCAGTTCTATCTTGCTTCAGTTAAAAAACAACAAAAAAAGATGAAGTAACCTAACAACAAATATATTTAAAATTACTGAAAACTACTTCAGGTAAAAAGATTTAGTATATGCGACTCAACCTACTACAAGAAATGAGATGGTGGACCGTATTAGAAATGTCATTTAAAGTATCTCTGTAGCAGAAGTGGAGACTGGAGTCCAATCGACACAGGAAAGATTGCGACTTGTGTTGACAATGACGGCCGGCATTTTGAGCATTTGCGAAAGTAGTCTTCAGTAATTTCAGTTTTTCTTTTATTGTTTCACTGAAGTAAGGTAGAACTCGGTTTAATCTTTGTTAAGTTTTGTTCTTTACAATTATGCAAGATTACCTACTAAAGGTTCTATTGAAGCCTTGTTTTTTCCAGTTTTTCTAAAATTTTAGGAATAAATGAGAATTTCCACTCTGCCATTGTCACTTTTTCTCCTCTACAAAACGACAACGTTAATTCTCTAATCCGACGTTTCGGATTCAAGAGGTCATCATCAACTTTCTTAATTTAAAGACCTGCATTTTATATTTCACTGCAGACCTGGATTTTATATTTCACTATTCATTGCCCTTCATAACTACCAGATAAACTGTGATATAAAAGTCATAACGTACCATTTGATTTTTTTGAGAATATCAGCATTATTTGGAGAATTTTGAAACAACGCCATCTAGTGACCAGTAACAAAGACATTACGGTACAATTTAGAGCAGTACAGTGTAGAACAAAAAAGTACAGGGTGTCCAAAATTCGATGCTCTTACGGGGTATTTTGGCTATTTGAAAAGATAGAGACTTGCGGTTTTCGCAACACTGTGCTCGATTTTTGTGAAACTAAAGATGCCGTTTCTGAGATACAAAATGATTTTGAAAATACTACATTTTGGGACCCCCCTCGTAGCTCGCTTACCGTTTGTGATACCAAAATTTAAAAACTGATTAAAACGCAGTTTTTTACGTAGAATCTAGTGGCGTAGTCAGATTTTTTTATCACCTACCATTTTTGAGTTATTTACCAATATTATGTTTTTTTTTAAATGGGATACCCTCTATATTGGTTGACAGTTCGATAGGGTTTTTTTTAGCTTTTCAAATATATATAATTTATGGGATTTATCTGTATCCGGTGGCCTAAAATTTACATTTTTAAATATTTTTTTCTAAAATATCCCAGATAGCCAAGAAAAACATTTGCTGTATCTATTCCACTACCTAGATCTACTTAAATCGATACCTCAAATTGGAGTTTCAATTAAGATTTTATACTAAATTTTTAAGTAATATAAATATATTACCAAACATCAATAACAATTTTAAGAAAACATCAAAAACAAGTAACAAGTATATAACAACTCAATTCAACATTTTAACAATTTCGACATAACATTTCGACAGTTTAACAATTTAAATTGAACAATTTTAACATAACAACTCAACAATTTAACAGTTCAACATAAACTTTTTAAAATATAGCTTTAATAGCTTTAGCAAAACAAATACTTAATGGTTTAGTTTACTTCTTATTTATTATTTACAAGAATTGCTGAAAACGATTTCCGTTTTCTCTAACACATAATTCAGTCAGTTTTGAAATCCGATTAAGAGCATTCAATAATATGATTGATCGCCCTTGTAAATCTCGAAATGCCGTTTCGGTAGCCTCGCGCAGTTCTTTCATTGTTTGGTGGCGGGTTGTATAGACCTTATCTTGTATATAGCCCCATACGAAAAAATCCAGCACCGAAAGATCGGGAGACCGCGCTGGCCACATTATTGGTCCATTAGTGGCTATCCACTTTTGAGGAAATTGATTTTCCAAAAACCGGCGTACTAAATTAGAATTATGTGCAGGTGCGCCATCTTGCTGAAAGAAGATATTATCTAAATGCGCCAGAGGAACGTTATCCAACAACTCCGGTATTACCTCCTGCAATATTCCTAGGTAACGAAATCCTGAGAGACGTCATTCGTATATTCGATAAACGAGTTGTGTGTCCAAAATGTAGCATGCAACACTAAAGCCAAATCGACCTTGTTGCCCCCGCTCAAATACTAAATGTTTATTTTCCTGATGCCAGTATCTGGTATTTTGTCCATTAAAAATACCAGCACTTGAGAAGTATGCTTCATCAGACCATATAACCATCCTTGCAAAATTTACATTTTCTCTAACTTTAAGTTGGAACCAATTGCAAAAATTTAATCGACGTTCGGCATCGCCAGGGTGCAAGTGCTGCACTATGTTTACATTGTACGGAAATAGTATATTGTGCAACAAGTTTAGTTTAAAATGACTCTTTGCACACTCGTGTGGGTTGTAGCACTCGCCTGCGGCTCGTGCACAAACCTCACACTCGTGTGCAAAGAGAGTCATTTTCAAACGTGTTGCACACGATACTTTTTCTACGACTGCAGAAAATAAAAATAAAAATACAATTTTGATTATTTTTATTCTTTCAACTTTGACAAGACTGTGAGAAATTTTTTCAAACACCGTGTGAAAACTTTTCACACGCTTATGTCAAAATGAAATGACGAATAATATGAGCTTGAACCGAAATTCTATTCACAAATCTTAGAAGGCTATGGCAGCAAATATTTCCCATAAGCAAGCAACTGTGTGCAAAAATTTCACACAGCAGTTTTCACACATCATGTGAAATTAGTAATTTTCAGATTTTGTTTGGCGTGCGTTTTTAGACAGTTTTCATAGCAGTAGCTCTAGACTTAATAACAGCGACTCGAGCTTCAATAGCTCTACATGAAACTGAAGGGTTCGCCTCGACATAGGCCACGACGTTGATTTCATTATTTTCGCGATTTTCTTTATTATATGATTTTGGTCATGGCTGAATAAACGCTCCATAATCATTCAAATCTTTTTTCCGTCTTGAAAATATTGTGGCAAAGGGCTGTCGTCACTCAGGATACCTAAAATTATTTTCACCTTTTACATCCTAATTGTTCTCTTAATAATTATCAGAAAAACGATAGTTAGGACAATGGTATCCGTGGAAAATTAATGTAAATACCCAGAGGTAAAACACCTACCCTTTCGGATAAATATACCTACCAAGCTTTGTAATAGATTTTACTAACTATGTACTAGTTAACTAGATACTCTGTTATAATAAAAGGCGGCAGCCTCAACATTATATTCATTTGACTGTATGTAACAAGCTAACATATCATACTTTTCAAAATTTTCATAACCTCGCCTTTCAGCCATTTTTAGCAATAAAGAAATTATAAATGGGAAATAAATAAATGAGTAAATAAATATTAAAAATTGTAAGATAACGAGGTAAAAACTCAACAATTAGGTATTACTTATCAAAACTTGACAGGTAATAAACAATTCATATACAATTGTTTATTTATTTGTTTATCCATGGCCACTTTGATTTTCCTTTAAATTTCCTTAAAATGTAAAAATTGGGGTTGTTTTTTAAAATAAATACCACAAATTATATATATTTGAAAAGCTCAAAAAGCCTTATCGAACTGTCAACCCATATACAGGGTGTACCATTTAAAAAAAAAACATAATATTGGTAAATAACTCAAAAATGATAGGTGATCTACGCTACTGGATTCTACGTAAAAAACTGCGTAATAAGCAGCCGAGATAGCCGAGATAACCCGTAAAAGCATCGAAATCCTGTACTTCTTTTCGACACGAAGTTGAATAAAATCGGTTTATCCAAAACAGAGATATCTACATTTAAAAGTAAAAATATTTGACCTTTCCTCACCACCCTATTTTTGAAAATAGACAAAAACAGTCTGAAGCAAAAAGGGCGTAATTAATTGAAGAATACAATGCTTATATTTTCAACATAGCTGAATTATGGAAATTTAAGAGAAAATTGGCATTTACACGTTTGTGTTGCTGTTACGCCCCCTAGCGGCCAAATTTCGAACTAGAAAATAATTTACAGCGATTTCTCTAGACCCATTTACCTACAAATATTTTTTTTCCTTAAGTTCTGTCATTAACGGTTCCCGAGCTACTGCCAACGTCCTCTATTACTGGACCACCCTGTACATCGTTTAATTAATGAACCTCTTTTAACAGAAAATTATAACATGGAACTTAATATTATAAAACAGATAGTAGTTAATAATGGTTATGAGGTAACCATTATAATTATAATTTCTTTATTGCCATTTTTAGCAATAAAGAAATTATAAATGGGAAATAAATAAATGAGTAAATAAATATTAAAAATTGTAAGATAACGAGGTAAAAACTCAACAATTAGGTATTACTTATCAAAACTTGACAGGTAATAAACAATTCATATACAATTGTTTATTTATTTGTTTATTCATGGCCACTTTGATTTTCCTTTAAATTTCCTTAAAATGTAAAAATTGGGGTTGTTTTTTAAAATAAATACCACAAATTATATATATTTGAAAAGCTCAAAAAGCCTTATCGAACTGTCAACCCATATACAGGGTGTACCATTTAAAAAAAAAACATAATATTGGTAAATAACTCAAAAATGATAGGTGATCTACGCTACTGGATTCTACGTAAAAAACTGCGTAATAAGCAGCCGAGATAGCCGAGATAACCCGTAAAAGCATCGAAATCCTGTACTTCTTTTCGACACGAAGTTGAATAAAATCGGTTTATCCAAAACAGAGATATCTACATTTAAAAGTAAAAATATTTGACCTTTCCTCACCACCCTATTTTTGAAAATAGACAAAAACAGTCTGAAGCAAAAAGGGCGTAATTAATTGAAGAATACAATGCTTATATTTTCAACATAGCTGAATTATGGAAATTTAAGAGAAAATTGGCATTTACACGTTTGTGTTGCTGTTACGCCCCCTAGCGGCCAAATTTCGAACTAGAAAATAATTTACAGCGATTTCTCTAGACCCATTTACCTACAAATATTTTTTTTCCTTAAGTTCTGTCATTAACGGTTCCCGAGCTACTGCCAACGTCCTCTATTACTGGACCACCCTGTACATCGTTTAATTAATGAACCTCTTTTAACAGAAAATTATAACATGGAACTTAATATTATAAAACAGATAGTAGTTAATAATGGTTATGAGGTAACCATAATAGACAAAATTGTAAATAAAAAACAATATAAGAAAACACTCAATTTGGTTTATCCTAATTTTAATACAAAAGACAATATTAAGTTTAACACATTAACATATAAGAGAAAAATAGGGACTAAAATAGTAAAGTATTTTAAAAAAACAAATCGTAAAGTAGCTTTTTGAACAAATAATACTTTAGGCAGATATATTAAGAATAACAAGTCTAATACAAAAAAGGAACCAAAAATCTGGGGTATACGAATTATAATCGGGTTTTTGTGTAAAAGTATATATTGATTAAATGGGTAGATCTTTTTATAAACGTAGAAAAGAACACAAAATATCACATATTAAACTTCTTCTATTCTAAATTATGCAAAACACTTTTTTTTTTAGTTTATTGGCCTTGAGGTGTCTCTTTTAGCCACGAATTATAACATTAATATTGTATAAGTCTAATTTGTGACACTATAAATAATAGCTAATCCTACCGACCATAGGGGATTTATTAAAGAATCAAAGGATGTAAGACAGGGATTCACGCCCTGGGGTCAATTCACGACGATTTTTATTAATAAAATTAGACACACACAGTAGGCCCGGATGGGAAGGTAAGAAAAAACACATAAGGTTAAAATACAAAGGATATTGAAGCTAATTAAAACTATACTACCCATACCTAATTTATACTATGCAATCCTATAACTTTATTTTACACATCATTAAATATTTAAAAAATATTTTTTCCAAATTAATATTTGATATAATACCAAATACGAGACTTGTGCTATTCATAGGAAGTAAATGAGCCTTACTCAGTTCGGTGTTGCTGTTATGCTTACAATTAAAAAGCCTGTGGTTTAAATCATCTATAGGTACATTTGACATGAGCACAATGGACTGTTAGCTAACTTCATTTTAAAAAGATGCCTATTGAAATTTTCATGCCCGACCAAAAATCTACAGTAGGACTCAAAAATGTGTCGTTATAAACATTCCCTAAATATAAAAGGTCTGTTATTTAATACAGGATGTACTGTATTATATAAGCTGGGAGAGTCAGCTGAATAATTTTTATAGGATTGCTTCAAAGAGTCTAAGGAAATGTTTTTTATGTGGATATATATCAGAATAAGGAATGTCTTGGAAGAGTATTCCTGATACAATAGCTTATTTCGCAGCTTTGTCAACCAATTCGTTACCTATTAGTCCATAATGGCCTTTTACTCAGACAAATTTAACATTTATTTTATTACTATATGAGTTAAAGACCACACTTGTGTCAATTCCACAAAGACAATAAGACTGACTGAGAATCAGAGAATATACACTGCTAGACAATAGGTTTGTCCAATGTAATTTCGGAGACTTGTATTTGTAACGGAGGGGTCGAGATGCGGTTTTCAATTTATTTTAGACAATATGATCTTAAGTAACATGTTTTTGTTTTAATATTATGGGAGGCTTTATATTATTATTATTATATACAGGGTGTTAAATATTACCCTTGCAAAAATTCGAAATTTCATTTCTACTGAGAATTTAAAAAAACATAAAATCGATTTAAATTTTTATACCAGGATAGTCAGTGGATGAATACAAAAACAAAAAAACAATTTTGGGCGATTTTTGACAGTCCCTATATTTTTTTAAATATGATGATTTTCCCTAAAAAAAAATGTTTTAACTAAAATTGTTATATTTTTAATACGACTATACAAACACCAGTATTTCTTCCCTCCGATTTTTTGCACATGCCTTTTACTAAGTAAATGCCGGAAGGGTTATTTTAGATGATAGAGGTTGTCCAAAAAATTTTTTTTTCTCGGTAATTCAATGAATATATGTTTTTCTTTAATGTTTAGTAACTTCTCGTTTATCTGCAAACTGTTACAAAACATTTTGATTTCACTGGAGTATAGTCTATGTCAGTGGCTCTAAACGGTTTTTTATTTTTGTTTGTCGCCTCACTATTGCTTCAGTTACAGCCTGATACGATTTAAGCGTGTTTGCACAATAATTTTTTGCTTTTTTTTAGTTTTTCTAGAATTTTAGGCTTAGTTGAAATAACAGATGAAAATAATTTTCAGTTCCTTATTGTCATTTTTTCTCCTCTACAAACTGATGAAGTTAGTTTTTCAATCCGAAGTTTCGGATCCCGGCGATCATCATCAACTATTTTAGTTTAAATACGAACCTGGATTTGTTTCACTATTCGATAGCTTTTAGAACTCTATATTAAATAATGACAAAAAAGTTATATCATGCCATTTCATTTTTTCGAGAAAATCGGTATTATTTGAAGAATTACCGAAAAACGCCATCTAGTGCCACGAGTAGAATCATTACGTTACAATCAATAGGTCTACGTGAAGAGCAAAAACTCGAACCTAACTCGAGATATGCAGAACAAAATATGGCAGCATAGGAAGCATTTGGTGGAGGAGGCGTCACTGTTTGGGCTGGCGTAATGTGGAAAGGGAAGACAGAACTGTTTATTACTGAAGAGACTATTACAGCTAGACGCTATAAAAATAATATTCTTATTCTCATAGTGCTTCCATATGCACGAAACTACGGAGAAAATTTCTTTTTGGTAGATGTTAATGCTAGGCCGCATCGAGCTCAGAGTGTAAGAAACCTGCTAGAATTTAATACTATTGAAAGGATGGATTGGCCAGCGAAGTCGCCCGATTTGAACATAATCGAGAACGTGTAGTAGTCTCTAAAATTACTAATTACATCAAGGCCTAATTCACCTCTAAATTTACAAGAATTAACTCGAGCGATAGAAGAAGAGTGGGAAAATATTCCCCAGGTGTATATTAACAATTTAGTCTTAAGCATGCCCAGGAGATGTCAAGAAGTTTGCAATCATAGAGGAGGACCACAAAATATTAGAATAAATCTTAATGAAGTTTGAGGATTCATTAAAACTAAAACAGTATAAATTTAATATCAATGGCGAATCTTGTATATAATTAAACACTTTTTTTTTAAATTTTTTTTCTTACAATTTGATACGTCTGACGCAGGTAAAGAACTGGCATAGGATTGATGATTGTCTTTTCTACTGAATATATGTGCAAAAACATTAAAATTTGATCAACCTATAACAACGGTAATACTGAGGCGACAAAGTGTTTTGATTTGTGTTTTATGATTTAGTTTTTAGTTAGTCGAGAAATTACTAATTACTAAACACGTTAAAAAAAATCACAAGGTATGTATAAAGTTGCGTCATTTGAAGGAAATACTGCTCCTTGTATATTTTATTATAAAAAGGGCAAAATGATTGACTCAAATTAGTTTTTTATATTTGTCCACTGATTATCATAGTATAAAAATTTTACACTTACTTTTTTTGTTTTTTTGAATTATCCGTTGAAATGAAATTTCAGACATCTCAATATCTTTATTTGGTCTGTTACATACGTCTTGAAAATTGCCCTACAAAGTAGCATTGCACAAACCAAGTCAATAGATGCATTAGGTATTTGTTTCCAGCGATGACTTGATTAATAACAGAGACCGAGCATAAAACGATGCATTTCTTAGGTATTATACAGGGTGGACAAATAATCGAGGTAAGCGGCTGTAGCACGGGAACCGTTAATGATAGAGCTTAAGGAAGAAAATATTTATAAGTAAATCGGCCAAAATAAATCACTGGAAATTGTTTTCAAGTTCGAAAACCGGCCGGTAGGGGGCGTAACAGCAACTCAAAAATGTAAAATGCCGATTTTCTCTTGAATTTTCCCAATTAAGGTTTGTCTAAAATATAGCCATTGTATTCTTTAAATAATTACGCAAATTTGTTTTTTTCTATAATTTTTTCTATTTTCAGTAATAAAGTTGTGGGGTAGGGTCATTTTTTTGTCTTTGAAACCTTTATATCTCTGCTTTGGACGAACCGATCACATTGAGCTTGGTGTCAGAAAAAAGGGGTGGTTTGCTCTTCACGTAGACCTATTGACTGTAGCGTAATGATTCTACTCGTGGTCACTAGATGGCGTTTTTTGGTAATTCTTCAAATAATAGCGATTTTATCGAAAAAATTAAATGGCATGATATGAGTTTTTTGTCATTATTTAATTTAGGGTTCTAAAAGCTATCGAATAGTGAAATAAAAAATCAGGTCCGTATTTAAATAAAAAAAGTTGATGATGATCGCCGGGATCCGAAACGTCGGAATAAAAAACTAACTTCACCAGTTTGTAGAGTAGAAAAAATGACAATGAGGAAGTGAAAATTATTTTCATCTGTTATTTAAACTAAGCTTAAAATTCTAGAAAAACAAAAAAAAGCAAACAATTATTGTGCAAACACGCTTAAATTGTGTAAGGTTGTAACTGAAGCAATAGTGAAGCGACAAACAAAAATAAAAAACCGTTTAGAGGCACTGACATAGGGTATACCTTTAATTTGTGACAGTTTGCAGATAAACGAGAAGTTACTAAACGTTAAAGAAAAACATATATTTATTGTATTACCGAGAAACAAACATTTTTTGGACAACCTGTATCATCTAAAATAACCTTTCCGGCATTTACTTAGTTAAAGGCATGTATAAAAATACGGCAGAGGAAAGAAATACTGTTGCTTGTGTAATCGTATTAAAAATACAATTCTAGTTAAAAAAAATTTTTAGGGAAAATCACCATATTTAAAAAAATCTAGGAACTGTCAAAAATCGCCCAAAATTAATTTTTTGTATTCATCCACTGACTATCCTGGTATGAAAATTTTTATCGATTTTATGTTTTTTTAAATTCTCGGTAGAAATGAAATTTCGAATTTTTGTAAGGGTAATATTTAACACCCTGTATGTAATAATTTGAGCCTCCTATAATATTGACACAAAAGCATGTTACTCAAAATCATATTGTCTAAAATAAATTGAAAACCGCATCTCGATATCTCCATTTGTTTTGCAAATACAAGTCTTCGAAATTGCCTTAGAAAATTACCTTGGACAAACCTATTGTCCAGCAGTGTAGTAACATTAGTGAGATGTTCTCGGAGGAAACGTATTCTAATGCTTTTAGAATAGCTAACGCCTCGGCTGTAAATACTTGTATTTTCCTGTAATATTAACTCCACTAAAAAAAAATCACAATTTTAACAATGAATTTAAAATTTTACATTCTTCCAATAAAAGTTACAAAGTTAAATTACTTGGAAAGTCTAGAAATTAATAAGAAGAAAAACCCCACTATTGAAACTTTCTACCGAATATCTGCGTTGGTTAAGTAGGTAAATACAGGGTGTCCAAACAGCTGTCAAACTTAAAATAAGTTAGTGGAAATTACTGAAAAAAAAAAGTTTGTTTATTTATTATATCAGTACAAAGAATGACACTGATTATGATAATGTGCTGAAAAAATAAAACTAAGGTACCAGATAGAACTAAATATAGCTTTACCATCTATCAGACAACTTATTGCGGTACAGGAAGTATTAAAGATGACTGCTGATGCCAAGATGTTGCTAAATTTTACATGCTTTTCATAAATCATTTTAATTTTTGAATCTGTTGATGAAGCAATTTTTTCATCTTCGCTGAGTAATGATCGTAAGAGATTTGCAATTTTTTTTGAATTAATAATGATTATCTTGGTTAGAATCACTCCAGTAAAAGATAAAAGCTTCATGGCGGCTAATGCTAAAAATAAAAATATGAAATGAGTATTTAAAGTACAGGGTTTTTTGCTTATAAATTCACCGCTTTTTTTTATTAGTTGTAACCTATTAATAAAAATAGTAATAATAATAAAAATAATAGTATAATAACCTTTTTCCCGCTAAACAAAGTACTTAGCTCTAAGTATATGAAACATAATGAACATCCTAAAAACCAAAATATTTTGATCTTTAAGGGGTTAGCACTAAAAAAAACGGCGAAACTCGTTAAATTTTTTTTTTGTATATTTTTATAACAGGTAGCCCTAGAGCAAGGATCTTTAACCCGCGGCCCGCCTTCTAAATTTTTAGGGCTCCCAGAGGCTAAAGAAAATATTGTATCTCACCGCACCCACGAATGACACTCCGAGGACACTAACGCCACCTAGTTAGAAGATCCACTCTGTAAACTCGCCATCACGACTACCCACAACTCCATTAGATAGCGTTGCATGTCTATTAAGCCTTTCTAATGATTCCAGAAATTATCACTACAAGAGGGACCCACTAGTCCAGCCTCGTAGCTGCCTGAAATTTCGACAGATTCAAAGTTGACGCGCTCGGCCTATATAAAGCCAGCATCACACGGTAGCGGCCAGATCTAATTCCAAGAGTGAACGAAGCGATACAAGCGAAAGTGGGCCAACTAGCAATGAAGTTGCTACCTGTGTGATAAGTGATTATAATGAGTTGAGCATAGTGTGTTTTGATGAGTGTAAGTCGGATAATGTACTGTGGCGTGCAGTCACGTAAGTTTAGTTTTGTCGTGGACATTTTTATCGAATAATTAAACTCGTTTTTTTCTACCTCGACATTAAAAAATGCCTTCTACTTCGGGTAAAAAACGAAAAATTAGTGAAGAATAGCGCATATTTCAAGAAAAGCGGACTGGGTTGTACTTGTTCGTTAGTATTAATCAGAAAACCCGTCTGTTTGATGTGTCAAGAATCCCTTTCAGCCTTGAAAGAATATAACTTAAAAAGACATTACGATACAAAGTTTGAGACATTCAAGGGACAATTACAGCAAGTGAAGTAAAGTGAGAGCTCTTAAAAATCAGCTTCAACGACGCAAGATAGTTTTCAATAGCAGAACACTGAAAATGAAGCAAGCGTGAAGGTTAGCTACATTATATCCAAAAAAATAGCTTCGAAATCAAAACCTTTTACTGATGGTGAATTTATCAAGGAATGTATGAAGGCTGCCGCTGAAGTATTGTATCCATTTCAAAAACAACTTTTTTTAAGGTTAGTTTTTCCGGTGTTACTATCGCCAGAGGAATCGAAGAGTTAGCGGCAGACATTGAAAATTCACTAAAAGACCGTGCATCGAAGTTCGTATACTATTCTGGTGCGCTCGACGAAGGCACAGATTTAACCGATACCGATCAATTAGCTATATTTATTCAGGGCATTGATAATAATTTTGAAATCAGTGAAGAGATGGATGCTCTTTTTCCGATTAAAGGAACTACAAAAGGATGTGATATTTATAAGTGTTTGATGACAGTACTGAGACGATATAATTTAGAATTGACAAATCTTTCTGCAGTTGTAACAGACGGTGCACCATCCATGGTAGGAAAAAATGAAGAGCTCGTGGGTTTGATGAAAAAACGGCAGAAAGATCTTCCCTTGATGCGTTACCATTGTATCGTTCATCAACAAAATCTTTATGCAAAACCCACAAATATTGATGAGGTGATGAAAGTGGTCGTAAAAACGGTGATCTTCGTTATATCACGCGGCCTCAACCACAGAGAATTCCAAAATATGGTAATGTGACATATTTTTCTGATGTTCGTTGGCTAAGCAGAGGAAAAATGCTAAAACCAAAGGGGAAACCAGTTCCTCAATTTAGTGACCCCGACTGGCTGCGCGACTCTGGATTTCTCACGGACATCAGGCTGCACCTCAATGACTTGAACACTAAACTACAAGGAAAAGAATATCTCACCAACAACCTACTTGACACTGAAGGCATTTGAGTTTAAATTGGATTTATGGAAAAATCAGTTGTTGAAAAAAGAGTTTACGTACTTTTCTAAACTGAAGAGTTGTGAATGTACAGATGTGGATAAATATGTCACAGCACTATATTTAGTAAAAAAAAAGAGTTCCAATCAAGGTTTTCTGATTTCAGAGATAATGAAAATTACATCAATCTCTTTGCCCTAATATTCAGTGTATCCGTTGAAGACATGCCAGAAAATTGTCAGATGGAGCTTATCGATTTGCAGTGTAATTCGGAACAGAAAGACAAGTTCGACATGGGTCTTCTTAATTTTTATTCAAAATATGTCAATCAGAACTCGTTTCCTGAAATCCAAAAACATGGCCAGAAAATGATGTCTCTGTTTAGGAGCACATATGTGTGCGAGCAGCTGTTTTCTCGTATGAAGAATGTGAAGTCTAAAACAAGGTCGAGAGTTACAGACGCACATCTGGAAGGAAGTTTGCGGGTTGCAACTACGAATGATCGTGAAATCGATTTTTGGCCCTTGCACTAAAAAAGTTTGGAGGTCCTTGCCCTAGGGGGATTTAACAATCTTTTTGTTGTTTTTGTATTTTTGTTTTTTATGAATAAGGTTACTATAAATGTATGATACAAACCATTAAAATCAAAATTTAAATGTTCATATAATTTTAATTATTGTAAAAATGTTTTATTTTTTGTATATAATAATAATAATAGTAAACTTTCGGACTACACAAGGCGGTACTATTTGATTTTAGAGTTATTTGTTTTTTAAATGCTAATGTACATGATATTTATTTTATTTTTTGGATACAAATTGAGAATATTGAACTACAGTTAAAAATTATATCTAAAATCGATTAGTGAGTTTTACATCTCCACTTAACAGCCGACATATTATATTATTAATGAAATATATTATGAGATATAGGAGGAGCATTAGAATAGCGAAAAATATTTTTGCAGGAAACAATTATGATGTTTATATGGATGTATATGTGTGTAAATTAAATATTTCCCACTATTCAGGCTTAAAGAACCCCTACAATCACAAATATTTTTTTGTTTAATAAACGTTGCTATAAAGGTATGACACAAACCACTAAAATCAAAATTTAAATGTTAATATTTTTTTTAAACTACGAAAATTGCCAAATGTTTAATTTTTTGTAAGAAAAAAATACTTTTGGTCTACAGAGGGTAGTCCTAAGGAGATGAAGGAGTTTTTTAAAGGCAAAAGTTTATTCCAAACATAGTGGTTATTTCTCTCGTAAAAGGGAAGTATTGTATTGTACTCGTGAAAAATCATTTCAGGGTCCCCTAGATCCCGAAAAACATGTTTGCTCAATTCCGTCGGTCTGACTGTCAGTCTGCCTGTTCGCGGCATAGCTAAAAAACTACTTAGGTGATTAACTTCAAATTTTGGTCAAAAATTAAGGCTCATATGGGGATGACCTGGTAACATTTTGGCAAAAATTCAATGTGGCACAGCAAAATAGCGGCCAAGTAAAATGTTAAACAAATTATTACTAAAAGACTATTTATCCAATTTAATTGACTGATTTCAAATTATTTGCCGTAACTAAGTGTTGTAGAGACAAACTGGTAAAACTATGGTACTAATTCCACATGGTGGAACAAAATACCCGCCAAATAAAATATTTGTAACCGTGAAAAAAATCACCCTTTTTATATATTTTCAGGTGTTAACGTCCCTAGACGCTAAAAAATATTTTTATCAATTCCGTCGGTCTGTCAGATCGCGGCGTAGGTCAAAAACTATTCATCAGAGTTACTTCACATTTTAGCCAAAAAGTAAGAAGGGCTATATGGAGATGACCTGGTCATATTTTGGTAAAAATCTAGTATGCTGGAATAAGATGGCGGTCTAATGAAACGTTGAAAAAAATTATTACTAAAAAAACTAACTATCGATTTTCCTCAAATTTTCCACAAAAATCAAGTGTTATATAAGAATGAACTAGTAACGTTTTGGCATGAATATATAAGATAGGAACACAAAATGACGGTCTATTAAAATATATAAAAAATTACTTATTAAATTAATTTCAAATGTTGTGCAAACATTAAGTGTTATAAAGAGATAACCTGATGAATTTTTGGAACGAATTCAAGATAGTGAATCAACGTAAAAAAAATGTTCAGTTAACTTTAAATTTTGGAAGAAAAATTAAATGTGATATAAAGATAACTTGGTGCGTTTTCAACATGACGTAACAAAATGACGGTGTGTGACAATGTAAAGACTACTATTCCTAATAAAAGGAAAGATTCATAACAAGGGAAGGGGTAAAAGAAATTTACCGACTTTTTTTAAACGTTAATTTACAGGGTGTCCGGTTATATTTTGAACGGGGTCAATACGCTTTATTTCTCAAGATATCAAAAAATTTTACACACAAAAGTTTTAGGATTTAGTCTGAATCGTCAGAATTTGTTATCAAAAAAAACATATGAACATCGGAAATTGGGGAAATGAGCATCAGCTTTGTTATTTTAAATGGAACACAGTGTATATTTTTAGTTTATTGAGAAGAACTTTTCTCTTGATTCCAAAAATATATGGTTTATCTATACTCACTGTAACCATTATCCCATAATTTTGAAAAAACGTGGAAAAATTATCCGCTCTGGCTTAAGTATAGTAGAAATAATAAATTTGGTTTCAATTGTTTTTACTTCAAAATGGCCGTTCTGTCACTCACTTATCAATTTGTTTTAAAATATGAGCCGCTTTGACGTATTGGAAAAATAATGGGAGGCTTTGAAATCAATAATTATTGTTCTTATGTTTTTCCTTCAATATGACCGTTCTGTCATCACTTACTTAGCCGCTTTTTTTCCTTTATTTTTAAAACTATGGGATTTACTGATCAAGAAAAAGCCAATATTTTAAAAATATACTTTCGTGTAAATAATTATCGTTAAACAAGAAATCAATACAGGGCAGAGTGTCCTAATTTAATTGCTCCCTCAATATCTACGATTTATTACATTGTGAAGAATTTTGAGAACAGAAAAACTTTGATTAGAAAAAAGAGGACAACCACTAGAAATGAAGATAACGATTTGGAAGCATTGTTATATTTTGAAGGTAAAGAAATTAAACCTATTATTATTGTTTTCAATAAAATATAATTCATGTTTTTTTTTTGTAGGAGACCCAGAACGATCTATCGAAGACGCAGTGATAAACTTAAATAAAAAAAGGTAGAAAATTTATGAGACCTTGAAGCACTACAAGTATAAACCTTATAGGTTTAGACCGGTATAAAATTTAACTCCATTAAATAAAATACAAAGAGTCGCATTTTCTCAAGAGATGTTGACAAGAATACAGAATGATCCTAATATCTGTAGGAGAATTTTATTCACCGACGAGGCTGCGTTTACCACGGCATGTATATTTAATAGAAAAAATAAACATTTTTGGACAACCACAAATCCCTATAAAAACAAATTGTGCGAATTCAGGGTCGGAAGTCGCACTTTGTCAAGTTTTGAACAACCTTATTTGGCACCAGGACGGTGCCCCTCCAAAGTTACCGAATATCTAAACAACAAATATGATCTGTGGATAGGAAGACAGGGACCCATAAATTGGCCAGCGAATAGACCCGATCTTTTGCCTCTCGATATTTTTTTTATGGGGATACCTTAAGAATAAAGTATACTACAATAAATCAACCACTATTCGCGAATTAGCCGAAAAAATACAAGCTGAAATAAGCAGTTTAAATCAAAATAATTCCGAATTCACTTTTAAAGCCATAACTCGCAAATTTTCAGAACTATTACAGAAATGTATATTGAATCAAGGCTGCTGGGTAGACTAAATTTAATAATAAATATTCTTATTAATTTGACTTTTTTATTTCTTAGTTTCTTGTTTGTTTTCTACAGATATCGCTATTGTAACTTGTTTAATATAAAAATAATACCAAAGAGCTTGTTACTTCCTTTTCTTATGCTAACATCTCTTCTGTCATTTCAAGTAATAATGATAGTAATTATTAGGTATTATTATTTTCGACAAGTAGGTAGGTATATGAGTTAATGACAGAACGACCATATATGAAAAGCAAAACAGTTGAATTAAAAGCCGCCCATTACTTTTCCAAGGCAAAGCGCATAATATTTTAAAACAAGTTGATAAGTGAATGACAGAACGGCCATTTTGAAGTAAAAACAATTGAAACCAAAGCTTTCTATTATTGCTACTATACTACAATAAACTAAAAATATACAGGATGTTCCATTTAAAATAACAAAGCTGATGCTCATTTTCCCAATTTCCGATGTTCATATGTTTTTTTTTGATAAAATCTGATGATGAGTAAATCCTAAAACTTTTGTGTGTAAAATTTTTTGATATCTTGAGAAATAAAGCGTATAGACCCCGTTCAAAATATAACCGAACACCCCGTACGTGATATATGTTATTTTTTTTTATATACAAAACTCAAGGTTGGAAAACCGTTGACGTGTATATACGGAGAGGTATGATTACCAAAACATATTATCTTTTTATGTTATAAAATACACAAGTTAATGACCTCTTTATATAATTGTATGTCACTCTGACATAGAGTTTCCTTTTGAGAGAGTGAAAACATGCTAGAACTTACCTTCTTCCATATCATTTCCAATTGTCTTGCATATTTCGATGGCATATAAAAGCACACTGAAAAAGTATAAAACCATATACGACAAAGAAAACACTCTATATAAGAGCTGCGAAAACTTCGACCACTCAGGCGTTTCTTGTCGGTACAGACCTGCATATACCAAAAAAATTATACAAACCCTAAAAAACTTGTTTTCGTTTGTCATGATTTTAAGGTTTTCGCTTGGAAAATGCGTCGAAAGAAATGGCCAAATTATGAATTATTCTAAGCTATATAGCTAAAAGAAACAAAATTACTGGCAAATGTTCTCAAGTTATTAGTTTATTAAGGGTTTACAAGAAGATGCAGACCAAGGCGAGCGGAACTAACTATTTTTTAATACACCATAAGCGCCGATTTGTAAATACTTTATTTAATTTAAAGTTTCGTCTGGTATTTTTGATTTTGACAGAAAATAATTTTCATTATAATTGATAAAAAAGACCGGCACATCGAAAAGCGTATTTTATTGGACCATATACTTGAATAAGCTTACCGCACAAAAAAAAATAAAGTGATATCAAATGACCTAAAATGTTTGATTATTATGTTTTAACTAAAAAAATGCAAATGTAAAAAGTAATCGATTTTTGACACTTCCTTTTTTCCAGAGATAAGATTTTTTTGCTGAAATTTAATTGTTTTAAAACATGACCTTTTATTTTTACAGCCTTGTCATCGTACGCTTGTACTCTTACTAAGAACCGCAATAAGTGACTTATAGTAATTCCTTCACCATTAACCCTGAAAGAATGAATATAGGGGTGTAACACAAAAACTAGATTTTCGTTACAAGAGAGTATGATTCTGGAAATTATTCAGAAAGGTGCGCCACCCCACAAAGCACGCATTGTCAAGAAGTTCTGAAGGAAAAAAACATTGAGAGAATGGAATGGCCTGCCAGGTGTCCATATCTGAATCCCATTGAGCAGCTCTGGAGTTGGATAAAATTACTGCTGGGGCTGGATAGCAATGAGATAGTGGATGTGGAAGATTTAGTGAATTTCAATATAGGTATATGGGAAGATATTACTCTGGAATTCATTCAGAGTCTAACCGCGTTTAGTGGCGTCGGATCTTTAATAGCCAATGAAAGATCGTCTAGATCACTATAATTATTTTGTTTAAAATTATAAACAGCATGCTTTATTATGGTTATTTAATAAACAGCGTTACAGGTGAAGCTTAGTTTCAGCGAAATTGTATAAAAAAACAGAAGTTTTGCTTTCAATGGCTGTCTGCGATTTTTTGAGACATCCGTATAACGCAAACACAAAGATTTTTGTACTGATACAATGTAATAATGTAGTAAAGGTAAGAATAACTCGATAGTCAACAAAAAATACAACGTCATATTTAAAAAAAAAATTATTTTAGCAAAAAATTCAAATTCAAAATCATCTTTATTTTAAAAGTATGAAGACACACAATAAAATAGTGTCAACGACAGAGACTCACACTAAATTATAATTATTATCAAGGTATTTATAGTATTCTACAATATTAAAGGGCTCAATTTCTAATAACAGTTTAAATATTTTCTTTTTAAGTATCTCAAGATAAAGACTAAATTTCAAAAATCGGTGAAATTGCTTTTTCGCATATTCATTCTAGGCTGTATATATTGAATGAAGAATCAAATTGAATTTTTTTGTAGTTTAAATCGGAGCATCAAACATTTTAGGTCAATTTACATCACTTCATTTTATGGCATGTATAT
Organism: Kuschelorhynchus macadamiae; assembly: GCA_030620095.1. Lineage (NCBI taxonomy): Eukaryota > Metazoa > Arthropoda > Insecta > Coleoptera > Curculionidae > Kuschelorhynchus > Kuschelorhynchus macadamiae. The sequence goes on from JAUTXW010005403.1 coordinate 1,183,664, forward strand.
CTCTACCGTTTAATACTACATATTAAATTGAAGCCTCGATTGAAAGCCAGTTAATGTCGGATGTTAAACCGTTAAATGTTAAATCAAAATACAAGAGTTCTAACCAAGTTAGCATCATCAGCAGATGATATAAACTAAAGTAACTTATCCTAACCGAGACTATTTATAGGGAAATGTGGTCACACTTGGTTGCGCCTGACTGCACCGTTGTCAAGTAAACAATAGAGGGGACTATAGGGAATAGGCCCTCTGTCTTTATTTAGTGCTTTCTTATCACATTTAACTATTTCTATACTCTCAATGCATCCAATAATCTATTATTAGATACATTTTTAATCAACTTAAGATTATTTATTCCTATTTGGTGATGGTTTTTCAAAGCATGTTGGGCAGGCTTGACCTTTCTGTTCTTCCGTATCTTAAATGTGCCATGTGTTCTTTAAAACGAATGTTTATGGAGCGTTTAGTTTGCCCAACATATTTTAGATCGCAGTTATTACAGCTAATTTCATAGATGCCACTCCTCTCCTTTAAGTCCACTTTGTCTTTAAGGTTTAAAAGGAGATTTTTCAAACGGTTCTCCGTTTTGTAGGCTACCCGAATACCTACATTTTTAAATACTTTTTCTAGACCTCTCGTATATCTGGGATCATTTGGGATTACTATGAACGTATTGGGAGCCTGAGGTGCTTGAAGAGTAGTGGCATCTTTTAACATTTTCTTATGCTTATGTCTATTTACTAATTTATGTACAGAATTATCATTATATCCATTACTTTCAGCTATATTTTTAATCCGATTCATTTCATTGTTAAAGCGTTCTTTACTTAATGGCAAATTGACTAGCCTGTGAGTTAAAAAACGAAATGCTGCCATTTTGTGTTGACGGCAATCAAATTCTAATTTATCGTTATTTCTAATAACTAACGTGTCGAGAAAAGGTAATTGCCCATTGTTCTCCTTTTCGCACGTAAAATTAATGGAAGGATATTTATTGTCCAATGTTTCTAAGAAAGTGTCCAAATTTTCTGTTTTAGTATCAAAAATAGCAAATATATCGTTTATGTATCTATACGACACTCTTGAGTTCTTTTTTGAATTGGGTTTCTAATCTACCCATTAACAAATTTGCAAGGAACGGAGATAAGCAATTGCACATCGCAGTTCCCTCAAGTTGTTTATAATATTTATTGTTGAACTGAAAAAAATTTTGATTCATACATAATTTTGCGAGAAGTAAGTATTCATCAATAATTTCTTTCTTCAAATTATTGATTTCAAGTAGTTCCTTTAGGTACTCTAAAGCTAGTGGTATGGGTACACTAGGAAACGATGAGCTTACATCAAAAGATATTAAATTTTCACCTTCTTTTAAGTGAACATTCTTAATTTTAATTAAGAATTCTAACGAGTTAGTAACCTCAAAGTTATCGTACGAGATATTTAATTTGTTGAATTCTTCTACTAACCATTTTGAAATATTCTACGTTGGTGATCCAACAGCTGAAACAATCTACTACAACCACTACTGTTTCAAGATAATCTGTTTTTTTCTAGTATAACAACCTTATTTTCTTTGTCAGCTTTTAAATAAAAACATTCTTTTTTCTTCAGTCCCCGGATAACTTCAGTATTTTTACGAGAAACCTATTTTGACTTGTTAACAACATTTTTTGAGATTTGATTTCTGCAAGCCTCTCTAATGAATCCCTTAGTTAACTCTGGCACGTATTGAATAGAACTTTTGATATTCGCTATAATAGTTGATAAACTATCTTTTACTAGAGGCTCTGCAAAATTCAAACCTTTATTCAAAAGGGCGATTTCTCTGTTATCAAAGGACTGAGAAGAAAAGTTTTCTACAATGTTCTCGACATCCGAAGAAATTTGTTTTTGTGGTTTCAACTTTCTCGATTTGTTTTTAAGTGAACACATTTTCTTCAAAATTTTGGCATCGATAACTACGAACATTTTTTTTGGAAATCTAACCATTGTTCAAATTCTAAATTACTAAGTTTATAAGCGAGTTTTTTAAATAATCCATATGCTTCAATTTCAAGCATAATTCCAAATAGGAATAAATAATTTTAAGTTGATTAAAAATGTATCTAATAATAGATTATTGGATGCATTTGCGAGTATAGAAATAGTTAAATGTGGTAAGAAAGCACTAAATAAAGACGGAGGGTCTATTCCCTATAGTCCTCTCTATTGTTTATTTAACAACGGAGCAGTCGGGCGCAACCAAGTGTGACCACATTTACCTATAAATAGTCTCGGTTAGGATAACTTACTTTAGTTTATATCATCTGCTGATGATGCTAACTTGGTTAGCGAAACGCGCGTCTAGAACGTAACAAGTTGTGGTGTAATGTGGTTAGAACTCTTGCATTTTGATCTATCTTCCAGGTTCCAGTGTTTGGAGTTGAATGTTAAAATAAAACATCCCAAACAAATTGCTATAATCCCAGAAAATTATTCAGGTGGACTTTTGCAATATTTCCAAGAACTGTCTTTTTACAGCAAAAAAGATATTGAAATTAAAATAATCCAGTCTGGTTTCACAACTTTTATAAAAGGTTTCTTAAAATAGCGATGCTGTACGTTTAATACATATAAACATTTGCAACTGCCTCAAAAATATCCAACCGTATGCTTCAACTGAAAACTGCAGCTTGACAAACAAAAATCTTTTTTGGCTTTTTCGCAACTGAATAAAGTTAACTTTAAATTAATTAAAGCAAATATTTAATAAAATTACATATTTCAACATGTAGACTAGCCTGTCTACGGAATGTTTCGATACGTAATATAAACAACAAGCATTGAAAATTATGTCATTTACCTTAAGTGGTTATAGACACATAGTAGTTACTCCACGAGATCTGAACACTGAATGAGCTCGAAGAGATTCAGGCGGGCTTTTATATCCGACTTGTGCTCGCCGAATCGTGACCCTGTGTTCAGATCGGTTTCCACATGTGATGTAGACCGTAACCCATATCTCTATTAAATTTTTTTGTATGTTTAAATATTTCAAATGATTCTCTAATTTTTCGTTTATAAAAACCTGGAACTGATGCTAGAACTTTGGTTTCCTTTACATTTATGAAACGGCCAGTGTTACGCTGGTGTTCAGCTACAGCAGATTGAACAATTTGTTTCTTTTTAATACATCGTTCATGTTCATGTTCCCTATAAATGAAAAATTAGAGAATCTATCGAAATATTTAAACATACAAAAATGTTCAATATAGATACGGGTTACGGTCTACATCACACGTGGAAACCGATCTTAACACAGGGTCACGGTTCGGCGAGCACAAATCGGGTATAAAAGCCCGTCTGAACCTCTTCGAGCTCATTCAACGTTCAGATCTCGTGGAGTAAAGATCCCTGAAGATGCCTCGTGCAATCGAAGGCTAAACGTCGGATAGTAATTCCAATTTGACACGATCTAATCCCAAGAACCATGATTTCTTAATGTGTTCAGATTATTTGTTGCGTTTAGATTGACAAACAAAAATCTTTTTTGGCTTTTTCGCAACTGAATAAAAATTTTTAACTTTAAATTAATTGAAGCAAATATTTAATAAAATTACATACCTCAACATGTAGACTAGTCTGTCTACGAACTGTTTCTATACATACACACACGGCGCACTGATAAGTCCCGATAGGGTGAAAGTATTTGTACAACTACTATGTGTCTATAAAAACTTAAGCTAAATGACATAATTTTTTATGCTTGTTTAAATAATATTGTTTATATTGTGTATCGAAACATTCTGTAGACAGACTAGTTTACATGTTGAGGTATGTAATTTTATTAAATATTTGCCTCAATTAATTTAAAGTTAAATATTTTTATTCAGTTGCGAAAAAGCCAAAAAAAATTTTGTTTGTCAATCTAAACGCAACAAATAATGTGAACACCTTTAAAAACTGCAACTTATATAGTTAATTATTCTTCACTGTTACTCTTTTTTATTTTCAGATATAAGTCCTATCGAGAGAAATTTCCTTAGCCTGACAATTTGTTGACGGTTATATTTATGTTATGAGATTCCCCATAACAAAATATTTAAAAAGAATAACCATGTAGAAGATGTCGCAAAAGTTTCTAGCTTACAGCTTATACGTGTTTCTCGTACGATTTTACAATTTAAGCATAATCGATTGCTTTTCCGGAACCAACAGATTACTTTTGATCCACTCCCATAAAATAACATTTTTCTGGCTTCTTTTTATATAATACAAATTAAACATAAATCCAAATCTGTTAGAAATTTAACATGAAACACTCTCTTTTTTGAAAACTAAATAACAATTTTTTTGCTAAATTGTTACTAAATTAAACCACATATCTGTTGGATGATGCAACTGTTACTTTAGAACAAAATGAAAGTCAAAATATCACGCTTAAAAAACGGGCCTCATATAACAAAAAATTGTGCATGCAAACGCTACTGGATTTCTTATGAATAATTTGCCCAGTCATATAAGTCTCCCTTCTTTGATAATTATAGACAAAGACCTTTACAGTTTTGATATTATCAACCTCTGCGTTTACTTTTTCACCATATTATTTCTGTGAAGAACGAGGGGCATAGGTAGTGGTTATTTTTTAAGTTAAAATAATTGCATAGGGTAACTTGGCTGTACTTTTAACTTAAACGATATATTAATGTTAGTGTGCCTTTATGCCAATTCAATAACTATCGTATATCTATAAAATGTATTATTAAAATGTCTTAAAAGAAGGGATTTAATTTTAATTTTATTTTAAACTCGAAGGAGTTTATTTACACTTTGATTACAGAAATCTCATTGTATCGTGATATATACCAACTATAGAGTATTTATTTTTACATATACTGAAAATTCGCTTAATCCTTTATTAAAATTATAAATAAATTACAAAGCAAAAAATATTGGGTAACATTGCCGTGTCCGGTTTTCTGCTATTTAGTCGATTTTTGCAAAAATAATTAATTAAATACTAAATATATATTCACTTATTAGAATGTTGACAGAAACTACAAATCCGCTTGCAATTTTCAAAAAAATTGCTACGTTAATTAATAAAAAATGACAAACTTTCGGGACCCGTGGAGTGAAATGGGGTGCTGGGTGGGGTATAATATATAAGGGAGTATCTCTGTACATACTACACTAAATAAGAAAGCAGTTCTACACAAAAAATCGAATTTAAAATGCTTTTTTTTAATAAAAACGTGAAAAATTAGATTTTTTCAACAACATAACCTCAAATGTATAAAATTTTAAATATTGCACAATAATCATGTCAGTAAAGAAGTTGAAAAATGTGGCAACATCGCAAGATTAAGAAAGAAAGGTAAACGGGTAAAAGTAAATTTTCCCCAGTTTTTGTCGGGTACATATGAAAAAATGTTTTTGAAATAATAAATTGGTGATTAGAATAGTTTCTCGTTTTCGAGAACATAATCTTGAAATTAAAATCATAGATGCTATAGCATTTATCTCCTAGATGTATTATACTAATATTTTACGCTAAACTAACAAAATCTAACCTATCCTAACCAAACCTAACCTAACCTATCTTAACCAAACCTAACTTATCCTAACCAAACCCATCCTAACCTATAATTCATCCTAACCAAACCTAACCTAAACTTTTGTAACCAAAATAACCTTAAAAATCCACAGTTTATTTTCTCTAATTAGCAATTTTATATTTATTTATTTAAAACAAAAATTAACAACTTTTAAAAATATTTAACCTAAATTAGGTGGATATAAGTGAGCTATTTGTAAAAAAATTATGGATATCATCTGAAAATAAAAATGAACGTTTAAATAAAAATTGTGCTAAATATCCAATAAAGTGTGCTTCCTTCCTCCCATATCGTGGAATTGCACCTCTTACGTCCGGCCACGTGCGTTCTATATTTTGGGTATAAATTTGTGGCTTGGTAGGATCAACAAATTGAAGTTAATGATTAATTTGTAGGTGTTGAAAACCTTTATTCTGCAAAACATCATAAGATTTCCAGCAATTGGACACAATAATGGAACCTAGAAGTACCCACTGTTTGGTAACTGCCAGCAAAGATTCTGCAGTTCTATTTTCAACGGGAACTAAAAAAACTCTTTTAGAGTCTCTTTCAAATCCTCCAAACACTCACTTGCCTTTGATTCTACGTCCCCGATTATATTTTCTCTTTCCAAATTTGGCTTCATCTATCTCTACAAGTTTTTCAACTCCGCCGATATGTCGCGAATTGGTAACTACTCACTGAATGCATACCTGCCTGCATAATGAAGACCAATCAACTACAACGTGACTATTACATTTAAGTTCTTTCATAATGAAACGTTGTCTAGGAAATCCTATCCTCAACCACAAAACCGTGAAATAAACTACACTTTCCAATATCAACTTCGACTTATAAAACCAAGTTCTCACTTTGCCACTTTTCTTAAATCACATTTAATCTACACTTTTATTTTCTTCGATTATTTCGTAGCTTCTCCCCCAAGTATAGAACAACGAATTTATATTAATTTCTATTCTACTATTACAAGTATTGCAAATAGTGTATCTCATCAAAAGTCCATGAATAACTAAAAAATCAACTACTTGTCTTCTCTCTGATAAAAGCAATATAAAAGAGTATTAAAAATTATTGCACGCCATCACTTTCAGAACTATGCACACGAAACACTTTTTTTACGGCACTAATTTATTTATTATATCACAATTAATTGCACACTATGTCTGATGAACATCGCAATTTCTTTTATATTCTATATGAAAATTCCGGAATTTACAAGAAAATATCCAGGGCAGTTTACCATTGTCGAGATCCCGAAGTTATATTTGCCTCTTTGTCTAATTCATAAAAGTTTACCTACCTATTCTATCTAATATTCCAGAAATGTCAATATTCTTCTCGAACTTTGACACAGGTCAAAGAATAATATCTATTCTTTTCAGTTTAATATCGCTATCGCTTTTTATTGTAGTTGCAATGTTGCCCGATTTACATTTTGGTGGCTATTATTTGACAACAAAATGGAAAATTGTTTATAATTTGGAAAATAATAAAATTATTATAAATCGCAACACCATCAGATCAACAAATAGAAGAAATGCATGCAAATATTTTTTGAAAAAGTGAAATATTCGCAGAAAACCGTTTACGGCATAATTACCAATTATTATTTATACTTCAAATAACCAAATTTGGTTGAACATATTATCAAGAACGTTAGTAAATAAAAACTAATATTGTTTACGACGTTTTTATCATTAGAATGGAAGCTTTCACGGCTTTGGTCAATTAAGAAATCGTGGTTCTTGGGATTAGACCGTGTCAAATTGGAATTACTATTCGACGTTTCGCCTTCGGTTGCAAGAGGCATCTTCAGGGATCTCTACTCCAAGAGATCTGAACACTGTAACCCGTATCTCTATTGTATGTTTAAAAATTTCAATAGATTCCCTAAGTTTTCGTTTATAAAATCCTGGAACCGATGCTAGAACCTTGGTTTTCTTTATATTTATAATATGGCCAGTGGTATGCTGGTGTTCAGCTATAGCAGATTAAACAACTTGTTTCTTTTTATATACCTACAAAAGCGCTATTACTTTTTACAAGAGGTTTGGTAGATATCCTTAATTTTTATCTTTCAATATTATTTCGAAATTGGCATACTAAATTGTTATGAGTTTTAAATATTTTATGAATTTTTTGAAATTAACCAATTTTAAAGTGCAACAACAAAAAGGTAATAGTTTCATATTTGTTTATTGAGACTAAAATGTATGAATTATATCCTTGGATGTTTTGCTCATTGAATATTTAGGATATTTAGTTTATTTCAATTTTAGCTTCTTTGATGCGAACTTCTGTATATTCTTGTTTAGAATGATAAATCGAGTATTTAATTAATTCTGACTTTTTTACAGAAATGGAAAGGTAATTCAATAATTTTAATATTATAATTACTCTAATTACATTAAAATTTGCAAGCGTTGCTCGTGCGGCTTTGCAGAAAATACAAATATAATAACATTATTGCTACTAACAGAAATCAACAGTCAAAAGCCGATTAAAATACTTAATGTTTCTTTACTGGGCCATGATAACTTCCTCAAGCTCCGTGGGTAGTGGGGACTTGTAAAGGTTTACCTCCCATAAATACGATAAATATTTTAGAAAATTTACAACTTTTTATCAAGTATGTGTATACCTATATTATACAGAATGCAGTTTTGACTTAATCTTTTTTTTATATGTTTTAAGACTTTATTAAAAAGCATTTCAGATTAGTTAAAGTTTTAAATTTTTGTAATGGTAATAGTCTATTCAGAAAAATCTAGAATTAAAATATAAGTTTTTAAATTAGGTGTCCAACATATCCGATTCTAACCTTCAACTCCTCCAATTTTCTGTAAGAGTTTTTTTCGAGCTACCAGATCAATAGTTTCTTTCTTCGTTAATATTTTTTATTGCACTTACACCAATGTCAGAACAAGGATACTATGGTCCCCGTCTAGGATATATTCTGCATCGCAATCGACCCAACGATCCATTTTGGTCAAACAATAATCACGATTTCGCTCTTTTTAGAGCTCATCAGGCCGCATATAGGTACTAGCGTGCCCCTTGTAGGACAAAGGCACAAAATGGAATCACATAAGCAACTACTCCGCTGGCTAATACCACGACTGGCATTGACTTACAATGACGTCTCCTGACTATCGTTGGGAAGGATATTGTTAATATACTTTTATAATACATATATCAACGTCATAACAAGGATACTATGATTCTTGTCTGGGACATGGTCTGCATCGTAGCAGACACAGCGATCCGTTTTGCTAAGGCTCATCAGGCTGCAATAGAATGGAATCACAGAAATTTTGTATGTACTAAAAAATCATTAAATCTAACCTTCTCCAAACACAAACTTTGCATGTTCCAGTCGGTCACACATAACGGTGTTTTCTTCGGACCATGAATGACCGTTCAATTAGTTACAATTTGCAGGCATTCTAATTGTCCTATAAACTGTCAGACACCCGTTCCCCTGAAGATTAGAATTACCCGGAGGGCAAAACGGGAAATTACAGCATCCTAATCCAGAAGTATTTGAGATCAGGATGCTCACTTCACTGTTAATTTATTTAAAAGTTTTAAAACATTTTACAGCCGAGTTGCCATCCCGAGAAATGTTTCGATCAACAATTACATTAGAGTTTCGTTAAAAAAGGAAATGAAGGGTTTGTTCAAGAAAAAAAGATTGCAGCTGCAAATGTGTTTATTAAACTTTGCTAACTCATTGTAAAGGTCTAGAATTTAGAAGGTTAATATAATATAAAAGGGGCTGGGCAGAGGACAATATTTGTTTATGTTTTTGTTTAAAAGTTTTACATAGAAGGGAAACCTAAAATGGTAACGAATTAAATAACATGGCGATATTATATGAAAAGAATCATTTAAATATCTTAAGATTATGTTCATTTTTTACGGAAATTTAAGTGATACACATCGGTACGGTATGAAATTTTAATGTAAAGGTTAGGTAGGCATGTAACCTCTTATATAGTCAAAAACAGTATTATCGTGCGGGTCATACGATTTATCAACGACAAACTTTTTAAGTTTGTTTGATGAATTAGATAGACATATGATATTTTCATATGAAAAAAGAGGATAAACATATAAATACCAGCAGTTGCAAAATGAGTAATAGAAAACAATTTTCGGGTTTTTTGCATCCACAAGCGAAAAAAATGGTATTAAATCTAATAAAATACTACGAAAATGAAAATTCACCGGCCAACCTAGGAGACAGTAGCAAAAGCTCTGGGAATCGGTATTAGGACTGTGCAGAAAATTGTGCAAGAAAAAAACATAATTTGCTACAGAAGAAGAGTAAGAAATGTACAGGAAAAAAAGCCAAAGACAGAAGACTTAACTGACAATGTAAAAATGGATGTTCGTAATGCAATTTACGATTTATACACATCAAAAACTAATAAAACCCTTCAAGTTTTAAAAGAAGTTTTAAAAAATCGAGGCATATTGGAAATTGGACTAAAATCGTTGTCAAAATTAATAAAAATGTTAGGTTTTCGATATAAAAAGGACTGTAATCGAAGATTTTTATGCGAGTTGCCACATATAGCAAATCCAAACCAACAATACATGCCGTAGGTGAAATATTACGGGAAAATGGACATGAGGTTTTACGACTACCGCCATACCATTGCCAGTTTAACGCAACAGAATTAATATGGGCTGGGGCAAAGTCATATTACGAAAAACACGTGAACGATGGTCTTACATCAGATAAAGTGCAAATTGTTTGGTAAGATTCATTAAATTATATTACGCCGGAGTACTGGAAGAAATCTGTGGAACATACGGAGAAATTAATATGGGATTGGTGGAATCGAGAACGAGTTCTAGATGTCGAAATAGCACCAATGATCATTGCGCCATTTGAGGACGACTCAGAATATGGGGACTTTTTAAGTGATGATGATATTTTTTAGTATATAATATTAAAAAGTTTCTGAAGGATTATATTTCTCTTTGACGTGTATAAATCACAAATTGCATTATGAATATCCATTTTTGCATTGTAAGTCTTTTGCCTTTGGATTTTTTCGTGTACATTTCTAAATCTTCTTAGTAAATAATGTTTTTTTTTCAAGCACAAGTTTTTGTACATTCCTTATACCGATTCTCAGAGCTTTTGCCACTGGCTCCTGGATATTAGCCAGTGAATTTTAATTTAAAAATTTTTTTATTAGATTTGACACCATTTTTTTGCTTACTTTTTTAGTAAATTTGTAATTTTGTAGGAAAAAATAAATAAATATAAAATACTTGTTCCAATTTTAATGCGTGTTTAAAATAAGTAAATTTTTTATTAATTATAAGACAAAATTTGATATATAAAAATCGGTAAAATCGCTTTGCCAAAAACTCGGGGCTAACGAAAAAAAAAAAAAAAAAAAATATATATATATATATATATATATATATATATATATATATATATATAGCCTGTATTTTTCACATGCATGGCCCTTAATTTTAGAGTGAAATTTGAAGAAATCGGATAAGTACTTTTTTAGCTATGCCGCGAACAGACACACTGACGTAAAGGCATACCTACAGACAGACGGAATTGAGAAAACATGTTTTCCGGCATCTAGGGACCCTTAAACCTAAAGATCTGAAGAAATCTCACGAGGGACGTAATAACAAATTATCTTGTGTTTTTGACAAAAGTGTATAATATTTTTGCAAAATAAAATTTTTTTGTTATCACAATACGAAAAAAAGCAAATTTTTTTTGCACAGGGGTATTCCGCATTTAAATAAATGACACTGTATAAGTGGTTAGATTTTTAGGTCAAGCGGGGTTCATTATTTTTGGTGATTGATAAAAAAATCTCACTTTCATTAAGTGGCTGTATAAACAGAACATATCCTGATTGTTCCACTAATTCGAACTGCCTTCCGACTTTATTAAGCGCTTGCCATTTTGTGTATTTTTATTTTTGCCAACCAAAAAATTTTAACCAAATACATATTTAGCGGATTTTCTTATTTAGTTCCTCGGCTTTTAATATATAAAATAATATTAAGTGGCTATCAACATTCTGGTATTCACTGTGTTTTCTGATTTGATTCATAATATTGGTGACCCGCACGATACGACCGCATTCGACTATACCCGTATTTACTGAAGAGATTTAAATTTAAGTCAGGTCTAACTTGACAGTTGTAGGTTTAAGATGACATTTTTAACAATTGAACAAATAATTTTTCTAAATGTCAGAATTACAAAATGACAGTGACATAAGCTAAACATAACTGGCGAACTAAGAAAACTAAATACCATGGCAACTAGACCTGGTCTAACACTTAAACTTTTTTAGTGAATACAGGGGCTAAAGTCTCCACTGATATAATAGCATTGAGATTTTTTGAATTTTCGATAAAAAATTCGTTCAGCTTATTGGGATCTTTAAAGTGAACAGGAATATTTTTTTTTGGGAAAACTCAGAGCAAGTGTGCTTCAAGCCACGTTTCCTTTCCGAAGCAAGAAATTTCAGTCAGTTATGGTTATTGAAGAGTTAATAATACGTGGGAGTTCATCAATAATTTGGAACAACGTGAAAACGTAGTAGAAATAAACTAGTATGTCCACTCCTCGGCAAATCCTTTGATCTATGTCTGTCAAATTGTTTTCGCGTCGCGCAATCACTTGTGCTTACGGATTTGTCCGAATTGTTGCGGAAGTTTCCGAGCGCTGCAAAGATACGTCGGGCACTCGCCAGTGATGTATTTAGGAAAATATGGGCACACAATAAAATAAAAAATATCGTTTGATCATCGGGTGAAAAATTAAGTGAAATTGGAATATTGTAAAAACCTTTCACGTAAGCAATAGTACTTCTGGATCTTTAAGATCTGAACAAATACGGTAAAAATATTATTTTTATTTACCTAATTCGTCTTAAATGTCTTAAGTTTCTCACAACGTAAGAGATGAAGAATTTAAAAGGGGCCTGAAGTGACAAAAAATTATTTTTAGAGTAAAATCACGTAGTATTTTCTTATTACGGATTTTTGGCGTGTTACGTTTTAAAATGCTTCCGGCGAACATCAATTGTATATTCATATATTTTAAAGATACAAATTCGTTAATTCTGACTTAAATGGGCTTATAACATGAATTAAATGAAAAATTTTCCATTTAAATATAAAATGGGTTGTATAATTTATTTAACATTTCAATTCAGAAATTGGTTTAAAAAAGGGTGAATAAAACTTTAGAATATCCTAAAAAATCAAATATTAATCCCAAGTAGTCATGAATACGTCATCGTTATCACAAATATTTTCATTGAAGTAACCGGAACTTGGTGTTGCCACGTTCTGTTTAAGCTGAGACTACGTATTCATTACCAAAATGGGGAACAATTTTAGGGTAACTATTTCATGAATAACATGTAACTGTGACTTTGACTACTACGTAGATAGTACGGAATTGTTTAGTTCCATTTAAGTAGCCGAATAGCAATAATTCAACCTATTCGTCACTTCCTTATTTCTGTCTTTATTTAATCCGTGTTAAAAATATCTATGGTTCAGTTTTAATACAAACGAAACAGTTATGGCGATTACATACACTCAAATTGGGAATATGGTGTAGAGCATATAGAATACGTTTTTGGTATTTGAAGTAGGATACACGCGTTTCACTAAGTTTTCTGGCTATGCTAAGGACCTAAAATTAAAACGCAGGCAATTTCTCTAGTGAATATGCTGATGATAGTCGTAAAAAAATTACGAGCCATTAAAATTCGTTAATTTTCAATACATTTTAGTCAAATATATTGGTCAATTTAAATCTCAAAAATGTAATTTTGGACTTTGGTTTAAATAGTAATTATCATTAAATATCTTATTATAAAGAGTGATTCTTTTTTTACCATAATCTTTAATTTGTATGCATTTTTAATCTTTATACTGACAAAAACAAACATCATAGCTAAATATTTATAGGGGAGATGAAAATAAACAATTGCGTTCTATTGGACTTTTACTTTTAGGTTGGCTGCATTTCTTTACTGAGAAAAATTACTGAACGTCAAGTGTCTACGACTGCTCCCATAAGCTTTTATAGTTTGAGATTCTTTAAATACGCAACTGTCACTTATACCCAATTACACTGAAGCCTTGAACACGAGTTGTACGAATAAAGTCATCTACAAAGTTCCCATTAAACCTTTACTATATATTATTACCAAGCGGTTACGATTTGCGAACATTCCGCCGGTTCTTTAAAATTTAATGCGTTGAGTCGTAGCATGCCGAGAGTTGCGGTACTTCATGTAGGTAGATATGACATAACCAAGTTGTGATATTATTAATTTTCTATTAATGCGGCTGAAAAAGCTGATGAAAGCTACTTTTTTTTCATATGGTATGTGAAGCTATTGGGGACCATTTTAACTTGTTACTCGTAGACGATAACACAACACATACAAAACTAATTAATAGCTCTAAACCGAATTACAATGACTTTCTGAGGACAGTGGTGACAATAGAAGCCCACCCGCCAAATGGATGCAAAATTTCTAAAGGTTCAAATGGGGGCACCCATATTGTCGTTGGTTTTTCGCAAAATATTATTAAATATTATAAAATATTAATCTACTTTTATACTGACAACCTCTGTCAGCATCAGTTGTAAATGTAGGGTTATGTTAATGTTTTACTTTAATAATCTATTCGAACTATCTAGTACAAACTTACTTTTTCATTTAGATTTTTAACAAATAACAATGTTTGTTCAAGCGATTAATGAGAGTTGTCTGTCAAGAGAATTTAGTATATGTACTGAAGAAGGCCTACAAAATAAAGCTTATTTTATGCTAATCTTAGAGAGCTTGTACCTCAAATTAAAGTGCTGAATGAAGTAAGACATGAAACACTATTGTCTTTTACAGCAAAATAAAACCAAAATATAATAATGTGAAATATTTAATAACTTTTCTTGGAGTAAACTTAAACTTTAGAAATTTACGGTCATTGTCATTTACATATTCATCACAAACACTTTATAAGTACAAGCAAAAAAAAATGGCTGAGAATTTCTTGTTTGAATCAATATTCATTTTAATAATCACAAAAACTAATTAAATGAGACTCTAAAACAACAAACGTCATAAGAAACCCACTTAGGCGAAAAGTAAACAAAACGATTTTAGCAGCAATATGGCCGAACCAGTCAAAAATTGGTTACTCTATTGTTGCTACTGTCCTTATAAAATTACCGACCGAATCTCGTACCAGCGCCCACTATCTGCGGAACCTCAAGTACAAGAGGTAATAGTTTACTTGTAGTAAATAATTACTGTAATTCTTACTTATAAGTTGCAACAGAAGAGTAACGACTGGTAATAACCAGTTTAAAGTAGCAGTAGACGATAACTTTTTCTACTCTGCAACAACTCGTTTTACTTTATAGGAGTACATTTAAACGTAATGGAGTAGTCTCTGTAAAGTTCAAGAAGGTACTGATACTTAAAAGTTGTAATTTAGTAAACAGATTAGAAACAGTAACTTTGAATATTTACTGTTATGTCACGGAAAAGAAATAAAGACCTTGGAGTCAATTCCTTAAGTAGTTGCCTGACAGTAGTTATTATATAAATACTTTTCGTGGAAAATTACTATAAAGTATTATTCACAGTAACAAATACATATATAATACTTAAAAACGTGTAACCCAAAGTGTTTGTTGATATATAGTAGCATTATTAGTAATTCTACTACCTATATCAGTTTTAAATTTTAACATCCATTTAATGTTTTATTTAATGTAATTTTTAGTAATTTATCGGTTAGGTTAGGTTAGGTTATTATTTTTGAGATACAGATTTTAAAAAAATACCTATTTTTCATTTTTATAACCCATATGGCCAAGAATACTCAGCTTTACTGGTTTACATTTACATTACATTTGCGTGATGTAAAAAACAGGAACTTGTTCAAAATATTAAACATATTGTATATTTTATTTGAAATACCGATTAGAAGATCTAAACTAACTATAATTCATAAAAAAAAATATAAACAATTTTCGACGTGTTAAAACACCCAACAGCACACAGTAAAGTCACAGTTTATTAATAGTAATTACTATGTTAATGTTCGGTGGTAAAGTACTCATTTTCGCCAATCCGACTCCGTTCTGGGACGAAATGCTCGAACCTTGCAGGACAAACGACAGGTCTCAACTGAAATGCTTTGCATGCTTCCAACAATCTGCCGTATTTTGTCGGCAGGCGGAAAGTATTTGGGAGAGTGGCGCTACTAGTTTATTTCTATTATCCATCAAAACCACCAGTTGAGAATTAATTTTATTTGTAACATTGAACATATTTATATTAAAATCCCAATTTAAAATATGTTATCTTCGAAAAATTGCTTGCTGGCAAAATCAGTGCTGGTGGAAATCCGCGGTCTATAAAGAATTGCTGTAACCAAAGTATCTTTTTTAATATATATTGTTCACCTTAACTTAACTGTATATTTTTAATGCGTAATTAAATTTGAATTTAAAAAAGGTCGATAACCACAAATTAATGTCAAAAATGACAATATAAATTTGTGGCTTAAAAGCAAGAAATAATAATTAAATTGATGACTATGACCGTCTTATGCAAGACATTTACCTTATTTCATTGCAGGTCTTGAGACTACAACCAAATTAAACCGACCCGGACGGGAGCTACTACCTGTTGTTCAAAGCACCAAGTGTAGTTTTTTATGCGAAGAGTATTTATATAACCTTATTAGACATAACCTTTTAGTAAATTAAAGAAAAAAAGTATTTGTTTAATAAATATGGAACACTAAACTAATCGTTCCATCAGGGGTTTGTCTATGTAGCCAACTTTTTGTGATTCCATCACTGTTTTTAATTAGTGTTCTGCGAAAATATAACAAAAGGGAATTACAAAAGTAGAAAAATTAAAGTGAATTGTGTGGTTGTAGGCGATGAACTATTGCGTTTTCCTTACATCTTTTATGCATTTTATGGATATAAATTTTAGTAATACCAATTCTCTAATTAAATAAGGTAGGTTTACTAATTTTTGTATTAGCAATGTTTCTTTCCTTGCAATCTTGATAAAGACAGAAATAAACGTCGAAACGTCGGCAAATTTATAACAAGAGAAGTTATTGTCTTCCTCCCACTACACCCTATCTGAAATAAATTGTTTTCTCTTTAGATTCTTACGGTTCAGTGGAGTAACTGGACTACGCCAGTCGAAGGGATTAGTTAAATTAATTGATCATCAATCATCTTTTTATTTTTTTTTAAATATGAGGCACTATTAATTTATTTTATTTATTTATTTAGTTATTTATTTATTTATTTATTTATTTAGTTATTTGTAAATAAATTAAAATAAAAGGAGGGCATACTTTGCCCAGAACGTCAGAAAGCTGGATCAGGCCCCGTGTACAACGCAAACTTAGTATTTCTAATACATGAGAAAGGAAACATAATTTACCTACAGCACCATTTACTTCAGAATCTTGTGAAGTCATTAAATAAATAAGAGGGCAAGCAAAGGCGCTTCCTGATTTTACAAGTTTCTCCGGAACTAACGTGATGGTGTGTCTGAATTAAGATGCTCTAATTTCCCCTTTCGTTCCCTAGAGTCCCATTAGCCTTAGTGGAACAGGTTTCTGACAATTTATTACACGTTTAGAATTTTCTTGAATTTCCTAAATAAGTAACTTTTTTGCTCACTCTGTAGTCGAATAGTGAGACTTGGAGAAGTTAGAGTATTACGTTTTGTGGTAAGTAATATACCCAGAATCCTTAAATTTAAAGTAAAGGCAAATGTATTAACTCACAAATACGATTTTACCATCTCAGTGTGCCTCGTAAAGTCGACGTTTGGTTCAGGGATGTGCGTCCATCAAGGCTGCAAGGTGCATCCTATCCCATTTTTGCTTGTTAAATTAACAGTAACTATTTCTATTTACATCAATGAATATTTTAACCAAATTTATAAAATATTTGTATACAAACTAAACAAAAAGATATTAAAAATTGTGACCCATTTTAATATTTGTGCAAAATTTAAGATACATTGGGTAATTGTTTATTTAATAATAATATTTTTAACATATTACTAGCCACTTTGTTTCGACATATTGGATTTTTATCAAAATATTGACGAATCATCTCCTTAATTTCTATCAAAATTTGATGTCAATTGGATAAGTAGTTTTTATGCCGCGAACTGACAGACAGACCGACAGACGCGCCGACGGAATTGACAAAATATATTTTTTGGCATCTAGGGACGCTAAACCGTGAAGATATTTAAAATCCGAGAAGGTAATTTTTTCACGATTGCAACATATTTTATTTGGCCGCCATATCAATATCTGCTGGCTTTGTTTTTTTAGATTATTTATTATGTTAGAGAAGCAAAATTCAAGATGAGGAACCAACGCATTTTTATAAAACCAAGAGGTTTTATATTATCTGGGATCTGGCTTATATTCCTGAGGATATCGTATACGACATTGATAAAAAGTGACTAAAGGCATCAGGCGTGATAATATTGTCGGTCTACTTCCTGACTGAATTTATTCGATATAGATTTATAATATCCACATCCACGCCATTAGTGGAGTTTGGCATTCTCAAATTTTTCGCGTGTTTTTAATAATCTGAAATTTTCTTTCTTGTATTTCATTAGAAAGTTGTTTCTGCCATTTTTAAGTTCTAGAGTTCTGTAAGTCTTATAAAGTTCGGTTAAAAATTTAAAATGTTCTTTCATTTCATTTGTTAAACTAAAATTAGTGACCTGTGGCTCAACCATGCGCAATATTTAAATTATTATATAAAATATTTATAAAAATAAAAAATTGGTTAATTTAAGTTAAGTACGTAGTTATTTAGGAACACATATATACTGTCTTATCAAAAATATGTATTGGACGCCATTTTGTTTCAATATAATGGATCCCTACCAATATTTTTCCAGTTTCTACCCATGCCACAATTGATTTTGGGGATAATTTAAAATGAATTCAAGAAGTAGTTTTTATATTGACATACACCGCAATTTTGTTACCTCATGTTGAATTTGCACCAGTTTATCCTTATTATATTAAATATGATATTTAATTTTTCCCCAAAATGTATAGTCAATCTGATGAGTAGTTTTTTTAAGCTATGCCGCGAACTAACAGACAGACAGACAAAGCGACAGTTGGACCGACGGAATTGATAAAACATATTTTTAGGCATCTAGAGACGCTAAAACGTGAGGATATGTAAAACCTGCTAGGGTGATTTTTGAGATTAGTACCACAGTTTCACTAGCTCATCTCTATACTACAATTAGTTATGACACACAATTTGAAATCAGTTCATTAAGTAGTTTTTTCAGGCTAAATTTCTAAATATTTAATTAAGCCGCCGTTTTGTTCCGCCATCTTGTATTCGTACCAAAATTTTACCAATTGATTCCTATGTAATACTTGACTTTTGTGCAAAATTTTAAATAATTTTGATAATCAGTTTTTATAGTAATAATTGTTTTAACATTTCACTAGGCCGCCATCTTGTTTAAGCATACTGGATTTTATCCAAAATATTACCAGGTCATCCTCATATCATTTTTGGCGAAAATTTGAAGTCGTTCTAATGAGTAGGTTTTAAGCTATGCTGTGACAGACAGACAGACAAACTAACAGACGCACCGGCAGACTTGATAAAACATATTTTTTGGCATCTAGAGACGTCAAAACGCGAAAATATGTAAAAACTGAGAGGGCGATTTTTCAGCTTAAAAAATTTTATTTGGCCGCCATTTTGTTCCACCATCTTGAATTAGTACCACATTTTTAGTAGTTCATTTCTATACTAGAATTAGTTATGGCACACAATTTGTATTCAATTCATTAAGTAATTTTTTCAAGCTGAATTTTTAAATACTTTCTTAGGTCGCCATTTGGTTCCGCCATCTTGGATTCATACCAAATTTTTACCAGATCATTCCTACATAATATTTGATTTAAAATGTAAAATTGTAAATGTGTAAAATTTAAGATAAATTGGATTAGTACTTTCTTAGTAATAATTTTTTTAACATTTCACTAGGCCGCCATTTTGTTTTGCCACATTGGATTTTTACGAAAATATTAGCAGGTTATCTCCATATGAGCCTTAATTTTTGACTAACATTTGAAGTTAATTTGATGAGTAATTTTTAAGCTATGTCGCGAATTGACAGACAGACAGACAGACAAAGCGACAGGTGGACCGACGGAACTGAGAAAACATATTTTTTTGTCATCTAGGGACACTAAAACGCGAGGATATGTAAAACCTGCTAGGGTGATTTGTTTACTAGTTCATCTCTATAGTACTATTAGTTATGACACAAAATTTAAAATCAGTTTATTAAGTAGTTTTTACAGGCTGAATTTCTAAATATTTTATTAAGCCGCCATCTTGTATTCGTACCAAAATTTTACCAATTGATTATTACGTAATACTTGACTTTTGTGCAAAATTTGAAATAATTTTGCTAATTAGTTTTTATAGTAATAATTGTTTTAACATTTCACTAGGCCGCCATCTTGTTCCAGCATACTGGATTTTAACCAAAATATTACCAGGTCATCCCCATATAAGCCTTAATTGTTAGCTAAAATTTAAAGTCAATCTGATGAGTAGTTTTTAACATATGCTGTGAACTGACAGACAAACTGACAGACGGACCGACGGCCTTGATAAAACATATTTTGTGGCATCTAGTGACGCCAAAACGCGAAGATATGTTAAACCTGAGAGAGCGATTTTTCAGCTTACAAAAATTTTATTTGACCGCCATTTTGTTCCGCCATCTTGAATTAGTACCACACTTTTAGTAATTCATCTCTATACTACAATTAGTTATGGCACACAATTTGAATTCAATTCATTAAGTAGTTTTTTCAGGCTGAATTTTTAAATATTTTATTAAGTCGCCATTTGGTTCCGCTATCTTGGATTCGTACCAATTTTTTTCCATATCATTCCTACATAATATTTGATTTTTGTACAAAATTTAAGATAAATTTGATAAGTACTTTCTTATTAATAATTTTTTTAACATTTCACTAGGCCGCCATTTTGTTTTGCCACATTGGATTTTTACGAAAATATTACCAGGCCATCTCCATATGAGCCATAATTTTCCACTAACATGTGAAGTTAATCTGATAAGTAGTTTTTAAGCTATGCCGCGAACTGACAGACAGACAGACAAAGCGACAGGTGGACCGACGGAATTGGGAAAACATATTTTTTGGCATCTAGAGACACTAAAACGCGAGAATATGTAAAACCTGCTAGGGTGATTTGTTTCCTAGTTCATCTCTATAGTACTATTAGTTGGGACACAAAAATTAAAATCAGTTCATTAAGTAGTTTTTTCAGGCTGAATTTCTAAATATTTTGTTAAGCCGCCATTTTGTTTCGCCATTTTGTATTCGTACCAAAACTTTGCCAATTGATTCCTAGGTAATACTTGACTTTTATGCAAAATTTGAAATAATTTTAATAATCAGTTTTTATAGTAATAATTGTTTTAACGTTTCACTAGGCCGCCATCTTGTTCCCGCATAACAGATTTTAACCAAAATATTACCAGGTCGTCCTCATACGAGCCTTAATTTTTGTCTGAAATTTAAAATGAATCTGATGAGTAGTTTTTAAGCTATGCTCCGAACTGACAGACAGACAGACAAACTGGTAGACGGACCGACGGACTTGATAAAACATATTTTTTGGCATCTACGGACGCCAAAACGCGAAGCTATGTAAAAACTGAGACGGCGATTTTTCAGCTTACAAAAATTTTATTCGGCCGCCATTTTGTTTCACCATCTTGAATTAGTACCATATTTTTAGTAGTTCATCTCTATACCATAATTAGTTATGGCACACAATTTATATTCAATTCATTAAGTAGTGTTTTCATGCTGAATTTTTAAATATTTTATAAGGTCGCCATTTGGTTCCGCCGGCCGTCTTGGATTCGTACCAAATTTTTACCAGATCATTCCTACATAATATTTAATTTTTGTGCAAAATTTAAGATAAATTGAATGAGCATTTTCTGAGTAATAATTTTTTTAACATTTCACTAGGCCGCCATTTTGTTTTGTCACATTGGATTTTTATCAAAATATTACCAGGTCCTCCCCATATGACCCTTAATTTTCGTCCAAAATTTGAAGTTAATCGGGTAAGTAGTTTTTTAGATATGTTGGGAAAAGGTAGACCGACGGTATCGAGAAAACATGTTTTTCGTCATCTAGGGACCCTGAAACGTAAAGATCTGAAAAAATCTCGGAAGGTGATTTTGTAACGATTACAATACTTCACTTTTATGAGGGAGGTAAAAAATTTTTTTAGATAGATATGTTGATAATCGACTTTTTCCACTAAGTTCCAAAAGTCAGCATACCATGTTCTGTCTCTATTAATAACCTTTTTGAGCTGTAACTGTTAGGTTACAGAGCTGATGATATGTAAGATTAGTATCTATTAAATCCATCACATAACCCTCAGCAGGGCCATTTACCACAATTACATTATCCAAGCAATTTTTATTTCTAGTTAAGCGTATAAACACTTGTTGAGAACAATATGACATTAAAAGGCCAACGAGATTTTGCACTCTGTTTTCACCTACCCCAAAATGCACATCGAGAATTTCCCGCAACCATCAATATTGAAGAAACCCTTACCTCCCTTTCCAAACAGCCCACAACTCTATCCAAAAACCATGCTTTTATATTACAGTTCGTTCAGTTTTAATTTTCCACATCAGATTTCGGGGATGTTACAACCCTCATGTATAATATAAATAATTCATACCTGCGTGATAAAATGTGTATCACAAAACTTTTTTTGAGTTTCCGAAATTTGTATCTCAAAATCAAAACTTTTTAGCTACAGGCCTGCCCAAACTTCGAATAGAAGCATTAAAATTTTATCAGAGAATATAACCGAAAAATGTGGAAGCAAACTTCAATAACAAGAAGTGCGAATTCTGCTATTGACAATTTTCATATTCACCGAAACCATTGTAAATCTTCATAATGCCAATATTACATGTAACATTTCGTAATAATCTAGAAAATTCCTTAACATTACCGTCATAATGTCGTTGTCGAGGACCTAATCCCAGAAATATTTGCTAATAAAGGCGGGATTGAAAGTCTAATTTTGCCGGTTATATCCCCATCCCTAACTTCTATGGGATAGACGATGACCGGATAAAATGGCTCGAGTTTCAATTTAGGATGCTAATTAAAACTTAAGCCTAAAAGTTGCGACCAGCTTAGCATGTACAGCTGCCGGTTAGCTGTGCTGTTTATGAGCAGTTTTGAAGTATTTAGATTTCGTCCCTGTTAGTGGAATATTTTGCCACTTTTGGGCCAATATGGTACTAGGAATAATTATCGGTCTAAATATCTGGGAAGGTAACGTAAATTATATCTTTACAGCTTGCTGTAAGAGGCCATAGCACTAGCGTAAAAGCGGGGATAACATATTACAAAAAGGCAAGCTTTGTTACTGATAACTAAGGTACTTTGAAAATTAGATTAACACATTTACAAGCTTGCTTTTAGATCTATAGGTAGATTCAGGCAGCAAGAAAATATACACATGCCAGTAATATGTACTTGATTGTGCGAGTGGTACGTATACTATACGGTACTGGAATTGCATTGCACAATTCTGATCATTTGTTAAAGAAGACAATGCATTTACTAACTGGACATGGTTTTCTGAATTGTGAATTCATGAAATGGGTACTTCTACGTTTTATTGCCCAATTTTACCACTAGTACTAGGTTTTGGTCCTTTACTGAAAGCACAGTCTCGCAGTCTCATTACTCGTAAACTATTAGAGATAGGACATTGAATTTGATATGTATTTTTAGAGAAGACGTGGATCTCGAAATTTTTTCTGTACCACCTTTGGTACCGAAGATATGGTACCACAAACTTGACCAAAAAAGTCAACTTCGTTGTAACACGATTAAGGATGCATTGAAACAATGGTTCTTTCGGTCTTACAGAACTCTATTGTTTTTGGTTGGGTTTCAATTTCGTTTGACGATTTACGAATTTTTTTTAGTTCTAAAAAAGAGTGTTTTAAGGCGCTCATATCTCAAAGTGCGTGCGTCCATCAAAATTTTTCAAGAGAATTTTTCGTAGGAAATATCTAGGGGAGTAAAAACCTAAATGCATCTCTGTCGGAAAAATGGTTAGAAAACATAAATTTTTAAGAAAAACTGAAATTTTTCCAAAAAGTCATAGAAATTTATTTTTTTTAGTCACGTTTTTCTTTTTTGTAAAAAAAAGTAGGCAACTGGGCAGAAAACTAATCTTGAAGGGCTGCATAAAATGGAGTTATAGGAAGATTGTTGGATTATATGTAGAGGGTGCATTAACGAGGTGAAATTTGCACCAAAGTTCCCAAGAATACCCACATATTTTAACATTATCCTGCATTACAAGGAAACCAATATATCTAACCCGTAGGGTATTTTTTTACGAAACAAGATATTTTTAAGTAAACCCTGACCAAATTTTGAGTTTATAACTTTAACGGTTAAATTACTGCAGTTTTTTAAAGTTGATAATTTAACTACTCTATGTTTGTTACGCGTTAAAGAGTCCTTTTCGCGATTTGTATTTTAAACTTACGAGTTTAAGTGTATGTGGATTTTCATTGTGTTCAGAGAACACTCCTGTGAGAAGAAAACTGTGTTTTTTAACGAGAATTTACCTGAGTTTTTAAAAAATCGAAGAAAATATAAACGTAAATGTTTTATTGTTATTTTTTTTAAACAAAAATCGAAGTTTTGCAATTAATAATATCCTAGTATCATATTTTACATATGATAGATAACGGCGTTGTATTTTAACAATATGATGATTATTTATTGTGTTTTCAACCGTTTTTATTTGATTAATAGATGTAAATTTAAATTAATTCTTCCGAAGAAGTTATCGACTTTTGAAATTATCATTTTCGTTGCTGCTTTAGTCAATGTTTCAACTGTACTATTTAATATTCATTACCGGAGATTTTCGAGCTTTTTGATCATTTTATTTTCAATTTTGTATCTAAGAGCTAATTTTTTTAAATGAGATTTTTACAGATAAATACAATGGCGGCTCTTCCATAGGGTCATTTGGTCAATGACCCCCCAAAAATATTTCGGAAAATAAATTATTCGTTTTACCGTCCCTCCTAATAGGTGTAATAAAACGCGAACCTAGGAAAAAGTTAAATACGCTACACTATTAGCCGCGCGCGGCAGTTCGAATGATCTCGTTGCGTTCCTTGGGCATAATAAAATACGCTATACTACATTCGAGCTGGCACTACGTGGCCATGATGAAACGGCTTTGTCTGAAAATCCAGGAGTTTTTCGAGGGCTTATAAATTTTGTTGAGTTGGGCCAAGATAGACTATCCGCTTTAGCAATGTTAAGTATCGAGAAATCGTTTATAAAAGGAATTTGCATGCAATTTTAACGAAAGTGTCTTTCAGCATTTTTCCAATTCTAAAGTACGAAGAGTAGACCTGAACTTCAAGAGAATTTAAAGATAAGATATTTATTTTTTTTAAGTATGCCTATTTTTAAATTTGTTATTGACCTCTCAATATAATTCGCCACGAGCCTCCACTGGAAAAATGTATAGCATATATATTCCGTAACCGGATGTATAGGACCAGCAGAGGTTTGTTAATCAAAAATTGCTGTCAAGATTATGATAATAGTAAAATAGGATCGAAAATAAGTGTGTAGGACTAGACACTTAAGGTCACGCACACGACTACTACACTCAGCCAGAGACAACGTAACATATTACTTGTTTTACCATTAATATAATGTAGACCTTGCATTCCACAAATGATCACACTGACTGATCCAGTAGAATTTGGTATTCTTTTGGCCCTTGGTCCAGAGGTTATTCACAGAAAAAGATATAAACAAATTAGTAAACTATTTAAAAAAACCACAAGATAGAACACGTGTTACTGCAAACAAGTTTTCTAGGTAGTGATCATGTTACTGACAGCTGCCTTCTAAAATTCTTTATTAACATGGGTCCGATCACTTTTTATTTCTGAGACACGGGATGTCAAAGATTTTTTATTATTTTGGTTCATTCCAATTCTTCAAAAATACTGTAGCAATCCGAATCAAATTTGGACGTGGAAAGTTATGTGCAGTGAAAGTGCGTGCCGCTGACCTTTTTATCTTTTGTTAACATAGTTATATAGGCTGCTCAAACTATAAATGATGCTCTTATATCTATCGCAATTCATTTAAAGCGTACATCCACATTGTATTGCTTCAGGTTTTTTATATATAATATTCAGACACATGAAAATGTATAAATCACTCGTATCCTAAGATTTTTTATTTTATCTTGATATAATTTAAATTTGAGTTGGATCAATATAACTTCGATAAATGTATTGTTTTTCCTTTTTACCGAGAAGGATACGTCTACAGATTCAAAAATATTTACACCGATCAGCTTTTATTAAATTTGAAATGGTTGCGATGCCTGAGCCATTAATTGCCGTCCATAAACTTTCAAGAATTTCATACAATTTCAGTGTTTTTTACGTAATGCTACTTACTCGGTATTTAATAAAAATACTCGTTGCTTTTTGGGTAAGCAATTTAATAAACTCTCGGCAAATAAAAATTTGTTTTTCAAAAATGAATCTGATTTATCCGACAAAATATAATTATGTTAGAACAAGACTGAAGTGCAGCCGCTTGGTGAAAAAATATCGCCCCAGAAAAAAATGGAAACAAAGAACTATTTATAGGACTGAAATTTATTTGTTACATGGTTCAATCAACTTATTATCTTCAGTCTCTCTTCGTATATTACCTCGAATATTAGTTTAATGTTGATTTCTATTTATATTTTGGGGTCTACAAGGTTCACTTAAAGATGTATAATATTAAACTTTTAAAGTTTCTTGTAAATTAGTTTATTGTAATAAAATATACATTGGACCATTATAAAACTAAATAAACTAAATAAACAAATACTCGTTTTTACTTGAAAAAAGTTAAAAAAAAATACTTTGTGTTAACAGATGATGCCGACATTTGCATGTCTTTACTATTCATAATGTATGGCATAAAGCAGTGCACAGTTTTAGGTACTTTTATGCTGTTCGATAAGTCACAACTCTAGGCTCTAAAAGGAATTGATAATAACTTTCTTCAAAGATGGATAGTTACCAACGGACCTGTTAGATGGCCTCTACGATCTCCAGATCTCTCAGTTTTAGATTTTTTTTTATGGAGCTATATACAAAAAGAAGTAGATAAAACACGATACGACGGCATAGCAGAAGTTCGAGAGACAATTCATTTATTCTTTCGAAATCTGCAAATGAGACCAATTGTTCTTTTTAACGCTATTCAAGGAATTACAAAAATGTGGCAATTTTGCATTGGAAAAAATTATCGTCAATTTAAACATCACCTTTAAAAATTTATTTTTTCTTTTTTTAATGTGATTTTTTTGTATCTGTTATATTGTTACTTTATGCTGTAAGACTGTTGTTACAAACTTGCAGTTATTAGAAAACTCCATATATTTTTTATATAAGATGATACCTATATGCAAGGTATCTAATTCTTCGTTAGCAATATGTAACTTTCAATTGTTTGTTATTGTTATTCATGGCCTAATTAAGCATTTAATTTCAGAAAATTGTCATTTATTTTCCATTTAAAAAAATAAAGTTGGGTCCGTTACTTTTTGACCTGACACTGTATACTAATTCCGAATTAGTAGCTTTATACAAAAATTTTAACAGTTTTTGTCCTATACCACACTTTATTTTTGTGCAAATTTCGAAGTTCATCGGATAATTAGTTTCTTAATGATTTATTTTACATTTTGGATTTTTAACAAAATGTAGCCATTCCATCCCCTTACGATCCTTGATTTTTTCCAAAATCTGAAGTCAATCGGTTGAATAATTTTTGAACTGTGCCACAAAGTCAGACAGACCGACAGACAAACCGACCGACTGACGGAAATGAGAAAACATGTTTTTTTTGGGGTCCAGGGAAAAACCTGCAAAAATCTCGGAGGTTGATTTCACGATTACAATATTTCCCTCTTACAAGAGAAGTAAAAAATGTGAAATCAGCTCTGTACACATTAAAATGCGATATTAAATAAATATATTTAAATTTAACACTACACTAACTGTTTTATTAAAGATATCTACGAAATATTCATCTCTATAAAGAGTCTGAAGTTATCAGCAAAAATAATGTAGCAAATATATTCAGTGATTTAATATAGCTGAAATTGAAAACTAGAATAATGCAGAAAAGTAGTTTAATGGTAGTTATGTTTTTAAAGTATTTAATATATAATCAATTTGGTGTAATTTTGATCGTACACCAAAATTAATGGATAAATGTAATCCTTACGGTACAAACAAACAATGCAACTCAATATTTTGTGATCGGTTGGTAGCGTAAAACAAATGTATGCAGCTGATCTTTATTGAGTATGATGTCATTTAGATGGATAGTTGTAGTCTGTGTGGAACAAACAAATAGTGCAACTTAATATTTTATGGTCGGTTGGTAGTGTAATATAAATATATGCTTCTAGGTTGCAATCATTATAAACCATTAATTTAAAATTAAAAAGTATAAAATATTTTTTCGAGGTTACTGGTTGTAATTTTAATAATCTCATATTTCACGATCATTCTTATATATATATATATATATATATATATATATATATATATATATATATATACAGGGTGTTTCTTAATTGAGTGTCAATATTTAAGGAGGTGATTTTTGGGTCCATTTTAAGAAGAAAAAAAAACCGTTTCTCTGCAGAGTTTTAACAATATCGCTAAGACAACACCAATCGCCATGGCATGCAAGGGAATTTTTTTTTACTGAAATTAAAGAAATAAAATTTGCTTATGAATAACTAATACCCAAAGATTTCAAAATTATTATTTGAGCTTATAATTTTTTAACACGAAACTATAAAATACTATTAGTTCATCAATAAAGAAAGATTACTAATAATAATTATTATTGTAGTAGGCTTTGGCTGTCAGAATGAATACTTCTCTTGTAACTTAATTTGACAGTTCAGCTTTCAGATTCAGTCGGGTTTAATTAATTTTGTGTTCTAAATATGTGATATATCTGAGAAAAGAAATGGTTGAGTTTACCAATGAAGAGTTGGCAGACATGCATTATATGTATGGTTTGGCTAATGGCAGTTCACCGGAAGCTAGGCGATTATATCAAGAGCGCTTTCCTGGTAGAGTCATACCAGATAGGCGAATATTTGCAAACGTGTATAGAAGGTTGACTGAAACAGGTACATTCAAGCCAAATAATCAATTAAAAGGGGCCCATCGGACTGTAAGAACTCCAGAAATTGAAGAGGTAGTATTAAATTCCATAGATGAAAATTCTGAACTGAGTACTAGGAAAATTGGAATTGACCTAAATATTTCGCACATCCTAGTTTGGAGAATTCTACATGATTTTTTTTATACCCATATCACATTCAACGAGTGCAAGCCTTACTTTCCCGAGATCTTCCTTTCCAAGTTAATTTTTGTGAATGGTTTTTGGAAAAAATGCGCGTAATCCCTTATTTGATCGCGAAATAATGTTCACAGATGAAGCGAACTTCTCCAGGAACGCTATCGGAAATTTCCACAATAATCATATCTGGGCCGACGAGAACCCCCATGCCATTGTAGAACATCACCATCAAGAGCAATTCTCTGTAAATGTTTGGGCTGGCATTATCGAAAATCACCTAATTGGCCCTTTTTTCCTCCCAGAAAGGCTAAATGGCCATAATTATCGCCGGTTTCATGAGAACGATTTGCCGATATTGTTAGAAGATATACCAATTCTGATTAGAAACAGAATGTGGTTCATGCACGATGGCGCGGCCGCTCACTTTAGTATTGAAGCCAGAGAATATTTGAACCGCACATTTAACAACAGATGGGTAGGTCGTGGCGGACCCCAACCATGGCCCCCTAGGTCCCCAGACCTAAATAGTTTGGATATTTTTCTATGGGGACATCTTAAATCTTTAGTTTACCGCACCCCAGTAAACACTGTAGAGGAGCTGAAGGATTGTATAAGAGATTCTTTCGATATTATCAGAAACACCGAGGGTATCCTTCAAAGAGTTCGCGACAACATGAGGAAAAGGGCTGAAGCGTGTATTCTCCAAGGTGGTGGGCATTTTCAACAACTTATCTAATTTTTTTCTTCTATTTTGTTTCACAAAGTGTGCTGTCAATTTGTTAAAACCTAATTATTTTTGTTGAAATTATTAATTATGTACCTAGTATAGTATACTATAGTATTAGTATAGTTTTGTAAATAACTTGTTATTGTTGAAGAATGTCATATTAATTTAATAAAATTTATAAAAATATTTATGAAGGAACAGACTTCTGAAAAACATTGACATGGTGGTCCTAGATTGGTGGCTGAAGACTACATACTATTATCTACAAATATCTCTCACTAAGATAAAGCGATTTCTGATTTTAATAAGAATGGCCATAGTAATTACTTTCACGCCACTGATTTTTCTAAAATAAAGCATTTTTATTGATTCATTTGTTTGTTTTTGAAAACTTTTAGTATTTATTTTCGACAAGATTTGATTTCTCGAGTTTAATACAGTAATATTCCTCTGGATGCATGGTGATATCCGTCTTATGACCAGGATTGTTTAGACCATTTTCAAAAATAATTTTTATTTAAAAAAAATCAGTGGCGTACTATCAATGTCTGGGAAAATATGCAGGTCCGTACGGACGCCACTGGTGGAAATTTAAAAAATGTTCTACATCAAAAAATTCCACTAGATGCATAGTACCTCTATACCAAATTTCATTACAATATCTAGAGTGATATTCGAGATACTATCGAAAAATTACTGTCGTGAAAACCGCAACTTTCTATCCATAAAAATTACCCCACAAAAGTACCCAAAATGGGACACCTGTACAAGTGTTTATTTTGGTCTTGTTGGAGGTGGGAAATCCTTTTATGGATACCAATGGCCCGGCAGTTGGTATTATTAGACTTCCACATGTTACCGAGCAAAACCCACTCCCTGGTACTAGAGCTTCACAGCTTATTGTGCCAGTGTGAAGGGGTCTGGGATGACGCTAATCCGCTCATCGCCATACCCTTTGCACTTAAGTTAGTCTTTCCAGCTGAGCAAATTTGCTCAGATCCAGAACAAGAAAGTTCGGAATTTTCTGTGGGTCGACCTTCGGTTGTTTGAGGAACAAATGCCTTGTGATCCAGTGCCTCACAATAGCACACAGTATGTACAGTTTTCTCATTTTCCCTACCGCAAAATCTGCTTGTTAGGTCACCACCGTGTACCCCTAACTTATTCAAGGGGTCCTTGACAGCCATATGTCCTGTAAGAATGCCTGTAATTGCTCTTAACTAATTTCTGCTCAGAAGGAATGGATTTCCAGCAAGTACAATATCAGTCTTTTTAATAAACGCTTTGCTGTGTGTATGTCCCCGGCTACTTTGCTAGTGGACATTATGCCTATCCATCACCCATTTGTTTACGCAGCCTCATACTGTACACTTAGAAACTCCAAGGACGAGCTCTGGTCCGATAAATGAGCCGATTCTTTCGAGCTCACCAGCTTCTTCATTACCGTCGACGCCACTATAGCCTAGAACCCAGAACAACTTCGCAGTGTTCCGTTTAGTCAGCGCCCATAGCTCGTCAAGACATTGCAACACCTGTCCTGAAATGCCTTTAGAGTTGCCTGGCTGTATGAGCAGATGTAGATGCGCTGATCTACATAAGCATTTCTTCTATTTTCCCGCACACATGCAGTATGGTGAATATTTCTGCTTGAAAGACAGAGGGGAAGAGCTAAGTGAGAAATTCAAACTTCTCCTCGGTCGCTCTCCATAGCCCCAGTTCCTTCATCGGTCTTTGATCCGTCTGTAAACCAGGAAGGAAAGATCCCACTCTTCCATTTTGGATTACCACCTCAAAGGGAGGATCATGTGTACAAGTATTAGTGACGCAACACAATAATTAGTCAAACAAGAAAAAATGAACAATTCACGAAAAAAATAAAAAACTTTGACTTTAATATGATTTTCCCATGCTGGAAATCTTAAAAACAAAAAAAAATACGCACATTCTCACAATTTATATCAATTATATGTAGCTTAATGCAACCGATACTTCTTTTGCGAAACTTGGGAACCCAACACAATATTGCAACTTTTGATGAATCAAATACTGAATAACTTTTTGAATTTGAACAAGCAGTGCGTTTCTGCCGCGTTCCACTTTTTTACCACATTTTTGAAACTCAAAATTGCGACAACCCTATACCACCGTATTCGCAACAAAAATATCTACTATTTGACTAGTGCGTATTGCCGGTGTTGACATACGGCACCGTCCAGACATGGACTCTTACGGAATATTCCACGAGCCAATTAAGAGTGACTACCCCGTCTTCAGTAAAACTAAAAGCAGTATATTACTTAAGTTTTGTATCAGAAATAAAACCAGAATGGCTAATCTCTGACAGAATGTCAATGAACGTCAATTTAAAGGTGTTATTTTTGCACCTTGGTAGCTCAGTGGTTAGAGAGCTGGCCTTTCACCCGGAAGGCGCGAGTTCAAAACTTGGCGTAGCCGACACTTTTTAATATAAAAAGAGTGCTCGATATGCCTGGTCCAGTACCTTTCTGAGGAATAATAATAATAACGATTCTCTTTGTAGACTTGGGGTCGACTGCGAATAGTAACAAGGCTTCTTACTCAACACATACACTACACGACATAACTGCGCAGAAGGCAATGGGAAACCAGTACGTAGAACACATTCCCTAATACAATGTAGTGGATTCAAGGAACCAGATACATATTGATATAAGATAGGTTTCCTGGCACTCACTGACAATCGCCAACGCCCGAATACGGGTATGGCACTTGCAGAAGAAGAAGATTTTTAATTGTTAAAATAGGGTGAAAAAATATGTGTACCTAGAGTATGTTCATATATGTACTAAGATGGAGATTGTATTTAGAAAGAAGATCAAGAGAATGTATTCTGACACGCTTAGTATCAGTGATTAGTGAACCGAGAAAACTGGAGAAGTATGAAGGAGGCCTACGTCCAGAAGTGGACCGACGAAGGCTAATATGATGACAGAGATCCTTACAAAAATCGGGGTTCCCACGTTGACGCGGTTTCCATTTTATGGAACTGGATCGAATTCTTTTGTAATGTTATTTTTCTCTCAGATAGAACACTTTATGTATTTTACTATTGTCCGAAAGGCAAGTTGCTCGAACAGTTTGACAATTAACTTGCCTACCTGAAGTCAAAATCAAAATTTATTTAATAATTTTCTTAAAAGAAATAGATGTGGGATTCGACACAAATTGAGACAAAAAAAATTAAATTCGACACTTACTAATGAATGGATTTATATTATTTATTATTAAAGAATATTTATTTTTGTTGATAAAATTAAAGCTGAGCCTCTATGGTCAATCCCGCTTCGACAAAATAGAAACCCACAACAATAAAATCAGACTGACATCCCGACGTAGCGTTGTTTCCAAACTTTTAGGCGGATGATCACGTGCCTTCCAATCTGGAAACTTTTCTCGGCACTTCTGTCTTGTCCGGATTAGACAGACATTCAGATTCCATTCCCACGAGGGTCATAAGCTTTAGTGCTTGGACGGCTACTGCTGACAATTTATTACGCGTTTGGAATAATGACTCAACTAACAACTCTGGACAAAATGATGTACCCTAATAAGATTTTAGTTTATTTAAGGTAAAGTTAAGATCGAGTTTGCAGTTTTATTTGTTTCATAGTCTAGTCATAAAGTGGCATTATGAGTATTATCAAATAAATTTAAAAAACAGTGGTGTACTATTTATAAAACTTCAATATAAATTATCTTCTGCGCGTTAATATATTTTTATCTTTGGACTTTACCCCACTAACTATCCTCTAAAATGCAGAACCTTTTTAGCGTAAATTAACAAGATCGGTGAAGGCCAATTATTCAGTCTAGAGTACACATCTACTGGCTTTGAAATTGATTTTTATAGTGATTTCTTAAGACTAATTTTAATTTTAAAATTTAATTAATTCAGTTCTGTATAAAATAAAGATGGAATTCGTTAGTGATCGATAACTTTCGATAGTCATCACTACCTCTTTTCTAAAAAATATCAAATACCGATTATACTATTTAATAAGAAAATAGCCAACAATATTTTGCTGGGTGTTGCAAGATGCGTGATTTAGTTTTACTTAATTAGAAATACAACACAAAAATTGTGCTTTCAGAAATCAAATTGGATTGTCGGGTAATAGAGTGAAAACGATAACGCTAACGCCTCCAATCTATCAACACTAACTCTAAATCGTCAACGTCCCATTCTTGTGTATGCATTAGGAATTCGCTATAATCTTCCAGAATATCCTTTACTGAATTTGATATATGATGACGTGTTGTTTACTTTAGCCCAAGTACATAAACGCTTGCTGACTCCTTTAGATGTTATACTACCCCCGTCTTCATTCTGATAGCCCCAATCAGCTTCGTCTTACTGTTATGATTCCTCTGGATTATCTGGATTACTCATTATCCTTCCCAGTGCTGAGACAATTTTGGAGATAACTTCAACGGCTATTGCTATCATTTCGAATGGTAAACCAACGCACAGTGGTTTATTTTGCGATATTAGGGAGACACGCGGGCAGGCTAAATATATTTTCATTTTCTACGTCATTGATATTTTCTAACTAATTCTGCTAACTCATTTAATATTAAGGCAAAAAGGTTTTTAAGGTATTTATGATGATGTGAAAGGTGGATTTATTTGGTAATAATATACCTACAAGGGGTGTACGTATATTATTACCTACCTATATGTATATTATTAATATATTAGATATATTATATAGGATTTTTTTATTAATTATTGTTCGACCAAAACACAATTATTGTTGAAAGTTGGTCCATGTTCAATTACCATTTTAGGTGGACTTAAAATGGTTCCAAGTTAAACGGTATACAAGGTAGGTCATAAAATATAGGAATTGCACAAGAGTAAAGTAGGTACCCTTATTTCGAAAGATATGGCAAAATGTTATTAAGAAAAGTTGTTCAGAATTACATGTTATGCCCGAATACCAAAGCATGGCCTTCTAGGCTTTTTTTTGAAAACGATAAGACTTTGTGTTTTTTGCATTTAACATAAACACCCTTATAATTTACTCAAAATCAAATCAATCTGACACAATTTTTTTTTGTTCAAATTCAAGCATATTTCAAAATTTAATTTAGATTTTTAATATTTTACCTAATGACAAATTTCATGTTTGTCGCAACGATATTAAACACAACTTTAAAATTTCGAAAAAAAATTCTTAACGACGTAAAACAAACAAATTAAAAAAACTCTAATTCAAAGTGCAAAATCTTAGTAATTGATATTGTTTATTAT
Organism: Kuschelorhynchus macadamiae; assembly: GCA_030620095.1. Classification (NCBI taxonomy): domain Eukaryota; kingdom Metazoa; phylum Arthropoda; class Insecta; order Coleoptera; family Curculionidae; genus Kuschelorhynchus; species Kuschelorhynchus macadamiae. Next base: position 1,218,903 of record JAUTXW010005403.1, read on the forward strand.
CCCATACGCAAATGTTGTACACTTAAGTGACCACAATGCATACCTTATATCTGATTTAAAAAAAATATAATTAATAAAATAGTTATACACAATAAGTATTATATCAAGGTTCGTAGATGTCATGTCGTCATGGAAACATAAGCATTTTGTAAGAACAAATCTGTTTTCACATTAGGAATGTTATTATTTACGAATATGTATTGCTTTTTTAATAAAGAACAAGTAATTATGCATAATAATAATTCATAAATACAGTCAAGATGTCCCTAGATTGCTCGTTAAAAAGATAACAATTTAAATATGTCTGTAAATAATAATAGCAGTAATAATAGATATATTATATCCCAACGGAGTCGCACAGAGCAGGCAATGATCAAAGCATTTGACGATCATTTTAGACCCGCTTTGCGGGAAATGAACCGAGATGCTTCGGCTTCATTTACGGGCCAGAACTGGACAGGACGAGGTTCAAGCAAGAAATAATTGCTTTTCTGGCGAAAATAACACAATCAAGTATTGAAACGTTGTATTATTGATGGGCATCTCTAGTATCTTGTCCAAGTTGTTGGTATCTTGTGGCGTAGCTTTACATATGTAGCAGGTTTGGCATGACATATTATTTGATAAACTATTGGCTATTTTTATATCTATCATAGTTTTCATTAATATACGATGTACTAAGACTATATGCGTGAATGTTAATTCGGGTCGGGATGAAATTTAATTCTCTATGTATTGGTTTTCTTGAAGAACTACATCACAATTCTCTTTTATGAATTCTATTTTTATAGGTATACAATAACGAGTAGAATAACAACGAGGATTCTGCCACATTACTATGTTTGATTTACTCTTTATCTTTAGAGGTACTATAGATGTCAATAATAAATCTAAATCTGAATTTTGATTCAAGAATTTTTGGTTATACGTTGAGTGACCGGAAGTCCCATCGAAGCCCCATTTATAAATGAGTTCAAGAGACAAAAACTTTGTATCAAGGAAAACTTTTTCAAGCACTTCTTTTTCTACAATACTTAGTCGATGGGCAATGTGATCAAGAAAGCTTACGAGTCTCACACAACCTATATTTTCGGCAATTAAAATATCTGAGAGGTAACACTCTTTTTGCTTTGAGTATTTTTTCATATGCTGGATATATGTTACAATTTCTTTCAATACCTCCATTTCGAATCTTCAGATACTACGCTTTTGTCATTTTAGTATCCACTATTAAAGCTAACGCTTCTTCCGGTTTACATTGCTTAATTTGTGATTGAGAGTGGTCCCCTCCTTTACTTCTTTTACGAATATTCTACTTCCGGTAGTTAAACTTTTGATTGCCTCGGCTAGATTTCTTTTTCCAGCTTTCACATTTTTTCCTCCACGTAGTTCTTGTAATATTTCCTGGATTCTTTTTCTGGGAGTTACTAGTTGCGTTTTAGTGGTCTCAGCATTTTCCCTGACTTGTCACCAGTCCATCCTCAACCACCAATGAATCTTGTTGATCCAAGCTTTTTGTCAAAGACTTCTCTCTATTTCATTTCTACCTTTGATACTTCGTGCAAAATTGATCCAATTTCGAAGCCCTAGATAAGGCATTCGAGCTTTTATGTTGTCTGCCGGGTCGATGTATAATATGGAAGTCGTAGGGTTGTAACATTTCTAACCATCTGGCTTACTGTCCTTCTGGATTTTTCATTAACATAAACCATTTTAATCCAGAAAGGTCTATTCTAACAGGAATTTTTGCCCTTACAAATATTTGTAGAAATGACCAACTGCTCTTACGATGAAAAGTAATTGTATTCTTTTGACACAAGAATTCTGTTCTGCAGAACATGCAACATTTTTTCGGGTTTAATCGCAAACTTACAGCTGAAATCGTCTTGAATGTTTTTTTGGACGATTTTCGAATGATTGACCATTACGATGCGTCTTCAGTTTTCCCCGGATAAATATTTCTGAGATGTCTGGTATTCGTATAGTTTAAGAAGCGACGATGTTTCTAGCTCTGGCATCCTTTTCGTTAACCAATACCAATTTTTCGTTTTCAATTGTTACAGTGTTTAGTTCAGGATCAAAGGATAAGTCGTGTTCTTTAATAAAATCTATTTCAAGCGTCTCTACGAGTGGTATTACTTATTTAGCTTCAACGAGATTTTTTCTGACCAGGGAAACCACTGCTCTAATGTATGTTTAAGTCCTTATGGTTTTTCCATTGTCTGCTTCCTCTACTGTCAAACTTTTGAGGAAGTTTTCAAATTTTATAATTATTGAAGACAACTCTGGGGGCTTCATTCTGTTCAGCCACCTTCTTAACACTAGCTATCAGCCCTACATGGTGGTGTGACAGTATTGTCTTGATCTTCTTGGCCACCCGGAAACTGGATCTTTGGAAAAAGATCTAGATATCCTCGCAAGACAATCACGAGGCTATCTAGGCTTTGCATATGTCCAGTTCTGTGGCAACAAAAGCATTCTATTTGTCTGTTCTATGATCTATTAACGTCTTGAATTTTTCGTATCTCAAATAGAACTGGCTCAAACCCTCTCATAGACTTTTGCATGTCATCATCTAATCTACTGTAACCGATTTGAACTTTTAGTTTTGGAACGTTGAAGACAGCTTCCACCTCTAAAGTACGAACAAATGCTGCTATATTTAATCATTTTTAAATTCTCTTAAATGTTGGGAACTAAATTCACAAACGCAGACACTGCCAATAATTCTTGCATATCTTTACTTAATTTAGGAAACGTTATTAAAATTATTTATGTCGGACTTAAATTATTGAAGAGATTCAATAGGCTACTGTGTTCTAGTTTCAAGTTGGGATCTGTATATTTTTTGACAGTAGTTAATCCAGTGCTGGTCTTCTTAATAAGATTATTAAAGAAGTGGCCTTTTCTTCGTAGCTCCAACCATTGTTTGTTGCTACAGCCTTAAACTGTAGATGTCGCATGTACATAGTCCAGGAAATTGAGCCATCAATTGTTGGTAGATTTTATCGTCAGACTAGTGAATCTTTATTTCTCAGCTTTCTCATTTCTTTTTCAAAATCTTGTACTTTGTTGTCAAACCGTTTACTTCCATTTTAACTCGTTTTACTTCTAGTCCAAGATCATCTCCTACTTTGTATAGACAGAATAAAGTAGGCTCTCTTTAGTTTGTTCCTTGACATTATATATTTTCCCTTGATATTATCAATGCCTTCTTGCAAGCGAAATTGTTCTTTCAGTGTAGTATCTGCTGCCTCCTATTTTCTTGTTTGATTATCATCTTCTCAACCAAGTCCTATGGTCTTTGCCATTTGGCCTATACTTCTCGTTTTTCTTCCTCGTCTCTTAACTTCCAAAACTTGAGATATTTGAATATTTCCTGCTGTTGTTACTCTTTTGGCCTCTTCAGCTCGTTTTTCTTGCTGACTTTTAGTTTCTTCGGCGGCTTCTATTTTTTATTTTATCTCTAATTGGTTGTCGGTTTATCACTTTATAAGGATCTTCTGCTTGTAGTTTGTTGTGTAGTTCTGCAATATTTTTTGCTTGTTGCTCTATTTTAGCTGTGTGTTGTCTGGTGTTTTTCGACACCATTCAATCTCGAAACTAAAAACAAAATAATAATATAAAATAAATATATAAATTGAATAGCTTGAATATTTTTTAATTATTCTTAAATTTAGAGCTGATGAAATTTAAAAGTCAAATAATACTCCATCAAATGTTAATAGTTTTTAACAGCCCTTTTTTGATACCCCTTCTGTACACTTAATGGTCTAAAATTCCTTTGATAAAATCCTAGAATTGTTTGCTTTTTAATTTTCTTCTCTTGCAGCAGAAATTCAGAAAGTAGTAGTAGTTTCTTAAAATGGAATTGAGAAATTATCATAACTCTTTTATCTAAATGAGATTCATTTTGTAATTAAAAATAAAAAAGAATTAACAATATTAATATCCATTTTATTTCTTTTAACTAGCTCTTAATAGTGATTCATGCAATCAAGTACACTGAGAAGTTTGGAAATTTTGAACCGCTATCACAGAGTGAAAAAAAAACCTTAATACATGAGTTACATTTAATATTTTGTCTACGATCATGTTATTTTACAACAAAAAATTAATAAGTTCCGATAAGTTTTATCTAGGATGGAAAATATTCTAATTTATTACGAAATACGTTTTTATTAGACCATCAAGAATCCAAATGACTGTGGATAGACTAATGTTTCGAAAACACAGAACTTCCTCGTAGACCATACAAACGTTTTTTTAAAAAATAAAATAATTAATGATGTTAATAAATGTTCTCAAAGTGAAGGGGGTTTTATAAGCTCAAAACATGAAATTACAGCTCCTGAAAAATAATCAAAATCTCTATTTAAATAAGAAATGTACTTTTGAGAGTTCATAAAAGGAAAATAAAATATATTTTACATTCATTATCGAAATAAAAAGCATTAATGTATTGATATTTTTTTTTCTGAAAATAGAATGCATATTAATTTTAGAGAAACATAATATATACTTAGTGAAGAAAAAGCATAACAGTGACGGAATTTTCAAAATATATCTGTAGACTAGTCAAAAAAGACCTTTCATTTAAGCTCCATTCATCCATCTTCGTCGTAACGGACCCGGGCGTCTGTCAGATGAAGACGTCCAAAGATTGGCTTCAGCCGCACGAAATCTGAATTGTGGCACGTTTCCCCATCTACAGTCCGTACAAGCATGTACCTTATAATAAAACTTACTTAGCTCTAGGTCTACAATTATAAAGTTGAAATTTACAGATCTATTTGAGTTTTAGAATATAATATTCTAGAATTTTCTTAACATGACTTTCTTCGGGTCCAAAACACGATGGTAAAATCAAAATCTAAGTCTTATTTAGTTTCGGAATAGAGTTTGTAGAACCTCTTAGAAAAGTTCACAATTTAGTCACAATCAAATAAATGTCCAGGAATAATTATTTTTGACAGTCGTATTTGGTTGAACAAAAACAGTTTCAAAATGTGTCACTATCGGGCTGTTTCGTCCCTACGTATAATTTTTTATTTTAAATTTATTTGGTATTCTAGAGAATTAGAATTTATTTTTTTTTTACTTTTAATCATAAATGCATCTATTAATTAAATATCCTTTAATAGTTTATTCGTACATTGAAACTAAATTTACTTTACTCGACAAACCTATCTTATCCATTTATTACTTTCCGTTCCTACTTTCCCGTTTACCCTTGTAACCGGCTGAGTGGAACTACTGCGACGGATGAGATGGAAAAACACTTCCGTACGAGCATCGAACGTGTACGTGCTACCGTGAAGTCAAAAATTTACTGCCCGAACCCACGGGCCCTCAGACTTGTACCCTTTACGGCCATACTGGCCCAGTGAAAACGGCTGAATATACTATTCCCGCTATCCAAGGTTCCTAAAGGTAAGTCGAGTCCTTTTTAATGTAATCTTTTACTTTACCTTTATTACAAGGCATTTTTACGCCCTTACTTTATATCGTAAAAAACAAATATCACAGAACCATCTTGAAAAGCCTGCGGTAAGAATATAAATCGGTGACCCATCGTAAACCTAAAAAATAAACTACAGTCCACCCCCCTACCCTACTGAAGGGATTATTTTCCATTCATTAGGGACACATCATTTTTTGATCCTTCGACAGCCGAATTCCTTTGCTTTTCACGGCGGTTTATGATTTGTTTTTTTCGATTTTTCTCTTAAATTAGATGCATTTTACTATTACATAATATTTACATTTACTAATTAATTTACTAAATAATTGATACATTTTTATTTTCGAAAATTTACTAAATAATTGATACCTTTTTATTTTGGAAAATTTACTAAATAATTGATACCTTTTTATTTTCGAAAATTTACTAAATAATTGATACCCTTTTATTTTCCAAAATTTGAATTTTACTTTATTACACAATATTCTGGTTCGAATTTAAACCAAAAATTGGCTCTTGTTTGTGGTACTATTGCATACGTTATTATTAATTATATTGCATAAGTAATTTCGTTTTTTTACATTTTCATAAATTTGATATACTATTAAAAAATACTGTTGATTTATGATTTATGGTTGTTGAGAAAGTTTCGCCTACGTCGACCAGGGATTAACGCATTCCAATAGTTTTTTGTCAATCTATCGATCGATACTGAAGCAAACGGGATTTGCAAAATCTCATTGTTAAGTGTCACAAACAAGTTCTCGATAAATTTATTTGTGACTTGAAAATAAAAATAATATTTAAAGATAAAACTGTGAATTTTAGGTTCTGCATTTCGTTTACGAGGGCAATTGATAATTACTTTTGGGCGGAAAATAATTTAATGCTAGTTAATTATTACTCATATTTTTTATTCTTATGAATTAAGGCGTTTACATATAATATAAATATGGCTGACAACTCTAAAGTATTGCGGGCAAAAGCACTAAGACAAGGTGTAATTACTGAATTTAATCTTATACATAATGCTGCCGTCTCTGCAAAAAATAATCCTGCTATGCATACGACGTTTAAAGTTCGCTATCGTCATATGAAAAAATTAATAAGTGATTTTCAAAAGCATCATAATTCCGTTTTAACTTTGGTTGCAACTGACCAAGATTTGCTTAATGATGAAAATAAAATAGGTGAGAATTTTGCAAAAAAGGGTCAAGAAATCGAAATAATTTATTATACGCTTTTTGAAGAACCCCTTGAAGTCACTCTTCTTGAGCAGTCTATAGTTCAAAATCAAAATTCTAATACACATAATATCCCTCTACCGAAAATTAATTTACCAATTTTTTCAGGCGAATTTAAAAATTTTCCTACCTTTGTTCAGATTTTTGATGCCTTAATACATAACAACAAAACTCTTGCGAATATTGAAAAATTTAATTATTTAGTATCCTCATTGACAGGGCCGGCTTTACATTTAATTTCCGACATTCCTATTTTAAACGAGAATTACTTGAATGCTTATACTATGTTGGTTAATCGCTATACAAATAAACGTTTACAAGCGTCTACTTATTGGAAGCTAATAGAAGATAGTCCGCACTTAAAGTATGAAAATGCGAATGCCCTTCGCGATTTATTAGATATTTTTACGAAAAATATAAGCTCTTTACGATCTATGGGTTTTGATGTAGATACTTGGGATTTTATTTTGGGATACATGTTTTTAGATAGGTTAGATTCTAATACCCGAAAATATTTTGAACAATGTTATGCTTCACATAATATTCCCAAATTTGATGACATCATAAATTTTGCAACCAAACAATGTTTGGCGTTAGAGTCTGTCCCTAAAAAAGACTTTAATAAGTCAAAAGCTTCCCAATCACCTAAAACACCCACACGCTCATTTCGCGAAGAATATGAGGGGCAACTAAGATTAAAAAATAAAAATCTTTTTTCTAATACTACACAACAGGATGTAAATTCCTGTTTTCTATGTAAAGGTAAACATATAATATATAAATGTACTGCATTTTTAGATAAGTCACCTTTTGAACGTTTTGATTTAATCAAAAAGCAAAAGGCTTGTGTCAATTGCTTAGCTACTTATCATACAACATCCAAATGTAACTCTACTAAAAGGTGTAAAACTTGTCATAGAGAGCACCATACCTTGTTACATTTTGATTCAAATAATAATAATAATAATTCTCCTAGTAATCAGAGTAATTCTGAACCTCTTACTTTGCTTTCAAAAACTTCTACTATTGGTATTGCCACGGGTAGCCACGAAGTTCTCTTATGTACCGTTCTACTAAAAATAAAGGACAACTTTAATAACTGGCATACAGTTAGAGCTGTCCTTGATAGTGGTGCACAGTCTTCCTTTATTACCCGAAAATGCTCAAATAGACTGGGTCTGGAAAAATTTAGTTTGGGCATGTCCTTACAAGGTTTGGGAGAGATGTGTACTACTGCAAAATTTGCAGTTCAAGTTTCGATAAGCTCCATGATTAATTCTGATTTCACTTTTAATTTAGATACTATTATACTTGATAAAATTTGCGATCACTTGCCTACCTTTTCTTTTTCTACTGAAAATATAAATTATGTGGCTAACTTGCAGCTTGCTGACCCCGCTTTTAACAAAAGCGATAATATTGATTTGTTTCTAGGAAATAATGTTTTCCCTTACATTTTGTCAGATGGCCGATTATGTAAGGATTCCCAAAGTCCAGTTTTCATTAATACCGTGTTTGGTTGGGCTGTTATGGGAAATCTTAGGGTTCCTAGTACTTACTCTTGCAAAAACCAGAAAGTAAACACATTTTTCATGACCTCCTTCTGCAATTTGGACCAAAGTATTCAACAGTTTTGGAAGGTTGAAGAAGTTCCAGAAATAAAAGCTATATCCCCAGAGGATGAATATTGCGAAAAATATTATTTACAAACTACTTTTAAATCTGACTCAAGATATGTGGTCTCTTTGCCCTTTAAGAATTCATCACTGGATTTTGGTGATACCCGATCCATTGCACTGCGTAGATTTCTCGCCTTAGAAAACCGTCTTTTACAAGATAACAACTTTTATAATTCATATTCAAATGTACTAATGGATTATTTGGATAATAAACACATGGAACCAGTTTCCACTCCTTTGTTGTCTGAAATTCATAATTATTTCTATATTTCTCACCATGCAGTGATAAAAAAGGAATCATCAAGTACACCCTTGCGGGTGGTATTTGACGCTTCTAGTCATGCACCAAACAAGATATCTTTAAATGATGCTCTTCACACTGGTCCCAAATTACAAGGAGATATTGTCAAAATATTACTTAATTTTAGATTACATAAGTATGTCTTTACATGTGATATACGTCAAATGTATAGAATGATATTACTTAACCCTGAACATAGAAAGTATCAGCGAATTTTGTGGCGTTTTTCTAAAGAAGACCCCATAAAAGATTATGAATTAAATATCGTTACCTTCGGAGTATCGTGTTCTCCGTATCTTGCAATAAGGACTCTTTTGAAATTGTCACATGATCATTCGGATCTACCTTTAGCTTCCAAAATTCTTAATGAGTCGGTATTTGTGGACGACATTGTATGTAGCCATGACAATTTTAATGAAATCTTAGAAATGAAAAAACAAATAATCGAGTTACTGAAGCGAGGCAGCTTTGAAACTCGAAAATGGGCTAGTAACTGTGTCGATTTACTCAGTGATCTACCTGATACACATGTTCAAAATATTGCCATGTCGTTTGATAAAGATGATCATACCACTCTAAAAATATTAGGTTTAAAGTGGTGCCCAAATTCTGATAACTTTTTTTACTTCTTCCAAAGCTTACATAATACTTGTACGAAACGTTCTATTTTATCCGATTTAGCCAGAATCTTTGATCCTTTAGGTTTTTTAACACCTATAGTTTTACTTGCTAAATTACTTATTCAAAACTTGTGGGCTTTAGGATTAGGCTGGGATGAGAGTCCTCCTGAGGAAATTATCTCTGTTTGGAAAAAATTTAAAATCGAATTTGATCTTTTATGCAGTTATAAAATACCTAGACAAATAACTACTTATAAAGCTACCAAAGTTCAGCTTTGTGGCTTTTGCGACGCATCAGAAAAGGCTTATTGTTCTGTAATATTTTTGAGAACAGTTTCTGAGAAAAATAACTTTGAAACTTTTTTTGTCTGCGCAAAATCTAAAGTTTCTCCCCTTAAAAGAATCAGCATTCCCCGTCTAGAACTTTGTGCGGCGGTCCTACTGGCAAAATTAATGCATTTTGTTTTGCATACCTTTACTGAAATCCAATTTCATAACATTTATGCATTTCGCGATAGTACTGTTGCTTTAAACTGGATTAGGAATTCTCCTCACCTTTGGAAAACCTTTGTGAGTAACCGTGTATCGTATATACAAGAGAAAATAGCGCCCCAGTTTTGGTATCATATACCTTCTAAGGACATTCCTGCTGATTGTGGGTCGCGTGGTATGTTTCCTTCGGAACTCATAGACTTTTCTCTTTGGTGGCAGGGCCCCCAATTTCTTTTAACCCCTGAGGATTCTTGGAGTATTGATGTCAAAATTCAAGAAAATTTGTCTGAGGGACTTGAAGAAAAAAGAAATATAGTTATGAAAACCTCACTCGCTTTTAATTTTGCAGAATATTTTTTTGAAAAATACTCTTCCCTGTCTAAAATAAAGAGAATAGTTGCCTATTTTTTGCGTAGCATAACAAAATTTAAAAATTCCAAAGTGACTTATTTACCATATTTAACTCTTTCTGAACTTAATAATGCCTTAATGTTTTTATTGAAATACGTTCAATTATTACATTTCAAAAATGAGATAATTTTGCTTAAAAATAACGAGCCTTTATCAAAACCTTTACAAAAATTGAATCCTTTTCTAGATACTAACGGCTATATTCGAGTGGGTGGTCGATTATGTCACTCTGAGTTGCCATATGACAAAAAATTCCCTTTACTTCTGCCTAGTGCTTCCAAATTAACTACGTTGTTAATTTTTGAAATACATAAAATTTTTCTACATTGTGGTATACAAACCACCCAATTTTTACTTCTCCAAAATTTTTGGATTCTCTCTGCAAAAAAGGTAATTAGAAAAGTCTTATATAAATGCCAAATATGTTGGAAATTTAATCCTAAACCTTATCAGCCACCTATGGGAAATTTGCCGAAATATCGTATTTCCCAGGTAAAGGCCTTTGAGAATGTAGGTGTTGATTTTTGCGGTCCTTTTACTATTTACATGAATCGATATCGCGGTGCAAAAACTACTAAGTCATATGTTTGCTTGTTTGTATGTTGTGCAGTTAAACCCGTACACTTAGAGTTAGTATCGAATATGTCTTCAGAAGCCTTTCTGGCAGCGCTGCGACGCTTTATTGCTAGGCGTGGTTTATGTCAAAATATATACTCCGATTGCGGGACAAACTTTGTCGGTGCCGAAAGATATTTACGTCATATTTTTAAAGAGTACGCGGAGAAAGTGGCTGTACAATGGCATTTTAATCCGCCTTCGGCTCCCCATATGGGTGGTATTTGGGAATCTAATATTAAATCATTTAAAACACATTTACAGCGAGTTGTCGGAAACCAAATACTTACGTATGAAGAGTTAAATACTGTTATCATACAAATAGAATCGGTTCTTAATTCGCGACCTCTTTCGCCTGTAAGTACTGATCCTACTGATTTAGTTGCGCTTACGCCAGGTCATTTTCTTACTTTGAAACCTTTATCAACCTTGCCTGATCCAGATACTTCAAATTCACCTTTAAACAGACTGTCACGGTGGCAGTTACTACAACGTATGCATAGAGACTTTTGGAAAAGATGGCATTTGGAGTACCTTCACACCCTGCAACAAAGGTCAAAGTGGAATGATCCTGCTCCTAATTTAAATATCGATACTCTAGTTGTCATAAAAGATGAAAATTCAAATCCACTAGAGTGGATGCTAGGACGAGTAGTAAAAACTATTATTGAGACAGTTAAGGTTCCAAGAGTTGCAATAGTACAAACAGCTAAGGGCCAGTTTAAACGACCTTTAGTAAAACTTTGTCCTCTGCCTACTTACTAGTTTTACGAAAATGCTCTGGGCATTTTCATGGGGGCGGGTATGTTTCGTCCCTACGTATAATTTTTTATTTTAAATTTATTTGGTATTCTAGAGAATTAGAATTTATTTTTTTTTACTTTTAGTCATAAATGCATCTATTAATTAAATATCCTTTAATAGTTTATTCGTACATTGAAACTAAATTTACTTTACTCGACAAACCTATCTTATCCATTTATTACTTTCCGTTCCTACTTTCCCGTTTACCCTTGTAACCGGCTGAGTGGAACTACTGCGACGGATGAGATGGAAAAACACTTCCGTACGAGCATCGAACGTGTACGTGCTACCGTGAAGTCAAAAATTTACTGCCCGAACCCACGGGTCCTCAGACTTGTACCCTTTACGGCCATACTGGCCCAGTGAAAACGGCTGAATATACTATTCCCGCTATCCAAGGTTCCTAAAGATAAGTCGAGTCCTTTTTAATGTAATCTTTTACTTTACCTTTATAACAAGGCATTTTTATGCCCTTACTTTATATCGTAAAAAACAAATATCACAGAACCATCTTGAAAAGCCTGCGGTAAGAATATAAATCGGTGAACCATCGTAAACCTAAAAAATAAACTACAGTCCACCCCCCTACCCTACTGAAGGGATTATTTTCCATTCATTAGGGACACATCACGGGCACTGGTCACACTTTAAATTTTCTAATGTTCTCACAAATTTTCGGTCAATATGTGATTTCGGACACCATCTGTTGCGGGTTCACTTTGTAATAAACATTTATTGTAAAGTCAACAACACTATCTTTATGTAATACTCATTATAACATAACGCATCTGCTATACGCCAACACACCTAGTATAAGAGTCTAAATCTTCAACGTCCCGCCTTTATGTACGCATTAGGAAATCTTCCAGAATGCCCTTGACTGAACTCAACATAGTATGACGTATTTGATTACTTCTAGCTCATATACCTAAACGTTTGATGAGTCACTTGGGTAGTTTGCCCACGACTACCGTGACAACATATTTAGGTATTTTTTTTTACCCACATTTAGTGTCGGCATTTATCCTCTGAGTTAAACTTATATGAAAAGTACCGCTTAACAGCTAGAGACCAACGGGTATGGGATACTTAATTTGGTGATTATTTACAGTGGGTCTATTCCTGATTTATTACTGGTTTGAAGATAATTTAATGCCGCGCGCCGATTTGTTTCAAAACTGTTACAAATTCAGATATAAGAAATTCATATTTAAAAACTCTTCTTTTTAATTTAATAGTGATTTTTTGCTGTTTTTTCTGTTGTGCTGTTGTTTATTGCTAGATTATTGTAATTTTATTAATAATTCGTTTTTACAACTTTTTAATATTTTAATCTAAATCTAGATCACTGTTTGCCGCATTCGTGCATCGTAACCGACGTTCGAGGTTTTAGCCTTTTTAAGTCTATGGTGCCTGAACTAAAATAACATTTTTTAAATTCGATTCCCTCAACTAATCTAGTTACGACCCATGTAAAGAGTAATTTAATCCATTACAGGCATCCCTACAAAACGTATTCCGAATAAGCACCAAATTAGCTCTCGGATGTGTAAGCTACATACAAAGTAAGTCTACATAATAATATATCATGCAGCTCTGAGAAGGATCGGGGACTTCATTAGGACGTTTGTCGGGAGCAGAATAAGGAATCACTCGCTAGTTCGAGTGTAAAACGGATCAACAGAAAAGACAGGCAACGTTCCTTCCATAAATATGACATTTTCCTTGACTTTAGTTTACAACTGTTTGAATAAAAATAATAATAATAATAATAATAATAATGTGAATCATAATGTATAATTTCCTTTTTTGAAATAAACATGCACAAAACTTATTTAAACCCATGAAGAACAAAAGATTATCTGACAAAGAGCCAAATTTGCGTTGGTTGGCGCATCAGTGGTCCTTTCATAAATATAGCATTATCCTCGACTTTAGTTTACAACTATTTGAATATTGAAAATAATAATAATAATAATAATATTTTATATACAGGATGATCCACTAAGGGTGGCGAGCGGCTGTATCTTCGAAACCATACATCTTACAACTTTGGAATAAAAATGTATTAACAAATATGACTATAAGAATTCATTAAAAAATATGTTTAAGTTCCTAATTGTACCGCTAGGCAGGCGCTATGCTGATATACAAAATCCTTATTTTCTACAAATATCTTCAAGGCAATGTAGGTCAGAAATTACTTTTTTATTATCTCTACACAATCTCCTATAAATGTTGTATCAAGTATTTTTTTCTAGTTACTATGGTAACGGCGTGGGGAAGTGTAGCAATTGAAGAGCTCTAACTTCGGTTCGCGATAACGAAATTTAACAAACTGGCTTGTTTTAAAGACATTTTTATCCTCATTAAATATCATTATAAATGATCTTAAAATTAGTTCTTTCGTTTGATAAAAGAGGGCGCTTTGTTGGAAAAAATGTTCTAGCTTCGATTTCTAAATTAAATTAAATGCAGCCATTCATCCATTTTACCAGCGGTTTTATAGCATATTAATTAGTAAAAACAACTGAAAAATCGAAAACCGTTTTCTCTTATCGTTTAGGAATTATCGCAAAAAATAGTCAGCAAATTTCATATTGATTTTTCCCTTCTTCGCTTTTATTGCTTTTATTGCCAATGCTATGAACAATTACGAAATAAAACAGAAAAATCAATAATACAGTTATATTCGTGTGCCTAATTAAAAAAATACTAACAATACTAACATTATTTATCAATGTTCAAATTGTTTTCCGTCGTTTGAAATGCAAAGATTTAGACGTCTTCTAGTTGAAAATACGGCTGTTTCTATGTCAGCTTGAGGTAAACTATTCAGCACATTTCTAATTCGAATGATCATGTCTTCTCTACTAGTCGGTAGAATTTTATAAACGATGTCTTTAACTCTATCCCATAAATAAAAATCCAAGCACGTTAAGTCAGGAGACCTGGCCGGCCAGGTAAATGTACTTCCCTGCCAATCCACCGATCAGGAAAATTTTCATCAATAAAATCGCGTACAAGACGTAAATAATGAGCGGGGCATCCATCTGTAACCACATTTTTCTTCTCACAAATAGAGGAACATTTTCTAGTAATCCGGGTAATTCAAAATTTAAAGAATTAAGGTACATTTCCCCTATTAAAGTACCTTCAAAAATATATGGACCGATAATCATTCCGTTGATTATACCACACCAAACATTAACTGTCCATCGATGTTGATTATCAACGTCACGCATCCAACGTGTACCAGTATTGGTAAATGACGCCTCATCCGTCCACAATATTTGAGATAAAAATTGTTTAACCAATAACAATAGTTTAATCTATTATCAAAATCAGCATTACTTAAGGCTTGGTGTGGCACTACATGGTAAGGATGTAATTTTTGATTCAGAAGGATTCTTCTCAGTGTACCGTAAGAAAGGCCTAAATCTGTCACAATTTCTCTTATGCTAATCTGGTGTTCTGCGTGAACATAAACTAATACATTAATAACTGCGTAGATATTTGTAGAAAATAAGGATTTTGTATATTAACATAGCGCCTGCGCCCCCTAGCGGTACAATTAGGAACTTAAAAATATTTTCTGGTGAATTCTTATAGTGATATGTGTTAATACATTTTGTGTTCCAAAGTTATAAGATGTATGGTTTTGGATATACAGCCGCTCGCCACCCTTAGTGGATCATCCTGTATATAAACAAACAAAAGTATGCTTTATTGCCGCAGGAAAATTGTTATAAACAAAGCGTAATTTACTTTAAAAAAAAACAACACAATGAAAAAATCATATTTTTCGATTGGTCAATGCAAATACATAAATTGTAAATATAACATTCGTTAAGACATAAAATTGCCGTAAATCGGTTATTGAATCCAGGTGATAAACAATACATACACGAGGTGAATATTTTCGATGACATTGAAATTAAAATTATGCGACCTTAAGCTCTCGACCTATTTTGTTATCGTTATACAAGCAAAATAAGTGAAGAACAAAAAGTGTACTGAACTAATATTGTAATTAAACTGTATTAAAAAAAAGAAAATGTATAACTATATCTAATACGTAACAAAAATAATTAATTTTAATGAACTATCAGAGTTCATTCCCCTATAAAATGATTTTCAAATTCTATGCTAGCTGATGGAACATGACACCCAAAAAGATGTAAATAAATAAACAAATAAAAAACATTTTAATGAAACTTATTCATTATAAAAATCATTAAGGCAGTAAAAAGGTCTTTCAATGAGGTACGCTTTGGTTTTTTTCCGAAAGAGTGCAAACATAGGGATAGATTTTAAATGTTCTGGAAGATGATTGTAAAGTTTTATGGCGTTGTAAATAATTGTTTTTTTTTATTAATTCTATGGAAAGAATGGAAAGGTATAACAAACAAACAAACAAAAGTATGCTTTATTGCCGCAGAAAAATTTTACAATTTTATGGACAAAGCAAAATATACCTAAAAATAAGACATATCAAAACATTAATCGAAAATAATTTCGACAGGTCAGTGCTTTTTTTTTTTTTAAATGTAAATTATCAATTTACCAAATCGTAAAACACACGTTAGAATATAACATAACATTGCAAACAGTAAATGAATCATGATAACCTTATAAAAGTAAACAAACACACATGTACGAGGTGAATAATTTCGATGACATTGAAATCAAAATTGCAACTATGCGACCTTAAACTCTATGTTATTATAGTTATACAAATAATTGTGATGTTAAACAGAAGGTATATTGAACTAGTGTAGAATGTAGTATACAAAAAGAATTAAATTGTTTTTAATCCAATACCTAACAAAAATAATTAAGTTTTAAGTGAATGTTCGACAGTTCTTTTCCCTATATAATGATTTACAAAATTCTATGCTACGAGTTAGGACATGACTCACAAAAGATGTAAGTAAACAAGCGAGTTTAGTGACAATTTAAAGAGACTTACTCACTGAAAAAAAAATCATTAACGCTGTAAAATGGTCTCTCAATGAGGTATGCTTTGGTGTTTTTTCGAAATTGTGCAAGCATAGGGATAGATTTTAAATGTACTGGCAGATTGTTGTAAACTTTTATGGCGTTGTAAATAACTGATTTTTTTATTAATTCTGTGGAAGGAATGGGAAGATAAATATCATGCCTAGAGTTTCTGGTAGGGTATACATGTTGTGGCCTTTCTGGGAGGGTGTTTATATGTTTTCTCAGCAAACATACCGTTAAATAATGCAGGAAGTGTTAATATTTCATGTTTTTTGAAATAGTATTGGCAGTGAGCTCTATTATTTAGACCAAACAAATAACGAATGGCTCTCTTTTGAAGCATAAAAATACTACGAAATTGCTCGGTGGTACAGCAGCCCCAAAAGGGAAGGCCATAGCGGAGGTGGGATTCAAATAAAGAGAAATAAGTAAGTCTGGCAGAAGGAACGTCTAGTTCTTTTGAAACTGATCGAATGGCGAAGCAGGCGGTAGAAAGTTTTTTAGTTAAGGTGTCAATATGATTAGACCATTTTAGGTTGTTATTTATATTTAAACCCAGGAATTTAACCGACTCTACGTATTCAATATTGCTGTTATGTACCTGAAGTGGTTGTAAAGTTCCCTTATAAGATAACGCCACCGTTTTATCGACGTTAAAACAAAGCATATTGGAATCGGACCAAGCCTTAATTATAACCAAGTCTTTGGAGATACTAGAGTGTAAAGACGTTGTATCAAAATCACTCCATGTTATGCTTGTGTCATCAGCAAAAAGGGAGATTCTTCCATTAATTTTAAGGTTCGTGATATCATTAATGTATAACAAAAAAAGAATAGGTCCCAAGACTGAACCTTGAGGGACTCCACTTGTAATCAACTTACAATCAGAATCGGAACCATTAGCCCTTACAAGTTGTTGCCTTTTCCCAAGATAAGATTTGAACCAATTTAAAGAAGTACCACGAATTCCATAAAAATTTAGTTTGTTTATCAGAATTTCATGACTAACACAATCAAAGGCTTTCGCATAGTCACAAAAAACTGAGGCAGTTGGGTGGTTGTTATTGAGAGATAAGTAGACGCCTCTAAGCAACGTGAACATGGCGTCACTGGTACACTTGTTGGGTAGAAATCCGAACTGCTCCGGGGATATTATCTGATGTTTCAGGAGAAATGGCATAAGACGGTTCTTCAGTAGCCTTTCGATGATTTTTGATAGCACTGGTAGTAGTGCAATTGGGCGATAATTGCAAGAGTTAGTTTTTTCGCCGCCTTTATGAAGTGGAATAATTATAGCTGTTTTAAGGCAATCAGGGAATACAGCTTTTATAAAGGACTCATTTATTAATGTTGTAAGGGCCTCTATGAATGGGAGTGGCAAGTTCAGGAATATTCTAATTGATAGGCCATCAGTGCTACACGAAGATTTACTTTTGATATTGTTTATTACCTTCAATAGTTCAGTGTTGCTAACGGGACTTAAGAAAAAGCTATCAGCTAAATTTTTTGAAGGAGGGAGAAACGAAAGAGGGTCCAAACTTGGCGAGATACTAGAGGTAACATTTTTGCTTACATTAATAAAATAATCATTTAGATCATTAGCCCCTGGCAAGATCTGAGTCACAGGGTTTGATTTGTTTCTGAGGTTATTGATGATGGACCAGGTTTCTTTTGAAACGTTATTAGAGTTTGTTAGACGTTTTCGGTAGTGTAATTTTTTTTGCTGACTTAATAAGAGTAGTGTAGATCCTCCTATAATTAGAGATATAGTCGAGAATAAGAAAGGAGTCGGTGAATTTTTTTATATATGAGAGCGAGCGCATATTTTTAGCAAAAATTCGTATTCCTTTCGTGGTCCACGGTTTATGCCGCTTAGGTTTGATATTCTTAAGCGGGAAGGCCTTGTTAAAAGCACTTAAAGTTTTATTTAAAAAAGTTCTGAAGTTTGTGTTGACATTATCAGATTCAAAATTCCAATTGGTGTTAAAGCAAATATTATGAAATACTGAGAAATTTGCGGCCGAGAAAATTCTGCCCCGATGGCGAGATCTTGGTAAGGGCCTAATAGGTAAACTAAACCTGGAAATTACCGCCTCATGATCGGAAAGACCTGAGTTATAGACCTGTGATTGCACCTCTGATGGAGAAAAATCAGACGCCATGTAATCGATGATAGAAGAAGAGTTTTTTGAAATTCTAGTTGGCGAGGATACATGCATTGAAAGACCGAAAGAGTCGAATATAGAAATTAGATATTTCTGGATGGCACAAACAGTAGCATAGTCAATATTAAAGTCCCCGCATAGAATTTTTTTACCTTGAATCGGTAGGCTGTCTAGCAAACTTACCAGGCTATTTAAAAATGATTGTACATCAGAGTTTGGTGATCTATAAATACAAATTACATAAAGATCAAGGTTTTGATTATATACTATAGAGAATTCAAAAGAGCTATCCGCTAACAAATGATCATATTTAGATACCGACATGAAATCTCCATTTAGGGATAGAATCAGTGTTCCCCCATGAGCTGAATTTTTTCTGTCATATCTAGCTATTGTGGTATACCTCTCAACATAAAAGGGTTCGTTTAGATTCAGCCAGTGCTCAGTAATTGCAACAAGTTGGGGGAACTCCAATTCTTCCAGAAATAGGTACAACTCGTCAGTTTTATTTCTTAGAGAAGCAATATTAATTAGAACCATATTAAGACTAGTAACAACAGGAAGTTTTGAGGAATCTAGTTCCTCAGGACACGTCGTGTTTTCTAAAAATTTTTTTTGGGAGAATTGCTGGTAAAATAGTTTTTATGGCATTCTCTGGTCCTCTGAAGATGGATCGATCTCTCCGAAGATATGTAGGATCCATAGGCTGCAAGATCCGCTTCCACTTCTGCTGCGTTAAATCCGTAAGCAGCATGAAAATCGAAATATATCTTATGTAGGATTCTATAATCTATAGGAATGCCTTCAGAAGCCAAAACAGCCTGGTGCTTGTATTTGTAAACCCTTCAAAGTGAATTGGCGCAGGTTGGTCGTGCAGGAAGGCGAGATATAATTTGAAGGCCTTTAAAATGGCTGGTTCTCTTAGTCTAGACATGAGGAAACGGTTATCAGAACTTTTTTCGGTTCGCGTAAGCTTCACTGTCACTGTATATGTCATGCCAAGAGTTTCTGGTAGGATATACGTGTTGTGGCCTTTCCGGATAAGTGTTTATATGTTTTCTCATCAGACGATTTCTAAAATAAATAATGCAGGAAGTGTTAATTTTTCATGTTTTTTAAATAGTATTGGCAGTGCGCGCTATTAGCTAGACCGAACAAATAGTAAATTGGTCTCTTTTGAAGCCTAAAAGGGAAGGCCATAGCGGAGATGGCATTCGAATAGAGAGAAATAAGTAAGACTGGTAGAAGGAACATCCAGTTCTTTTGAAACTGATCGAATGGCAAAGCAGACGATAGAAAGTTTTTTAGTTAAGGTTTCAATATGATTAGACCATTTTAGGTTCTTATCTATATTCAAATCCAGGAATTTAACAGACTTAACGTATTTAATATTGCTGTTAAATAGCTGAAGTGGTCGTAAAGTCCCCTTATAGGATAAGGCCACCGTTTTATCCACATTGAAGCAAAGCACATTGGAATCGGACCAAGCCTTAATCATAACAAGGTCGTTTAAAATGTTAGAATATAAAGACGTTGTATCAAAATCGTTCCATGTTATGCTTGTGTCGTGAGCAAAGAGAAAAATTTTTCCATTAATTATTAGGTTGGTGATATCATTAATGTATAACAAAAAAAGAATAGGTCTCAAGACCGAACCTTTACAATCAGAATCAGAACCATTTGCCCTTACAAATTGTTGCCAACTATTCCCGAGATAAGATTTAAAAAAATACCACGGATTCCATAAAAATTTAG
Organism: Kuschelorhynchus macadamiae; assembly: GCA_030620095.1. Lineage (NCBI taxonomy): Eukaryota > Metazoa > Arthropoda > Insecta > Coleoptera > Curculionidae > Kuschelorhynchus > Kuschelorhynchus macadamiae. Next base: position 1,239,457 of record JAUTXW010005403.1, read on the forward strand.
CTTGCTTATTAAAATATCATGACTAATATAGTCAAAGGCTTTTGTATAGCCACAAAAAACTGAGGCGGTGGGGTGGTTGTTATTGAGGGATAAGTAGATGTCGCTAACCAAGAAGAACATGGCGTCTCTGGTGCACTTGTTGGATAAAAACACGAACTGATCAGGGGATATTATCTGATATTTAAGGAAAAATGGCATAAGACGATTCTTCAGTAACCTTTCAATGATTATTGATAGCACTGGTAGTAGAGCATAATATATAAACATTTCTAATTTCCTTCAACACGCAATGTCCCAATGGAAGACCATCTTGATGGTTAACACGCCCTAAGGAGAGTTTAATACACGTGCAATCAACATTAAGCGAGGAATATTTCAGGGTGATGCCCCCATTCTCTTATGATTTTGTTTGGCCTTAAGATCTCTAACATCTATGTTAAACCAACAAAGTCAAGGATATAGCATACCCCAGTCGCAGAGACCAATAAGTTATCTACACCTTGAAAATCTTTAATCATGTGTTGGATGCTTTAGCAGTGACATTGGGATGAAATTTAGGCTGGATAAAAAACAAATGGAATGGAGAAAGGTACATTGACCCATCACAGAGAGTGTGAAGTTAAGACCAGGGCAAAGTTACTTACTGGACAGAGGTATAGATCATCAAAATTCCAAATAGCTATTGAAATTTACCTGAAACGGCTTTGCTTAATACTACGCTCCCAGCTTTCTGCAGAAAAATCATTGACCTTAATATCCGAACACGAAAAGAATTTGAAGCTCACCACCCAAAATCATGCGTAAAAAGACTGCACTGCCGCCGTAAACTGGCATAACAACACAGGTCGAAAATCTAAGGAAGTATTTCTACTGCAAGGAACACCAAAGTGGCATACATCAAGCACTTATACTTTTAGATAAAAAGGCCACTCCTCTTAGGCTTACTGCAACTAATGGGGCAATGGCGCAGTAAACCTCTCCATGGAAAATATGTTGCCACACTTAACAGCTCGAACATGTTATGTGTCGTATATGCAACCAATATGATGAGTACCTGGACCACATAATAACTAGTTGTTCGATGCTTGCTCAATCTTATCTGAAGAAGCATAACAAAGTCGGAAAGATTGTCCACCAGAAACTCAGAGAAAAGTACATGGGGTAGACCCAGACGGTACCATTCTATCATTACGAACCACCCCCAGTGTGCGAGGATGCAAGTGTTAAACTATAAAATAATAACGGACAGGCCTATCCCTAACAATATCCTGATACTTACATTGAAGGATAAGAATAAAACCTTTACTGTGGACTTCGCAGTACCTCTTTAACCAACCTACTGTACAACAATTAATAAGTTACTTACCGCTAGCACACGAGATTCGACAAATGTGGAAGATGGCGTCAGTTGTTGTGTCGATTGTTGTTGGCAGGGCCGGGGAAGTACCTAAAATCTTAAAGAAGGAAATAATTAAACTGGGCCTGGACTGGGAAATATACTTACCTATACAAAAAATCTGTTCTTCTGGGTAAAACACACGCGTAATAGAAGCTTTTTATCGCTCCAATTTGATGGTATTAACTTTTTTACACTATTTTTAAAAAATTCGTAACCGATGAAAAATCTCCGGTTTATTAAATTCAAGCTCGAAGAGGATTTCGAGCTTACAAACATTTAGACAAAAACGTACTATTATTCATAGTTTTATCAAACGTTTACTGAACTAATTTACTTTTTAAAATATATTGATATTTGTCAAAAAAAAAAATTCCCAGTAACTTCTGAATGGCTTAAATTTTTAAAACGGTTTTCATAGTTCTGTGTGACTCTTCTGACATAATCTGAAAAAAAATTAATTTACATTTGTCAAAAAAATTATTTTGCATAATAATTTATTGATTCCTTATTATAATATTGCGAAACTGATTTATGTATTGTATTCGGCATCTAGTAATTGCTTTTTATCGCGAATTTTTTTTTAAATCTTAGATGTAGGGCTATGGTCTACAAAAATTAAAAAATAATGTAAGAAAGATGGACAAAACATAACATCCCGACATACAGATAGTTGTATTAGCCCTTGCCATTACGTTTATCTCTTATTTTGTGCCTATGGGTTTTTGCTTCCCCACTTATATTGATGCTGTAAAGATATAAAATCGCGCATGCCCCTTGACTCTACATTTCATTATTTCAACAGTGAATGATCATTCTTTGTTAATCAACTGTGCCATACTATTGTAATGACATTATTATTTGTTAGCTGTTTATCTTTCGTAATGTGTTAATACCCAACAAATTAATAATACATAACGAACCAAATAAGAAAATAGGGCCACACTCGATATTTAACGTCCTGGCTTAGAATAAAATACGTGCTAATCGCCAATACTGGCGTGACTCGAATAAGGATCGCAAAAGGGACACCGTCACATCCGATGCATATTGATGATCATTAGCGGCGGAGACAAGCTCAAACCCGGATTTGCGCCCCGAGCTTTATGATGTGTTACCTCTCGGGATGTATGAACTAAAGAGGGCGATTGCTTATTCCACTCCTATCTGAAGCCCTAATCAAGTCCCTACACTGCCAAAGCTCGGGCTAATGTATATGGTAATACAGACTTCTTTGGCCCGTTATCGTATACATATTTGAGGGCTATATTGATCGTTTCAATTTGATGGCATTGAGTTTTTTTTTACTATTTTTTATCTTTAGTAACTAATGATTCCGGATTCTTAAATATAAGCTCCAGGGGAACTCGATAAGAAAATGTGAAACTTATAAACATTTAGGCATAAACGGTTATTCTTATTCACAGTTTCGTCTAACGTTTAGTGGCGTAATTTGTTTTTATAAAATATATTGACATCTGCAAAAAAAATTGTTTTTCTCCATAACTTCTGAATGGCTTAAATTTCTAAATACGGTTTTCACAGTTGTGTGTAACTTTTATTTAAATAATTTCTTATTGTAATAGTGAGATACTGATTTATGTATTGTATTCGGCACATGGCAACTTTTTTTGTCGCAATTTTTATTTTAACCTTAGATGTATGGCTATAGCACACAAAAATAGAAAAATAATGTAAGAAAAGGGGACAAAACATTACAATCTAACATACAGCTTGTTATGTAAGCTCTTGCCAATACGCTTATATCTTATTTTGTTAATAATATTTTTGCTTAGAAATCCCACAAGTAATAATGGTGCTGTAAAAATATAAAAGCGGGCATGATCCTTGGTTCTATATTCCATTACTCTGAATCTGGGGGGGGGGCATTTTTTAATCATCTGTATTAATGTAATAATGTTCTTATTCTAGCTGTTTATCTTTCGTAATGTGTAAATACCTCACAAATTTATAATACATAACGGACCAAATGAAAAAATTGGGACAAACTCGATATTTAACGTCCTCGCTTAGCACAAAATACGTGCTAATCGGCTCCAATAATGGCGTGACTCGAATAAGGATCGCCAAGAGGGAGACCGTCACATCCGATGCATATTGATGATCATTAGCCGCTTTGTGATGTGTTACCTCTCGTATGAACTAAAGAGGGCGATTGCTTATTACACTCCTATCTGAAGCCCTAATGCAATCCCTATACTACCAAAGTTCTAGCTAATGTACATGGTATTACGGACTTATTTGGTCCGTTATCGTATACATATTTGAAGGCTATATTGAGCGCTCCAATTTAATGGCATTGAGTTTCTTTGTACTATTTTTGTCTTTAGTAACTAAAGAGCATACTCAAAAATGCATTTATAATTTTCCTACAGTTTGATTTAAATCCGGAAATTTTTTGAAACCGAGGAAAAATTTCCGGATTTTTAAATCCAAGCTCCAAGGGAACTCGATAAGAAAATGTCGAACTTATAAACATTGAGACAAAAATTGTTATTTTCATTCATAGTTTTATGTATTGGCGTGATTTATTTTTAAAAAATATATTAACATTTGGAAAGAAAAATTGTTTTTCCCTGTAACTTCTGAATGGCTTAAATATCTAAATAAGGTTTTTACAGTTGTGTGTAACTTTTAATTTATTAATTTCTTATTTCAATAGTGAGAAACCTATTTATGTATTGTATTCGGCACATGGCAACTCTTTTTATCGCAATTTTTATTTTAACCTTGGATGTAGGGCTATGGATTACAAAAATAGAAAAATAATGTAATAAAGTGGACAAGACATTACAATCTAACATATTAATTTAATGATGTAATTTATAACACATAACGAATTAAATGAGAAACAATATTTAACGTCCTGGCTTAGCATAAAGTACGTGCTAATCGGCTCCAATAATGGCGTGTCTCGAATGAGAAGCACAAAAGGGATACCGCCACATCCGATGCATATTGATGATCATTAGCGGCGGAGACAAACTCAAACCCGGATTTGCGCCTTGAGCTTTATGATGTGTTACCTTTTGTATGAACTAAGGAGGGCGATTGCTTATTCCACCCTGGTTTGGAGCCCTAATGAAGTCCCTATACTGCCAAAGCTCGGGCTAATGTACATGGTAATACGGATTTATTTGGTCCGTTATCGTACACATATTTGAAGGCTTTCTATTGCTTCAATTCGATGGTATTGAATTTTGTTTAATGTTGTTTTAGTGCCTAAAGAGCATACTCAAATATTTACTTAATCCCCATAGAGTTTGAATTATTTTACAAAATTTTTGTGGTTTCGAATTTTTGAAAAATTTAAAAAAATTCGAGACCGAAAAAAAAATTACGGATTATTAAATTCAAGCTAGAGGGGAATTCGGTAAGAAAATTTTGAACTTATAAATATTTAGACAAAAAGGTATTATTATTATTATTCACTGTTTCCTGTAACGTTTAGTTGCGTAATTTATTTTCAAAAATATATTGACACCTGTCAAGAAAAACTGTTTTTCCAGGTAACATCTGATTGGTTTTAATTTTTCATCCGGTTTTCATAGTTCTGTGTAACTTTTAATGACGTAATTAAAAAAAAATATTTTGTCATTTTTCAAATAAAAATTTTCATCATAATTTATTAATTTCTTATTATGATATTACGAAACTGATTTATGTATTGTATCGGCATATAGCAACCCTTTTTTTATCACCAATTTCATTTTAAACTTAGATATAGGGCCATGGACTCTAAAAATAGAAAAATATTGTAAGAAAGGTAGACAAAACATTACAATCTAACATACAGCTTGTTATATAAGTTCTTGCCACTATACTTATTCCTTATCTTGTTGCTAATGTTTTTTGTCCTACAAATAATAATTGTGCGGCAAAAATATGAAATCCTTTTATTCTATATTCTATTATTCTAACAGTCAGGAGCCACTTTTTTAATTAACAGTGCCATATTAGTGTAATTATATTATTATTCTAGCTCTTTATCTTTCGTGATGTCTCAATACCTAGCAAACAGACAAATTTATAATACGTAATAATGTGGAGTAATTAATTTTTAAAAATATGTTAACATCTGTCAAAAAATTTTTATTTTTTCCAGTAATTTCTGAATTTTTAATCTGGCATTCCTAGTTTTGTGTGAGATTTAATAACCTAATTTAGAAACAAAATATTTTGACATTTGTCAAAAAAATATTTTTTTAATTTCCTGTTATAATATTGCGAAACTGATTTATGTATTGTATTCGGCATACAGCAATTCTTTTTAATCACCAATTTTCTTTTAATCTTAGATGTAGAGCTATGGTCTATAAAAATAGAAAAACAATGCAAGGAAGGTGAACAAGGTGTTGTATAAGCCCATGCGATTACGTGTATCTCTTATTTTGCGCCATATATATTGATGTTGTAAAAATACGAAACCTTGCATGCGCCTTGACTCCATATCCCATTATTCTAACTGTGAAGAGCCATTTTCTGTTAATCGACTGTGCCATAATAATTTAATCATATTAAGAAATCATGGTTCTTGGAATTAGACCATGTCAAAATGGAAATACTTTCCGACGTTTCGCCTTCGATTGCACGAGGCATCTTCAGAGATCTTTACCTCACGAGATCGGAATACTGAATGAGCTCGAAGAGACCCAGGCTGGCTATTTATAGTCGACCTGTGGTTACCGAAGCGTGACTCGGTGTAACGATCGGTTTTCACGTATGATATAGACTGAAGCCCGTATCTTTATTGAAATTGTTAGCATGCTTATAAATTTCAGTAGATTCTGGAATTTTCCGTTTATAGAATCCCGAAACCGATGCAGGAACTTTGGTTCCTTAGGACAGTCTGTATATAGAAAACCAACACATACGAATAGGTACTTAAATGCAAATTCCCATCATCATCCAGCACAAAAGCAATCAGTTATTATTTCATTGGTTTACAGAGCCCTCGCGATTTGAGACCAAAATTCTTTACAATCGGAAACAGAGAAACTGACTCAAGCTTTAAGAGGGAATGGATATTGCACTGACTATATTAGGCGATCAATTAGAAAATATAACAATCCTACACCACGAAATGATACTAATAACGAATTACCGATAGGCAGTGTAGTTCGTCTATTTATACACGCAGCCACAGAGAAGATTGCAAGATTACTTCGCCGGTCCAACGTACGTACTATCTTCAACACATACAAGAAAACTGGACAATATTGGCGATCGCCGAAGGACATTGTTCCTTTACAAACGGAATGAATATATGCAATTTCTTGTTCCTGTGGTGATGTCGATATTGGAGAAACTGGACGATCCATAACGACTAGACTTAAGGAATATGAACAATGTATCAGAAAGAAACAAATTGTACAGTCTGCTTTATTTGAACACCAACATTCTACTGGACATGTCATAAATGTAAAAGAAACCAAAGTTCTTGCATCGGTTTTGGGATTCTTTAAACGGAAAATTCTATCTTAATCTATTGAAATGTATAAACATCCTAACAATTTTAATAGAGATACGGGCTTCAGTCTACATCATACGTGAAAACCGATCGTTACACCGAGTCACGCTTCGGTAAACACAGGTCGACTATAAATAGCCGGCCTGGGTCTCTCCGATCTCATTCAGTTTTCCGATTTCATGAGGTAAAGATCCCTGAAGATGCCTCGTGCAATCAAAGGCAAAAATTTAGAAAGTGATTCCATTTTGACACAGTTTAATCCCAAGAACCATGATTTCTTAATTGACCACAGCCGTGAAAGCTTTCGTTCTATGTAATGTCTTTCCTGATGTGTTAATATCTAACAAATGTATAATACATAACGAACTAAATGAGAAAATTGGGACACACTCGATCTTTAACGTCCTGGCTTAGCATTAAATACGTGCTAATCGGCTCCGATAATGGCGCGACTCAAATAAGGATCACAAAAGGGACACCGTCACATCCGATGCATATTGATGATCATTAGAGGCGGAGACAAGCTCAAACCCGGATTTGCGCCCCGAACTTTATGATGTGTTACCTCTCGTATGAACTAAAGAGGGCGATTGCTTATTCCACTCCTGTCTAAAGCCCTAATTAAGTCTCTATACTGCCAAAGCTCGGGCTAATGTATATGGTAATAACAACTTATTTGGCCCGTTATCGTATACATATTTGGAGGCTTTCTATCGCTTCAATTTGATGGTATTGAGTTTTTTTTTATTATTTTTATGTTTAGTGCGTAAAGAACATACTCAAATATTTACTTATAATCTCCCTAGAGATTGAATTATTTTAAAAAACTTTTTGAGTTTCGAATTTTTGAGGGGGATTCGGTAAGAAAATTTTGAACTTATAAATATTTAGACAAAAGGGTATTATTATTATTATTATTTACTGTCTCCTGGAAAGTTTAGTGGCGTAATTTATTTATTTTTATTAACTTTTAATGACGTAATTAAAAAATTATTTTGTCATATTTTAAATAAAAATTTTGCCTCATAATTTATTAATTTCTTATTATGATATTACGAAACTGATTTATGTATTGTATTCGGCATATAGCAACCCTTTTTTATCACCAATTTCATGGACTCTAAAAATAGAAAAATATTGTAAGAAAGGTGGACAAAACATTACAATCTAGCATACAGCTTGTTATATAAGTTCTTGCCACTATGCTTATTTCTAACTTTGTTACAAATGTTTTTTGCTTAGAAATCCCACAAATAATAATGGTGCTGCAAAAATATGAAATCCCTTGATTCTGTATTCCATTATTCTAACAGTCAGATGCCATTTTTTTAATTAACAGTGCCATATTAATGTAATGATATTATTATTCTAGTTGTTTATCTTTCGTGATGTCTCAATACCTAGCAAACAAACAAATTTATAATACATAACATTGTAGAGTTATTAATTCTTAAAAATATGTTAACATCTATCAAAAAATATTATTTTTCCCAGTAACTTCTGAATTTTTAATCCGGTATTCATAGTTTTGTGTGAGATTTAATGACGTAATTTAGAAACAAAACATTATGACGCTTGTCAAGCAAACAATTTTGCTTCGTAATTTTTTAATTTCTTATTAGAATATTGCATTCCATTATTCTATTTATGAAGAGCCATTGTTTTGTTAATCAGTTATGCCATACTATTGTAATGATATATTGTTTATTCTAGCTGTTTATCTTTCGTGATGTGTTAATACCTAACAAATGTAGAATACATAACGAACCAAATAAGAAAATTGGGACACACTCGATATTTAACGTCCTAGTTTAGGGACACCGTCACATCCAAGGCATATTGATGATCATTACCGGCGGAGACAAGCTCGGATTTGCGCCTGGAGCTTTATGTTGTGTTACCTCTTATATGCACTAAATAGGGCGATTGCTTATTCCACTCCTATCTGAAGCCTTAATGAAATCCCTATACTGTCAAAGCTCGAGCTAATTTACACGGTAATACGGACTTATTTGGTCCGTTATCGTATACATATTTGAAGGCTATATTGATCGCTCCAATTTAATGGCATTGAGTTTTTTTTTTTGCTATTTTTATCTTTGGTAACTGAAGAGCTTAGTCAAAAATTCATTTATAATTTCCCTACAGTTTGATTTAAATCCGGAAATTTTTTGAGGTCCGAGATTTTTGAAACCGAGGAAAAATTTCCGGATTTTTAAATCCAAGCTCCAGGTCAAAAACTCAATAAGAAAATGTCGAACTTATAAACATTTAGACAAAAATTGTTATTCTCATTCCTAGTTTCATGTAATGGCGGAATTTATTTTTAAAAAATATATTGACATCTGTAAAAAATATTGTTTTTCCCTGTAATTTCTGAACGGCTTAAATGTCTAAATACGGTTTTCACAGTTGTGTGTAACTTTTAGTTTATTAATTTCTTATTTTAATTTTTAAAAACTGATTTATGTATTGTATTCGGCACATGGCAACACTTTTTTTCGCAACTTTTATTTTAACCTAAGATGTAGGGCTATGGATTATAAAAATAGAAAAATAATGTAAAAAAAGTGGACAAAATATTACAATCTAACATACAGCTTGTTGTATAAGCCCTTGCCACTACGCCTATTTCTTATTTTGTTAATAATATTTTTTGCTTAAAAATCTCACTAATAGTAATGGTGCTGTAAAAATATGAAACTGAGCATGGCCCTTGGTTCTCTATTCCATTATTCTGACGTAATTTTTTAATTTCGTATTACAATATTGCGAAACTGATTTACGTGTTGTATTCGGCATAGAGCAACTTTTTTTTATCGCCATTTTTATTTTAATCTTAGATGTAGAGCTATGGTCTATAAAAATAGAAAAATAATGTAAGGAAGGTGGACAAAACGTCACAACCTATATATAGCTTGTTATCTTTCGTTATGTGTTAATACCCAACAAATTTATAACACAAAACGAACCAAATGAGAAAATTGGGACACACTCGACATTTAACATCCTGGCTTAGCATAAAATACGTGCTAATCGGCTCCAATAATGGCGTGTCTCGAATAAGGATCGCAAAAAGTACACCGTCACATCCGATGCATATTGATGATCATTAGCGGCGGAGACAAGCTCAAACCCGGATTTGAGCCCCGAGCTTTATGATGTGTTACCTCTGGTATGAACTAAAGAGGGCGATTGCTTATTCCACTCCTGTCTGGAGCCCTAATGAAGTCCCTATACTGCCAAAGCGCGGGCTAATGTATATGGTAATACGGACTTATTTGGTCCGTTATCGTATACATATTTTATGTTGAAGGCTTTATATCGCTCCAATTTGACAGTATTGGTTTTTTTTTACTAATTTTATCTTTAGCACCTAAAGCATACTTCAATATTCACTTATAATCTCTCTAGAGTTTGACTTATTTTACGAAATTATTTGAGTTTCGAATTTGAGAGCGAGGAAAAATTTCCGGATTATTAAATCCAAGCTCGAGGGGAATTCGATAAGAAAATGTCGAACTTTTAAACATTTGGGCATATTTGTTATTTTTATTCATACTAGTATAATTTTTGAGATAAGATACGGGCCACCCATTACATTTAGTAATCAAAGATACCACCTATCACCTGCCAAAAGGCTTTTCTCCTCTCTTTATAAAATGGAAAACAATACCCCATGGAATTTACGTAAAATTATTGAATGTCCACTGCGGGAGTTGCTTATTTTACATTTTTCTAGCCTTTGTGATCACTCCCGTATGAATTCTTGCTACAATATTTCTATACCCTTTATGAAAGATGATACATCAACTATGATATTTAGGTCATAAATTTATTTTTTATATCTAGGTATTAATTTTCTATGTTTTACGTTCTTACACAGAAAATGCATAAATATTCTCAATTTTTCAAGTCAGTCATTTTTTGTGATTTTTAGTACTCAATAGCTCTGGATTTGATAAAAATTTGTCTACGACTTTTATGGAATATTAACATTTCGATATCTGTATATTACTCTTTATATTTATGAGGAAAAATTTGGGCTTTCCAAAAATATATACATGTATGCAGTCATTTTGAAAAACATGCTCAACATTTGGGATTTTCTGAAAATATCTTTTGTGTCCAATCAATAGGTAGCAGGCTATGGCTAATTTGTTTGGAACAAAAAGCAAAATATCAAAAGTTTTTGATTATTAATGAAATATTTTTATTGTTTTGAAGTTTCTGTTTAACTATATTTAATTTACGTTTTTTACAATAATGGTGGTCTACAAAAATTACGAAAAGTATGATATATTGCTTTGTGTCATACAATATAATGAAAATCCCCAAGAAGCTTTGAAATTATATTTACAAAAGTGACGTATTTTGAGCGCTTTGGTTAGGATAACATCTTGGGAGTCCTTTTTGTTCGTATTAGATATCCAGAGAGAAGGCAACCTTTCCGAGACATATTTACCCACCTTAAATCAAATTTAGTAGACTAAACTAGAAATAAGACACAAAGTCTCGGTCTCAGTCAAAAAGAGTATAATGCGATTACACGTGTTTCGCCTTTTCAGGCATCATCAGACCTACAATTAATATAACAATCAAAAACTATCACTATAAATATACAAAATTCAAACAAACCTTCGACATTAACTAAAATCACAAGAACAAATCAAACAACTATAACGTCACATGTTAAAATGCACACTTAGATGAGGTTAAGAAACTAAGTAATTGACACGCGCAGATAAAAGTTGAATCAAATAAAAGACAAAAAAATATATAAATAAAAAATATTAAAAAAGGTTATTGATATAACCAGGAATTGAAACCGAGCCTCCGGCGTGACACACCGAGATACTGACCACCACTCTACCAGCAGGTCCAATGAAAAGTTTATACATTATCTTCCTGCCAATTAATATTAGTACCAAGATTATTAAAAATTAGTTGAGGTTCGAAATTAACGACATCATTAACACAATGTAAAACTGGGCTTCTCTTAGCCCTTGTAATTTTCATCTTCTCTAACAAATCCAGTTTTTTACTCTTTGGACACTCGTGTAGTATCTTAACATTGTTTGATATAGAAAAATGGTGTCCAGTTGTTAGCAAAAGCCGATTTTGTCTCAGTGATATCAGTGTTTTTATTTTTATCGAAAAGGTTAAAATATTCCCGGACCCTAGTGGAAATCCTTCTCCCTGATTGTCCGATATATACAGCAGAACAATCTCCACAGCCTAATGAATACACCCCTGATTTTGAGAGATGTTCAGTCTTATCTTTGGTCATTACTAGATGTCTCTTAAGTGAGTTCACTGTTTTAAAAGCAATTGAGACATCTAAATGTTTGAAAAACTTCGCCACCTGCATTGAAATATTACCAAAAAATGTTAAACCTTTGAAGCATTTTTTAAGTGTTGGTTTAGAGTGAATAATATTAAAGGAAAGTTTGTATTTATTGAAAAACTTAAAATAAAGTCTATTGATGGAGTGGATAGGAAAACCGTTGTTGAAAGCAATTTGTTTTATAATCTGCAATTCCTGATTGAAAGCTTCCCTGGAAAGAGGTATTTTGAACAACCGGTAGAAAAATGAGTTGAAGGCTGCAAACTTGTTTGAGAGAGGAAAAATGGAACTAAATTGAATAACGTTATCTGTAGGCGATTGTTTTCTGTATATTTCAAATTCTATTTGGTATTGTTCCTGATTAACATTAAATCTAAGAAAGGTAATCTACCCTCATTCTCCATCTCTAGAGTAAAATCTATTTTGTTATAAAGGGAGTTAACAAAATTTAAAAAATCCGTCAACTCCTGATTGTTTCCTTTCCACACGATACATATATCATCTACGTACCTCTTGTAAGCTAATAGATGGTTGGCAAAACGGCTTTTCATAATCTTTGCCTCCAAATCACTCATAAAAATCTCACTAAGAAAAGGGGAAAGGCAGGAACCCATCGCTAGACCCGTTAACTGTCTAAAAAATAAGCCATTAAATTTGAAAACATTTTGGTTCAGTATGCTGGAGAGCAGAGAAAAAAATTTAGTAGAACATGGATCATTTATCCAGCCCCGTTCTAAGACATACTCCAAACAAGATAGAGAGAAAAAAGAAATAAACATTTTGGGTTATTTAGAAACGACGACTTGATTTTCTTGCCAGCAAATAGAGGAAGCAACTGGTGTATCCGGGTCAGATGCTCAAAGAATTTTGCAAAAATATAAGTCTCACCCATATAAATTCCACATAGTTCAATAGATCCACCCTGGCAATGCCTAGCGCCGAATGTAATTTTTGCTACTTGGATTTACAACAAATCCATAGTGATTCCTCTTTTGGCAGACTCGTTATTTGGTCCGAATAATCTTATTTTCCAAGTGCGGGAATTTTCATTCGCCACAGTAGAGGAAACTAATCCTCAGAAAATCACCATTTAATTTTTGAGAGGGCACAACAAGGGCACATTGTGGTTCGAGTCTCGTGTTTCATTTTTGGAAGACACATAGTCTACAGAATTTTTGAAGGAAGTCTCACAGCGTGTAGGTTATCTTCAACAAGTTGGTGCTCCAAGCCACAAGTCTGCACTTTTAAGGGCATTTTTAGACGATAACTTTCCTCAAAGATGGATTGGTACCCACGGACCTGTAAGATGGTCCCTTCGGCCTCTGGAACCCTCGATTTTGATTTTTTTTCTTTTGGGGTTTCATGCAAAATAAAATTTAGAAAACACGATATCATATACATCGATCGAGAAGGCTTAGGCTTATAATTGTTTTGAACGCTATTAGAAGAATAACGAAAATGTTGCATACGAGAAAATGGCCATCATTTTGAAAACCACCTTTCAAAAATTCTTTGCTTTTTGTTTCTTTTTGTTTTTCCTAATTAAAATAAGATAGGCAATTATTGTTTTGTTATGAGTAAAATTCAAAATTTTTATCATATTCAAGTTGAAATGTTGTAATAAATAATTAAGAGATGAAAATTATAAAAGTTCTTTGAATTAAGTTTGAAAGTATTACATCTTTAGTACAATAATTACTTACATGAATTTTGTTTTACATACATTTTAGCCATAGCCTACTACCTACTAATTGGACAGAAAAGAAAACTTTAGAAAATCTCGAATTTTTAGCTTGTTTTTCAAAATAACTGTATACATGTATATATTTTCAGAAAGCCCACATTATTTTTAATATATATAAAAATAATATACAGGGTGTCCTACTTAAGAAATAAAGTAGGATCCGTAAAACTTTTTGACTTGACCCTGTATACTAATTCTGAAAACGGCACTGAACTCTAACGCCATATTTCAAACTTGTTATAGAATATACTATTACAAAACTATATACAATATTCAGAAGGACAATAGTTATTACAATATAAGTGTTGTAAAGATTTACAAAGCCACAGGACGAGTTTGTTAAAACAACGAGCATAGTTTAACGAATTTATATCAAATACAAGAATTTTGTACAAAATTTTATCTACTTTTATTTAATAACACGAAGAAAAATATATTTGCCAAAAAGTGTAAAATGACGCGACAAGAAACTGAAAAATGTTAATAAAAACGGTTTTTATTACATCACTAGTGTTGTAATGAACGTCGTTACAGCACTAGTACGATAATAGACGCCCTTACGAAACAACTTATAGAACTGAAAAAATTCATATTACTAAATGAAATTAAATAAAGCTTTTTACACTCTTTTCCTACTTCTAACTTCAGGCATGTAAAGAGTTTCATTTATAAGACCAAAATTTAAGTAGCGTCAGCTTCTAATAAAATTTGTACCGATTGTCAATTAATTGCACCGATTCAACGAATTGCGTTTAACCTCATGACTTTAAACATTCAGATTCGTTTACTCTAAACCTCAAAGCTTATATAGTCAACCCTAATTTATAATCTGTTCCTAGGACTAAATTCCTCGACTTCCCTAATTTATCTTACAGTTTCATTTTAGCCGGCAATTACATCGATTTGTGTGTCCTAATTAACGAACAAAATTGCCGAACCAGAGCTATTATTAAAGATGCATTCAGTGTGCTGCTGGCTTCATTAAGGACTTCCTAGTTGAAGGAAATAGTTCGATAACTACGGGCACCTCGAATTTGTTACTCATTATAAAAATTTAAGGGCCGTCACTTTTAAGTATGAAAATTAGGATAACATTAAGAGTGCTTCTTTAGTTCAGTGGACCCGTTTTCAAAATATTTAAACGATTCAGGAGGCAATTGATAGAAATGGCGATTTTAAAATTTATTTTTTCTCGTCTGTTTACCAGCAGCGTCAAATTTGGTAATCTTATTTTGAACCACTTCCACTTGACCTATTGCTTTAATTGTTTGTATGTACCGGTTTTGGCTACATGGTGCTAATTTTTTGTGAAACGAAAGATGACCCAAACAAAATTTTCATAGCCCCTTTCGTTTTTAAGATACAGTGTGAAATTGAAAATATTGCATTTTTGGGCCCCCCTCGTATTTCGGTTGTTGTCTAACTTATCGAAAAGGTAAAAACTGGCTCTGATACAGTTTTTCACGTAGAATCCAGTGGCGTATAGTCAAAAGCAGTGTAATTGTGCGTGTCATATGATTTATCAACGACAAACTTTTTGAGTTTGTTTTTCTTTTATTACGTGTAATCATATCCTCCGCATAAAATCCGGAAGATGAATTAGATAAACCTATGAAATTTTCATACGAAAAAAGAGTATAAACATATAAATACCAGCAGTTGCAAAAATATTTGAGCGATGTCACTTCAAAGTCAGATTGACAAGTCAGTCAGTGACAAAATGAGTAATAGAAATAAAAAATGGTATTAAATTTAATAAAATATTACGAAAATGAAAATTCACCGGCCAATATCCAGGAGACAATAGCAAAAGCTCCGGGAATCTGTGCAGAAAATTGTGCATGTAAAAAAGCATATTTACTTACTTAAGAAGATTAAGAAATGTACACGAAAAAGGCCAAAGACAGAAGACTTAAGTGACAATGTAAAAATGGAAGTTCGTAAATTTACGATTTATACACATCAAAAACTAATACAACCCTTCAAGTTTTAAAACAAGATATAAAAAATCGAGGCATATTAGAAATTGGACTAAAATCGTTGTCAAAATTAATAAAAATGTTGGGTTTTCGATATAAAAAGGACTGTAATCGAAGATTTTTATGCGAGTTGCCACATATAGCGTACAGTCAGCGTATCCAGTTTTTAAAGAAATACTTGGATATTTTCTAATAGAAGTGGTTCGAAATCTTGGCAGGACGAGTCTGTAAAAAGTGTCAAGAGAAAAAAGGGATGTGGGACGGGAAAACGGTTCATCATTTTGCATGCAGGTTCTTCAACAGAATTTCTCCCAGGTGCAAGTTTACTGTTTTCTTCAACATCGAAAAGTATGGACTACCATGATAATATGCACTGTGTACTGTTTGAAAAGTGGTTAAAAGAATAACTGATTCCAAATTTAGATGCTCCATCTTTATTCATTCTGGACAATGCATCTTATCATTCAAGAATCTTAAATAAACAACCTACTTCATCCTGGAAGAAAAGTGATATTTACGACTGGCTAATAAAACAAAAACAAAATCCTTTACCCAATATGCTAAAACTAGAACTTCTTTTAATGGCAAAATCTATTAAAAAACTAACAATACATATATGCAGTAGATGAAATATTACGGGAAAATGGACGTGAGGTTTTACGACTGCCGCCATACCATTGCCAGTTTAACGCAATAGAATTATTATGGGCTGGGGCAAAATCATATTATGAAAAACACGTGAATCAGATGAAATGCAAATTGTTTGGCGAGATTCATTAAATTATATTATGCCGGAAGAAATCTGTGGAACATACGGAGAAATTAATATGGAATTGGTGGAATCGACAACGAGTTCTAGATGTCGAAATAGCACCAATGATCATTGCGTCATTTGAGGACGACTCAGAATATGAGGACCTTTTAAGTGATGATGATATTTTTTAGTCTATAATATTAAAAAGTTTCTGAAGGATTATATTAGTCTTTGACGTGTATAAATCATAAATTGCATTATGAATATCCGTTTTTGCATTGTAACTTAAGTGTTTTGCCTTTGGATTTTTTCGTGTACATTTCTTAATCTTCTTCGGAAGTAAATTATGTTTTTTTTACATACACAAGTTTCTGTACATTCCTTATACCGATTCTCAGAGCTTTTAACACTGGCTCCTGGATATTAGCCAGTTAGTTTGAATTTAAAATTTTTTTTATTAGATTTGACACTATTTTTTTGCTTACTTTTTTAGTACATTTGTAATTTTGTAGGCAATAAATAAATAATTATAGAATACTTGTTCCAATTTTAAAGCGTGTTTAAAATAAGTGATTTTTTTTATTAATTATAAGACAAAATTTGATATATCAAAATCGGTAAAATCGCTTTACCAGAAACTCGGGGCTATATATATATATATATATATATATATATATATATATATATATATATATATATATATATATATATATATATATATATATATATATATATATATATATATTTTTTTTTTTTGTTAAAAATTCTTGGTTACTGGTTTATTTTCTTAAAAGAATTATTTATTTTCTTAACGTTTCGCGCTTCATAGAGAGCTTTTTCAAAAGGATATTATTGGCCTACAATAAATACAAAACTATAAAACATCGATTGACACACTAAAAACTATTATAATAAAATGTTAAAATAGGAAATTAGTATACGCACCTTGGAAATAAAAACAACTCACTGCATTATAGTAGCAATGATGTTTCCGTTGTGACTTGTGGCAACTAAATAAATACTACCGATGGGTTTTATTTTTTGTTTTTGGCTGAAAGCGATTATTTAGATTTACAATGTTTACATTATTTATATTGGTGTAAAATCAAGTTGATATTATAGAAATTATATTTATGATGGTGTAGTATAGAATATATAAGCATTTTATTATATGTAAAATACTAAATTAAAAAATTAAAATATCAGACCGTGGTAAATTTGACTCAGTTTCTTGACATCTTGTTTATCATTTACGGAATGTTTTTCTCTTTTGATATGAAACATCTCCTTAATGATTAATTTTTGATAGTTAGTGTCTTTATTCAAATTTCGTGTGTCAGAAAAATTAAACTCGTGATTTTCTGATTTTTCATGTTTATGTAGGGCAGTGGACGGATTTTTTGTGTACTTGTAGCCGTTTATTCTGTTCTCTAGGTATTGTGTGGTCATGCCAATGTATTTCATGGGACAATTCATACATGGTACCGCATATATTAAGTTTGATTGTTTTTTTACTGGTATTTTACTTTTGAGAGGTGTGAATAGGCAGCCTAATAAATTATTGGATTTGTGACAAACAATTATGTTGTATTTGGCTAGAGCGTATTTAATTTTTTCAGGCAATTCATTTATATATGGTAATGATATATAAGATTTGTTTTCATTTTTATTTTTTGTTGGATTATTCTCTTTGTTTAATTTATTGTAATATAGGTATGTCCTTTGTTTGATAATTCTGTTGATTAATTTAAGTGGGATATTATTTTCAATTAAAGTTTCTCTTACCTTTTTTAATGTTTCCGCGCGATATTTTGGAGACGTCAACAATATGGCACGGTCAGCTAATCCAAACACAACACTATTTTTTTGACTATTAGGATGGTGAGAGTTAAAATTTAGATTGCGGCCCGACCATGTATGTTTCGTATACCATTTAGTTTCGAGTTTATTATTATTTTTGTTTCGAATTATAGTTAAATCTAAAAAGTTTATGTAGTCATTTTTTTCAATTTCGACGGTGAATTGCAGTTTTGGGTGAAAGTTATTGAAGGCTTGTAATAAATCATTAATTCTATTGATGACTGTTTGACCTCCGTGTCAGTTATTCGTTATTTCCAAGGTGCGTATACTAATTTCCTATTTTAACATTTTATTATGATAGTTTTTAGTGTGTCAATCGATGTTTTATAGTTTTGTTTTTATGGTAGGCCAATAAAATCCTTTTGAAAAAGCTCTCTATGAAGCGCGAAACGTTAAGGAAATAAATAATTCTTTTAAGAAAATAAACCAGTACCTAAGAATTTTTAACAAAAAAATATTAGACATGGTTTAAGAAAACGCAACAAAAAAAAAAAAAATATATATATATATATATATATATATATATATATATATATAAAACAGATACCAAATACTGGAACTTATTCTACCGGAATTACTCGATGATCTGCCATTGGCCTATTTACGTGGCATGTATTTTCAGCAGGACGGAGCACCTGCTCATAATTCCGGCAGAATAAGGCAGTATTTAGGAAAATAATTTTCTTGGAAAATGGATAGGGACCAATGGTCCTGTAAGATAGCCGGCGAGATCGCCAGATCTATCGGTTTTGGATAACTTCCTATGGGGTACTTTAGAAAATAAAATATATAGGACAAGACATGACACCGTAGCCGATTTAATAAACGCCACAAGAAGGGCATTCAATGAAATGCAACAACGACCGGTGAGTATTTTTAATGCCTTAAGAAGAATTCGGAAATTATGTAGGCTTTGTGTAAGGCAAAATGGACACCATTTCGAGCAATATCTTTAGGGTATAGGTTTAGTTTTCTGTTAATTTTAGTGATCTTTAGTGGTAGGATTAGCTTTTGTTGTTTGCTGTTGTTAGTTACTCTTTAGGGGTAGAATTATTAACATGTTCATTTTATTCAATTAATAATACTTTTCAAGATTGATGGATTCACGGGTTAATAATAATTCTTTTTATTATAAAACCGAGTTTTCGGTCCGATTTTGAACCTTCTTCAAGGCAATAGGCTAAAATTATAACAAAGTAAGGTAAATAATGCTATGATAATTATTACCAATCTACTTACATTTTACATTATAATTATTGAATTATTAAATTGTTAAAATTTGAACATATCTTGTAAAACAGTGTAATACAAGGTAATAATTTACTGTAGAATTTTTAAAAAAATTCTTGTTACTATAAATAAAACCTGAAAAATTAATTTGTATTGTAAGCAATCCCATCTCTAAAAAAATGCAAATTAGTGGGCGATTCGAATAGAAAATTTTATCCTATTATATATTTTCGTGAAGCTTATTGTGAACTGAATAATATAAAATAAAAATATACGGTGTGCCCATTTAAGAAATTATAAGTTTGTGTTATATATCAGAAATGACAGTTTACATAAAAATCTGACTACGCCACTGGATTCTACGTGAAAAACTGTATCAGAACCAGTTTTTACCTTTCCGATAAGTTAAACAACAACCGAAATACGAGGGGGGCCCAAAAATGCAATTTTTTTCAATTTCACACTGTATCTTAAAAACGAAGGGGGCTATGAAAATATTGTTCGGGTCATCTTTCGTTTCACAAAAAAGTAGCACCATGTCACGAGATCAGCTCCTGCTCAACCTCCCCATGGTGCCATACCTTTAAGATGCACCATTATAAACATCTTTTTGAGGTTTAAGAGAACTTCCAGCTTTCAAAGGAAAAAATCGGTATATTTCCTTTACCCAGAGTTTCCCACGTTATGATTTTTTCTTTTATTGGGAATAGGGAAATGTGACTCAAAAAATCCAATACTTTAGTTTTAACACTGATTTTTACTTCCCTTGTAAATGTATTCAATTTACCTCAAATTTTGTACAAAAATCAAGTATTACGTAGAAATCATCTAGTGAAATTTTATTGCGAATCCAAGATGGCGAAACAAAATTGCGGTCTGGTGAAATCTAATATTACTAAAAAACTACTCATCCAATTTCCCTAAAATTTTGCAAAAAAATCAAGTATTACGTAGAGATCAACTGGTAAAATTTTGTTACGAATCCAAGGTAGCGAAACAAAATGGCGACTTAATGACATATTTAAAAAACTAGCCTGAAAAAACTACTTATTAGATTGATATCAAATTTTGTGTAAGAATTAAGTGTATTATGGAGTTGAACTCGTAAAATTGTGGTACGAATTTAAGATGGCAGAACAAAATAACAACCAAATAAACTGTTAACCCTCTATTGCATGACTTATTTAAAATTTTCGATTTTTTTTCATTTATTTATTTTTGACGTTAAGGGGTACTAGAAAGAAGGTACAGTTAAGTTTTTTGCAAATTTTATTTTTTATAAATTTTTTTAAAAAATGTTCCCAAATGGGAACAATATGCACAAGAAGTAATAAACATGAAAAAACAAGATGCTTGAAAAACATTTCAGCAGTGGAATTCTTTAAAACAATTGTTCGTTTTATTGAGACACCAGTGCACTTTGCATTTGTCGCACATTATGCGCGATTTTCCTTTACAACCAAGCTTCTTACACCTTTCTCTATTATCGGTATGGGACGGCCAATGACCAATATTGTCACATTGTATTATGTTTGTTGGACGCGGTTCTAGACATCTTCTTTTTGGGGTAAAATGTATGGGTGAATTAGAGGGGGTACTAGAACTGGGACGTCCTTTTCTTCTGTCTGTCGTTTTCCCTGCCAAGCATAAATTTTGGGCCAATGCTGTTTTGAATTCCAATAGAGACACAATTTCATTTCTTTTTAGCTGCTTATTGATCCGTCGTGAAAGAAGCCAAGCATTGACAGTAACAACATCGATCATATGATAAATATGCGCATATACCATTTCTTACTCTTTAATTTGATGGGATACAGCCCCAACAGAGAATCCTGAAAATCCACTCCTCCCATATGCATGTTATAGACCGATACTATATCTGGTCGCTCGATATCTTTTCTACAATTTTCCGATTTGAAAAATCGTTGTACTTTGGTCACTGGTTCTGACCCGGAAAACGTAGATATTAGGAAAACTATACGATTATCGTACCACTGTACAGCGTGAACATTCACACCATCCACATAAGCAGTTTTTTCGGTATATGTGCCTCGCCCTTTCTTTTTCATTTCTTTTTCAGATATAGTTTTCAACCCTTTTAGGCGATTTGACCTTACTGTCGCAACACTTTTTATTCCTAATTTTTCTAAATAAGACAGCAGATACAGGCCTGAGAAATAATTGTCATAGTATACTTTATGATTCACATTTCTGAGAATAGGTCTACATAAACGAACTATGATGTTACTTGCTGCTCCAAGATCCGGTTCCTCGGGCATTATATTTATTTCAGCTTTACTGCTGTAAAGTTCGAAATTTGAGCTGAAACCACTTACGCCAGACAAAACATACATTTTATAGCCCGATTTATGGGGCTTTTTTGGATTATAGGTTTTTAGATAAGTTCTTCCTTTAAAGGGAATAATTTGCTCATCACAAGAGAGGTTCTCCTCAAACGATATTTTTTGGCACGCAGTCTTTATCTGATTTAGAACCGGCAAAATTTTATCTGTATTTTTGATAGACACACTGTTGTCAGAGAAATGGAGGAAACGTTTTAGTTCTTCAAACCTATTTAGGGGCATTATGTCTGAGATTTGAGAAGTGCGAGTGTTGTACCTGCGAGGAGAATGTTGTCTTATCAAAGACATCCATATCATTATTCCTAAGAATTGCTCTATTTCTTTGCAGTGTGTTACTAAAGGCTTATTTGGTCTCTTCTGTACACTATACAAACATGTCTCATGTACAATTTCAGAGATAAAATCATCTGTGATGAAAAATTTGAATAAATTGTATGCACCATCCAACTGTAAAATGTCTTCTGGTAGATAACCTTCCCCCAAAAATGTATTTTCTTGGGGATCTCGAACAGTAGTTGACTCAGTCCAAGTTATATTTTCCTTATTTTTCGAAAAACAAATCTTTTTATTTGCAGGAAGATTGAATAATTCAGAGAGAGGAATATCATCTTCCGAATCGTCATTGTTCTGCAGGTCCAGCACTTCAATATCATTTTGGCGAACTTGTATTTCCACTGTAAACAAAAAAATTTCATGTATATTTGCTCAAATAACATAGTATAATAATTCACCTCCATCCTCATCATCTGATAGTTCTATGTAGTTCACTATCTAAAGGAATATCGCGTACAACATCAAGGCTTTTTCTTCCATAAAACGTAAGTGGCCTTATCTCCGAAAAATCCATTGCAGCTCTGCAATACAATGTTGACTTGTGTTCCTATAAAAAACACAAAACCAACCCAACAAAAAATAAATAAAAATCATTGCCACTAATCTACGCCTAACGATAAAAGCTACGTTTTAAAAAATAATCTCCTACCTGCAACAAGTATAAAACACTATTACAAACACTAAAAGTACTCCCGAAAAGATAACGGGTACTGATCAATTAAGCTATTAAATGAGCATAAAATACTGCGAGAGACATCTAGCGACAAACACATTATAAAAAGTAGAGCACTTTTGTCTTAAATATAAATATGTTTTATTGGTTTTACACGAAAATGTAAGGTGGAGAGAAAAAATATATAAAAAGAAAGATTTATAACCACGGAAGTAAACTAAATTTACCAATTTTTTAAGACCGTTTTGTTTTAGATCCGTATCAAAATGTTACCAGTTCATTCTAATGCAAAAGTTGATTTATTGAATATTTTTCATTACACAGATAAAAGTTGTTTGAATAATAAATATCCTTCAATTTTTTAGTTTCATTATTTATCTTCAATATATTAATATTTATATCTCCAGCTATAAAACAGTTCAATTTATATTTTGAAAATCCTTCAGAGTTTTTATCCAAGAATGTATTTGTAGAACGAGGATAGTTAAATTTGTTTTTTTAATTCGGACAGTTACAAGAGCAAGAATATTAATTCTAATTTTAGATATTACCCCGATATAAAAAATTATTATTGTTTATTTATTTTGAAGTAGCTTGATTTACGTAGGACCAGATAGCAGTTGAAGTACCTAATTTTTAATACCCGCACATTACTAAAACTTTTCATTCAGCATTTTGTTGTCGCTCAGACAACAAATAAGTTATTGAAAATGGGTTTCGATAAATTGTTAGTAATATTCAGTGTTTTTTGTTGCGCCGTAAGTATCAATATATTCAATAACTAATTCGGGTCTTGTTAAGAATTAGTACAACGAAATTTGATAATTTTTGAATATCAAAAAGAAAGTTCGCATTTATTTAATTATATTAATAGAAAAACGAAAATAGATAAATCTTTTTTCTGTCAAAAAAATAAAAAGAAATTGAACAGTTTCACGTCTTTTTAATGCCAAAACTCCTTATAATGACAATTTTAAGAAGGGATGTCATACAGGGCTGCCAGACAGACCCTGCGTGTTTATGCATAAATTGTCTCGTTTGCCTCGCGACCTAGGGGGGTTGAGATTTGTGTTTATTAAATGGAAAAATTTGCTTTCATTTACTTTTTTAATTTAAAAACAAAAGACTTAACTAACCTGGGATAATTAAAAATGCAATCCGATAATTTTCCTTTCCTGAAATGTCTGTAAGTCAAACGATTTGGCAACAGCGCTAGAATTGTTTGACATTTATCCGCTGTTATAATCTGTAGTTAAAAATAGCCAATTTGTGTATTATAAAACATCATATGATCACTCTAGAAATCTGAATATTTTCTAAGTAACGCTTTGTGGAAAATGTGTTATTTAACACTACTGTCCATAAGCGAAAAACAAATGAAACACTTACTCCCTTTCAAGAGCTATTTTTTTGCTGTTATTTCAAAGAAAAAAGTTCGTCCATACATTTTTGTGTCTTGAAGTCGTTAAAAAAGTGAACTTTGTATTACGTGTTTCAAATTTGTCAAATTCAGTGGGATTAATAGTTAACAAGAACCTTTAATTCTTGTGTTTTATAACCCTGTTTTCAGGGCAAATAATTGTTTTACTTTTGGCCCTAAAGGACAGTTAGCTCAAATGAAGTTTTTATAACGTGTATAATATTATTAACAAATAACAAATAAGACCTCAGCCAAAATTCAACGGCAATGATGATTTTTATCAGCATTTATATTAGGATATATTTCATTTATACTTCCTTACCAAGAGAACTATTGTAATCGTGAAAAAATCAACCTCCGAGATTTTTTCAGATCTTTACGTTTCAGGGTCCCTAGATGTTTTCCCAAATCCGTCGGCCTGTTTGTCTCTCAGGCTGTCGTTCTGTCTGTTCGCGACAGCTAAAAAAATACTTACCCGATTGACTTATATGGGGATGACCTAATAATATTTTGGTAAAAATCCAATACAGCAAAACAAAATGGCGGCCTAGTGAAATGTTAAAAAATTATTAATATAAAAATCCTTACACAATTTATCTCACATTTTGCACAACAATCAAATATTATGTAGGAACCAACTAGTAAAATTTTGATACGAATCCAAAATGGCGGCTTAATAATAAAATGTCTAAACATTTAGCCTGAAAAAACTACTTAGTGAACTGATTTCAAATTGTGTGCTATAACTAATTGTGATATAAAGATCAACTAGTAAAACTGTGGTACTAATTCAAGATGGCGGAACAAAATGGTGACCAATAAAATATTTTACCAGTTCTGTCGGCCCGTCTGTCGGTTTGATTGTTGGTCTGTCATTTCGCAATATAGCTTAAAAACTACATATTAGATTGAATTAAAATTTTAGTTTACACAACAACGATAAATTGTAAGTTGCAAGTTTATGCCAGTGGCGGCTGTTCAGGTGAAGTAGATGAAGTGCTACTTTACCAGGAAAAATAAACAAGCAAACATCTAACTATATTTATTATCTATCTCTTAAAATTTAAGTTTTTACATTCATTTATTCACCTAATTGGCAAAAAACAAACTGTAAATCTCGAATAAATATTTTACTTGACCGTTGGCGGCATGTCTTTTTAAAACTTTTAATCCAATTTTATTATAACAACTATAACAGTGGCGCAAACCGCCACTGCTGGAGGTGCTATGTTTAGTTTACGATTTTCCTACTACGTTGCCATGACAACGCGTACGCGATGACGTCGAGCACACGGAAGAATAATGTTAACCAGCGCCATACAACGCTCTCGGTGAATTGCTAACGCAGTACACTACACCCACGTGTCGTTCAGTTTGGGGTGGTTGTTTACTTTTATTTTCGCAAATTTTGCTGCAACCGGTTAGTTCCTTTGCAGTTTGCTTGAGAGTTTTGTGTTATATTTATTTATGGTGTTATTACAACTTTATTTGGTGTCGGGTTTATTAATTTACGTGATTGATGAATCCGATCACGGATGTAATTTGCATTTTGTTGGAAACTCCATTTAATCGATGGAAGGAACAATTTTTAATCATCATCCTGGTTTTCGGCGTACAAATGGTTATGTAGTAGTCAAATATCACAAAAATTGTTTTGCTGGCCTTGTTTATTAGTTTCCAATAAATATTCAGTGTGGAATAAGGAAGGATTTGCAGGTATGTTAAATATATGAGGGTCTTTACATAAACATGAAGACTCGGCGGGACATTTAAAATGCGATTTAATGCTAAAAACATTTGTAGAAAAACAAATCACTATAGCTGACACTTTAAAAGAAAATGCTAAACTATATAAAATACATTTTAACGAAAACGTCCGATTAAATAGATTATTTATGTGCTTAGTAATTGACGCAGTTTTATACCTTGCAAAACAAGAGTTAGTCTTTCGCGGCCATGATGAGAGCACCGAGTCAATAAATAGGAGGAATTTTAAAAAGCTAGGTTTATTTATATAGAGAAGTTCCCAAGAATTAAAAGATCATCACGAAAAAAATAAAAATGTTTTTACTGGTGACTCGAAAACTATTCAAAACGAAATGCATTTCTGATTATTTAAATGATCATGTAAAAAATGAAATAATGAACAAACAGTTTTTTCTGTGCAAGTGGATGACACCCCTGATATTACGCAAAATTTTGGAGCAATATAACTATAAACATAAACTAATAGGGCAATGTTACGATGGGGCAAGTGTGATGTCTGGCCATCTAAATGACCTTCAAAAAAAAACAGAAAAAGCGCCGCAGGCTGTATTTGTCCATTGTCTTGCGCATCGTCTTAACCTTGTGATACAGCAAAGTTTAAAAATATTTCTAAACGTTGAATTTTTTTTGCAAGCCTTAATGGCATTCCCTCATTTTTTCATCACTCAGCTAAACGAACTCATGCTCTTACATCTGCATCTATGAGGCGTATACCAACAATTACAGAAACTCGTTGGTCTTCAAATTCGAAGTTAGTAAATGTGATTGTTCACTGTGAAAAACTTAGATTTTTATGTTTGGCAGATTCTGCTAAATTTTCCGAATATAGTTTAAATTTGTAACAGTTATATGGGGAAATATTTTCAAAAAGTCAACGACCTAAAAATGAGCTTGGTCTTATTTTTGCCAATGACAGTAATTGGAATATATAGCTGCAAGAGCAAGTGAAAAACATTAATGAAAATAAAAATATTTTAACCAAAGCATATAAAGTATTTTCTTTTATTTTGACCATACCGTCGACAAGTGCTTCAGTGGAAAGAAGTTTTTCTAAAGACTTACTTCTCTAAGCAATATTTCACTTCAAAAGGAATTTTTGAAGGAGTTTAGGGCAACTCATCCATTTTATGAGGATGTTATAAATAAATTTGCTGCTGTGAACGATAGGAGAGTTGACTTAGTATACAAAATTTAGGTAAGTCGTAAAAAAATATTCTACCCCTTCCACATATTTCGGGAAAAAAAATTATTGCGATATTTTCTTGCTTCATTTGCACTTCACTTACTTTTTCACCCGCGAGCCATCACTGGTTTATGCGGACAATACACAAATCTTTATCAGGTTTAAACCGGAGGATACCTTAAACACAATTTAGAAAGTGATAGAACCCTCTCACCTCATCATAATTTATTCTTAAATGCTAACAAAAGCCACAGATTGTGTAATACATAATACGTAGAAACGGTTTGGACTTTTTAAGAGGAGCCCAGCCAGGCGATGCAATTTTATGTTTTTACTTAATATGCCGATGCTTAATACACCGGACTAAGCTTTTCGCGGAATGACGAATTTCTGGGTAAGTCTATGATATATCTATATAGTTATTTGGTAGTAAGATAGCACAGTGTATAAACATCAATATTTGCCTATTTTCTTTATTACGAGGACAGTTCTGTTAAAAGGGTTTTACCTATTTTGGTAGCCAAAAATAATCAGGGCTTAACTTATAATAGATTATCAGTATAATTTATACAATATCTTTAAAATTATTGCCAATATAAACTGTTATCTATATGTGGTGGAATTTGTTACGAGGGATATTCCGGGTAAAGCAGAATTACACGATTTTTTAAAATTTATTTTCCTTCATATTCATTTTGAATATATTTTCTACTGTTTCGTCATATACACATACCGTTTTTTTTTAAATTATGCTTTTATTTGTTGTTAACATTTTATAATTTTAATTATTTAGCATTTCTTTCAAGTTTATGTATATGATCGACAAAAAAATTACTGAAAACTTTTATTATTTTTCTCCATAAAAAGAAGATTTTTTTTTCTAAGAAAAGGAAATAGAATATTACCGACTTTTTTAAACATCTCATTAAGCAGCTATTTTGTTTCGCGATAAACCAAATTTTACTAGTTCATCCCTGTTTACACTTTATTTTTGAGTAAAATTTCGTCTGCATTGTATACGTACTTTTTATGTTACTAATACATTTAATTAGGCCGCCATTTTTGTTCACTCTCAATGCTCCACCTCAAAATTTTTCCATTTTATCCTTATATCAAACTTGATTCTTGTGCAATGGTTAAGGTAAATTGGAGCAGCAGTTTTTAGCAATAATTTCTTAAAATTTTATTGGGCCGATATTTTATTTCGCCTTCTTGAATATGTACCCCACATTCTGCAAAATTTGAGGAAATTGGATAAGCAATTTTTTAGTAGTTTTCTTTTTTTAGATTTTTACCAAAATGTTACCATGTTATTCTCATGTGATTCTTAATATTTGACCAACATTTGAAGTCAATCGGATAAGTAGTTTTTAGTTGTAGACTTACAGACAGCCTGACAGACAGACCGACGAAATTGAGAAAATATGTTTTTCGGCATCTAGGGACCCTGAAGTAATACAATTACAATGCCTTTGTCTTATCTGTATAATCGAAAATAGTTTTAGATTGTAGCTCTCAGATATCTCTACAAGTTTCGTATAATTTTTTTTCTAATCCCCACAATAGCCGAGCTATTGGACTTGAACGCACTGTTAGACCACCCTGTACGTGAGGCACAGAATTGAACAGAGTTATCCTACTATAACGCCGAATCCATAGCTTCTGTATGGTAACAAAAATACCGTAGATCAGAAAATAAAAAAAATCGTTAAATTTCCTTTAGCCAGAACTTCCCTCATTATGAATATTTCCTTTTATAGGAATAGTAAAGAGTAAAATAATTTAGTTCAGTTGTTATTTAGGAACACATATATACTGTCTTTTCAAACATTTTTATTGGACGCCATTTTGTTCCAATATATTGGACTATCAACATTTTACCAGTTTCTATCTATGCCACACTTGATTTTGGGCATAATTTAAAATTAATTCAATAAGTAGTTTTTACATTGACAAACACCGCGATTTTGTTACGTCATGTTGAATTCACAGCAGTTTATCCTTATATCATATTTAATTTTTCTCTAAAATTTACAGTCAATTGAATAAAAAGATTTTTTTACGTTCATTTTTTTTTATCCCCCTATCTTGAATTCGTTACACAACTTTACCAGTTTATCTCTATATTACATTTAATGCTTGCACAGAATTTAAAAGTAATCTAATAAGTAGTTTTTTCAGGCTAATGTAAATATTTTATTAGGCCGCCATTTTGTTTTGCCATCTTATATTCATACCAAAATATTACCAGTTCATGTAACACTTGATTTTTTGAAAATTTGAGGTAAATTAGTTTATTTAGTAATAATTTTTTAACGTTTCACTAGGCCGCCATCTTGTTCCGACATATTGGATTTTAACCAAAATATTTCCAGGTCATCCCCATATGAGTCTTTATTTTTTACTAAAATTTTAAGTCAATCTGATGAGTAGTTTTTAAGCTATGTCGCGAATTGATAGACAGGGAGACAAACCGACAGACGGACTAACGGACTTGATAAAACATATTTTTAGCATCTAGGGACGCCAAAACGCGAAGATATGTAAAATCTTAGAGGATGATTTTTTCAGTTTACAAAAATTTTATTTGGCCGTCATTTTGTTCCGCCATCTTTAATTAATACGACAGTTTTACTATACTACAATTAGTTATGGCACAAAATTTGAAATCAGTTCATTAAGTAGTTTTTTTCAGGCTGAATGTTTAAATATTTTATTAAACCACCATTTTGTTCCGCCATTTTGCATTCATACCAAAATTTTACCAGTTGATTCTTACATAATACTTGATTTTTGTACAAAATAATGCTTTTTGGTAACTTATTTGCGGGCAAGACTATAATTTTTAACAGAATTTTAAAATAGTCATTGGTGATACTTATCTTGAATCTAAAAATGCATGTAAAAGTATAGGCATTTTATTTGATAAGTTAAAATTTAAAGAGCATGTTTCATCTCTACTGCCCAAGGCCTATACTGCCTTAAAGTTTTTATATTCTAGTAGGCACATATTGGATACGAAAATAAGAAAATGTGATGTTCTATTGTCCTTGTTTAATTCTGCTGCGGATGTTTATAGAAATTATTTATGTGTTCTGGAAAAAACCGCATCCAGAGGGTCCAGAATTCATAAGTTCGTTTTAACTTACTACATTATCTTTTTATATTCTTAACCTACTACTTAACTGACTGAATATAGACCAACGTGATGGTCTTTTGTTTTTGTGGTTGTGCATCGAATAATTAAGTTAAGTGGAAGAATAGCAGTCTCCTCTTCGGAGAACCAGCTAAACGTCGCCCTTTTGGGAATTAAAAATATGCATATTTGTTTTATATATTTCCCAAATAAAGTCGATTTATTATTAGTATTATTATTATTAGTTAGATTTATTTTTGTTTAGATATATAAAATCAGAAACGACCATTTTACCAATATTAGGTAACATGTGTGATATCTAAGGTTTCCTATTGATAAAAAACTTGAAATGCCAATATTACTCGAGAACTAAATACAAGTAAACACTTAATTCTTAATGAAGTGGTGATTAAGATAAGTATCTTAAATGGGGATATTGTTACGTATATGCAGTTATGTTTACAAAAAAATAAACATCGCACTCTATAACTAATCTGTTACATATTATACATTTAATAAAGAATTATAAAAGCGTAAAAGGCTTAGAACTTTAGTTCACAAAAGTAAGAGTCCATATCAAAAAATATGCATCAATTACAAAAGAACATTTAGCACTAAGAGAAGTAACTGTATATACAGGGTGGCCCATCGAAAATATTTCACCTAGAATAACTAACTTTTGACTGTTTTACAACAAAAATTTCTCATGCACTTTCAATCAGGAGGAGAGATTTCTTGGATATTTATATATCATCAATCCCTATGCGAAGTAAAGATTTTAAAAAGAATGGTCATATGGCACTTAAATTATACCGTTATATTGACTTTATGACAGTATTGTAATCGTGAAAAAATCACCCTCTGAGGGTCCCTAGATGCCGAAATACATGTGTCTGTTCGCGGCATAGCTAAAAAACTTCTTATTCGATTGACATGCTATATGGGAATGACCTGCTAAAATCTTGGTAAAAATCCAATAGGGCGAAACAAAATGGCGGCCTAGTGCAATGTTAAAAAAATATTAATAACAAAATTTATTTATTTATTTAAATATGTCTCAAATTTTGCACAAACGTCAAGTATTATGTTGGAATCAACTGGTAACATTTTGGTATGTTGGCGGTTTAATTAAATTTTTAAAAATTCAGCCTAAAAAAAACTGCTTAATAGATTGATTTCAAAATGTATGCCATAAATAATTGTAGTATAGGGATCAACTAGTAAAATTGTGGTACTAATTCAAGATGGCCGAAAAAAATGGCGGCCTAGTGAAATGTTAAAAAAATTATTATTAAAAAACTGCTTATCCAATTTCTCTCAAATTTCGCACACACATCAAAGTATCAATCAACTAGTAAAATTCTGGTACAAATCCAAGATGGCGGCTTAAAAAAGTATTTAAAAATTCAGCCTAAAAAACTACTCAATGGATTGATTTCAAATTGTGTGCCATAACTAATTGTGGTATAGGGGTCAACTAGTAAAATTGTGGTAAATAAAATGTTCGTAATCGTGGAAAAAGGCATCCTCTCATGTTCTGCATATCTTCACGTTTTTGCGTCCCTAGGTGCTAAAAAATATGTTTCAATTCCGTCGGTCCGTCTGTCAGTTCGCGGCACTACTTAGCCGAATGACTTCAAATTTTAGTCAAAAATTAAGGGTCATATGGAGAGGACCTGGTAATATTTTGATAAAAATCCAATATAGCGGAACAATGTTAAAAAAAATTATTACTAAGTAAACTAATTATCGAAATTACCTTAAATTTTGCATAAAAATGAAGTGTTACGTAGGAATGAACCGGTAACATTTTGATATGAATCCAAGATAGCAAAAGAAAATAGCGGCCTAGTAAAATATTTAAAAAATCAGCCTAAAAATACTGCATATTTAATGAATTTCAATTTTTGTGCAAGATTTATGTGTGATCTAGAGATAAACTGCTAAAGTTGTAGTGCGAATTTAAGATGGCGAAACAAAATGGCGGCAAAATAATTTTTTTAACAATGAACGTTAAAAAATGTTATTCAATTGAATTTTTGCAGAAATATTAAATGTGAAAATGGGATAAACTGGTACGAATTCAAGATGACGTAACAAAATGGCGGTATGTGTCAATGGAAAAACAACTTATTGAATTTATTTTAAATTGTGCCCAAAATTCAAGTTTGACATAGGTAGAAAGAAACTGGTAAAATATTGGTATGAATTCAATATGATGGAAGACAATGGCGCCCATTAAAAGACAGTATATGTAACACATATATAGTGTGACTAGGTACTGAACTAAATTGGATCACACTTCACTTTTCCTAAGAAATGGAAAAAAATCATAACGAGAGTTCCGGGTAAAGGAAATTTACCGATTTTTCTCTCTGTGTGGTAATTCTCGTAAAATTAATTTAATAGAAAATTCGTAATTGGAATTTAGAACAAAAATGATAAGGAAGGTTGTTATTATTGAGTTTGCCAAATAAGTGTATTATTCTGTTGTGAAGATATTAACGTTCATTTTACACTTGGTGTTAAAAATTAAGAAAAGGTTGAAATATCTCATCGGAAGTGTTTCGGGTAGAGCTGAAAGTGCAAGAGATTTGATGAGAAAATTCTTTGAAGTAGGGTCTTTGGTGATAAGAAAAAATACACAATCCGGTAAGAAAGATGTATGGTTCAAGTATTTGGCATTAAACGATTAAGAGGATTTTGAATTAGCAAATCTCATCCCTATAGACTTAAATTAGTGTACTAACTCAAAGGAGAGGTTAAGCGACATTTATATTATTGTAAGGTTATAATGGAGTCCATCCAATCTATATTTAAGTATATTTTTCAAACGAGTGTACATTAATAGTACATTCAATCCACACAACTTTCGGTATTAGTCTCACCCAAATCTATTTCGGGTCTCCTACAATTGAGCATCCAGATAAATTAAATGTGTGGACAGGAATTTTTAGAGATCGTATTATTCGAATTTTTTTTATTTGATATTTAAAGAAATATATCTCAATTTCTTAGAAAACGCTACTGATTCAGCTTTAAGGGTAGAAGACGATCATTGCCAAGCAAAAAGCGATATCAATGAGTTAGTTCTTGGATGCCACTCTTCCGAAAATGTGGATTGGGAGATGATTTAAAATCGAATGACCACCATGACTACCACCATTGGAATTGACTCCTTGGGACTTCCCCGTAATATTCGAGATCATTTTGAATATTGGTTAAAAAAATTGGTAATTTTCTGTGTTATACCTACTGTGATTTGTGAAAAAAGTACTTACCCGAATTGGTCATCGTTGAGGTAATTTTACGCTCTTTAACACGAAATACCACCAGGCCCTCCTACCAATGATTTTAAGGTTAAATGTCACCTTCTTCTTCTTGTTGAAGTTCGGGAGGTGAACTTTTGCCCCTGATGTATCGGAGCATTTTAAAAATTAATATCCGAAATAATAAAGTTAGATAATTAGACATGTCGTGTTGTAATGCCATTTTCTAAATATCCAATTTTCTAGCTTGCAGATGATCTAACAGTTCAAACCAATTACGGCCAAGTTAAAGGAAGAACACAGACTATGCTGGATGGAAACACTTACTATGCTTGGCAAGGAATTCCTTACGCAGCACCACCTGTGGGAACTCTAAGATTCCAGGTTAGTATTGAGGAGGTTTATGTTAAAAAGTAAAAAGTATTTTAGTACAATTATTTTCCAAAATAATTATTCGACTTATAAATCATAATTACAGTACAGCGTGATTCAGATAACTCTTGAAACGGAAATATCTTATTTTTGTTATTGAAAATAGATTTTTTTTTTTTAATATAATATACATTTCTTAATGTTTTTGAATTTTCTAGGCCCCAACAGCACCTGCATCTTGGAGTGGTGTTAAAGAAACTACGGCAGATTCAAATATCTGCTATCAAGTTAAAACCGATTCTTCCAGCGAAAACGAAGATTGTCTATATCTCAACGTATTCGTTCCTACGAATAAGGTAAGGATATTGCTATATTTTATTTTTCATTTTGTTATACAGGATGATCTATTTAAACGATAGTAAAAATGCTTTATATCTCTGTTGTTTTAAAGCATAGAAAAATGTTAAACATAAAATTAATTGAGTTTTTTATGAAAAATTCAAATTTATTCTCGGAAAAGAATTTAAAATCAAATAAAAGAGATATATGTTAAAACTATTTTTTTTTAATTTTAATTTTAATGACCTATTTTATTATACTTATAAATGTTCTAAAAATGTTCGATGTAAAAACATAATCGTTTTCGAGATCTTCAAAGGAGCTTTATGAAAAATCCATAGCTAATAAAAACAAATGACGCCCGTGTCTTACTATTCTTTAATATCTCTAAGGTTACAAACCAATATTTCAAGGTCTAATTAAAATATTTAACTAAATGCTAATATGAAATGTATTATTTTAACTTATTTTATAACATTTTTTTTGTGGAATTCATTCAAAGTAAGATAGGGACGTGGGCTTTGTTTCTATGTATTACGGTTTTTCGAAGCGCGTATATGAAGATAAGAAAAATTGAATATTTTATTTTAAATATTCCGAAAACGGTTATAACTTTGCTTCTAAAAATTAAGTAAAATAGAGTCATTATATTTAAAATTAGAAAATATTAGATAGATTTATTATATATTATGTTTAATTGGATATTCAATTGTTTTCTAAAAAATTAACTTTAATTCTTTATAAAAAAACCCAGTTACTTTTATATTTAACAATTTTTTCTACAACAGTCTTAGAACAACGGAGATATAATAGAAGTATTTTATCAGTTTTTTTAAACTTTTTGATCAATATTAAACTATTTGATCAATAGTAAAAGTAATGGTACGAACGGGTATCGATCCCGCACCTCTAGATCTTCAGTCCATTGCTCAAAGCAATTGCGTTTTCGTACCACTGATAAGCAATTCGTTAGAACTTGTACATATTCAAACCCACCAGTATCATAACCATTGTTCATCAGGTTATCAGGCCCATTTATGTTTAAAAATGAATTATCTAAGCTTCTACAAAATAATAAATATTAAAGTTTTTATTGTAAGAGTACGCCCACGCGGAAAGATGGTTGATAGTTATTTATTTGGACCTATATATATATATATATATATATATATATATATATATATATATATATATATATATATATATATATATATATATATATATATATATATATATATATATATATATATATATATATATATATATATATATATATATATCAGTGGCGGCTCGTGGTGTCTAAAAGTGGTGAGGCGAGAAAAGGTTTGTTACTTATAATAGATAGATGGCGCCGCAGGCAGCGCCGGAGGTGGAAAATTTTGACTCATTTTTATGATTTATTTTTGTCTTTTACATACCAATACCAAGATATATGCCCATTTTTTCATTAAGTAATTTTTAAATAAAAATTATTACATAGATATAAAAATAAAATAATAATCTTCTAAAGATATTCACTCAATTTTTATGTAGTTCGTTTTATCCTCAGATATATGTACATATATACTCTTCTCAAAGATATATAATATACACATTTTTCATCATTGGATTTTTTTATAAAAAATATTTAAAATACTTAATCAAAATAGTCAGAATCGAGTTTAAAGTGTAATAAACCTGTAATAATCTAATATGGTGTGGACAGTAATTTTTTTATAAAAAACCAAAACTCTTTAGGCAAATAGGTATGTGGATGGTGCAGTTAAGTCACTTTTTGTAAATTAAATTAATGCGCCTGTCTTTTAAAGAAGAACATTTCTCAATGATTTTGTCATAAAAGTCGCCATTACATTCAGAAAGTTTAACTAATAACTCTTTTTCTATTGCCATGATCGACAGGGCTGAGAGCCTATTTTGAGATATACTATTTCGTAAGTAGGTCTTTATTCGCTTTAAGCACGAAAAATCTCTTTCGGCCTGTACACTTGTTAAGGGTATTGTCAAAATTAATGTCGCAAGTCGATATACTTCACAAAATACTGAAATTAATTCTAAACTATTAATTTGTTTAAGGAGTTCTTGAATATTGACTTTATAAAATTGTTCTTTCGGTAAATTATGCTTAGCTCATTTTTGAGGCGGTCTTTGTCAAACATTTTTGAATACGTTTTTTCTAACGAATTTAATAGACTAATAGGGAATTCTGTGGCAAAGTCTTTGTATTTTGATGTATTGAAGTTTCACAAATTCCAATTTGTGTAAATCTTCAAACCTGATGTTAATTTGAAAAATTATACAGTCTAAAATTTCATAAAATAGATTTTTATATTTTTCCATTAAATCTGATTCGCTCATGCTATGGGTTTGTCTACTACATGGCAATCCGGTAAGTGATTTTGCTTTTTCGAAAATGGATTTAAGGAAATTTTCAGCGCGCAGCCCATTTAATCGTTTGACGGCAATGTTCAATTGTGAAATGCAGAAATCAATTTCTAGGTTACTTAACTGAAAAACTTGAAACAGGATATCAGTAACAAAAAAAATTTCTTTAAATGTAAAAGTTAAAAAAGCAAATTCAAAATCGGAAAGTTATTTTAGATACCCCTTGGCCACGTGTATAGTATCTGAGTCTAATTCTGGATTTTCAATCATGTCCTGAAAAACTAAGGTTAGTCCTTCCCAATTATTTGCAACAAAAATTAGAATTTTTGATCGAGAATACCACCTTGTATCACTTGCTTGCGGAACTCGTTTTTTTATTATTTATGGAAAAAAGCAGGCAAACTTTTCAAAGTTGCGAAAAAGATTCTGCTTTCCTTAATATAATTTGAACCCTGTTGTAAAATTAAATTGAGACAATGAGCAGCACAATAAGTGTACATTGCTTGTGGGGCATCTGATCTTATTCGTGTTTGTAGACGGCTCATTGTGCTACTAATTTCCGTTTAAAATTTAAAGGTTCCAAGATTCTTACAATTAAATTATAGAGTGCATTAGCTCTAGAATCCTCACTTATATCAAAAAAGCCTAAAAAACGTTCTTTTATTTCGGCTAATTTATTTACATACCTAACAGTTACACAACATTGGGCTTTTGCAACTATATCCGTCGTATCATCTACATTTAATGAAAAAAATGTAGCCTCCGATATTTCTTGTTTAATAAAGTCTCTCATATGTTCGTCAGTACAAAATATTAATTAATTTTGAATAGTTTTCGATTGTCCCGTAAATACACTTTTCTCTTCTAAATGCTTTACAAGTTCGGTGTTACGTTTAATTAAACATTTAAAAACTTCCTTAAAATTCCCTCTGTTAAAAGAAGATTCGGATTCGTCATGCCCCCTAAAAGCCAGTTCTTGTTTTCCCAGTAATATAGTCGTCTCTATAAGGTATGTCAAAAGCAAGCGGTTTTTCCTAACATCTTCATTGTACAATAATTTAGATAAACGAGCATTTTCGATTAGTACATCTTTAATTGTAGTCATATTTTGAGACAAACGTACAAAACCAAAGGTATTTTGAATATGATCTTTAGACCCTTCATGCATTTTAACCGCTCTAGAAAAATTTTTAAAAACAACGTATCCATCAGAAGTCCATACTGTTTTTGTTTTTCCCGGTATTAAGCAAGGCCAACAATATAACGCTGCTTAAGAACACTTCGACAAATCCAAGTGTGTGTTTGATACTATGACGTTTGAAATGATCGTTTATATTGTCGACCGTCTTTTTTATCACTACTTAAGGTACTTATCTTCGACATGGGTCTATCTCCGCGAAGAATTTCTTTTTTCTCATCCTCGGTACGCCTGGAAAATGCCGTTGTCAATAGTGACATAACGATATCGTGGACTGGATTCATAGTTCACACGTTTCGTTTATTTTAAATTTTAATCACTAATTCATATAAACTACTCTATCAGTCTATCTACTCAATAATTAAACTAACGCAACGTCAAAAATACTTTAGATAGAGTAACACTCGACACAGACTAAACGCGCGACATTCACGAAATAATACTATAAAACAAACACCAAATTATTGCCGAATAATCTCAATATCCACCCATTTCCCGCTCAATCTCAAACCGTTACCGGTAACAGTCAAAAACGAATACCCCAGACGCCCACGCAAATACCAACAAAAACAAAAACGGCTTGCATTTGGCAGCCGGATGCGCGATTGTCATTTACCGATAAATAATAATTATTTCCATTTATATTCAATCTGTGCTAACATTAAATGGCAACGTGTCAATCATTAAGCGAAGTTTTCATCGCCTCAAATGCAATAAAAAGAGATGGAATGAATCTACATATGCAACACGACCCTTTTCCCTCTTTCTCAGACTTATTAAAAATCCAAATACCATTCAAGTGTCCGAGGCGCAATTGGCATCGCCGCGTAAAGTAGGTAAAGTCGAATAAAAAAGAAATGATATTGCAGTTATTGGACATTGTACTGTTGGTTAGTAAAGTAAAGTGTTTATTTATGATTTACGCATATTTGATGAAATTTTCATAGTGTTTGAGACAATTTTCAGAGAATAATGTATCAACTTGGAAAGAATTAATTTTGAAAATAAAAATTTATATTTATAGGAAAGCGAGTGAGGCGGCGCCTCAGTTGCCTCATCTGACGAGCCGCCGCTGATATATATATATATATATATATATATATATATATATATATATATATATATATATATATATATATATATATATATATATATATATATATATATATATATATATATATATATATATATATATATATATATATATATATATATATATATATATATATATATATATATATATATATATATATATATATATGTATAATGTGTTTTCATTCCGGGTGTACATCCGTTCACTACTGTCGTTCTGAAAAGAACAGAACAGAAGCAAGTTTAAAACCCAAATTATGGATTCGTTATGTGGATGACATATTTATTATATGGCAACATGGTCATGCAGAGCTCGAAAAATTTCTGACTCACGAAAATTCAATCCACCCTCAGAATACAATTTACTCTAGAGTTAGAGGAAAACAACAAACTACCATTTTTAGATGTTTTGGTCACAAAACTGCATAACGGACATTTCGAATACACCGTGTATAGAAAAACAACACATACAGACAGATATTTAAATGCAAAATCACATCATCACCCAGCACAAATTCAAACTGTGGCAAATACTCTAATATCTAGATCCGTGCGACTAACTGAAACACAGACGAGACAAAATGAACTTAAGGTAATATCTAGTGCTTTAAAGAAAAATGGCTACACAAATCGCACCATAGAGAAAGCTATTAATGCACAGGTTTCCCGAACAACGAACAACAAAAAAAATATGAACCGGGAAAGCAACGAGTAGTCTAACCATATGTAAAAGGCACAAGAGACAGAATCGGAAGAATTCTGAGGAAACACAACATACAAACAATACACAAGCCACAAACAACTATAGGTGAACTACTCGGAAACCCAAAAGATAAAATCAAACTGGAAAACCACGGAGTGTACAGTATTCCGTGCCAGGACTGTGAAAAGTTTTACGTACGGCAAACTAACAGGCGAATATCAGCAAGAGTGGAAGAGCATAAACTCAGAACAGAAATAAACAAACAACCTCAGCTTTATTCCTACATCATCAGGAAACCGGCCATAAAATAAATTTCGATGGGTGTAGGGAGATTGCCAATATAGAACATTATAAGACTAGAATAATCCGAGAAGCCATAAAAATTCAAAAACAAGGTGATTTGAATAAAAGGGACGAATCATTAAAACTACCAACAGTATGGAAGACAATAATCGACAAATCTAAAATCGCAAAAACTCAAGCGCAATTAGCGCAACAACAACAGCACCATACGGAAAACATAAATAACGACCAACGCCTGCGTAGATATAACCTTAGGCCCCGAGTGGGGGTATAAAAGGAAGCGTCGCAGTCATTAACAATTCAGTCTCTATTCGGACGCGAGAAAGAAAGCTTCGAAAATGCCACATGTGATTTTGGCGAAACGTCAGCAAAACTGTTCTTTTCAGAACGACAGTAGTAAACGGATGTACACCCGGAATGAAAACACATTGTATTTTTCCATCCGTGAAGGAGTAAAAATCAACATATATATATATATATATATATATATATATATATATATATATATATATATATATATATATATATATATATATATATATATATATATATATATATGTATATTTATACAGAAATTACAAAGAAGTTTTATTTCGGGTCTAGCGGTCGAAAATACTTAACTTATGTTATGATGGGTTTTTATCAAGACATCGCATATTTATATGGAATAGATGCTACAAGATTAATGAAGCAATGGGCAGGATTAAGCACAAAGCTAGCAAACAATACCAACAGGAGAATCTTTTTGTTGCGTTGTAGAAGTTCAAACATTGAGCCCAGGCACGTTCGTGATAGTATTATTATTGTACATAGTTTGTTGTTTACAGGTAAGAGCACTTAAGATAAAAAGAGTTTCTTCCTTTTTTTTCCCACGGACCGCTAGACCCGAAATAAAAACTCTTTGTATATATATATATATATATATATATATATATATATATATATATATATATATATAAAACTCAAAATGGTATCAGATATAAATGCCTCATCGTTTAAGGGACTCAAAAACAAATGAAAATATTATCGAAGTAGATATTTATTTTAAAAATTCGCCCGTTTAAAACCACCTGTATATGTATATATATATATATATATATATATATATATATATATATATATATATATATATATATATATATATATATATGTATATATTTATTAATATATATATATAAATATATATATATATATATTTATATATATATATATATATAATAGGCATAGAAAACTTCAAACCAACATACATTAAAATAAAAAACTAACAATCATCTTTCTCCGTGTGCGTCCTCTTACAATAAAGACTTTAAAAATATTTATTATTTTGATTTATTTTGTAGAAGCTTGGGTAATTGAATTTTAAACTTGCCTGTTAACAAATAATAGGCCGGTCTGCATCACCAGCGCCTGGCGGAAATTTTATGGCTGAAAGTTTATGGATAAGTTCACTCTAACAAACATTTAGTCTTAGTTACATCGCTCTGTAATAGAAATTCAACTTTTAAGCATTGTTTTTTCAATGTTCTTTAGTTTTTACGAATGGTAATAGGTCACACAAGTTTGAAAACAAAGGGAATATGTGTGCTGTATATAACTGCAAAAATAGTTACAAAAAATCACTTGCCAGATATAACTTTTCAGAGGTTTCCGAAATCAGTTATTATGAAGAAACAGTGGGTATACCGGTGCAGTAGAAAAATATTAGCTATAGATGTGCTTAGATTCTTTATTATTTTTTTTTATTAATTTTTCAGGCAAGTTCTGTTTTCTTTTAACATATAGCAGGTACTTTTGATATTAATTTTTGCTCTGGATTGTTGCTTTTTTAGTATAGTATTAATGCTAATGTCAATTTTGTTGATTAATCTAAAAGTTATTAGGCATCAGAATCCACTATAGTTATGGTGTTTTTTGTTTCCGTTTTCGTTTTAAAAGCGGTTATGTCAAGGTATTTTTTTATTATCTAGAATACATTATTTTTTAGTTTTTAAAAAGAAAATATGCATGACAATAATAAGAATTATTAAAAAATCGTAATACCTTGTTTTTTACTTTCCTATTTGAGAATCACTTTATCTATTTGTTTTTTAAATGAATATATTTAGATACCTAATTTTGGGCATCCTGTCATAAAAGAATATAACAAAATTTCATAAACTGAGAAGGGACTCATAATAATATATTTTTGTCTTGTACAATATAAATTTCTAAAACATTTTTATGACCAATTGACAATTGCTTATTGAGCGAAATTCATATGGTAATGTTGCTCTAATAGTTTAATATAAAATTTGTCGAAATTTATTGCATTGAAAACCAAAATAACAGGATCAAAAGGCTAAACCATATTATTCTCCCATAAAAAAAACGCATGAAACTTATTTCGTGCGGGCCAGGTGACGTCACTACAGAAACGGAAGGAAATAAATCGCCAATGTAATTATCCTGTGTGGTTTGCGGTTCTTGGGTTTGATCCCCGCTCGTACCATAACTTTTACTGTGATCAAATATTTCTAAAAAAATATTTCACAGTTTAAAAAAAGCAATAAAATACTTGTATTAAAAATTAAAAACCAACTTCCGCAAGTAACTAATTTATTTTTATAATACTAAATTTCTACGGTGTTGCAGCTTTGATTTTTTAGGATATTACACATTGCTTGTTATTATTCATATAAATGCCCGTGTGAAATATGTACTCGTCATATAGTTATATAAGTAGGAAGGAGATGCAAACTAAATTAGTTAAATTGCCGAAGTCAGTTATTAAAGTTAGGTAAAGCGCATGTTATACAGATTTCGAATCATAAGTTAAATTTTTCTTCAGACATACATTTATCCGAAAGTTTTCGAAAATTCCTGAAAATTAATGCAAGAACAATAATTTAAAAAATTTGAATAACTTATTTACTAGCAAAAGGCGTTCAAAAATAATCAATACCATATTTAAGACTTTATATTGTTTTTGATTTAAGGGATCTGGAAACCTTCCTGTTATGTTCTGGATATATGGTGGAGCATTCAGAGGCGGATCTGCCAACTTCTACTCAACAG
Source organism: Kuschelorhynchus macadamiae (assembly GCA_030620095.1). Taxonomy (NCBI): domain Eukaryota; kingdom Metazoa; phylum Arthropoda; class Insecta; order Coleoptera; family Curculionidae; genus Kuschelorhynchus; species Kuschelorhynchus macadamiae. The sequence continues at coordinate 1,282,845 of JAUTXW010005403.1, forward strand.
GTCCCGACTGGTTTATCGCTCAAGGTATCATTGTAGTAACTCACAACTACAGGTAATTTGTTGTCTCAATATTATAGGTTTAAGAATCTTGAGTTTAAACTGCCTGAATAATGATTTGCTAAAAACAAGACCATTTTTTAAACAAAATTTAAATTGCTACATTAGGGTTGGACCATTTGGTTTCCTTTCAACTGGGGATACGGTCATTCCTGGAAATGCAGGACTTAAGGATCAAGCTTTTGCTCTTAAATGGGTCTACGAAAACATTGCAGCATTTGGCGGAGATCCATCCAAAATTACTATCGCAGGAGAAAGTGCAGGATCCGCTTCAGTAGGATACCAAATTCTTAGCACTAAAAATAATGGTCAGTATCTAGTAGTTAATAAAAATGATTTTGAAAATTTGTTTAAATAAAAGCTCTTTTGAAGCGATAAAAGTCTAAATAGTTAATAATAAAATAGTGTGACGTAAATATCGTATTTCACAACATGTCCCTTGCTTTTATTTTTAGTAAACTATTCTCAGATGAAGTGTATATGTCGTAGGCATAGTGCAAACTTAGGCTTTTTTATTATCTGCCTAGGCATTTTACAAAAAGCCGGCAAAACGCCAGCATATGATAGATCTTTTGTTATGACTACACCAATTTAGGCAAATTGATAAAATGCCGGCAAAACGAGAACACAAGAATGTATATCACGTTATGACTGATTATTTTTAGACATTTTACAATTTGCCAAAAGCGGTGCCGTCAAAACGTGAAAATAAAACCAAAAATACTATTAAGTAAAGGCCGTTGCTCCTTACGAATCGTCAGAAAGTGGGTTTACGTTAAATAAGAACAACATGCGAATGACTGCTTTTTTGACAAACTTGTACTAATCTAACGGGGGGATTCACTTAACAGCATTATAGATTTTGTTAAAAAAAAATCCTTGTTTTAATATACTCAGAATTCAACAAACCTAACCAATCCTAACCTAACCTAACCTAACTTTAAGAGAATAAGTAATTTCCTCATTATTATTAATTTATGATTAATACATTTTTATCAATTATAAATTAAAAAAAAAAACAACAAAAAAAAAAGTTCGTCTTTGCCGGGATTCGAACCCACGACATGTGGTTTCGCGTGAACGAACATTTAGAAAGTTGGTTCACATTAGCGTGGAAGGAGACATAGCGTTAAGTAAAATAATACAGTTACAGTAAATGTATTAAATCTTTTTATTAAGGAAACATAAATAAACAGTTAACACTTCATGATATAAAAATATACCTATTTAATTTAGTACTTTTAGTACTTTTAGTACCTTCCTATCACAAGTATGAAACTACAAATTCAAATTAAAAAACAAATCCTTTGAAAATAATAAAATATACTTTTATATTGTTTATATTCGATAAACAAATACTACTGCATGTCGAACTTCCATGATATTTGGAAGAATCTAAACTATTGCAAAAAAATTAGTACATACCTATTTAATATTTAGGTAAGAATGTACCTATTACTAATATGAAACTACAAACAAAAATGGAAAACAAATCCTATGAAAATAACAAAATATGCTTATATATTGTTTATGAACACACATTAATTTATCATTGCATGTCGAACTTACATGACGATGTAAAAAGGTCGACTGATTTTTAGATTCATGTTTTGACGGCACCGCTCTAGGTAAATTGTAAAATGCCTAAAAGTAATTAGTCATAACGTGGTATACATTCTTCTGTTCGTGTAGTCATAACGAAAAATGTATTGTATGCTCGTGTTTTACCAGCTTTTTGTAAAATGCCTAGGTAGATTATAAAAAGCCTAAATTTGCATTATGCCTACGACATATACGCATCTCAAATATCAACACCATTACGGACACTCCTCGCAAAACTCTCATAGAGTTTCTAGCGGTATGGACTGTTGCTCCATCTTGCTGGAATAATAACGCATTTTTTAGTAATCCCTTTTTTTCTAAATCAGGAATAAAAAACATCTATGTTAGCTTTCCACTATAAGAGACAAGGACGAAGATACAATAAATTATGCGAGATGAAAAGAGGTAGATATATCCGACAAATTTTTCAGCTTGGGTGCTCGTCTTAACTTGGTTGTCTGTGTAGTTGTCTGAAAAATAAGCGAGCATGTGGAATGTTGTTTTAGCTGATAGAATGTCACAGTAAAACGAGTTTAAGAACAGCATTTGATATTCGCTCTGGTTACTTGATTTTTTCGAAAACTCGATTAAATATCAAGAATTGCAAAATTTTAATTGTCATTTTTACAGAAGCGGTTTCGTTTTGGCGTGATATATATTATATAAAAGTAACATAGATTTATTCGCAGAATCTGAAGTCTTAAAAATAAACAGGACGTTTTTTTTAAATAAAAAACTATAATACAAATACTTCTATTTAGAAAATATTTGTAAACCAAAAGTTTTTGTTAATTTTAGCCAGTCGTTTTAAAAATAATCCTAGTTTAACAATAATACTACCATCAACCTCTAATTCTAAGATTTTTTCTATAAAGGGTTATTCAGAGCAGCGATCCAACAGAGTGGTTCCCCATTGAATGAATGGGGATTTATTGCCAATCCAGAATCATACGTCGTGAGTCTGATTGAACAGATCGGTGGAAACGTGGGTAGTAGCAGTCAAGAACAGTTGCAATATTTGCAGAGTGTATCAGCTTCGGCCATTGATGCCGCATCTAAACTAACCAACCCGGTAAGTAGTCTAATTGTAGAGTTACAAGGTTATTTCATATTTCTAAAATAATGTGGAAGCACAAAATTAGTTGTTGCTGTTCATATCAAAATGCACGCGTTCTCATGAGAACAACAAATAATTCGAAGTATTACTATAATTTCATAAAATATTTAGAACATAACTTAATTAAACCTATAAAAGAAACAAAGAACATATATATATATATATATATATATATATATATATATATATATATATATACAGGGTGGTTTTTTAGCGCGAGAAAGTCCAATATCTCTGTTGGTATGGGAAATAGAAAAAACTTTTTCATACAAAAGTTGTAAGGCTTATTGAGGTGTATATGCTTAAAATATTTTCTTGTGTACAGGATGTTCTATAAAAGCGTGACAACAAAAAGTGTATGTTTTTAAATAGAAACTGATATATTTAAGAGCAAAACTGAAATTAGCATAGAATACTGCGTATAGTACCGTATATTAATTTGACAACTGTTGCGGCGTTGCCAAGCTATTCAAATTTCTATAGAAAATTCAGATAAAACATAGTAGTCAAAATTTCATTAAAAAAATTACTTGTTTAAACTTGGTAATAATACTCTATGGCCCTTTAAACATCATGGATAATGCCATAATTGCGTGATAGAAATTTGGCCGCAACTTATACGGGGCATTTTTTACGACGACGGTCCCAACGTAGTAACTTGTTTTGTATTAAAACTCCATTTTGTTAATGAAACGCCCTGTATATTAATAAGCCAGCTTGTAGTGAGTCGTGTTGGCAATATATTAGTTTTTCTGGAAAATGCCTAGATAATATCGGTAATCTTTGATTTTTATTCGTATAGTCATGATTTGGACTAAAGTATACTCGCTACTCATCAGTTTCGGTTTATAATTATTGCTATTAATATTACTATTTTAACTTTATAAACTATATAACGTAGAAAAAATTTGTCAGAACCTGGTCAAGGCAATATGAAAAAAGCGAATACAACAAAACAAATGTTATCATTAAAGCAGGCGTTAAAAAATATTCACTGTTCATTTAAAGAGCAAGGAATTAAAGGAAAAAATTAAGTAACTAAAACAACAAATTGCATAACGTTATAACAAATGTTCAAATTGGTTACCATTAACATCCAGGCACAACTATATCCGTTCTTCAAATGATCTACTAACTTCACTCAAGGTAATATTTCTGATGTTTCCAAAAAAACTTCGGTAATACGGTTCTTCATATCTTCTTTCGTCGTTGAGGCCATTTTATATACTTCTTTTTTCACATATCCCCATAAAAAGAAATCCATTTTTATTAACTCCCTCTTCCAATCCATCTGTTAGGAAATTCACGGTTTAATTGGTCATGAATAGCGGCAGTGTGGTGGACTGGAGCTCCATCGTGTAAATACCACATGCTATTTTTAATATTATTATAAGGTAAATTGTTTAACAAGCGCGGTAACTCATTTTGTAAAAACTGTAGATACACTGCACCTGTTAGATTTCTTCAAAAAATAAGGACCAACGACAAAATTTCCCACTATTCTACCCTATACATTCAAAGACCATCTAGCCTGGCTTTTAGTTCTAATAACATGTGGATTCGACCTTTCATTTTTTTCATCATCGACTATCGCTGTCCTAACATAACAATCTAACAATTTCTCGAATGCTTGCTTCTTTGGCTGTCGTCTTTCGGGGTAAGCTTCGCGATATAGTCGCTGTGCAAGTAAACAGTTTCTGTTGCCCGCACCTATTATAAACGCCAACGATTTTAAAAAGATGGCTATGACTTAATAATGTCAAATTATCAGATTCTTACATTTTGTTTTGTACAGGTTTTAAAAAAATACAAGTGTCAAAAAGTTGAAATGAATTTCTCAAAAGAGGAATTAGTTGACATGGTGTTTATATTAGGTGCTAGTAACAGAAACTGTTTACTTGCACAGCGACTATATCAAGAAGCTTACTCCGAAAGACGACAGCCAAAGAAGCAAGCATTCGAGAAATTGTTAGATCGATTCGTTAGGACAGCGAGAGTCGATTGAAAGTTCGAAAACGGTAAATAATGAAGAAAACCAGTTAACGGTGTTGTTTAAAGTTACGGAGAATCCCCCATATGCAAATCTCACATAAAACTGAAATCAATCGGTCACTCGTTCAGAAAATTTTGGTTAAGAATAAAATGCATCCCTATCATGTTCAACTTCTACAAGAACTGTACCCCGAAGATCACGTTAAAAGATTCCAATTATGTAAATAGGCGCAACAAAAAATTCACCACTACAGGTATTTCTTTAATAAAGTGCTATTTACCTACGAAGCTACGCTTCATAAAAATGGGAACGTCAACAGACATAATTTCCACTGTTACGCATCCACTAATATTATTAGAACTGTAAGCCAAACTAGATGGTCTTTGAATGTGTGGGGTGGAATAGTGGGAAATTATGTCTCTGGTCCTTATTTTTTCGAAGAAAGACTAACAGGTGCAGTGTATCTACAGTTTTTACGAAATGAGTCACCGCGTTTGTTAAACAACTTACATGTTAATATTAAAAATAGCATGTGGTATTTACACGATAGAGCTCCAGTCCACCACACTGCCAGTGTTCATCACCACTTAAACCGTGAATCTCCTAACAGATGGATTAGAAGAGGGAGTTTACATGGATGGCCACCTCGCTCTCCAGATATAACAAAAATGGACTTCTTTTTATGGGGGGATATGTGAAAGAAGAAGTATACAAAATGGCCCCAACGACGAAAGAAGATATGAAAAACTGTATTACCGAAGTTTTTTAGGAAACATCAGAAACATTATCTTGACTGAAGTTAGTAGATCTTTTGGAGAACGGATACGCCTGGATGTTAATGGTAACCACTTTGAACATCTGTTATAACGTTATGCATTTTGTTGTTTCAGTTACTTAATTTTTTACTTTTATTCCTTGCTCTTTAAACGAATAGTGGACATGTTTTAACACCTGCTTTAATTATAACATTTGTTTTGTTGTATTCGCTTTTTTCATATTGCCTTAACGAGGTTCTGGCAAGTTTTTTCTACGTTATATAGTTTATAAACTTAAAATAGTAATAATAATAGCAATAATTATAAACCGAAACAATAAATGTGTTAATAAACGTGTTTTTGATGAGTAGCGAGTATACTTTTGTCCAAATAATTACTCTATACGAATAAAAATTAAAGATTACCGATATTATCTAAGCATTTTCCAGAGAAACTAATATATTGCCAGAACGACTCATTGTAGGACAATGGTCGTAATTGCAAATCTGAAGAGCTCTACAAAATGGCTTATTAATATACAGGGCGTTTCATTTAAGAAAATGAAGTTTTATTACAAAACAAGTTACTATGTTGGAACCGTCGTAAAAAACACCCCGTATAAGTTGTGGCCAAATTTCTATTATGTAATTATTGCATCATCCATGATGTTAGTTATGGGAACAGCCAACACAGCACCTTATGATGGGAAACTGTAACTATGAGATGTTCCACGGAAGATGAAAACCGCTGACATACAATTATCCACATATAAATACTTTTTGTAAACGTGTTAAGGCGTCTTTAAACCACTAACTGTCGTACCAGTTAATTAAAGTCCGTATTTTTCAAATTTTGAGTTTTTTTAAAAAGTCATTCGTACAGGTAAAACCTAAAACTGGCGCAGTCGGTAGGATTGTCCAAAGCGTTTCGACAAAAATCGCGAATAGCGTCCGTGTCGACGGTTAATTTGGACATCCGAAAGACTCAAGAAATAACCAAATTTGGAAAATAAAAACAAGTCCAGGGATCAAGAGACACACATCGCTCAACGTCCTATTGGCAAAACTTAGGATAGGAAGACCAGGGATCAAGGGACAAACATCGCCCAACCTCCTATTGGCACCCTAGCTTTAAGAAGAAAACCCTAGCTGTAAGAAAATTCAAGACAGAAAAACAAGCATCGTTTCAACCCTCGTAGGCTAAGAAGAAAATCATTATCACCCTAGAAAATAAGTGCTTCAGGAATGAAAATAATAATATTCCTAATGTAAGTCAAAACCATTTTGTATATATTTTCGCATACAATTTTTGCTCACGTGTATATATTGCTCATATTTGCGTATTTTCGTAAAAAGTGAATTTTAAATACATTTTTCAAATTTTCGCTTTTTCACAAAAATCTATTTTAATTTTAATTTTCCCTAATTTTTATGTCTGATTCTGAACGAGAACTTGAAGATATCATAAATTTGTTTAGACTCACAAATATTAATAATACTAATTTAAGAAATAACAGAATGGAACAACCACAAAATGCCGCAGGCGTAAACTACCAACTATTACGTTTATATATAGATACAATTCCTACGTATGATGGTAACCCACATACACTTTCAGTTTTTATAAATAATTGTTCTAGCTTAATAAACAATTTTTATAAAGAAGGCGATAACGCACATAACAATTTTATAGTACGAGCCATCATTGGTAAATTATCAGGTCGAGCATTAAGTCTAATAGGTTCTAGGATTCATGAATTAAATACGTGGCAAGACATAAAAATTGCATTAGAATTAAGTTTTGGTGATCAAAGAAATTTGGATTGTTTAGTACAAGATTTAATAACATTAACACCTCAAAAAAATGAAACACCATATAATTTCGGTATGAGATGCCAAGACGCACGCTCTTTAATTTTTTCAAAAATAAATTCAATAATTATGACTCCAAACGAAAAAAGAGTTAGAGTACAAAACTATGAAGATTTAGCTTTAAAAACATTTATAAGAAACTTAACAGGCAAACTACAAAATAATGTTAGATTAAGAAACCCAGATAGTTTAGAAAAAGCAATGTCTCTAGTAATAGAAAAAGAAAATTTTCTTTATAGTCAGAATCGTAGTTATTCATTAAATACACAAAATTTTCGCCCAAATCAAAGAATAACGCCTATAAATGCAAATATAAATTTTTCAAAACCTATTAATTACCAAAATAATCGAAGTACAAACTCGATACCAAATCCCACACAACCAAACTTTAATTATTTAAGACCACCGCTATTTAATAATAATTTTTTCAGACCACAATACCCTAATTTTCAACCAAGACCTATAATACAAAATCAAACACCATTTCAATTTAGACCAAATAATTTCCCAACACAAAAACATCCATATTTTATGCAAAGACCTAGTCAAATAATTAGAAACCAACCGATAAATAATCAACCACAATTTAATTACAATAGAAACCAAAACCAACCCCGAAATCAAAGGCTTGATGAACCAATGGACACATCATCAACCAACACTAGACAAAAACCCAAATTTACTGTAACTGAACTACATCTGCAAGATGTACAAAATAATGAAAATCATGAAAATCAATATTTTGACCCAAATTTTTATTATCCAAATAACGAAATTGCAAATCAATATTTCGACCAAAATTTTATTAACAACGAAAATTATATATACGAAAATCAACCTGACCTACCCTATCATAATTCTCATTACGACGGATATTATGACCATGAACCTCAGTATTATAATTATTCCAATGCGAATATGAATTGTTATTCAAACGCAGGAAACCCACCGAACGATACATACGTGCAATCTAATATTAATAACTTAGATTATATTTCACGAGAAACTGATAACAGTAAAGATGCAAATTTTATTACGGAGAGCCGAGCAAACTCGATACCTTAATAAACACTAATATTACGACAGCTAATCTGCCTCACATATATGTTCCTGAATTAAATGCAAACTTTTTAATAGATACAGGGAGTACCAAAAGTTTAATGTCTCCAGAAATTGTTCAAAAATTTTATAAAAATTATATTTTTAATGAAAACTTTCAAATTCAAACAGCTCACATGACATCAAATCATAATCAAGTAATTTTTATTCCAGTTTTTAAATTATTTAACGTAAATGAAAAACACAAATTTTATATTTTTGATTTTAGTAAAAAATATGATGGATTAATAGGAGTAGATTTATTAGACCAGTTAAAAGCCGTCGTAGACGTCAATAAAAGACAAATTATAACACCAAATGTTAAGATACCAATAATTTATGAACGCGAGGACGAATCAAAAAAAGAAAACGATTACACACTAAAAAATTATTTCATAGAAATTCCAGCAAAAACGAAAAAAACTGTTAAATTACCCGTAAAATACGAAAAAGGTTTATGCCTTATTGACTATATTAAATTTAGCGATCAAATCGAATCCCCACAAGCTATTACTAATATAGAAAATTATTTTGCTTTTACTACAATAACAAATGGACGCAACGAAGATATTAAGATAAATATTTTCGAACCCCTAGATACCGAACTTTTAAATTGTAACGAACTAAATTTTATAGAAAAAATGGAAGTCGATAATGACATCGAAATCAATCAATCTCAAGACAATTTATTGAAATCTAACTTAAAAAATTTGCGATTAAAACACTGCAATCTAGAAGAACGTAAAGCTATTAGAGATTTATGTTTGCTAACCTTTACAAATCAAATCCAACATAAGATTAGATTGACTGACGACTCACCAATTTTTACAAAAACATATAGGTACCCAGAAATACATAAAAATTAACACAAATACAAAAAATGTTAGACCAAGGTATTATACAAGACTCTGTTTCCCCATGGTCAAGTCCAATTTGGATCGTGCCCAAAAAAATGGACGCTTCCGGAAAACGCAAGTGGAGGCTTGTAATCGATTATCGTAAGCTCAATGAACGCTCAATTAATGACAAATATCCAATTCCCAATATTGCCGATATTCTCGATAAACTTGGCAAAAGTCAGTATTTTTCAACCCTTGATTTAGCCAATGGATTCCATCAAATCGAGATGAGTCCCGAAGATATTCAAAAGACCGCATTCTCTACAGAAAACGGGCATTACGAATTTAAACGCATGCCCTTTGGCTTAAAAAACGCGCCATCAACCTTTCAAAGAGTGATGGATAATATTTTAAGAGGTATTCAAAACGAAGAATGTCTCGTTTATCTTGACGACATTGTAATATTCAGTACGTCACTACAAGAACATATTCAAAGACTAAAAAACGTATTTACTCGATTAAGACAAGCAAACTTCAAAATACAACTTGACAAATCCGAATTTTTACGAAAAGAAGTAAACTATTTAGGACATGTCATTACCCGCGAAGGAGTAAAACCAAATCCTGACAAGATCATTGCAATCAAAAATTTTCCCCTTCCAAAAACCCCTAAAGACATAAAAAGCTTCTTAGGACTGGTAGGCTACTACAGGAAATTTTTGAAGGACTTCGCCAAAATAACTAAACCCTTAACCCGTTGCCTAAAAAAAGGTTCTAAAATAATTCACGATCAAGATTTCATTGAATCATTTAATACATGTAAAAATCTATTAATTAACGCACCCATATTACAATATCCCGATTTCTCGAAACAATTTATTCTAACAACCGATGCATCAAACATAGCCCTAGGCGCTGTTTTATCACAAGGAACTATAGGTTCTGACAAACCCATTGCATTCGCCTCAAGAACCCTTAACGAAAGCGAAACTCAATATAGCACTATCGAAAAAGAATTACTCGCAATCGTATGGGCATGTAAATATTTCAGACCATACTTATTTGGCCGGAAATTTACCATATACACAGATCATCGACCCCTTGTTTGGCTATTCAAACTACGAGAACCAAACAGTAAATTAGTAAGATGGCGATTAAAACTAGAAGAATATGATTATGACATAATTTACAAAAAAGGCAAATTAAATACTAATGCCGATGCCCTATCTAGAATCCAAATCAATGCCATAGAAAACCAATCAATGATTAATAATCCTGGCAATTTTGAACAGGATCAATTCGAAAGTCTAGAATATCTGCGTACTATTGCCGAAAGTTTTAGTACCCTAGAATCAAACCCTTCTATTCAAAACCAACCTTCAACTAGTAAAGAAATAAATAAAAGTCCAAAAAAAATACAAATCTTGTCTGATATACAAGTTAAACCGCCGAAAAAACAACATGAAAATAATTCTGATTTACAAACACAACACTCTACTTTCAACGAAACAACTAATAGAGGAATTAGAATTTTAGACGAAATCATAAATAATAAAGTAAGCCAAATTTTAGTTTTTCCGCATGTATATCCCAAATTAGACGTAAAACAAGAAAATTATGAACATCATAAAATAATTACTGTAAAAATTCCAAACACCAACAATGAACAATTAATTTTACAATTTTTACGAGACTACACAATGTCCGAAAAAACATATTGTATATATTTTCATAGACCCGAACTATATATAAAATTTAATGAAATATATCTTAATCATTTTTCCGAGAAAGGACCAAAATTAATACGCTGTACCAAAATGGTTAACACCATAACCGACAAAGAAGAACAACTTATTCTAACAAAAAATCATCATGAAGGAAAAGTAAACCACCGCGGAATCTTAGAAACCCTAGAATACCTTAAACGCAATTATTACTGGATAAACATGAAAACAACTATTTCACAGTACATAAACTCATGCGACATTTGTCAAAGAGCAAAATATGCCAGAAAAAAGCCCTATTCACCACTAATGCTCACAGAAACGCCTTCGTTTTCTTTTACGACAAAAAACTCTATTTAACCCTAGTCGACTCTTTCTCCAAGTTCTCACAAGCGATACTAATACCTGGAAAAAATGCAATTAGTATATCTAATGCCTTAATAAAATACTTTTCTTATTGTGGCATACCTGAAAAACTAATTATAGACAATGGAACCGAATTTAACAATGACACAGTGAAAGAAATATTAAATCTACACAAAATAAAAATTCTTCATAGTAATAATATAATAATAATAATAATTCTAATAGCAATGTGGAACGCTTTCACTCAACAATTATCGAACATTTAAGGTTACTAAAAGAGAGTTATCCGAATGACAATGACAATTTAATGGATTATGCAATAATTGCCTATAATAATTCAATACATAGTGCAACAAACTATACGCCATTCGAACTAACTCATGGACATACAAGTTCACGAGACGCGAACGAAATATTTAACCAAAAAGAGTTTTTCTCAGATTATGCTGAAAACCATAAAAATAAATTAAAACATGTTTACCAAAATGTCAAAAATAATTTGGAAGCCCAAAAACAGAAAATAATTTCAAAACATAATTCCGATGGTAACGAAAATAAAGACTTTACCTTAGGACAAACTGTATTTAAACAAAACCCCCAAAATAGAAGTAAGAAAAGTAATAAATTTTTAGGACCATATAAAATTACCAAAATATTAGAAAGGAACCGCGTTGAAATTACACAAAGTAATAACCCTAACAAAAAAGAAACAATAGACATAAAGGAACTTAAGAAACCTTCTCGTATTGTTTCAGACTCTTCACCGGGGCCTTCAGTAACCCAGGATACGTAGTATTCGAAAACATGAAAGACAATCCGGGACTACTCCCACACAAACTCGGCAATGCCCAAAACCAAGAAAATATATGGTCATTTATTCAAATATTTGATATATCCAATATAATAAGTCAATTCAATGCACTTCAGTCTCAATACGTACGTATAAAAAACGCATTTGAAAATGAAACTAATATTTCTAATAGCTATAAAAATAATTTCTATAATATCTACAACTTGGCATTATCTTACGAAAATAAAATAATAAGTCAAATTACCCAAATTAATCCTTTATTTAAAAATAGACAAAAACGAGGTCTTATAGACGGATTAGGATCAATAATAAAATCAATAACCGGAAACCTAGACCAAGAAGACGCTCGAAAATATGAAAAAGCTATAGAAACTCTATCTAGTAATCAAATAAAAATAAAAACACTTGTAAAAGACCAAATTTCACTTCTAGAAAAATCAATCCAAACCTTCCAAAATGATATCCAAAACTTAACAAAAAATCAAATAATTCTCAAAAATCGAATAAACCGAATTGAGGAATTATTACATACCATGGAAGTCGAAAATATAGGAACCTACTTTTACTTTTACACCGAAATGATAATTTCCCAAATAATTACCGAATTTCAAATAATATACGAAATATTAGAAAAAATACAAATCGCAATAACTTTTTCCAAACTAAATATTTTTCATAACTCTATAATTGAGCCCAACGAGCTTCTAAGAGAAGTAGAATTAATCTCTAAACACTTAACAAATAATAAACTACCATTCGAAACAAAATTAGAGAACATCTTACTTTTTGAAAAAATAATGGAAATAAAAAGTTACAGCAAAAAGAATCAAATAATATTTATAATCGAAATTCCAATTGTTGAAAAAAATAATTATAATTATTTTCACCTATACCCTTTACCGATTCCACAAAATAACTCCTTTAAAACAATAATACCGAATTCTCAATATTTAATAATTAATGAGCAAAACCATATCTTTTTCAATAAAAAATGTAAAGAAATCATTCCTGAAGAATTTATCTGCCAAAATACAAATCCCATAAAAACCACAGAAGATTCCCCATGCGAAACGCAACTTCTGAAATTCTCAAAAAACCTATCCAATTGTCGATTGGTTCCTGTCAAAATCGAAAAGGTCAAAATCCAAGAACTTGAGAATAACAAATGGATTGTGCTTTGTCCCGAATACACAGTAGCCAAGTCAAAATGCGATGAAAATAGTGAAAATATACCCTTACAAGGAAGTTACGTATTAGAACTAAAAAATAATTGTGAAGTGCGTATAAAAGACATACTTATTCGAAACTTCAAAAATTCCAAAAACAATTACAAAAATATTTTGCTTCCAAAAATTAATTTTACACACCCGGTATATAAATCCGCGACAGACTTAAAACCATTGAAACTAGACGATGTAGATCTAAAAGACATAAGTGTTATTAAAAGTGCTTTAGAAGTTGAAAAACAAGAAATCAACTCCATCGAAAACACTCCAATTCATTTTAAAACTATTAATGGCTGGACAATACTAATTTACATTATTTTAATTTTACTAATACCATTTTTTGCAATCAAGTTTTATAGAAGGAAAACGAGAAACTTCAAGAAAGAAGAAAATGAAGAAATGAAATTAGAAGAAATCCCCAGCCATGTATCCCCGAATTCTGTAGCCAACCCCAGAATTCTACACTAAGGGCGGAGGAGTTATGGGAACAGGCAACACAGCACCTTATGATGGGAAACTGTAACGATGAGATGTTCCACGGAAGATGAAAACCGCTGACATACAATTATCCACATATAAATACTTTTTGTAAACATGTTAAGGCGTCTTTAAGCCACTAACTGTCGTACCAGTTAATTAAAGTCCGTATTTTTCAAATTTTGAGTTTTTTTAAAAAGTCATTCGTACAGGTAAAACCTAAAACTTGTTTAAAGGACCACAGAATGTTGTTACCAAGTTTAAACAGATCATTTTTTAATGAAATTTTGACTACCATGTTATTTCTGAATTTTCTAAAGAAAATTAAATGTCGCAACGGTGGTCAAATTAAAATAGTGTACTATACGCAGTATTTTACGCTGATTTCAGTTCTACTCTTAAAGATATCGGTTTCTATTTAAAAAAATACTGTTACTGGACTTTCTCACACTAAAAAAATCCACTATATATATATATATATATATATATATATATATATATATATATATATATATATAAACAGGGTGTTAATTAATGTCGTGGACATATTTCAGAGGGTGATAGTACTCGACAAAATAGGAAAAAAATGCCATTATATACATGGTCAAAAATGCACCATTTTCGTTATACAGGGTGTCAATTATTTTCTCGTTTTTTGCGTTCTTTTCCAGATCCTTCTGAGTCAATTAGTTCAATTTTAGAACATGTATTATTTTTAAGAACCTCTACGATAAAATATTAAAATCGTGGATGGTAGTATACAGGGTGTTACATTTTTTTACATCACCTACAAGTTTATCTTGCGGAACTTTTTTTTGCAGCACCCTGTTTGAATTCTGATATAAAATTTAAACTTTTTGTTCATTTCTTTAGCTCTTTCGTATTTTGCATTATTCTCGTATCTATCACAGTTTTCGACTTATTTGTAATAATTGCCATAGATGCAGTGTAGGTTAAATAATGAAAAATGTTGAAATGAAATGTTTTTTGTTTGACGTTTCCGTAGTTGTTTCGAGTTGTTTAATGATGGTTGAATTCACAAATCAAGAATATGCAGAAATTCATTTCATTTATGGACTTGCCAACGGCAATTGTTATGAAGCCAGTCGACTCTATGAACAGAAATATCCAAATCGCATGGTGCCCAATAGACAAACATTTGCGAAGGTACATAATCGGCTATGTGAAAATGGATCATTCAAGAAATCCACTCATTTAGCAGGAGCAAATAGAACGGTTAGGACTCCTGAAGTCGAGGAAGCAGTCCTGAATGTAGTAGAAAATGATCCTGCTACCAGTACGAGAAAAATAGCAGCAACACTTAACATTTCATTTGTGCTTGTATGGAAAATTTTATTAGACAACTTAATGTATCCTTACCACATCCAAAAGGTTCAAGCTCTTCTCCCACGTAACTTTCCACTCCATTTAAATTTTTGCCAGTGGTTCTTACAAATGCTAGCCCACAATCCAATAGTTGGAAACACGATTTTATTTAGCGATGAGGCAAATTTTTCTAAAAATGCCATACGTAATTTTCATAACAATCATTTTTGGGCAGAAGAAAATCCGCATTCGATACATGAAAATAATTTCCAGCAATAATTTTCAGTAAATGTGCGGACGGTATTATTGGAGATTATTTAATAGGTCCATTTTTCCTGCCAGCAAGGCTAAACGGACGATATTATCTTCAATTTCTCAAAGACGAACTTCCGGTATTGCTAGAAGACGTGCCAATTCTTCTTAGAAATCAAATGTGGTTCATGCACGATGGTGCACCAGCACATTTCAGAATAGAGGTGAGGGAGTTCCTAATTAATAATTTTAACAACGTTGGATAGGGCGAGGGGGACCTCAGCCATGGCCCCCTAGATCCCCAGATCTGAATAGCCTGGATTTCTTTTTCTGGGGACACCTGAAAACATCGGTGTATCAGACCCCAATCCAGACAGAAGAAGATTTAAGAAACAGAATAATAGCTTCATGCAACATCATTCGCAATACTCCTGGAATATTTGACAGAGTCCGTCTTGCAATCTAGCAAGAGGCGAACGTTTTCAACAACTTTTATAATTTTGTTTCATTTTAAATTTAGCTGTAATAATTTTATCTAAATATTCATTATCATGTCGGTTGAGTTAAAATAAAACCCGTTTCTTAATTTTTTGCTTAATTTCGTCTACATGCCATCGATGCAATGCATCGATTATTGCAAATTAGTCGAAATCTGAAAAGAGATAGATATAAGAATAATGCAAAACACAAAAAAGCTAAAGAAATGAACATATCATATCATACAGGATGCTCCAAAAAAAGTTCGCAAGATAAACTTGTAGGTGGTGCAAAAAAATGTAACACCCTGTATACTACCAACCACGATTTTAATATTTTATTGTAGAGGTTCTTAAAAATAATACATGTTCTAAATTTGAACTAATTGTCTCAGAAGAAACTGGAAAAAAACGCAAAAAACGAGAAAAAAATTGAAATTTTGACACCCTGTCTAACAAAAATGGTGCTTGTTTGACCATGTATATATTGGCATTTTTTTCATATGTCGAGTACTATCACCCCCTGAAATATGTCCACGACATTAATTAAAACCCTGTATAGACATCCCGCCCCTATTGGTCAGGATGGAAACAGCCGCTGGAGTCTAAGTTAAAAACTTGACTTGAGGTTATGGCATTATAATGTAGAAATTAGAAGTACTTCTGTACATAACTATTGCTAATTGATCCTTAATACATAAAATGTTTGATAATTATCTGTGAAAACTCACGAAGTTCCTTTTACAATCCAAATTATTGCAATTGAAGCTAAGAGACGTACTTGTACACAAATAATAAAGTTTTTGACGTAAATAAATAAGAACTGTTTCCAAAGAAAAAACTACGATTTAACACGCACAAAAATAAACGATATACTAACAATTTATGTGGAAATACCGGCGAAAGGTGGGTCAAAACTCACAAAATTTTTACCTCAAACAAAATTATCATAACAGTCGCAGTTTGTTCTTATGAGTGGAACGAGGACACTTATACCACACTATCGCTTTTTCTCTCTCTCTTGCCCCATTTTCAGTTTCTGATCGATTTGTCAATTTACGGGGCCGTTCCAGTTACGTTAGCATGGAACTCACTAGTGTATGGTGGCCTATAAGAGCAAATCTCTTGCATGCTATGGAGAACAATTACCAAATAGGAATAAATAATCTTAAGTTAATTAAAAATGTATCTAATAATAGATTATTGGATCCATTTGAGAGTACAGAAATAGTTAAATGTGGTAAAAAAGCACTAAATAAAGTCAGAGGGCCTATTCCCTTTAGTCCCCTCTATTGCTTACTTGACAACGGTGCAGTCGGGTGCAACGCGCGTCCAGAACATAACAAGTTGTGGTTTAGTGTGGTTAGAACTCTTGTATTTTAATCTATCTTCCACCACAGGTTCCAGTGTTAGGACTTAACATAATATATATATTTATATTTATAAAATTTTATTCTATTCCTTGCTGCGGCTACTTTGCTAGGTCTGTTATCTAATGCTTACTTTGTTATAGGCTAAGTTTCTTAAGAATCGTTAATACAAATATTTTGTAAACAAAATATATAAAAAAATATAAAAGCTGTAGTAGAGAAATAAATATAAAAATATTATTTTTCATAAGCTTAGTTTTTAAACTGACAACTTCAATTAAAATCTATATTTAAACTAACAATTTCAGTTAAAATTGTTAAATTTACAGGCTTTGGCTTTGCCCGTAGTGGAACCTGAGCATGACGGAGCGTTTATATCCGAAAAAATGTACCAGGCTTTCGAAGAGGGTAACTATAACCAGGTACCAACTATTATTGGATGTAATTCTGAAGAAGACGTTTTTATATTACAATGTGAGTAACTATTTTCTTTATTTAGTTAAACTTTTGCTTGAACTAATATTCCACGTTATTGACCAGACATATTCCGCAATGCTCGATTTTCACGTCTCTCCCCTTTGAATATGAATAAAATGATCTTTGTCACTTATACTAATGGGGAGTTTTGTCTCTCTAATGTAAGATTCGCCACATTCACACTGGATAATTGTAAATTGCTAAATACATTTTTTTCTTTCGAGTAGGTTTTTTCCGTTTCTAATTTAATGAATTCTGGTTTTCAGCTCACGCTTATGTCAGACAATTAGGTGCAGGATATGACTCTGACCCTTATACACTAATTCCTGCAAACTTAGTAACAGATGAGGGAAATAAGGCTGCCCTCGCTGACCAAATTAAAAATATCTACATTGGTGAAAGCGAATTGTTTGCAAACCGAGAAGACGCAGTGATAAGGGTAAGGCAAAACGATATATTTCCTGCTAAAAAATATATTTTCTGAACAAAGAGGTGTGGTTGGAACAGGCACGTAGCCAGAAAGTTAGTTCGGGGGGGGTCCAAACCAGAAATTCATTTCGGGGGGAGGGGTCCAAAAACGGTGAAATATCACGAAAAGTACCCTGGCTACGTGCCTGGATTGAAACTAAAGTCTGTTTCGCTTTCAAGTGTATTCTTGCGATATACCCACAGACGATATGCAGATACACGTGTTAGAACTATCTCTTTCGTACAGTGTGACGACGCATGTTCTAAATACACAATAGCACAGTTGAATAGTGTTTATATAGTCATAATACAGGGCAATTTTTTATAATTTGCCACCCTCTGAGAAGCTTATTTTTTCAAGATACAAAGAAGTGGTTCCTACGAAACTTATAGGGAATTTCCTAAAGATTTACATGGCGGCAA
This sequence comes from Kuschelorhynchus macadamiae, assembly GCA_030620095.1. NCBI lineage: Eukaryota > Metazoa > Arthropoda > Insecta > Coleoptera > Curculionidae > Kuschelorhynchus > Kuschelorhynchus macadamiae. The sequence continues at coordinate 1,301,573 of JAUTXW010005403.1, forward strand.
TTTATTCGGATCAGTAATTTTTGACTTATTCCACTTTGACAATTTCACAGATATGCAGCCATACTTAAATCACGGTACCCATGAAATGATGAAATGTCAATTAAAAACAAAGAAGCCCTGTTGGACGTGAAAGCAATCTACAAATACTTAAAATTGTTTTACCCATGGAATGTCACCAACAAAGACAAAACAGAAATTTGTAAAAAAAATATATTTAATGTGATTATATATGCTAATACAATGATAATAAAACAAGAACTAGGAATTAATATTTTTACAGCCTATTTACGGGACCCCCGTTATCCAAACAATTTTGAAACAATCTTTCGAGTTTGCTTGGGTAATGAAGGTGAGACATTCTGTATTTAAAACCCTAATTTCATACACTATTTTTTGTCGCAACTCGTCAACACTGTCCGTTCTATTATGATACACTATATCCTTTAGGTATCCCCACAAAAAAATTGTCCAAAGGTGTAAGGTCGGGTCTGTTCGCGGGCCAATGAATATGTCCATATTTGCCAATTCACAAATTATATCGAGCATTTAAATCTGTGACCTCTCGAATGTTGTGTGGTGGCCATCTTGGATCCAAATTATTTGGTTAAAAGTGTTTAAAGGAAAAATGCTCAATTTCCTTATTTAATAGATTTAAATATCGTTCTCCCGTTAATTTACCCTCAATAAATATCGGACCAATAATTTGATTTCTCAAGATGCCGCACCACACATTTACTGACTTCCGCCCTTGTCTCTTTCGCTCTTCAATTACATGTGAATTTCTTGTTGCCCAATGGTGCTTGTTTTTTCTATTAAACATCCCGGCTGTGGTAAAACAAGCCTTATCGGACTACAAAATCCTTCTGAATAACAGCATATCTTGCCTCAGTCTGGTCAGCATATCCTCACAGAAGTGGAGGTGTTAGTTAAAATGATCGTTGGTTAATAGTTGCACTGGTCTAATTTTATACGGGCGGTCTCGATTTTTTTTTAAACTAAACGGATGTAGAATCTCGATTTTCCGGTTATTCGAGAGACGTCCGGAATGAATCTGCTTGGATTATCTAAAAATTAGTTTTAATTTAACTTTTACACTACCTAAAGAAAAAAATTTTTACCTTCAAAATATAATAATATGGGATAATCCCTCGTGCAAGTCAAAATTTGCTCGTCTTCTTTGCCTCTGCAAGGATGTTCTTTGTGCGTGGTTTTTTACCATATATGCAACAGTTTTTCTTGAGGGAACTCTTGCACTAGGATACAGCAGCCTGTATTGCAGCACTGCAATTGACTCATTATTAGCATTTGCGAAATAAAGTTGTAGAATTTTTAGTCCTTCTTCTTCGGTAAATTGCATTTTAGATTTTATTAATTTTGTTTTCCGTAAAATCAATAAAATATTTTACTTACGAATAAAAGTGTTTTGTTTTTGTTGGTGACATTCCGTGGGTAAAGCGATTTCATCATTTCATGGGTACCGCGATTTAAGTATGGCTGCATATCTGTGAAAATGTCATATGTGGTAACTTTAAAGCGGAATAAGTCAAAAATTACTATTCCGAATATAGACAAATTATACATTTTTGGAAAGAGGAGTGTCCAAAAATGTCAAAAAATATAGGGTGTCCGATTTAAAATAACAATGTTGATGGTGATTTAGTGATTTTCCAATCGTCTCTTGTTTGTAGAATTACCGCCATGTAAATCTTTAGGTCTATAAGTTTCGTAGGAATCATTTCTTTGTATCTTCAAAAAAATAAGCCTCTCAGGGGGTAGCAAATTATAAAAAATAACCCTGTATATCAAATGTTCTTAGATGACAAATTGCTTTTTGACTATCTTATGTGTAATATCTGAAAATATATACTTTTTGCTTATTTATTTTAGATTTTTTCGAGATATTTTATAGGTTACCTGAAGGTTTTTGTTGTTCAAAAATACTATCATACGTTATTTTATTTTGTTAGAATTATATTTATTTAGATACTTTATTACTAGTTTAGATTAAAAACATTTTTTATTGTTGTCGATAAATGACGTTAGGATGGAATAATATATAATAAAATAAACTTTAAACAATATATCTATAATATATGGTGTGTCCGAAATTAGTAGGGAATGTATTGGAATCTTGGAAACTATAAGGGATAGAAAGCTAATCAAATGAGGAAAGTTGTAGGCCATCCAATTGTAATAACAATCCCAGTGCGATGACGACTCTACCTTTTTTCGTTTTTGAGATATTTAGAAAAACTAAAAGTTTGCATTTTCGAAGAAGTGCTGTATTTTTATATTTTCAAAATCTGCAAAAACATTATTTGGGTAGCCTTTTAAGGAAAATGCATCGCAAAAAGTGAAAAACCAGCGACAAGGTCTAGTCGAGTTGAAAGTAAGATGAAAAGGTACCTACGCATTAAAAAAAACTTCCTGCACGTCCGACCTCAAAAAAATGTGTTATGTATAGGTAATTTAAATTACATTTCGGTTAAAAATGGGTTCAAAAGGGTTCACGCGCTGCAGAAATACAAAGACATGAGCACGATTTACCATTTCAAATTTTGCAGTTGCGTAGACAAAGGATCAATGTAAGGCGGTAAAGAGCCATTTTGTGGAAAAAAAATTATATGCGAAGGCATGTGCGTCAAAAATTGGTCGAAAATGGACAAATCTACCCATAATATTGCAGCGGCGGAAGGCTGCAAATGATCCATATTACTGCGTGCAGTTCTCCCTTAATATGATAATTTAAATATTGTACATAATGTACTCTCAGGATAAATTTCATACAGTTACGTCAAATTTAGTGATATTAAATAGGGCAAAATTTCAACTTTAAAATGTCCTGATACTGAAATTTCAGTGTTCAGATCTCGTGGAGTAAAGATCCCTGAAGATGCCTCGTGCAATCGAAGGCGAAACGTCGGATAGTAATTCCAATTTGACACGGTCTAGTCCCAAGAACCACGATTTCTTAATCAGATAGATAGATTGATTTTATTCAGTACGTTTGCAATACAAATATTGATGTACAGGGTGTCCGGATTTGGTTGCAAAAGCAGGGTATCTCGCTTATTTTTAAAGATAGAACCTTGCGGTTTTCACGAACCTGAGCTAATTTTTTGTGAAACTCATGAATCCGTAAATAAAATTTTCATAGCCTTCTTCGTTTATGAGATACAGGGCGAAATAGAAAATTTTGCATTTTGGGACCCCCCTCGTATCTCGGTTATCCTTTAACTTAACGCAAAGGGAAAAATTGCTGCTTATGCAGTTTTTTACGCTAGATCCAGTGGCGTAGTCATATTTTTCATTTGAGTTGTTATTTTTTAGATATGACCCAAAGTTGTGTTTTTTTAAATGGGACACCCTGTATATTTGTCCAGAAATTGATTTGTCCTTTTAAAAGCTTCTCAAAAATATATAATAGTATGGGTCTATTTTAATAAACAACAACAAAAATTCTAATTTTTATAATTATCATCCCAAATTTTGCAGTAGGCCATGCAAAACGATGCCGTTTTCTTTTGTTTTCTTGGAAGCAAATGACATTTCTCAATTTTGTACGCGTATATAAAATATAGAGCTAGTTGTTTGTATTTATTTATTGTGTAAAAATATATTTGTATTATTGTGGAAGAGAACCAAACTTTCGAACATTATGAAAAGTACGATATCTTAGCTTGTTTTATATTAAGTAATGAAAATGTTGAAGCGGCTTCTGAGATGTATTTTAACAGGTAAATAGTTAATTTTTAGGTATGTTGAAATACTATTGCTTAATTTTTATTTAGATATCCAGAAAGGAGGCAACCTAATATATCCACTTTTTATCGGATAAAAAAGAATTTACTTAATCACGGATCATTTATCAAACCTCGTACGAAAACATATAATAAAGAAAATCGGGAGGCTGAGGAAATTACGGTTTTGGCTAATGCAGAAGCTTACCCTACAAACTCTTGTAGGGCCAGTGAAAAGAGCATAGGGATTCCAAAAACTACAGTTCAAGAAATTCTAAAAAAGCACAAATACCACCCATACAAATTTAGGCTTTTGCAGCACTTACAGCCAGGGGATGCAGAGCGTCGGGTAGTCTTCTGCAAATGGTTTCGAGAAAGATGCGATATGGTTAGAGATTTTGAAAGGAAGGTTATATGGTCAGACGAAGCACATTTCAGTAATTCTGGTATACTCAATAGGCACAATAGTAGATTCTGGTCCCAGGAAAATCAACACCAAATATTTCCCAGAAGACAGCAGGGCAGGTTTGGTCTAAATGTGTCCTGCTTCATATTAGGAACACATATAAAATTTTATATATTTGAGGGAAATCTAACAGCCAATCGCAATATAGAAATTTTAGAGGAGCTATACCTGGTCTAAATGTGTCCTGCTTCATATTAGGAACACATATAAAATTTTATATATTTGAGTGAAATCTAACAGCCAATCGCTATATGAGCTATACCTGAATTACTTGACGATGTTCCTCTAGCCCAAATTAACGAAATTTATTTTCAACAGGGCGGTACTCCTGCACACAATTCTGGAATGACGAGATTATTTCTGGACAATAATTTTACCAATCAATGGATCGGAACAAATGGACATATAAGATGGCCCCCTAGGTCCCCAGATTTGTCGATTTTAGATTTCTTTCTATGGGGATATCTGGAAAATAGAATTTACAAAGACCACTATGATAATGTCCGAGATTTAGGAAATGCAATAAGAGAAAATTTTCGCTATTTGCAAAATCATCCCGTTATTTTGCTTAATTCCCTAAAACGAATACGAAAATTGTGCAAAGCATGCATAGAACAAAATGGAAATCAGTTTGAACAGTTCTTTTGATTTCCTTGGTTACTGTAGTTCATATACGACAGTTGATTTTTGCTGAAAGGCTTGTTACATAATAATTTATTACTGTTTTGTTCTTGTGTTACATAAATATAGGTAGGTGGTACTTTTTTGGTGCGAAATTATCAATACATATTTTGATAAATAGATTTAATTAGATATTAATTTTGATTTATTGTTAGGATGTAGATATTGTTAACGACTTTAAATAAAAGGCAGCATTGTTTTGCATGGCCTATACTGCAAAAATACGCCACTGGATCCAGCGTAAAAAACTACATAAGCAGCAATTTTTCCCTTTGCGTTAAGTTAAAGGATAACCGAGATACGAGGGGGGTCCCAAAATGCAAAATTTTCTATTTCGCCCTGTATCTCATAAACGAAGAAGGCTATGAAAATTTTGTTTACGGCTTCATGAGTTTCACAAAAAATTAGCTCAGGCTCGCGAAAACCGCAAGGTTCTATATTAAAAATAAGCGAGATACCCTGCTTTCGCAACCAAATCCGGACACCCTGTACACGTCAGTAGAAAAACAAATTTGCACAATTAACACAAATAAACAAGTACAATTTAAAAGACAAACACACAAGTACATACTATCAGTATAAAACTACTATACCAGTATACCACACATAAGATCGGCTACTGAGTAGTAAGCCTTTTCAACCAACAATGCTCTTACCTTTCTTTTAAATTTCAATAAAATCCAAGTTTCTATATTTGGTGGGCAATATGTTAAATAACCTTGTAGCTGAAAAATTAGGCGATTTTTCGAATTTTTCTAAATTATAAGTAAGAATGATATGATGCATTTTGAGAGAAACTGCTGAAGTTGTGCTTTACGTAAAGAAGGGGTTTATACAGTGGTGTAGCGTAATGAAACGAAATATGGATGCTATAAAACTTAAGAATGTCCAGGACATAAAAAAAAATTTTGGTGGTATTATAAAATAATCGTTATATTTTAAAACTAAAGCATTAATTTTTAAACTGAAGCTCAATTCTTCTGTTTGGATTCCGTTTAGCCCATTTATTACGATCCCTTTTAACGAATATGACAAATGCAAACTCTAGCAAGGCGCCTTCAATGTACAATACCTGTATACGCCGAGATGTGGATGAGAAGCAATCGCATCCACGAGCAGTAAAAATCCGCGTGGTCACCTACCGGCTTCGAGTCAGGTCCCCGAGCGGAACGTGTATACCAAGCGGACGGCTTGATATAACATCGACAGTCGCATCACTTTGCGAGACATACAGGGCGAGTCAACGATTGGAAAAAGTAAATTTACGTCGAACAGGTAAAGTCTAGAAACAAACTGTTTATGCTGAGGGATATATATGTAAGTCATGCTCATTTTAAAAAATATTTTAAATTATACGGGGTGCGTCAAAAAAGTAGGGCAACTAAAAGTAGTATTTTTTTAAATAGGACACTCTATATTTGACTTCATTTCTACATAAAATTCTAACACTTTTTGTATAACGTGTTACATGGCCAAAATTGATACTTTCTTAAATATTTCGCTTTAAACAAAAAAATTAAATTTGATGCACATCTATGATTAGCAATATAACGCCTAGTTGGGCTACTGAAAATAAAATATTCTACTTCTGCACAAAAATAAGCATGGAATAAAAGACTGCTTTCGTAATATTGAAATTTAAATACCCAACTTTAACATTTTTAAACCAATTTGTTTCAGTTTTTTTAAATGGAACTTCCTATATATTTTTATTTAGTCTTGTTGAGAATAAAAAAATCTACAACTTTTATCAAACATATTATATACCTACCTTCAATAGTTTTCGAATTATTTTAAAATTTTCTTTTTTTGGGTAATTTAGAAAATCAACAACATGATCAATCAACAGTCTATAGCAACTGGCGACTAAATGTATGAAATGTCAAAAACGTGTTGTTGTTAGTGCATTGTATTTCGTCTTTCATATTCTCGTCTAATTTAAAATGAATTTTTCACAACATGAAATGATAGATATAGTCTATACATTAGGTGAAGCTCAAAAAAAATTGCCTTCTGGCCAAAAGGCTATATGAAGCAAAATATCCGGATCGACGAGCGCCTTCTAAAGTGACCTTTCAAAATTTCATGGAGAGATTTGATGCTATTGGCAATGTGGCATATTTGAAGAGAACAGTTGTCAATAAAATTGGTACAAATCAAGATAAAGAGTTGGAAATTTTACTTCATATAGAAGAAAATCCCAGTTTAAGTATTCGACAACTTGGTAGTTTAACTGAGACATCACAATCCACAGTAAGGAGGACCACAAGAAGATATAAATATCATCCATATCATATGGAATTACATGATAAGGCGAATAGAAGCATATCCGGACTTTTTAGCGAATATCATGTTTTCCGATGAAGCTACATTTAGAAGCAATGGAGCTGTAAACAGACATAATATGCATTATTATGCAAAAAAAAATCCCCACTGGGTACGAGAGGTACATCAAAATCACTAGTCATTAAATGTTTGCTGTGGAATCATTGGAAACCATATAGGTCCGTATTTTTTTAATGAACCACTTAATGGACAAAGATATTTAGATTTTTTGAACGTTGAGCTGCCTATTTTTCTCAGACTCAGCATAGAAGAAAGAAGAGACATGTGGCTGCAGCAAGGCGGTGCACTTGGGAAATGGATTGGTCGTAGCGGTTTTATCGAATGACCACCCAGATCTTGCGATATAACTCCATTAGATTTTTTCTTGTGGGGTTATATTAAAGATCGTGTTTACACCCAACCACCTACAGCAAGGGAGAACATGCAGGAACGAATCAGGGATGTATGCGCCACTATATCACCAGACATGCTAGTTAAAACTAGGCAAAATATTATTAAAACGTTCAACATGTGTACTCGTGAAGAAGGGCGCTTATTTGAGCATCTTTTAAAATATAACTATGAAAACATTTGATTAACTCTTAAAAGCGATTATTTTTAGTCTGATAAGTGTTTTTTTCTGTATAACTTTAAAAATTAGTACCTATTAATGTAAGTTTTCGACTATCTAAATTGAAATGTATTTCTTCATTGAAGTGTATTTATTTATTTGCAAACTAGACGAGTAGACTCCTTTTTCAACACAATGTTTAAATATTTATAATATTATACCAGTTCACGGATCATTTGCTTTGAAATGTAAGATTCATTCGAAAAACATAATATTGTCTAAAAAGTTCGGAAATGGCTCTACTCGCCTTATCATTGGGTTACAAAACTTAACACGGATTTTAAAATCTTCAGATCTTCAGCTTGTAACTCTTGGTTTAATGTAATATGAAATGGATGATATTTATATTTTCTTGTAGTCTTGCTTACTGTAGATTCTGACGTTAAAATCTTAAGGTTATTAGATCATTTTTTTTTGTAGCAATTCTATTAACAAATTATTATATTATCTAAATTTTCAATGGATTAATTGTATTTATATGAAATACTTTTGTTTTACTGACAGCTACTATTGCTACTTTCATCGAGTTGGTAATTTTCTAAATAACGCAAAAAGGGCATTTTAAAATATTTCGAAAACTATTGAAGATATATATATATATATATATATATATATATATATATATATATATATTATATGTAATAAAAGTTGTAGATTTTTTATGCTTAAAAAGAATAAATAAAAATATAGAGGGGATTCCATTTAAAAAAACTGAAACAAATTGGTTTAAATATGTTAAAGTTGGGCATTTCAATTTGGACACCCTGTATGTAATATCTTCAATATTACGAAAGCAGTCCTTTATTCCATGCCTATTTTGTGCAGAAGCAAAATATTTTATTTTTAGTGGCACAAGTATGCGTTATATTGCCAATCATAGATGTGCATCAAATTTATATTTTTTTTCGTTTAAAGCCAAATATTTAAGCAAGTATCGATTTTAGCCATATAATATGTTATACAAAAAAGTGTTAGAATTTTATGTAGAATTTAAAAATCAAGTCAAATATAGGGTGACCCGTTTAAAAAAATACAACTTTTAGTAGCCCTACTTTTTTGACGCACTCCGTATAATTCAAAATATTTTTAGAATGAGCGCGATTTACATATGTATCCCATAGCATAAACAGTTTGTTTCCAAATTGTACCTGTTCGACGTAAATTTAGTTTTTTCAATCGTTGACTCACCCGGTCCTGGCTGCAATAGTTATGTGGAAGTTGAACGATATCGGAGGGTTATAGTGCGTGTTTGTCCAAGTGAATGGGATGTAAATTATAAAAAAAAACATGTTTGTAAGTAACCATGTTTGAGAGAGATAAAAAAATACCTTCTGTGTTTCTTAAAGGGATGCGACGCATCACCCGCATCCATGCACGCTACGCCCCTGGATTTATATATAAATATACAAGGGAATGTAGGGATTCGGTATTTTATAAAATAGTCTTTACAACTATCTCTGCAATTTAAATTAAAAATTAATCTCAGCACACGTTTTTCTCTAATAAATATACGTTCACTGTCTAAATAGTTACCCCACAAAATAAAATTATAAGAGAGGTTAGAATATATCAATGAATAATAAACGGTTATTAAAGATTCGATAGTAAAAGTCTTCTTTAGTCGAAACAAGGCATAAAATCCAGAATTAACCTTACTAGTTGTAACTACTAGTAGTACGTGCTGTTTATGTCACTGCCAAGACAAACTCTCATCCAAGTATACACCAAGAAATTTTGTTTTCTCTGAGCAAATAAACGAGTCAATCGGTATCGAAGGCTTACTTTTCCGAAGCCTAAAATTAATGTACACCGTCTTATCAGTATTTAATATTAAATTATTACTACAACACCATAAATTAAAACAATCAATCACATTTTTTGTTCTTAATCTTAGCTCCTCTGGAGTCCGTGCTGACACCAAAATAAACATTGTTAAAAATAAGTAACAACGGAGGTCCCAGCAGAGACCCTTGAGGAAGTCCCGTATCTATGTCATTAAACTCTGATAAATCAGGTCCTATTTTTACACAGAACCTTCATTTAAACAAATATGATGACAAAAGCCTCAGTATTGGGCCCCTTATACCATTATCAGACAGCTTGTCTAAAAGAAAATCTATCTGCTAGCAATCGAAAGCACGTGAAAGGTCAAAAAAGAGCCCAGCCACCAGGTCACCCTCGTCAATCCTTTTATGAATTGCATTCAGGAAACTGACACTCACCCTACTAAAATACCAGTGGTCATATTCAACTGGAACTGTTTCATTGTACATATACAATGGCTGTTGCCCAGCGTATGGTTAGTTTCGATGATGATATCGATAGTGTCTTTCCGTCAGACTCTGAGATGCTGCGGTTTGAGTATGCGCTCACCTGTGCCGCAAATAGGTGGTTTAAATGTAAACTACCAGACGGCTTCAACTTTAAAGTTTCTTTGGCATATCAGTTTGCCTATAATTCTGAGTCCAATGTTATTCCACAACAGCCGGAAAAACGTCGGGCTTTAAATCCAGAAGAAGCGCTTGAAAAGAAAAGAGCTCGGCGTAGGGTTGCACGAAAGTTGAAGAATAAAAAAAAGAAGCAACTCAAGCAGAGCGCTAAGAAGGGAGTAACGTTGAAGAAGCCATCCCCGATCACTTGACTCCAGACCAACAAACTATTGAAGAGGAGTTACAAAAGGGTTTAAAAATACGGTTAAATCAACGAGTTAAACAAGTTGTTCAAACAGCACTTGATGAGTATCCTTCTCGTTATCCCGATCAATGTGCAAATGTACTTACCTACTTCTGTAATCTTGGCGTTCTTAATTCTGTTGTCACCCATGGATAGTTAAGACTCCATACCTATCTAGAAATTCAACAATAATATATGGATAACTAGACCACCGTAAACTCAATCATCCAGGGGTCTGCCTTCTTGACTTTTCATCATTCACAGCCGACTAAACAATAATTGAACAACAATATGTCGTTTGCAATCAAACTACATGAAAATCGAGATGAAAATTAGAATTATATTTTGGTGTGAAATTTTCTTACTGAATCTTCCACGTGCATGAATTAATACCGGAAATTATTTCCTCGGTGACGAATTTTTTAAGAAAAATTTCCTTCGTCTTCGAAAATTTTAAAAAAATCGTCCACTCGCAAATAATTTCCGGCAATAGCACTACGCAGATTACAAGTGAAAATTGTCCTGGGGAAAAAATTTTCTCCACATCTAAGAAAAAAATGTTCTCCACGCTTATTTCCAACCTACTATCATATGGAAGTTTTGTAAAACCTCGATCAAAGAAGTATCAAAAAATAATAAATTCCTACATTTGTAGACGAGTTGCAAGCAGAAAATTAACATTCTGAAGTCATACATGACGTCTTGAAAACAGCCCGTTACCATCCTTACAATTCCACCCGTGTATAAGATGATTTTGAGAGAAGACTGCAATTTTGTCATCAGTATCGAAACAAATGCTAAGAAAACCTCATTTTTTTCAAAAATGTTTTATAGTCTTATTCTTGTTTTATTTTTCTAGCAAATCGATTAATTGAGGTTTTTCATTCACGACCAGATTCTAAACGGGCCAAGATATCTTGCAATGTTGCAATGTTTCAAACAGAAATAGTTCCGGCGATTAGAGGAGCTGTTCCACCACTTGAATTTAACAATTTTTGTCTTGAACAAGATAGATGTCGCGCTCAAAACTCTAAAAAGGTGCAAACATTTGTATCAGAAATTTTTATGTGTGAGTTATATGCAACAGCGGTCCTGTGCGGTGGCGTTCGAGAACTCCAGACATTACTCCCCTAGACTTTTATTTATGGGTATTGTGAAAAATGAAACATATGTATTCGATTCCCCTTAAAATATACAAATAATTGAACAACGTGTGCGGGATGTACTATCAAATATTAATCAGAACACTCTCTACCGCGTTACTAGATCGGTATTAAGGAAGTGTCAAAAATGCATTGACAAAAACGGCCGGAATTTTGAATTGTAGCATTAATTTTTTTTCATTTATTTTGTTATCTACTTTTTAATTATTATTGTTTTGTTTAAAAAAAATCTAAAAAATGTTCAACTCTCTGCTTGCAACCCATGTAGAAAATATAGGTATTTCGGCAAAATATTCTTGAATGTTTCTATTTCGATTTTCATTATTTTTTTTAAACTCTTTAGTCGGCTTATTCGAAACTTCCATAGGCATGTAAATTAGTAATATGTGTAAAGAACATCGCTTATCCAGAGATTATTAGGTTTAGTTTAGTTTTCTTATTGTATTCATTGTTATCAGGTTTAGTTTTGAAAGTAAATAAAAAATCGTTTTTGAGTACATACATAGGTTAAAAAAAAAATAGAAATACACTTAATGCGAATTTACCTTCTCAGAATTTCCTATAACTAAATGAATGGCAATTGTTTGTTAAAACAAATAACCTCTGCAGTCATGATAAACTCGAAAAATTCGTTTTTTGACATAAAAACAAAATTTGGTTAATAGGTGTCATACATCATTTTAAAGGGAAAAAAAATCTTTTTAAATTTACTAAAAAACAAAAGGGCCGCAAAAGTTGAGGATGGTATCTCAAAACCTAAACGTCGAAATCAAAATCCAAATGCAGAGATGCATCGCCTTAAAAAGGTGCCTAAATAATGTTTTCACCGATTTTGAAAATATTATGAAACAAAAAATTTCGAAAATGCATGCATTAGTTTTTTCAAAATATCTCAAAAATTAAAAAAGATAGAGCCATCGTTAAACGGTATTTAATTAAACATTAAATGGCCTACAATTTTTCTTATTTGACCCATCTTTCTATCCCTTATAGTTTCCAAGATTTCAATACATTCGCTACTAATTTCGAACACACGTATACAAAAGAGAAAACTCCCGACTCAGTGACCAATTGATCACAATATATTCGTAAAAATTTGAGATAAAAACGTTCATATTTGGCATGATTTTTTTGTGATGTAGATATCTTGAAACTCGCCCCTAAAAGAGCAAAAGTGTTTTTACTTTTTTACAATACTAATATCTAAAAGATATTTAAAAATTATTTGGCCAATTCCACTCTTAAGTGGTAGAAAAAAGGCGAAATGTGTTTTTACCATTTCTACAATATCTCCTTAGGTAAATGGGATTTTAGGACAAATCTCTGATCAATCAATTTTAAATAAAATATTAGCTAAAGATCAGTTTCTGGATTTTTTGAAATTATGTGCTTAAATTTTTTTAGACTATCACTTGCCAAAATAACTATCTCAGAATACATTTCTAGATTTTTTCTAAATCCTACCGTTAAGTGAATAGGTCTAAAATGCATTTGAAATGAAAATGAAATTGAAATGAATTTTGTGGAAAATGAAATTTTCGAAAAAAGTACAACAAAATGAGTTTTTAATTGCTCACCTTGCATAAAATAAGTTGTAACTATAAAGTCTTAGTTTTGTTTTTACCCCTTTCATCTTGGAAAAAATCGCGCTGCGAGATATTTTCAGATCTTTACGTTTCAGGGTCCCTAGATGCCGAAAAACATTTTTTCTCATTTCCGTCGATCTGTCTGTTTACCTCAAATTTTGCACAAAAATCGAGCATTATGTGACAATCAACTGGTAAAATTTTGGTACGAATCAAAGATGACGAACGCAAATGGCGGTTTAATAAACTATTTCAAAATTCAGCTTGCTTTTGATTTCAAATTTTGTGCAATAATTAATTATGGAATAAAAATAAACTGGTAAAATTGTGGTAAAAATTCAAGGTGACGGAACAAAATAACGGCCAAATAAAATGTTTATATTCGTGAAAAAAATCACCAGATTTTACATTTCTTCACATTTTAGAGTCTCTAGATGCCAAAAAAAAATATGTTTTATCAATTCTGTCAATCTGTGTATATGTGTGTCTGTCTGTCAGTTCTCGACGTAGCATAAAAACTACCCGATTGACTTCAAATATTGGTCAAACATTAAGCGTCATATGGGGATGACCTGGTAATATTTTGATTAAAATCTAGTATGGCGGCCTAGTGAAATATTAAAAAAAAATATTACAAAAAACTAATTATCCAGTTTACCTCAAATTTTGCACATAGTTACATTTACATGGGAATGATCTGATAACATTTTGGTACAAATTTAAGAGGGTAAAATAAAATGGAGGTTAACTAAAAGGTTTAAAAAATCTTGCTTGTGCTTGTCAATGTAATTACTACTTATTCAATTTATTTTAATGTATGCCCAAAATTCAAGTGCGGCGTAGGTAGAAATTGATAGGAATCCGGTGAGAAAAAGTATGTTTCTGCATCTAGGATGATACGTAAAGATATGTCAAAATATAGGAAGGCGATTGATGATAATTGGTTATTGATGACGAGAAAATTGACAAGGCAAAAGAAATTGAAGCAGTTTACTGGTTCCAAACAAGCTTTCAAATTTTGAAACGCTCATCGACATTGTTTCAGACGTTTCTGAAATTTAAATCTTGAACAATGCAGTGAATGTGCATATACCTATTTATAGATATTAGTTTTAAAATGTTTAACATATTTTCCAGTTTGGTAGTGACAGTGGATTTACAAGAGGTGTTATTAAGCAAGGCGAATTGATGTCTGCCCATGCGAACGTTTACTTCTATATTTTTTCTTATGATGGAGAATTGGGTGGCTGGAACAAAAGTGTAGATGGTGAGTTTTAAAAAAATTAAAGATTTTTAAAGACATTTTTTTTTTCAAGCATAAATTCAATATTATATAGGGGATCCTAAAACCCCATATATTTAACGCAAAATGAATCAAGCAATTAATTTATTTTCCTTTAGGCGCCGAAAAAGTTATGCACGGTGAAGATCTTTATTACATCTGGGTTCACAGAGGTACCAGCACCAATGAGGACTTAAGCAAATATCCTGCATCTGATCAGGCTACCAGTGAGAGAATCGTATACATGTGGTCCAATTTCATCAAAAATTTGTAAGTTTTCTTATTCACTAGTATACAAAATAAACACGTTTAGTTTATCAATTTCTACTTATTTATTTCTGCTTGACAGCTGTTTCGACACACTGTGTCTTTGTCAAAAGATAACTTAAAACTGACACTAAAATCTGTACCAAATATAAAAAAATATATATATAATCTTAATGGTATCAATAAAACAATGTCGGTGTTTACCCACCTCGTCTATTCTTTAGGTATAAAGATTTAACAGAGGGGAACCATTTAAGTCCAACTGGTCATTCAATAAAATATTTCGGGTTTTCCTCTTGTTAGTTTCTAAACTTTCCAAATGGTTCAATTTGTAGCTTTTATTAGCCCTATGAAAAATTTTATATTCGTTTTTAAATGTATGATTTGCTTCTATCAAATGTTTAGCGTAATTGGAGTCTGTTTTTTCTTTATTATATGAGGATTTGTGTTCTTTTATACGTTTATTGAAAGATCTACCCGTTTGGCCAATGTAAACTTTATCACAGGAACCACATTCTAATTCGTATACCCCTGATTTTTTAGATGTATCAGACTTGGGTTTATTATTTTTAATATATTTCCCTAATGTATTATTTGTACGGAAAGCAACTTTATAATCTGCTCTCATGAGATGTTTGCTGATTTTAGGGCTAATTTTGCCTGTATATGTTATTGTATTAAATTTGGCTATATCTTTTAAATTATTATTTGGATAGATTAAATTGATTGCTTTTTTATATTGTTTTTTATTTACTATTTTGTCGACTATATTAGGACTATAGCCATTGTTAATAGCAATTTGCTTTATAATATTCAATTCTTTATTATAGTTATCTGGTGACATAGGTATACTAATTAAACGATGTACAAAACTGTTGAAAGCTGCCATTTTATGTGCAAAATGTTTTATGTATTGTTGTATCTGTGTTGATCGTGTTTATTGTTATTGTTCATAATTGTTAAATCCAAAAAATGTGTTGTCTTATTTTGTTACACTTCTAACGTAAATTTAATATTTTTATGTAAATTATTAATAAAATCTAAAAATAACTTTAGTTGTCTCTCTGTTCCCGTGAAACACGCTAGTATGTCGTCTACATATCTATACCAATCTGAACTTGTTTCTTAATGGGTGATTATATATTAATTGTTCAATATTATCTAGAAATATTTCTGCTAGTATAGAACTCAAATGATTACTCATTATTAAACCTTCTTTACTTACATACACGGAGCCATTGAATTCAAAGTAATTTTGATCTACACACTGTTAACAAATCCAATATATCATTCTTAATAATATGATTAACTTTATTTTTGAGTAATAAATTATCGACTAAGTTAATAGCTTCAATAGGGGGGACACTTGGAAATAAGTTTTGTACATCTAAAGAGATTAATATGGCATTATTTGGGATTGTGACATCTTTTATATTGTTAATTAATTCTAAACTATTTTTAATAGTAAATTTTGGTTTAAAATTACAAAATGTACTAATAATGTCTATTAATTTATTAGAAATCGTGTGAGCTGGAGCTGTCACATAGGACACTACCGGTCTAGTGGGCATATTGCCTTTATGCAGTTTAATAAATTAATATAGCTTAAGTACTTGTGGATTCATTATCGTTAATTTATGTTTAGTTTTATCATCAAATAAGCTACTATCCTTAATTACATTTTTTATAATTTTTTGATACATTTCTGTCCGATCTTTATCGATCTTTTGAAATTTATCCGGATTCAGAAATTCTGAAGTTTTTTGAATATAATCTTCTTATTATTTTCTGTCATTTTACTGTTAATATTTATAACTAAACTATAATTGTTTGATAATCGCTCATTAGACAAATCCCAAGGTATTGAAGTAATTGATTGAGCTAATATATGTTTATAGTTATCATTACCTATTTTATTTACTGCTATTTCACATTCAACTCCTAACATCTCTCTAGATTTAATGTTATCTTTAACCTGAAGGTTGAAATCAAACCCCTTTTCTAATAGTTTAATTTCTGAGCCAGTAAAATCTGTATCTGTGAGATTATAAAAGCGTTTAAAAAATACATGATCTGAAAGTGGGTTATGATAATTTTTATTGCAGTTTTATTGTAAATTAATCTATCTAATTTATCCTTTTGACTTACGTATTTCTTATGGACGATATTTTCAACTTGGCATCTAGTTTCACTATCAAAACAATCAAATTCCATATTATTTAAGTAATCTAAATAAGAGTTCACTGTGAATAAACTTAAGATAAACACTGTAACTTTTCTTATTATTGCATTACTTATTTGTTGTAAAATGTTCTCCCACAACTAAATTTTATATATTTGAAGAAAGAAGCCCTTCTAGCACATTTTTTGTCTATTGGTAAGCAAACACTAAATTATATTGAAAACCAAGATGCATATTAGAAAAACAAAACCGCCAGTGATCCCGTGAACATTACAATAGAACATGTCATATTGACAGCCGTCAAACAATTTGATCAAAATAATCATCCAATGGAAATTATGCAAGTTTACGGTATTTCTATTATAAAAAGAAAATTGTTTTTTTAATGGAACACCCTATTTTTAGAATCTGCATAATACTTTTAATAATTTTTATTAAGAGTATTTTTTATAAGAGTCAACAGTTTTTGCGAAAATAATGGTCTAATATCCGTAATTTAAAGTATTACCTTTTATTAAAATACCTGCACACATAAGGTTACCTGATATTTTTAACAGTGTCGGTTTTGTTGATTTACAAAAATGGATCGTTTAACTGAAGAAAGAATTAAAATTTTAATTATGCTGGATTATGGGGATAGAATGCGAAACCTGCAAGACATATGTAACATTTTTGATAACAAATAAGGTAAATGACCCAGTTTTCGGCACTGTGTCCCAGTGATCGTCAGTTTGGCTGGTTTTTATTAAAAATTAAGCTTTTGGCAACAAAACGCCAATGTGTTTTAATACTTATAAATGTGGTGACATCTAACGCAACTCCAGGTAATTTTGTGTCGCGCCATGACAGTTTTATCATAAAATCGCGGGAACTTTACTGTGCACGTGTTTCCAACAAACCTCGTTTTATACTGTCTTTAAGATAAACATTAAGGTAAGTGAATTATTTTAAATCTTTCTACTTTGGTAGTATACTGTGGTACATCTCAGTTAAGTGTTTTAGGAGGTTCATATATGTTTCATTTTTATTGTTTAGAGCCATTTATAGGTTAGAAAGTGTTAGAAATTAAAATTTTTGTAGTGATGATTACTGGTACAATAAAAAGCCGATGTGCACCAGTATTCGTCATGTGTGACGAACACTGGGACTGGCACTACTGTTTAAAAACCGTTTGTATATTTTCATTTGGCAATTGTTTTTATTTGTTAAACGTTTATATGCATTCATTTTATATAAAAGAATCCGTGTACCAGTGACCGTCATATCAGAATTAGGTAGTTTAACCTGTTGGGGGCCTTTCAATATAGTGACGATTACTGGTCCTAAAGGTGACGATAACTGGGTATTTTATATTATAGATGAGTCGTTTCAATTATCCAGAAAAAGAAATGGAAAAGGCCATTGAGGCCGTTAAAAGTGGGTCACCTATTGCCACAGCAGCTAAACTTTTTAAGGTACCACGGATGACGCTTTCAGATAAATGCAAAGGTAAAACTCCCCTTAAAAGGAAAATGGGTCCATCGTCCATTCTTTCTGAAAGTGAGGAGTTAGTTTTGGTCAAATGGATTTGTCATTTAGGTAGCCGAGGATTTCCTGTTACCTGCACTCAGCTGCTGGATAGTGTACAAATGCTACTTAAAGCAGACAAAAAGGAAACTCCTTTTGTTAATAATCGACCAGGGCGGCATTGGCTAGAAGCCTTTCAAAAAAGACATCCTGAAATAAGTTGGAGGGTTTCACAAAATTTAACAAAAACTCGGGCGTCTGTCTCGGAAATAGCTGTAAGGCGGTGGTTTGGGGAGATCACGGAGTATTTTATCGACAATAATTTATTAGATGTCTGCAACGATCCATCACGTGTGTTTAACTGCGACGAAACCGCATTTTTCTTGAGCCCTGGCAACAATCGTGTTTTGGTAAAGAAGGGTCAAAAATCAGTTCATTTTGTTACAAATTCAGATGAAAAAGAAAATATAACGACTCTTGTTATGGGAAATACAAAAGGTGACCTCGCTCCAGCAATGGTAGTGGTTAATCTCAAGAGAATTCCTAAGTCCCTGGTATCTTCCATGCCTCCATCTTGGGCTATCGGTCGGTCAGATAACGGATGGATGACCGGACAAACATTCTTTGAATATATAGCTAATGTTTTCCATCCGTGGTTGGTACAGAATAACGTAAACTTGCCCGTAATTCTCTATCTTGATGGTCACGCCTCCCATTTAACATTACCGCTAAGTCAATTTTGTACGGAAAACGGGATAGAAATTGTTGCATTATACCCAAACTCTACTCATTTTCTACAACCCATGGACGTAGCAGTCTTCCATCCACTAAAGGTTGCCTGGAAAAAAAAAGTTTATAAATGGCGTATAGAAAACGCCGGTGTCCGCTTGAATCGCGATAACTTCGCCTTACTTCTTCACAAAGTTTTGGAAAACAGCGTTAAACCAGATATGTTAAAAAATGGTTTTAGAGCATGTGGGCTCCTTCCATTGAATCCCGATGCTATAGAATATTTTAAAATAAATTCTAAAGTAGATAATGATGCCCTAAAAACTACTGATGGCGAAAGCAATCTAGAGGCAACAAAGAATCATTTAAAGTTTATTGAATCTTTAATACCAGAGGAGAAGCTCAATTTATTTAAAGAGTCTGGACCAATATGGTTGCACGAGGTAGAGTTTACTGAATTGTTTAAGCTTTGCATCAGATTAAAGAGAACATTTATCAAATAGAAGCAGAAACCTTACCACAAAGAGTAGAAGCAGAATCTTTAATCGACAATGAAATAATAATTGACGATATGATTGAAGACTTAATACCGGAAAACGAAACACTTGACTTTGTTGTAGGCGATGGAGGTATATTATTGGCAGTCAACAATGACGGTATAGTATACTTTTTTTGTTTGGTCAATCTTTGCTTTATATTCATAAATCCTAATTCATTTTCAGATCCTGAACTTAGTCAAACCGATGCGACAATTAACGAACCATACAATGAGAGTGACCAAAGAGGTAAAATAATGATTGTCTTTTAAGTATACAGAAGTAATTTTATCTTTCATATTTATCGTAGATATTCCAAGTAGCAGTTCTAAAATACATATTATAAGCAATGAAGTTATCCAAAAAGCTTTTAAAGCAGATCAGACAATTCCAGGACTAGTTCGAGGGTCTGCTTCGCATGAAGCATTTTCGTCCACAGAACATTCTGATATTCTGTGCGAATCAGCAGTAATTAATGATTCAAATGATCTCTTTCAGAGTGGTATACTTATATTTTATACAAATTAATATGACATTATAAAGGTATTCTGCTTTTAGTTCTTCCGTTGGACAGTCCTAGAAAATGTCTAAGCGATCCAGAAATAGAAAATGATAGCCCTAAATCAAAACAAATTTTTTCGTTAGCAATCCGTGACCAAAAAATGAATGACGATGAGAAAAACTCTGATATATTAGATATATCAATGTCAGGATGCACTGCAGGTTCTGAGGGAAAGTTTACAGTAGTCCCATCCGAGATAGGCTCTTTACCAGGTAGGTAGTTCTTTACAAAAAAAAAACAATTTCTTACTGGTATCATATATTATTTACATGGTATTTTATCAAATATTTTATAGTGCACCCGTTTGATGCATCACTGTCTGAATCTAACGAACCTAGCTCTAGAGATTGTCCAACCTTATTCAAAATAGAAGATCAAGACAATGTAAATTTTCGGAGA
Source organism: Kuschelorhynchus macadamiae (assembly GCA_030620095.1). NCBI lineage: Eukaryota > Metazoa > Arthropoda > Insecta > Coleoptera > Curculionidae > Kuschelorhynchus > Kuschelorhynchus macadamiae. Next base: position 1,322,301 of record JAUTXW010005403.1, read on the forward strand.
CCTATTTTATCGGCAACACCAGTCCAACAAAACACAAATAAAGCCGAGAGTGAAGTAGACAAAAAATCTGAGGAAAACATTTCAGTGGTTTCGCCTTTGACTCCATCAACTCTAAGTGGTAATTGCGAAAATATTACTTAATACTTTTTACTTTAACACATTTTATATGTGGTTTAACTTTATTTGGTAATGAAAATTTAATTATGTTTTAGATCTTCAAATGAATATTTCGATGTCTGAATCTAAGGAATCAACTCAATGCCCCATAAACGCTTTGAAGAAAGATGAAAGCAAAGTGCTGACTGCAGAAAACAAAAACTCATGTGAAACAAAGGATATTCCATCCGACATACCATCTCCATTTAAAAATAGCCTGTTTTGGCCAGAGACACCAAAGGTGGCTGTCAAAATGAAGGAGAAAATACCGTCTGTGTCTACTTCCAAAAACTGGCAAGAATACTATAGGAAAAAACAAAATAAAAAACTGGAAATCGAGAAACAGGTTCAAGAAAGAAAAAGGAAAAGATCGGAAATGCAAGAATTAAAGAAAAAGACACAGAAGGTTAAAAAAATTATGAGAAAACCGCTACAAATAATAAATGAGGAAAAACCTCATATATCAGATCCAAACAATAATTCTTGGTTCTGCCATATATGCGAAGAAGAGTGCCAAGAAGACATGATAAAATGTCAGACGTGCCTCAAGTGGATGCACGAGAAATGTGCGAAGGTTACAAAAAACACAAAAACGTTCACTTGTGAAATTTGTAAAAATAATAAATAAATATGTTTTTAAAAAATTTGTTAACGTCCTTTTCTACGTGACGAATACTAATGCATTATGGTGACGATAACTGGGACATCCTTAGTTTTTGCCTGACGAATACTGGTACATTTTTCCAAAAAAACTAAATATTAATAAAAAAATTATTTTAGTATAAATACTGCATATCTGAAACCAGAAATACTAAGAAAATACATTCAACTAGCCATAAAAAAAATTTTTGTCCCCAAAAAAAATTTTTTAACATAGATATTAAATTTCAAATGGCTGTCTTGCTCTTAACATGATGAATACTGGGACATTTACCTTATCCTAAAGAAATCCAGTAACTAAATCTACTATAAGTAAAATTAAGAAAAAAAATCGTAGAACTGGAAAGGTAGCTTTCTTGAATAAAATTTTAAGTGCTTTTAATAAGGCCTTCCCGCTTAAGACTATCAAACCTAAGCGTCATAAACCGTGGACCACAATAGGACTACGCACTTCTGCAAAAATATGCGTTCTCTTGCATATGAAACACTACCAGTGCTATCAAAAATCATTAAAAGGCAACTAAAGAATCATCTTATTTCATTTCTTCTTAAACATCAGATAATATTTTCCGATCAGTTCGGATTTTTACCCAACAAGTGCACCAGTGACGTCATGTTCTCGTTTCTTAGCTACGTCTACTTATCCTTCAATAACAACCACCCCACCGCCTCAGTTTTTTGTAACTATGCAAAAACCTTTGACTGTGTTAGTCTAGAAATTTTGATAAGCAAACTGAAATTTTATAGAATCCGTGGTATTTCTTTAAATTGGTTTAAATCTTATCTCGGGAATAGGCAACAATTTGTAAGGGCAAATGGTTCTACTTCTGATAGTAAATTGATTACAAGTGAAGTCCCTCAAGGTTTGGTCTTGAGACCTATTCTTTTTGTGTTATACATTAATCATATCATCAATCTAAAAATTAATGGAAACTTTTCTCTCCTGCGTCGTCAACAAACATAACATGAAGTGATTTTGATACAACGTCTTTACATTCTAATATTTCTAACGACTTTGTTATGATTAAGGCTTGGTACGATTCCAATCTGCTTTGCTTCAATATGGATAAAATGATGGCCTTATCTTATATAGGGACTTTACAACCACTTCAGCTACTTAACAGCAATATTAAATAGGTTGAGTCGGTTAAATTCCTGGGTTTGAATATAAATAACAACCTAAAATGGTCTAAGCATATTGATACCTTAACTAATAACTTTCTACCGTCTGTTTTGCCGTTCGATCAGTTTCAAAAGAACTGGACGTGTCTTCTGCCAGACTTACTTATTTCTCTCCGTTCGTACCATAGAGCAATTTCTTAGTATTTTTAGGCTTTAAAAGAGAGCTTTTTGTTTCTAAATAATAGAGTGCACTGCCAATACTATTTCAACAAACATGAAATATTAACACTTCCTGCATTATTTATTTTAGAAACCGTCTGTTTGATGAGAAAACATATAAACACATTCTCGGAAAGGCCACATCACATATATCCTACCAGAAACTCTAAGCATGACATATACCTTCCCATTCCTTCCGCAGAATTAATAAAAAAGTCAATTATTCACAATGCCCCAAAACTTTACAATCATCTTCCAGAACATTTAAAAACAATCCCTATATTTGCACTCTTTCGATAAAAAACCAAAGCGTACCTTATTGAAAGACCTTTTTACTGCGATACTGATTTTTATAATGAATAAGTCTCATTAAAATGTTTTTTATTTGCTTGTTTACTTAAATCTTTTTGGGTGTCATGTTCCAGCTGCTAGCATAGAATTTGAAAATATTTTATAGCGAATGAAGTGTCTCATAGTCCGTTAACATTAATTGTTTTTGTTACATATTAGATTAAAGTTATACATTTCCTTTTTTTTAATACTCTTTAATTATTATATTAGTTCAGTGAACTTCTTATATACTTATTTAACAAAATAGAGTCTAAGGTCGCGTAATTTTCATTTCAATGTCATCGAAATTATTCACTTCGCATATATATTGTTTATTTCCTTATTGTTAAGGTCACCTGGATTCATTAACCGTTTTACGGCAATGTTATGTCCTAAGGAATGTTATATTTACAATTTATGTATTTGCATTGACCTATCGAAAAATATGATTTTTTTTTCGATTAATATTTCGTTTTTTTTTTTGTTTTAAGGTAAATTTCGCTTTGTCCATAAATGGGTAACAATTTTCCTGCTGCAATAAAGCATATTTTTGTTTGTTGTTTGTTTGTAAAAGATGTACGTTGTGGCAGACCGGAAAGCACAATAATTCCTTATCTTGCTACCAAAACACTAGCAAATATGTTGTAAAAAACAACGGAAACAATACAATACAAAAATGAAATACCTAATACAACAAACAATAAATTAATGAAACTAAGTAAGGCGTTACAATGTTGTCTATTTACTTCCTAACAGTAGGCCAAATACTGTGGGAAAAGATTTAATACATTTAAGAAAATGCGAGCCTCCTCGATTCGTCTACATACAATTTTTATTCGCTGCTTCAAATCGTCGAGGTTATTAGGTTGAGTTTTATACACCACATTTCTGGTTCCCACAAAAAGTGGTCGAACGGTGTCAAGTCCGGAGACCGAGAGGGCCACTCTATTTTACAGATATTTATTTTATTTCAAGAAATGTATGCTACAGAACAAAAAATAGTCCTAAATGATACGGTATCAATCGTTATTACTAATTTAACAACATAATATATGATAGTAAACAATAAACTACATACTATAAATTTAAATTTAGGATTTATGAACAAGATAAACAAATAAACAAATAAGTCAAACTTTTAAAAAGACAAAATAAAAGGAACAAGCGAACCATACCAGGTTGTTGGAGAACTGTTCTCAGAGCGCTTAAGGAAATGTGAAAAATATCTACGTGAATAAAATGCACATTATAAACATTAACCAGAGTGTGCACAAAAGCTCTTTGACCGTAGTTGGTTTTGCGCATTCTTTGTAAAAAAAGTTGTTGAGTCCTCAGTACTCTATTAGGGACTCTAAATTCTAATTGTCTTAACAACTCAGAACAATCGATCAGACCATTTAAGAGCTTGTAAAGGAAGATTATATAATAGTTTTGACGTCTGAATTCTAGAGATTTATATCCGCATAATAAAAGTTGCACCTCTTAATTTAAATTTGAATAAGGAAATCTATGTTTATATAATAAATATTTAATAAATCTGTCCTGTACTCGTTCCAGTCTAGATATGACACTGATAATACGGACACTAAACTATACGACAGTACTCTAAAATACTACGGACTAAACAATTGTAGAGGGTGCAAATTGCCTTTGTATCATGCATTAACTTTGTATTTCGTTTAATAAAACCAAGCAGTCTTGAGCATTTCGCCACAATCTGGTCAACGTGTAAATTAAAAGAAATACTACCGTCGAACAGTACACCAAGGATTCAACAGACTCTAACGGGACATCCTCTATTTAATAAATCAAGTTTATAGGATTTACACACTTATAAAAACTCATCTTTTTACACTTGTTAACATTTAAAGCAAGATAATTTTTTTACACCACAAAACTAAACGGTTTAGATCAAGCTGAAGGACATTGTAATCACTAGAATCATCACTCTGTAAAACTTTAAATCGTTCGCATACAACAAACAGTATGACATTTTAAAACAAGACGATACATCGTTAAAAAATAACAAAAATAAAATAGGTCCTATGTGGGATCCTTTGGGAACTCCCGAAAGCACCTCAAACTCTCTAGACACCACGCCTCCAATCTGAACGCACTGCCTTCTATATGTCAAGTAGTCCTCAATCCAGGCCAAATAAATGGATCCTATTCCAATCTTCGACAGTTTGAACAGTAGCAGTTTGTGACATACACTATCGAAGACCTTAGATACATCGGTATATATAACATCAACTTGATTACCGCATTCTAATGAGGATACCAAAAAGTTTTAATATACCGCCAGGTTGGTAGTAGTCGAACGGCCCTTGAAAAATCCATGTTGAGCTTCGGTGATGTAGTGTTTGTAGGTTTCAAATATCTCTTCTGTTAGAATTAACTCCAACATCTTGGGAATAATTGAAAGCATAGATATTCCCCGATAGTTTTTTATGTCCGATTTAATCCCAGATTTATATACAGGAAATAAGGTGGAGTTCTTCCAAATTCTGGGAAGTGTCCTTTATCAAAGCTTCTCTGAAAATGGCTGTTAAAGGACCCGCAAGAACCTCGCTGCAAGATTTCAAAAAATATGGATGTATTCTGTCTGGGCCTGCACTCTTGTTCTGGTCAAGCTGTCTAACACTTCTTCTCTGGTAAAATGGTGAACCAAAAGTGTAGAGTTTATTGGACAATAAATAAAAGTATTAAAAGAATTTGTAAGGAATATACCGTAAAAGGGGGTGAAAATGAATAATTTTCAACTAATTTGATCTAATTCCAAAAAAGATGATTTTTTTTGCTGGTTTAATGTCATAGAAAGTTCTATCTTGACTTCTAGACTAAAATGGTATTTTTCTCAAAAAATCATAATATTTTATTTAAAAAAAAAAACCTATGCGTTCCTATTCACCCTGCATTAAGGATAATGGGAACACCTATTCATTTTAAATTGCATTTCCGTTCAAAACGCTAAGGAGGCATTACGAACACCAAAAGTTAAAAAAATTTATTATTTTCTTGATCCTGGAAGTTTTTTTATTTTTTTTTTTTTAGGAAAAGACGTCATATACAAAATACAAATCCTTTATTTTTTTTTTTTTGAACTGTAAAGCATAGTTTATAAAAATTGAAATTAAACTCTTCTTTTTATAAAAAAATCACCATTCTAAAAAATTGGTAAACAAACACTATTTCTTACACTAAATAGTCTTTTCATAGTCATTGGTATTGCCGCTAAAACTATAAATGCCTCTTCTCCCGGTCCAAATTTACAAGTTTTTTTATTATTTTATAATTAAAAATACTTGTATCTTTTACTTGAAGAAATATATAAACAGCCCCCATTTTTCTTCATATAAAGTGCCTATTTAATATCTGCACTCTTTTTTACAACTGGTAATCTAACTAATAGAAAATCTCCTATATTTATATGAGAACCGATGTTATCTGCTATATTATTATCACCATGGTTGTTATTATCTACAAAAGCTACATTAATATCACCACCATTATTATCACCATAAAAAATCTTATCACTTTTTTTAAATCTTATAAGTGGAAATTCGTCTTCGACACCACTAGACTTATGACTTAGGATGCCATCATCATCAATATCAGAAGACGCTGGTATCACATATTTGTCGTTAATCACAAATTGTGAGCTATTCGAGTCAGAATCGAAGGCCAAACTTTTTCCTGCTGCTATGTTTAATTTTGATGCTCGAGGTCTTCTGGTTTTACCTGTATCGCCGAATCGCATTTCTTTCAAGAGATGTATAAAAAAGTCATTTACAGCTTCTACTTCACCTTCCCTCATTCTGTGGTCTAGGGGCAAACAGTTTAATCAAAGGATATTCTTGGAGGCATTTGGAATTATATAATCCACTAGTCGTTTTAACAACGTTGAAAATACTAATTTGGCGATTGATGATTCCTTCCTTCCAACGTTTTTTTTCTCAGTGTAGCAAAATCTGCCTCCAAGCAATCTTGAGAGGCCTAAAGGATGCAAAATCTAATATCTGCGTTCAATGCGTTGAATTTGCAGGAAGAAAAATCGTTTCTATGTTATGTTCTTTTAAATATTTAACAAGGTCTATTGAATTGAAAGGTGCGATGCTAAGTTATCATCAATCAAAATTTTACGTCCCTCGAGTTTGTTTAAATATGCAATAGCAACGACGTGCACTCAATTTTCGAAAGTGTTCATATCGAACCATCATGATGCAACGATTATAACAGGTTCCTCGAGGACCTCCAACTCCCCAGGAAGAATAAATATGTTGCGCTTTATAAACAACATAAAGTAGCAGTAATTTGCCATCTCCAGAAGCAGCAAACATTATAGACGTAGAACTTGTTGTTGTGTTGATCACTTTTTCAGGGTGTGTAATGATTTTTCTTTTGCCTGGGAACAGGTATTTATTTCTTCAATCAGTGCACTCTCCTCATCTTCTCTATGAACAGTCTGGCCACCTTGACTTTTTATGTGACCTTTGGAACGCCTTAAGATAACTGTGGCCAGAATATTAAACCTCTTCGATGCGTCCCGGTATGATAAATTATTAAGTCTAACAGCTGCTACCGCTTTGGCTATTTGCTTCTTGCTGTGTTTTTTGTATTGCTTACGTCTTTTGCTTTTATAGTTCCTCATAATGTATGTGTTCGTATTCACCCCTATTAACCTAAAAATATGCACTTTATTACAAAAAAATCGATGTCCCAAATTAGCAAATACTTTTTATAAAACAAAACCATATTATCAAATAGATCCAACTAGGCTAACAATATACCAAATTTCAGTTATATTTACTTACTTTTTTTTATTTTCCCCCAACAAAGATTTTAAACCAGAAAACACCTTCTTTCCTACAGCTGATTTTTGACAGCTGACAATTTAAGAAATGACAGTTGACTAAGTTTTCAGTGTTGCCAACCAAAAGAACAAACATTTCTGATCTTTTGCCAGTTCAGTCGATTTTGTTGATAAAATCCAAGAAACATGATACATTTTCAAAACATTTTACCGAGTTTTGTTCCTTTTTACCCGTAAGTTCCTATTCTTTCTATTCTAAATAGTCTATAATATCACGTGTTACAATATTTGTAGTCAAACTTCTAACATTCTATATTGTGGATAAGATCATTTAAAACAATTTATTAATGAAAGTAAACCATTACATTCCAAATAAGTGTTGGACTTTAGGTGGCGCTTATAAATTAAGACGAAAGTCGTTTACTGCAATAACATCAACCTCACAGTAATGCTTACAACATTTACAGAATTATAGGGCCTCATGGTAAATCCCGGCGATAACGAGAACACGGCGAAACAGAAATAGGGGAAATGATTTTCTGGTCTCTCTAATAGCCACACGATTTTCCACTGGCTTTTAAGTTTTTTAGGGAAGAACTAGCGAGTTTAACTTTAATAAGCAATTTTCAACACAAAAGAATTTTTTTTTACAGTACCTCTTTGAAATAATTTATTTTATGAACCAATAAAGTGCGATAAGCGAATCTAGGGGCCCAACGCCTGAAAAAACTGGGCGGTAAATCGTACGAAAATGCATCTCTTTAGTGTTAAAGTAAACAGGGAAAAAACAATACTTAAAGAACCATACATTAAAGATATACTACATAAATAAAAGCAATAGTTCTGATTCATAAAAATAATTAAGTAGTAGATAAGTAACTGGTTTATAAATCATCACAATTTTATATTAAGTCTTTTGTAAGAAAGAAATATTCTAATCGTGAAAAAGTCACCCATCCAGTTTGTTTGCAGATCTTCACGTTTCAGGGTCCCAAAGTGATCAAATATGTATATTTTCTTATTTTTATTGATTTGTTCGCGGCATAGCTAAAAAACTACTTACCCGATTAACTTTATTTTTCAAAAAACCCAAATGGGGTTATACTGGTGACATTTTGGTAAAGATCAAATATGGCGGAACAAAATGCATGGCAACCTAATAATTGGTTTAAAAAAAACAATATAAAAACTATTTGTCAAATTACCTTTGAATTTTTTAATAAAAATCAAGCGTAATTTACGGATGAACTAGTAAGATTTCAGTAGAACTGCAATATCAATGGAATTAGAATCAATGTCATAAAACTCAACGAATTGACTTAAAATTTTATACGAAAAACAAGCATGATATGAAGATGAACTGATGTGAATTCAAAATGGCATTTTGGTTCCGTAACTCAAAGTCTTCGATTTTATGTTACCTTTTTTTCCTTGAATAGAACAAATATTTATCTACGTTTTCCTATAGATAGCTATTCAAATATTTTAATAATTTTAAATAATTTTGTGTACAGTACGACTAGGGTGGGGTCAGGGGCGTAGTGATGCCGATTAGGGCCTGTGTTCCATGGGATCCCCGGACCCTCTACCCAATAAAAAACGAAGTATCTATTTTTACGTTTATTAAAAAAATATATATCGAACATAATAAAATCACAAAAAATTAAAAGCAGCAACATAACAAAAAATATAAATAGAAATGAAATAACGGATCGAATTACCGATACAATGGAAGACAGGTCTATTTTTCGCGCAATTTGGTTCTCAATTGACAGAATTGACAACCCCGACAGTCATTCCTGTCTCATGGTGTTTCTAAGAAATTTTTATGTTAAGTTCAACTTAGAAAATGATCGTTCGGCTACCTAAATCGCCCCTAAAGCAACTTCTAAAGAAACTAGTTGTACAATTCCTGGTTCATCATCAGAAACTGAATCATTATCTAACACTTCTGCTAATATTCCGTGAAAAGTTTTATAATTTCGCTTATCCCAGACATTCTATTTTTTAAATGAAATATTATAATGTCTAACGTTTGTATTAAAAACGTCTATTTTAAACCAGTCTTCGTTAGATTCGGTGGTTTTTCTTTTCATTAAAAACCGTATGGGGCCTAGTTAATCTTTTTTTTGAGAACTACGCTTTGATCCCCCTTTCCGCACCCAAACTACTTGATTCGCTAATTAATAAATCAAAATTATTTCTTATCGTTTTGATATTTTCAAGCGCAGTAAGAAACACTTTTGATGCATGTTCAATGTATTGCTGTTTATTTTGCAAGAGTTTTGAAAAAGACAGTTTCAAATAATTCAAGTTTGTTTTTTAAAGTATTATTCAACTTCATTTTTATTGTTAGAGGTCGATATAATTTGCGATAAAACTCGAGGACCAACATGTTGGGTTTAAGTTTTTTAGGGTCGTCTTATTTTTATTGACAGAATTATCAAAATATTTACTTAAAAGGGCCCATCTTTTTAGGCTGTGTCCAAAAAAATGTAAGCACTTTCAACCAAATCGTAAAAATTTCGAATTTCATTCACAGACTTAACTTAGTCATTAATTATTAAATTTAGGTTATGAGCCGCACAATGTACATATACTGCATTAGAAACATTTGCTGATATTTGAGCTTGTACACTTTTGTATAACCCACTCATGTTTGCAGCTCCGTCTTATCTCTGACTGCGATATATCGTTTTCTGTTAATATTCTTAAAATAGTATTGGATAAAGCCGTCCCAGTTTGACTCCCAACTGGGATAAATCCTAAAAATGACTAATTTATTAATAATTTCATTGGCTTCTTTTCTACTTACTCAACCGTAACAAAGCGAATAACAACACTTAACCTAATCAATTTTTGCAATATCTTGCGTGGTATCCATTATAACAGAATAAAACGATGTTTTTTTTATTTGATCAATTATTTCATTTTTTACAGCCCTACTTAATAGTCCAATTATTTCATTTTGTATTGTAGGACTTAAATATGTAACTGATTTTTTTTCTTATTCTCTAATAAAGTTTTTAAAACCAAATCGTATTCAGAAAGCAAATTTATAATAGATTAAAAAACCTTTCGTCGTGTCCCCTGAATGGAATGTTACTAGAAGCCAGAGTAAGTGTAACTTTAATAACACGTTCTAAAATTTGTCGTCATACGGATACTTCCTGTAAAATTTTTGATTCAAGCTCATGGTCGATTGTATCATTCCTTCTCCATCGGTCATAAACTGCACAAGATTCTTTATGGCTTTGCTTTTGCTCGTCCCTAGTAATTACCTGATTTAGATGGAACCAATCATTAGATCCATTAGAAATACTATCTTTTTCTCTAGAAAACAACCAGCAAGGTTGACAGTAGCATTGGGTTAAAATAGCCGGAAAGCATAACTATAGACGGTCGGTTTTTATTCCAGATGTATTAATTTTAGAATATGTTTAATGTTTGTGATGGCTTATTCTCAATAGTAATTTTTTTTTGATCATTTGTTAATTCGCGTGTAAAATATCCTTTATCACTCTGCTTTTCTTCTATTACATTAATAATAGCGCCTGCTGCAACTGCCAACCAGTCTAAAGAAGAGTCAATACTCCGATCAACATTAATATTTGTATCAGAACTAATCGAGGAAATGTGCTTGGATTACTCAGTGCATGACTCCCGTGATTCTTGTGTATGACCGTGTATTTTCGACGTCGGCGTCGTTTTAACCGATAAATCTCGGTTAAGTTGCCACTATTGTCATCTACAATAATTAAAAAAAAATGTCAGAGCTTTTTTATTTAAAAGAAAATTCACCTTTTTTATGTTGAGGCACTAAAAAAGTTTGTTATTCTATGGACTTTTTTGCTTTTTTCCACTCCACAAACCATTAAAACGTTGTTTACCAGCCTCGTGTTCAGGGATTCCCCGATAAGCAGACGAAATTCTCGAAACAAAGCGACATCTAGACTCTAGAGGGTATACGAAAGAAGAGGCTCAATGCAGGGATCTTGAACAAGCATAACTGGCATACTATGGAGGGTTTCGGCCGTAAGCCCTTCTAATGAAATTCTTTAAAAGAAACACTATACGCGAAACATAGTAAAAAAAGTAAAAAATCCGAGTTTTTATAAAATATAAAGAAAATCATTTAAAAACTGTTTGGAAACGAATTAAGAATTTAAGTATTTTTTTCACTTAATAGGAATTTTTTATATGTAGAACTGGGCCCCTTGAAGTACTGGGCCCGTGACTGGTAACTAGGCCCCTGGGTGGGGTGAAAGTTACATTTCTGTGAGGCAAAAGTCTCAACTCGGTAGTGTAATATAAATCATTAATTTAATCTTATACACAAAAAGATCAAGTTAACTGTATTAAGAACTTAACCCGCTTGATTATTGCATACCAAACTGGCCGATAGCTCGTTTGATTGGCTTCGAATCCTGCATTTAACGATTAATTGCTAAGACTTCAAAAAACTGGTGAAACAAGCTTTCGAAAGGAATAAAAAATTCAATTTCTTCCATTTTAGTAGCATATTGATTCTTAGTCATACACGGATGGAAAATTACAATGTGTTTTCATTCCAGATGTACATCCGTTCACTACTATCGTTCTGAAAAGAACAGTTTTGCTGACGTTTCGCCTGTTTTAAGGGACTCGACTACGTACCTAGAAAAAACAACTAAAAAAAAATAAAAAGTTCACCAATAAACCCCGAAATACAATAAAAAATCATACTACGGCAAAAGTCGAGCAGATGTCCTACGAAAAATACACAAACCAGGGGTGCCCATCAGACCTACCATTAGTGCTGTTAATTCGCCGCTACAAAACAAAAAAAAATTATGCAACTAGCTCTCAAGAAAAGTGATTAATTTGTAAAAAACTCGGAGCATTTCACTCGAATTAGACAAGACATCGTACTCAAAAAACAGGATATCATAGCAAGCCTAGATGCCAAGTTCTTGTATCCAGTATTCCCATCGTTGAAGCATTGGACAGAATTACTAAGAACGAAGATTTCCAGGTACATAAAATATAACTCTCGGAACTTTGCCTTAAGAATATTTATCTTTCATTTAACGGGCAAATGTATAAACAAATAGATGATGCTCCAATGGCCTCGCTAAGACCAGTACTGGCAAATTTATTTATGATATACTTCGAGAAAGAACATCTTGAAAAAGTAAGTTTTTCAACTCAAATTATGGGTTCGTTTTGTAGATGACATATTTATTATATGGCAACATAGTCATAAAGAATTCGAAAATGTTCTGACTTACGTAAATTCAATGCATCCCAGGATTCAATTTACTCTAGAGTTAAAGGAAAACAACAAACTTCTATTTTTAGATGTTCTGGCCGCATTGCATAACGAATACACCGTGTACAGAACACCAACACATACCGACAGATATTTAAATGCAAGATCACATCATCACCCAGGACAAATTCAAGCTATGGCCGATACTCTAATATCTAGATACGTGCGATTAACTGAAACACAGGCGAGACAAAACGAACTTAATATGATATAGTAGTGCTTTGAAGAAAAATGGCTACACAAATCGCACCAAAGAGAAAGGTATTAATGCACAGGGTTCCCGAACAACGAACACCAAAAATTATAAACCAAAAAGGCAACAAGTAGCCTTACCATATGTAAAAGGCACAACAAACAGATTCGGAAGTATTCTTAGAAAACACATCATACAAATAATACACAAGCCAAAAACAACTATAGGTAAACTAGTTGGAAATCCAAAAGCTTAGAAGAGCAAAAACTTAGCAACAGAAACAAACAACCTCAGTTTTATTCCTACATCAGCAAGAAACCGGCCACAACATAGAAATCGAAAAACTAGGTGATTGAAATAAAAAGGACGAATCATTAAAACTCCCAACAGTATGGAAGGCAATAATCGACAAACGCAAAATCATAAATATTGAAGCGCAATTACCGCAACAACAACAGTAACATCCGGAAAACATAAATAACGACCAACGGCCGCTCTGATATAACTTTTGACCCTGGGTATGGGTATAAAAGACACTAGCACTTCAGTCTTAATTTATGATTTTGGTGGAACGTCAGCAAAACTGTTCTTTTCAGAACGACAGTAGTGAACGGATGTACACCCGGAATTAATTTTTTTTGCGGTACTCATGAAGGTTTAATATATAAGGCGAGTTTTTATTTAACCTATACCTTCAAATATTTTTTACTTTGCAGATTTTCTCTTTCTCATATTTATTTAAATTTATTTTCAGAAACCCTACTCCTGAACAATCCACGCTACTCCAGAACACCATTTGGCCAGCTGTTAATGCGAACAACTACCAGTACTTAGATATTGATACGGACTTGCAAGTAAAGACAACACCAAAAGCTTCGTATCCATTATGGAAACAAGCTTATGAAAGTTACGCCACAAAACCATACGTAACATATTAATTACTGTATTTAGTCAAATAAATATTGTTTTATATTGAGATGTATTATTTCTAACTAAATTTTTTGATCACTAAAAATAAAGTATAAGGCAAACGCCTCTAACAGACATCGGTAAAAAACTTTTTAATTCTACCTAAGCTCTCCAGCAAAGACCATGTGTCTATCAATCTAACGGGTGCCAGACCTTTCTGAGAGAATCCAGATTTTGCGAGGTTCTGGGCAGAATAGCTTTCAGGAGTCGCTTTTAAAAAAAAAGTGATGACTAGAAAAAAGACAAAAAATGTCCTCTCTTTCTCCTTCGATGACAAGTAACTATTGTAAACGAATGACTGAAAAAAACCTTTGTATTACAATAATATCTTAAGTAATGTCTTTTTCATTAACCAATCTAGTAAATTAAAATGCGAGGCCGTTGCGGATTGAAACGCGAAGCTGGTCTAAGCTCGGGGCCGTGTGTGTGTACAGGGTGAGTCAACAATTGGAAAAATTAAATTTACGTCGAACAGGTAAAATCTGGAAACAAACTGTTTATGCTGTGGAATATATATATATATATATATATATATATATATATATATATATATATATATATATATATATATATATATATATATATATGTAAGTCGTGCTCTTTTTAAAAACATTTTAAATTATACGGGGTGCGTCAAAAAAGTAGGGCAACTAAAAGTTGTATTTTTAAATGGGATACCCTATATTTGACTTGATTTTTAAATTCTACATACAATTCTAACACTTTTTTGTATAATATGTTATATGGCTAAAATTAAATATTTAGCTTCAAACAAAAAAAAATTAAATTTGATGCACATCTATATAACGCCTAGTTGTGCCACTAAAAATAAAATATTTTGTTTCTGCACAAAATAAGCATGGAATAAAAGACTGCTTTCGTAATATTGAAGATATCACATACAGGGTGTCTAAATTTAAATGCCCAACTTTGACATTTTCAAACCAATTTATTTCAGTTTTTTAAATGGAACCCTCTGTATATTTTTATTTAGTCTTGTTAAGAAAAAAAATCTATAACTTTTATCAAACATATTATATACCTATCTTCAATAGTTTTCGAAATATTTTCAAATTTCCTTTTTTTGCGTAATTTAGAAAATCAACAACTCGATCAATCAAAGTAGCCATGGAAAAAACAGTCTATAGCGTGTTGTTAGTGCATTGTATTCGTCTTTCGTATTCTCGTCTAATTTAAAATGAATTTTTCACAAAATGGAATGATAGATATGGTCTATATATTGGGTGAAGCTCAAAAAAATGCCTTCTGGCCAAAAGGCTATATGAAGCAAAATATCTGGATCGACGCGCGCCTTCTAAAGTGGCCTTTCAAAATGTCATGGAGAGATTTGATGCTATTGGCAATGTGGCATATTCGAAGAGAACAGTTTTCAATAAAATTGCCACACATCAAGATAAAGAGTTGAAAATTCTACTTCATATAGAAGAAAATCCCAGTTTAAGTAGTCGACAACTTGCTGGTTTAACTGTGACATCACAATCTACAGTAAGCAGGACCACAAGAAGATATAAATATCATCCATATCATATGGAATTGCACCAAGAGTTACACGATGAAGATTTTGAAAGGCGTGTTAACTTTTGCAACTTAATGATAAGGCGAATAGAAACATATCCGGACTTTTTACCAAATATCATGTTTTCCGATGAAGCTACATTTAGAAGCAATGGAGCTATAAATAAGCATAATATGCATTATTATGCAATAACAAATCCTCACTGCGTACGAGAGGTACAACATCAAAATCACTGGTAATTAAATGTTTGGTGTGCAATCATAGGAAACCATATTATAGGTCCGTATTTTTTTAATGAACCATTTAATGGACAAAGATATTTAGATTTTTTAAACGTTGAGCTGCCTATTCCTCTAAGACCACTCAGCATAGAAGAAAGAAGAGACATGTGGCTTATGAATTTTTTTGGACGCTAATTTTAATCAAATATGGATTGGCCGTAGCTATTTTATCGAATGGCCACCCAGATCTTGCGATATATCTACATTAGATTTTTTCTTGTGGGGTTATATTAAAGATCGTGTTTACACCCAACCACCTACAGCAAGGGAGAACATGCAGGAACGAATCAGGGATATATGTGCCACTATATCACCAGACATGCTAGTTAAAACTAGGCAAAATATTATTAAAAGGTTCAACATGCGTATTCGTGAAGACGGGCGCTTATTTGAGCATCTTTTAAAATATAACTATGAAAACTTTTGATTAACTTTTAAAAGCGATTTTTTTTCGTCTGATAAGTGTTTTTTACTGTATAACTTTAAAAATTAGTACCTATTAACATAAGTTTTCGACTGTCTAAATTGAAATGTATTCCTTCATTGAAGTGTATTTACTTATTTGCAAACTAGACGAGTAGACCCCTTTTTCAACACAATTTTTAAATATTTATAATATTATGCCAGTTCACGGATCCTTTGCCTTATCATTGGGTTACAAAACCTAACAATAATATGAAATAGATGATATTTATATTTTCTTGTAGTCATGCTTACTGTAGATTCTGATGTTAAAATCTTAAGGTTATTAGATCATTTTTTTTGTAGCAATTTTATTAATAAATTATTATATTATCTAAATTTTCATTGAATTAATTTTAGATAATAAACTATTGTATTCATATTAAATACTTTTGTTTAACTGACAGCTACTATGGCTACTTTAATCGAGTTGGTAATTTTCTAAATTACGCAAAAAAGGAAATTTTAAAATATTTCGATAACTATTGAAGCTTGATATATATAATAAATGTAATAAAAGTTGTAGATTTTTTTATGCCTAAAAAGAATAAATAAAAATATACAGGGGGTTCCATTTAGAAAAACTGAAATAAATTGGTTTAAATATGTTAAAGTTGGACATTTAAATTTGGACCCCTGTATGTAATATCTTCAATATTACGAAAGCAGTCCTTTATTCCATGCCTACTTTGTGCAAAAGCAAAATATTTTTTTTTAGTTTATATTTTTTTTCGTTTAAAGCCAAATAGTTAAGAAAGTATCAATTTTAGCCATATAACATGTTATACAAAAAAGTGTTAGAATTTTATATAGAATTTAAAAATCAAGTCTATATTTGACCCATTAAAAAAAATACAACTTTTAGTAGCCCTACTTTTTTGACGCACCCCGTATAATTCAAAATATTTTTAGAATGAGCGCGATTTACATATGTATCCCATAGCATAAACAGTTTGTTTCCAAATTATATCTGTTCGAAGTAGATTTACTTTTTCCAATCGTTGACTCACTCGGTACATATTTTTTTTTATCATTATATAAGTATTAGATGGTACGTCAGAAGTATCTGGAGAATGAAAAGAAAATTAAATTTAAAATTTTGACTACGGCTTCTAAAAATAATTTCGCGGTTGCATTGTTGCCAGATCTACTGGTAACTGGATCCACTTTGGAATTTTAAGTGGGACACCCTGTACTTTATTTTATTTTTAGGTTCTGCGAAACAATCTAAGTTTTTTGGTATAGGATATTTTTCTTATTTCTCTTACCGTTTCTTAAATATTAATTATTTTGTGTTTTTTTTACCTAAACTATGTGAATTAAAACTTCATTATTTTCGTCTCCAAATGTTAAATCAAGGTAGAATTTTAATATTATTTAGTCAACATGTAGTACCTACTTTAATATTAGTAACATAGGATCGCCGACTTTGATACAGAGTGTCCTAATAATTAACTGCAATTCAGAGTTTATAAATTTGATCAAAAATTACTTTTTTTAAATAGAGCAACCTGTATATTATTGAAGCGTTGAATACAGTGGACAAATTGATTTTTTTCGTATAGTGTGTTCCTATACCTATTTAGAACCACGTTCGATTTATAAGCGTTTTTAAGAATAATTTTATCCCTATTAATATTCGACAAGACATTAGAAATCTAAAACGCCAAGTGTGCTATGATGTAACAAGTGCAATACGTAACGATAGTGGCATGACATGTCTCTCTTTTTAGTTTATGTCAGATTAAGAGAAAATGGAGAATAATAGTTAATCAAATGCGGATTTTATAAATTTGTTTTATATTCACGACGAGTGGCGAAGAATTGTTCCAAAAACCTGCAGAAAATGTAACGCTCTTTTTTCGAATTTGCCGCCAATGAATCCAAGGAAATTGTTCAAAATTGAAGGTAACTATTTAAATTTCGAAAATGTGCAGGCCCAAGAATTCAAGATATAAATGAATAAAGTACATCACAATAAAAATTTCAATACATAATATATATAATTTTCACTTACAAACATACAAAATAAAACAAACTAAAAGCATTTCGCAAGATAGACATGTAAGGTCAAAATATAATTTTAATAAAAAATTTAAATATAAACCTAAAATGGGATATTTAGGTACTCTCCGACTGAGTAAAAACAATATTTCAAAATGTGATATTTTATAACTATTTTATAGTTTGAGCGACCAAGACTTCTGACTTCTAGAGGTAGATGGTTAAACAATTTAAGGTCAAGTGAATTTCTTTCTGACATTTTTAATTTATATCGGGGCAATTTAATCAAGCAAGCAGATCTTGTATTGTGGTTATGCACTTCCGAATGTAAAGTCAGTGAGGTTGAACTAGAATGAATCTCCAATAATGAATTAAAAATGTATATGGAAGGTAAAGGCATAATTTTAAAGTGTTTAAAGACAGGCTGACAGTGTTCCCTAAATGGAGCGCCTGCCATTATTCTCACGGATCTCTTTTGCAAACGAAAGACCCTTATTGAATCGAATGCATTCACTCCAGAGTACAACACCATAGGTGAGATGACTATGCAACAGGACAAAGTATACCATTCATAGTACATCTAGATGAACAATATCTCTCAACTGCCTTAGAACAAACAAAGCCGGTGAAATCTTTCTACTTAATACATGTCTGTGTGCTGACCAGCTTAAAACATCATGTAAAGTAATACCCAATATTTTGCAAGTCTTTCCTGGGGTAAGTCTCCTGTTACTACTCACAACAAGAGATTGTGTCTTTGCTTGATTTAATTTTTAGTTGTTTGAACAAAACCATTCCTCAGCTCTGACAAGAGAATCATTGGCGAGATCCAAAAGACCTTCAATATTTGAATTCACATTCAAAAAAGATGTGCATCCGCACATTTAGGAATATTTGACATATGAAAACACAGATCGTTTACTGACCCTTGCGGCACACCATGTATTAGTTGTTTGAATGCCGAGACCTTATTATTTGCATTAACACACTACATCCTTCCAGAAAGGTTAGACTTAAAAATATCCAAGGCCACACCCCTAGCACCATAATATGTCAATTTTTCCAGTAGTCATGGGAGACACAGTCAAATGCCTTTGTTAGGTCGCACTGTGTAATAATAGAGTGCTTTCTACACTCAAGACCCTCCACAACGCCATCCACAAGCCTCAAAATGGCCCCAGTTGTTGATCGACCAGATCTAACACCAAACTGAGAGGTGTCGAACAGGGAGTACCTAAAAATACATTTTGGGCAGCAATGTAGAGCCTATCATATGGCCAGCTAGGTCACCTGATAGCAACCCCTTGACTTTTTCTTTTGGAGATTTTTAAAAAATAACCTGTATTTACATAGAAGCAATATATTAGAGGAACTTCGAGCAAATTTCGAAGCAGCTATGTGGCATGTAACCAATTATATCTAATAATAGAATATATGAGAACAATAGTCAAAATTCAGTACTGTAGAATGTATTTTTTGTAAAATTTGGCCTAAGAAGCAAATTTAGGTACCAAATCATTTTCATCAGAAAAAATAAATAAATCTGGTAAGCCGGTAAAATACAGGGTGTCCCATTATTAAAAAAGACATGTTTCTTTACAACAATGACTAATTCAAGTTAAATTTACTATTCCATGGCCACCTAATATCTTTATTTTTATGATAAACGGTTTTTTCTATTTTTTTTCCTCTATGTCAAAAACAGTAGTCCAAAAAAAATGTTGCGCCACACCAATGGATTTTACATCAAAAATTGCCTTTAAAACCTGTTTACAGATTTTATGTATCTCTGACAGTAAATAAGCTAAAGAACTATTTTAAAAGTAGCAAAATTTGAAAACCACCCCGTGGCTCGTTACGGGTCGCGATAGCCATGATCTGTTTATGCCATTATAACATTCTGAAAAAAAACTTCGAGGATGAGGTATCAGAATTTTAATATGTCTTATAGTTTTAATTTTTCCATTAGGGACAACCAATATGAGACACCCTGTACACTGGATTTTAGGTCAATAAGGTGACAAGTCTGAAAGATGCAACTTTTTTGGGCTACACGAATATAGCATCTAAACAACAAAACTGAACCAAAATCTGCAATTAACTGTGTAATCAAAACCTAAATAAATACAGGGTGTAATTTAATTGATGGCTGAAAATGCAAGATATGATTTCTTAGCTTATTTAAGAAAGAAAAGTTCATATGAACATACGTCCTAAACCTCTCAACTTTTGAGCTACAGGGTGTTAAAGTTTAAAAAAAAAATTCGTTTTCTTATCATAACTTTAATACTATTCTTAGTATTAAAAATTTTTTGAAATCCTCATTTATTTTGCGACAAATTTAATTTCTTAACTGATTTTCGTCGGACGCACTGTTTTCGCTTAAAAAAATAAAAATTGTTTCCATGCATTAAATTTGTGGTATAACGAAATTATTTTAAACTAGTAGGCTGGTGCCCTATTTTGTTTCTAAAATAATGACATTTGATCAATTACGTTGCGGTCTTATTTTGACAAGTATTCATAAAAGTTGCAGTTTTTTACGTTGTGAAAATTTCTTTAATCAATAATAAAAAGAAAATAAGTAAACTATGTTAAGATTTACAAATTCCGAGTTAGCAAATATGCATTTCACCTATGGACTTGCTGACGGCAATGCGTTTTTAGCTAGGCGGACATATCAAGAGCGGTATCCAAATCGTATCATTCCCGATGCCAGAATGTTTTCAAGAATACACAGAAGACTACATAAAACTGGGAGTCTTAGCACTAACAATAGTTCCAAAGGGGCACATCGCACGGTGAGAACACCAGAATTAGAGGAAGTTGTTTTGAACACAATTGAGGAACATCCAGAAACAAGTACTAGGAAAACTGCGGTAATGCTAAATGTTTCTCGTTTTCTTGTTTGGAAAATAATTGTTGAAAATTTACTATACCCATATTATATCAGGGTTCAAGCACTACTGCCGCGTGATTTTCCATTGCGTTTAAATTTTTTCGAAATTTCCATAATAATCGTGTATGGGCAGAAGAAAACCCACACGCAATTACTGCGGCCCATCATCAGGAGCAGTTTTCCGTGAATGTGTGGGCTCGAATTTCTAAATGAGGCGTTTACCAATCGCTGGATAGGACGTGGAGGAACTCAATCTTGGCCTCGCAGGTCCCTTGATTTAAATAGTTTAGACTCCTTTTTTGTGGAGGGCCTTCAAGACTTTAGTTTATACTACACAAGTTCAAACTGTAGAAGCACTAAGGCAAAAAATTTTACTTTCTTGCCAAACCATAAGAAATACTCCTGGAATTTTTGAAATTGTTCGCCAATCCATGAGAAATAGAATTGAAGCCTGTATTCTAGCAGAAGGAGGACATTTTCAACAATTGTTGTGATAATTAAATTAAATATTAGTGTATTTTATGCATAGAATTTGCAAAACTTGTAGGATTTTTTTTTAGTTTTTATACATTGCAAAATCGCTAAAATCTCATGTGGCAGTTTGTAGGTAAGATGTGTTTTTGTCTAATTTTTATTAAATTAAAGTCAATCGGTTAAAATAGCCACTACTACAATTCAAATTTAATATAAAAAAATGTATTAGTAAGTATTATTTTGAGTAATGAGTTGAAAACGAATTTTTCATTACCATTAGATTTTAGAGATTTTGCCCATGCATGAAAATTGTTTTTATTCTTTTACACCAAAACGGATCGTCGGATGAAAAATGTCAAGAATTTAAATTTGTCGCAAAATAAATGAGGATTTCAAAAATTATTTTCATTTCCGGAAAAAAGCAGTGCCGTACCATATTTTTTTAGAAAAATCTTCAGTCTACATCCCGTACGGACGCCACTGGAAGAAATATTAAAAAATCTTCTACACTAAAAAATTCCTATTGATGCACCTGCGTGCCAAATTTCATGAAAATACTAAGAACAAGTTATGATAAGAAAACGAATTTTTTTTTAAACTTTAACACCTTGTAGCTCAAAAGTTGAGAGGTTTAGGACGAATGTTCATATGAATTTTTCTTTCTTAAATAAGCTAAGAAATCATATCCTGCCATATTTTTAGCCATCAATTAAATTACACCCTGTATAGAATATAATTCTATAATCCCCTGTATTGATAATTAAGCAACATTAGTTCACACCTAATATATAAGATTTATTATCTTATATTAGTAACTTTATCTAATCTGAAATATTAACTATAGTAAATAATAAAGGCGATCAAATAATAAAATAAACCACTATGTAATACAAGTGCAATTTCTTAAAATTCAACTTCAATTTAAATGGCTACAATTTTTCAGCAAAATATGTAGTTTATAAGGTAGTTTGTGTTTCTTGCTAATGCTAGTATAAATATGAGTTAGGGCTCAATGGATCCGGAATGACGTCTAGAAAAATGTGCAAAAGTTTCAAATCCACACCTAAACCATTATTTCAAAAGTTGTTAACAGTTTAAGATTTAAAATAAATGCAGTTTAAGGAACAACATTCCGGTAAAAAAATTTTTAGTTTTCGTTTGCAAATAAGAACCCTTATTTACAACCACATATTTAATGTTGACATTTTAAAAGTTTGAAAGAAACATATTTCTGATTTTGGGATTTATCCGGATGGATAGTGACATTTACCTGGGTGGAAAGTGATCACTTTCCGCCCGGGTAAATATCACTTTTCATCCAGGTAAATGTCTATATTTATTGAAAAACGAAAACATTTCAATTTTATTCTATTATTTAAGTTTTTCAAATTTTCCGCGGTTTCTCTCAATTTAGAAATACAAATGATTTCTTCTAAATCGCTTAATATCTTCGAAAACACTTTTTTGATGACAATCTGTCAAAAATGCAACTAATTTAAGTTTGTATACTTGGCTTGTTTAGTACCATAGTAACCATTGTCAAAATGTCAAATTGACATTTTATTTGTTGATGGTAGTGAAGCTTGTGGTTATATAGGAGTCTCTTACTTTCATAATTTCTCACATTGTTATATATGTCACAAAAAAATTTAATTTGCATTTAAAAGGTATGGTTTGTAAATAATAGATATTTACGATTCAAGTGAGTTAACAGCATAATTACACACAAGTATCTTAATGAACTTAACTAACATATATTGTACAACATTTTATCTATGTCTGACGCACGACTGTTAAAATACACACATATTTTTATTAAACAATTTTTTCACAAAGTTAAAAGCAGGCATAAAACACCTTTCTATTAGCTGTTACCTGTTTGCACTTTAATCCTGCCACTCTGCGTTACCCCGGGTAAGGTCAATTTAAGTAACATCTTATTGACAGTTTTAATTTCTTTAGTCAAAATGTGGGATTCAGAAAGAAGCATTTTTTTGGATATTGAGCAGGAAGCATCCAGGGCAATTGAGGGGTTACTTCCCAAAAAATTCAGGCCAAAATAAGAATATATTTTCAATAGGTTTTAAAAATGGTGCAGAGACAAGAATGTGCAGAACTATGGGAATGAAAAGGTATTTATTGGAGACTTGTAAACAATTAAACCCACGGAATTTAATAACTTTTAAATATACAATAGAAAGTTTACCTTCATTTAACTGTTTTAAGAAAATAAAAGAAATTAATGAACCACTTTTTCTATTAAAAAAAACAAAAAGAAATTCGATATTTTCACTGTATTCCAATGCGCCATATTCCTTAATATGATATGACAATTTGAAGAAAGGCTATCTTGCATTGTTGCCAAACTTACATTATTGTATGGAGCTTAAATTTTTCATGTTTGTTTCCCGACAGTAACGCATTTGGACCCCTGTGCCGATCCCAAATATTAGACTTTCGCCAGTGATGCACTTCGCTGTCGTTCGCCTTTTATATTAGGGCTTTATTGATGATGCCTACGGCGTCTAAACCGGTACCAATCTACCTAGTGCGGTCAACACTAATCAACAAGCGGGTGCATCACTGGGGGAAGCCTAACATTTGGCATCGGCCCAGAGGGACTTTCGCTAATGATGCCCTGCGCTGTTGTTCGTCTTTTAGGCTTTAGCGATGATGATCCACAACCCACAAATGCATTTTGTTTTTCTTATATAATTTATATAGATCATACATAAAATAAACTTGGCAACGTAGCATCCCCAGCACACTGGATTTCCGTCCAATAGACGACACTCCCGCTCTCTCTTTATTTAGCAGCTGTAATTATGTTTAAAAACGTTTAATAATGTCTAATATAATAATTACTTCTAACTTTTAGTTACAAATAATCATTTTTGTGTTATAAAGCATTATAATATAATCAGTCTTTTACGTAGTTTATAAATTAAGTTTGTAAAAAATATGTTTTCAGCGATACGCCAAAAACCAAGTTCAGTGCATCCTTCCGAAATCTTAGTTTTTTTGGATATAATTTGAAAAAGTGCCTAATCCATAAATTTTCGTGTATAAGAATTATTTAAAAAAGGTAATCTTTCAAATGTATATTTTAAATTTGTTAAATTCCATGGGTAAAATTCTTTACAAGAGCCTATTTATTGTATACTTCAGGGAGTTATATACTGACTATAGGCTCTCTGGGTGTTTTATTCTATGGTAAGAGCAATGATATCTATTAAACTCGATATCAATATCAGCAAATTTAGA
Organism: Kuschelorhynchus macadamiae; assembly: GCA_030620095.1. NCBI lineage: Eukaryota > Metazoa > Arthropoda > Insecta > Coleoptera > Curculionidae > Kuschelorhynchus > Kuschelorhynchus macadamiae. The sequence goes on from JAUTXW010005403.1 coordinate 1,346,995, forward strand.
AATTTAGTCGCCCTCCCCGAAAGAAAATCTGAGGGATATCAATCAAAAAAAAGTCAAGGGTATTAACTAAAAACAATATTAAACATTCCTTCTAGAAGCGGATAACAAAAAATACTTACTTATGAAAGTAGCATTGATTATTGTGCTTGCAGGAGCTTGCAGGCGAGAGGAGTTAAAAAATTTGTTGTTGGAAAATGTCAAGGATGAAGGGTTATGTTTTCATTTTTTACCGACAACGAAAACGAAAATAGCCAGGGCATTATATGTAACATCTGGAAATATTCAAGAGATAGACATGGTTCAACTAATTCGAAAATACATTAATCTTCGCCAATGTTACATCGCGCATGGTAGGCGGATAGAGCATCCAAAATTCTGGGTGAAATGGTAGAAACTTTGGACGAGACCCGAAAAAAAATGAAACAAGCCATCAGGCGACCAGTTTAAAATAATGAAAACAATGCATTGACTATAAATTTAGCAAACATGGCTGCTTCGTCAGGAATTTAGTTCAGAGATTGCAAATATTGTACTATTAAAATTTATAATAAATAATTTTTCGTGTTTTATAGTTTTTAATAAAATAATTTATAAAAATCTTCTTCGCTCTTTCTACATTACAAACTAAAAAAATCGTTAAATTTCTTTACCCGGAACTTCCCTCGTTATGATTTTTTTCCATTTGTTAGGAATAGTGAAGTGTGACCCTATTTAGTTCAGTACATAGTCACAGTATATGTGTTACATATACTGTCTTTTTATTTTTATTTGTTCCATCATATTGGATTCCTACCAATATTTTACCATTTTCTTTTTACATATGCCACACAAGACTTTTGGGCATAATAAAATAAATTTAATAAGTAGTTTTCACGTTGACACATACTGCCATTTTGCTACGTCATATTGAATTCGTACCAGTTTGTGCCATTTTCACATTTAATTTTTCTGCAAAATCAATTGAACAAGATTTTTTTACATTGATTTTTTAAAAATTTTATTTGGCCGCCATTTTGTTTCGCCACCTTAAATTAAAACCCATCTTATCAGTCTTGACCTACTCCGCTAGTCCGCAGATACTTCCCAGATATTAAGTTTCTAACTGGTTTTCGTTATCGATCCTCTTGTTTTTATGTTAAAGTGGTGTATTATTTGGGGTTAGGATCGAGTAAAAAAACAAAAGCCTTTTTTTAAAATGTCTACGTTTCGCAACTTTATAGTTGCATCCTCAGGACACAGATTTAATATCCTACGTGAAACCCATATTATCAGTCTTTACCTACTCCGTTGGTCTGCAGATATTTCCTAACCCCGAATAATACACCACTCTAACAACGAGAAGATCGTTAGCGAAAACCATTTAGAAGCTTAATATGTGGGAAATATCTGCAACGGAGTAGATGAAGATTGACAATATGGATTTCATGCAGGATATAAAATATATATATGTGTCCGGATAATGCAACAATAAAGCTGCGAAACGTCAACAATTTAAAAAAAGACTTTTGTTTTTATTACTGGATAAAAAATAAACCACTCTAACATAAAGACAAGAGGATCGTTGACGAACACCATTTGGAAACCTAATATCTGGAAAATATCTACAGATCAACGTAGTGGGTAAAAACTGATAATATGGGTATCATGCAGAATATAGAATCTATATATGTGTCCTGAGGATGCAACAATAAGGTTGCGAAACGTCGACAATTTAATAAAGCTTTTTGTTTTTTTACTGGACCCTAACCCCAAATAATACCCCACTCTAACATAACCACAAGAGGATCGTTAACGAAAACCATGGACATAATATGTGGGAAATATCTGCGGACGAACGGAGTAAGTAAAGACTGATAATATAAGGTTCATCTAGGATATAGAAACTATGTGTCCTGAGGATGCAACAATAAAGTTGCAAAACGTCGACTACTTAAAAATAGACATTTGTTTTTTACTGCACCCTAACCCCAAATAATATACCACTGTAACATAACAGCAAGAAATTTGTTAACGAAAACCATTTAGAAACTTAATATCTAGAAAATATCTGCGGACCTACGGAGTAAGTAAAGACTGATAATATGGGTTAACTGCAGGATATAGGATCTATATATGTGTCCTGAGAATGCACAAATTAACTTCCGAAACGTCGATAATTAAAAATAATAATAATAAATAATAATAATAAAATAATACACCACTCTAACAAATTTTTTTATCATTGTTTAGCCATATTAAACTTTTACCAAAATATAACCAGGTCGTCCTCATATGACCGTTAATTTTTGGTCAAAATTGGAAGTCAATCGAGTAAGAAGTATTTAAGCTATGTCGCGAACTGACATACAGAGGGACCGACGGATTTGATAAAACAAAATTTTTATTCGCCCGCAATTTTGTTCCGCCATCTTGAATAAGTAACTAGTTTTAGTAGTTAAGCAATATACCACAATTAGTTATGGCACATAATTTGCAATCATTAAGTAGTTTCCAGTTTTTTATTTTGTGCCGCCATCTTGGATTCGTAGCAAAATTTTACCAGTTGATTCCAACATAATAATTGATGTTTACGCAAAATTTAAAATAAATTCGACAAGTAGCTTTTTCATACTATTTTTTCATAACATTTCACTAGGCCGCCATTTTGTTTTTGCCATACTCAATTTTTACCAAAGTATCACCAGATAATCCCCATATGACTCTTACCTTTTTATCAAAATTTGAAGTCAATCGGATTAGTTCAATGCAGCCAACTGACAGACAGACAGACAGACAGACCGACAGACAGATATATTTAAAACCTAAAAGAGTGGGTGATTTTTTTTCACGGTTACAAACATTTTATTTGGCCGCCATCTTGAATTAATACCACAGTTTTACTAGTTGACCTATATACCACAGTTAGCTATCGCACACAATTTGAAATCAGTTCATTAAGTAGTTATTCAGGCTGAATTTTTAAATATTTTATTAAGCCGCCATTTTGTTCCGCCATCCGCCATCCCGGATTCGTACCAAAATATTACCAGTTTATTCCAATATAATACTTGATGTTTTTGGCAAAATTTCAGATAAATTCGATGAGTAGTTTTTTAATAATAACTTTTTTAACATTTCACTAGGCCGCCATTTTGTTTCGCCATATTGGATTTTTACCAAAATCTTAACAGGCCATTCCCATATGACCCTTAATTTTTGACCAAAATTTGAAGTCAATCGGATAAGTAGTCTTTAAGCTATGCCGCGAACTGACAGACAGACAGAAAGACCTACAGACGGACCAACGGAGTTGATAAAACAATATTTTTTGGCATTTAGCGACGTTAAAACGTAAAGATGTGTAAAAGTGAGAGGGTGACTTTTTTCACGCTTAAAAACATTTTATTTGGCCGCCATTTTGTTCGACCATTTTGAATTAGTACCACGATTTTACTAGTTGATCCCTGTACCACAATTAGTTATAGCACATAATTTGAAATCAAACAATTGAGCAGTTTTTTCAGGCTGAATTTTTATATATTTTATTAAGGTGCCATTTTGTTCCGCCATCTTGGATTCGTACCAAAATGTAACCAGTTGATTCTAATTTAATACTTGATGCTTTTGCCAGATTTGAGATAAATTAGATGAGTAGTTTTGTAATAATAATTTTTTTAATATTTCACTAAGCCGCTATATTTGATTTTTATCAAAAAACGTACCAGGCCATCACGATATGACCCTTAATTTTTGACCAAAAGTTTCAAGTCAATCGGGTAAGTAGTCTTTAAGCTATGCCGCGAACTGACAGACAGACAGACAGAACGACTCACAGACGGACCGACGGAGTTCATAAAACACATATTTTAGCATCTAGCGACGCTTAAAAGTTAAGATGTGTAGAAATGTGAGGGTAACTTTTTCACTATTACAAACCTTTTTTTTGGCCGCCATTTCGTTCTTGAATTAGTACCACTATTTTATTAGTTGATCCCTATACCACAATTAGTTATGGTACACAATTTGAAATCTAACCATTAAGCAGTTTTTCAGACTGAATTTTTAAATATTTTATTAAGCCGCCATTTTGTTCCGCTATTTTGGATTCGTACCAAAATGTTATTAGTTGATTCCAACATAATACTTGATGTTTTTGCAAAATTTGAGATAAATTGGATGAGGAGTATTTTAATAATAATTTTTTTAACATCTCACTAAGCCGCCATTTTGTTTCGCCATATTGGATTTTTACCAAAATGTGACCAGGTCATTCCCATATGACCCTTAATTTTTTACCAAAATTTCAAGTCAATCGGATAAGTAGTTTTTTAGCTACACCGCGAACAGACACACAGACAGACAGACGGACAGACAGACAGACAGACAGACCTACGGAATTGAGAAAACATGTTTTTCGTCATCTAGGGACCCTGAAACGTGAAGATCTGAAAAAATCTCGGAGAGTGTTTTTTTCGCGATTACAATACTTCCCTTTTACGAGGGAAGTAAAAGATTGAATGAGTGAAATACGTGCAGTAATAAACAGGAGTGCGGTAATGAAACACCTTCCACCTAGGTAGGTAATATACTATTATCAAAACATTGCTTTTGTTTAATATCAAACACAGGCAATTACTTTAGATTTCAGGTTGCATTTCGATTAAAACTGTAAATAAATAATGTTTAGCCATGTTTTAGCTCGTAATAAATAATTAGGTGGGATATCCAATTTCATGAACCAAATTAAGCACTGTTGCGAGAAATAATATCGAGAATATCTGCAAATACTTACTCATCTATAATTCCTTATAATTCGCCTGTAATATAACACCTATAAAAATGTCGGGAGATCAATATTTTTTTGATATTCCGTGACACGCCAAAGATTGATCATTTCTTTCCTTTATCTTCACTCATACATCTATGGCATCCATTGTTACAACCAGGAAAAATTTAGTGTAAAGGTGGTATTGCCTAGGGCAAGTTCAGTAAAAATGGGGTCTGTCCGCCTAGTATTTCTTTTAATTGTGGCTATTTCTATTGTGCAAGGCAAGGATGAATTTAGCGATTTTGAAACCAATTTGAGACATATGTATATAAGAAGTTTTTTTAACAATACCGAAGAAAAACTAAACATATCTAACAACTATTTGGATTTTGTTTGCTCAAGAGATTTTACTATAAGAAATATTAGTGAATCATGTGCTATTCAAATGGAGGTTGTATGCAATAATGACGATATTATGACCCTCAGTAAGTAGTTTGTTGAATATCCTAAATTTGAAAACTGTGGGAGGCCATGATTTATTTGTGACAAGATTACATTAATAAGTAATACATTAAACGCATTTAATTTTCAATACAACATTAACGTAAATAATGACTGCAAAAAATCTAAATAAGTTCTTAACTATTTCGTACCAGGGTTGCATCAGTTTACAGATTTGCAAAATGCTTTCCATTTGCATTGGGACACTTTCGACAATTGGGGATTGATTTTTGTACAACCCTGGTAAGTGTATTTCCATTAATATTTCTAAATGTGTCTAAAACTCTTTGTCTTTTCATAGACCTCATTCTTCGTGTGACCCAGAGGTAGAAATTCAAGGGCGCGAGGTCAGGTGATCTAGGAGGCCAAGATATTGGACCCTTTAAGGAAATAATTCTTTCGTCAAACTGTTCTCTTAAGAAGTTCCTTGAATGGTGTTGTGAGCCGGACATCCATCCTGTTGAAACCAGGTTCTTCTAAACTCATCTTCCGTTAGAGTAGCTCGTAAAGCCGGAACAACCTGGTTTCGCAAAAGCTCTAAGTACCACCGGTCGTCTAGGTTGTAGCCAAACAAAAATGCTCCTATCAGTCGATTTTCTGAAATGATTAATAATTTATAAATAGGTGCCCAATTAAAAAAAGTAAGTTAGATTAAATTACCAATGATCCCAAACCGAACGTTACTTCCAAATCTGGTTGTAAGGGTTTTCCACAGCCCAATGAGGGCTGTTGTGTCTATTAAAAATTCCACAATTCGTAAACCTACTCCCATCGGTCCACAAGACATGATTTACAAAATCGAAATTTTCATTACACCACTCACAGAAGCGTAATCGTCTTGGAAAATTAGTTTCATAAAGGCCTTGAACTATTATGACTCTGTATGGATGGTACTTATTCTTTTTTAACACTCTCTGTACCGTTGATTTTGGCACATAAATTTCCTGTTCTACAGCTCTTACCGATGCACTAGGGTTTTCGTTGATAGCTTGTAAAATGTTTCTGTCGCGACTTTCATTGTCAATATTGTATCCGCTTCTAAGTTGTTCGAAGGCCCGTGGCTAATTAAACTGACTTTTTCTGAATGGGGATTTATAAGGCTGCCGTCGTTCGGGGCACATCTCCAAATACCTTGCGGAGGAAACGTCGGCGTTTCTGAGTGACTGCAAGTACAGTGCTAACATGTCAAACTTTTCTTCATTTGAATAGGGAATACAGGCCATTTTCAACAGGTCTCTACAATTTGTCTGTCAGATTTATGATTTTATTGAGAGTAAAGCGTACTATTTATTAAAACACAACTTTGATACTCGAATTATTTAAGAACAAAGTCAAAGCCCAATTTTCTTACAAATTAATCATGGCCTCCTTAGAAAAAATTGAGACCTAACTTTACGAAGTGTGATATTTCGATGATACTCAAATCTTTTATGCACTTGTGTAACATCACTAGACTAGAAATTTTACGCTCTTTCCAAAAATCGAAAAACCCAATATGGCGGCCCTAAGAAAAATGAAAGCTGAGGCGGGTTGCGGGATAACAAAAGACGATGGAGATATGTCGTACACGCCATCTTATTCGTCTTAATCAAGTGTCCGAATAATGTCACATTTTGACGGCTGTCAAATTTACCGTTTTTTACCGGATTTACTAGCGAAAAACGAAATCCGCCATTTTCGGTTTTCCGCGGATATTTTCAAAACCAGTTGACTGATCGTAAATCTGAAGCCGGATATCAAATGCGCTAAGTTTCCTCTAAAACTTTTCCTATTTAACCTTTGCTGTAGGTATAATAGGAGCCGAGATCCCTATATAGAGATGCGAATCTGGAACACACTATATACATATAATTATTTGGTAATAACTTTACACAAATTCTATAAAGTGTATTTTTTTTTATTTATTTATTATTGTTTTTATTATTATTATTATTTATTTTTCAAAACTTTAGAGTCTACAAAAAATAAGTTATATCTTTTATTATTTTTATATATAAAAACATTTTTTTTCCATTTTTTATTACGCTACCATTTTGTTCCGCCATAATGGCTTTATACAAAAATGTTACCAGTTTATTCTTACCACACACTTTTATTTTTAAGTCTATCCGATAAGAAGTTTCTTTATAATTAGTTTTTTTGTACATTTCATGAGACCGCCATTTCGTTCCGCTGTATTGGATTTTTACCAAAATGTTACCATTCTATCCCCATATTATCAAAATATCAAGAATTCCCATTTGTCAAGATAGCAACTAATAAAAATTATTACTCTTTGTTTGTTAACTCAGCATACGCTTAATACCCTTATGAAAATTAGCTACGATTACTTACAAAAAATATATAATCGTGGTAATACCTTTTAAAATTCCTTTCACTTTCCAACATTTTACTTGAGTTAAGAGCTTTTTGCCCCTTTTTCCTCCCTCCCCCCTCCTGAATACGCCACTGCTCTGGCGTGAAATTCGTTACGATGGATGTTCCGGATAATGGCCAATTTATCGATTTTTTATTATATTTGATTTACTAGTATGCATGTCTCGATAGGTTTGTATAGAATATTTCTCTGATCTATAAAAATTCTCATAAGACGTGTACAATTTTCCACGAATTTCAGCTATAATGATATTAAATGTCACGAATTACAACGAGATTTAACCTCACGTATAAAAATGTCGTGATCTTTTCGCCGAATTGATAAGTGAAAATCGCCAAAAAATACAAAATTGAAAATTAGCCTGCGATAACGCCGACACCGCGTTATAATGCCATCTATTGCATTTTACAGAAACTGTCGTTTTACAAAATATAACTAAGGCATTAGTTTTTAATCGCGAAAAAATCACCCTCAGAGACTTTTTAAGATCTTCACATTTCAGGGTCCCTAGATGCCGAAAACCATGTTTTCTCAAGTCCATCGGTCTGTCTGTCTGTCTGTTTGCGGCATAGCTAAAAAACTATTTAGCCGATTGACTTCAAATTTTGGGCAAAAATCAAGGATTATATGGGGATGACCTGGTAACATTTTTGTAAAAATCCAGTATGGCGAAACAAAATGGCGGCATAATGAAACGTTAAAAAAATTATTATAAAAAAACTACTTATCCATTTTATCTCAAATTTTGCACAAACATCAAAGTATTATGTTGGAATAAACTGGTAACATTTTGGAACGAATCCAAGATGGCGGAACAAAATGGCGGCTTAATACAGTATTTAAAAATTCAGCCTGAAAAACTACTTAATGGACCGATTTCAAATTGTCTACCATGACTAATTGTGGTAGTAATTCAAGATGGGCGAACAAAATGGCGGCCAAATAAAATGTTTGTAATCGGGAAAAATCAACCTCATAGGTTTCGCATGTCTTTACATTAAAGCGTCCCTAGATACCAAAAAATATGTTTTATCAATTCCGTCGTTCCATCTGTCGGTCTGTCTGTCTATCAATTCGCGGCATAGCTTAAAGACTACTTACTTGATTGACTTCAAATTTTGATCAGAAATTAAGGGTCATATGGGGATGACCTGGAAATATTTTGGTAAAAATTCAATATTGCGAAACAAAATGACGGCCTAGTGAAATGAAAAAAAATATATAATTAAAAACCTACTTATCCAATTAAACTCATGTAGGTATTTTACAAAATATAACTAAGACATTTAATTTATTTAATGTTAAATGAAGATTGTTGTCACATGTGGCAAATTCGAGTCTTTTTATATGTTATTGAATTGTTTAAACAGATATGCTCTATTATAAATTTTTTGGAAAGTTTGTCTCATGTAGATTCTAAAATAACTGAATTTTTTTGATTCTATAAAGAAATATCTGCAGGGATTTTTAGAGAAGGAAGTGTGAGAAAAAAATACGCTTCGAATATTATGTTAATTTGTAGCTCAGTTATACATTAGTCACCTTCAAAAAACTCAGCTGCAAGCTTTCTGCGGGTTCGGAAGTTATTAGGAGAAATATTTGATATACATACCCCAGGTCTATCTATCTCCGTTTCTGAAATATTGACATTTAAAAAATAACATGCTACAGAAAATCTTCCTATATTAGTTTTTTATAAGCTCACACTGTATATAGAGAGAATTAATTTTAATATAATGTTCAGAATGTTATAGTTTAAATAACAGGTTAAAAAAATCATCAAGAGCTACAAGCAACTAGAAACCATGTATTATAATAAAAATAAATCCGAAGAAATAATATTTGTTGAATCTATATCATAGCCTTATATCATCTACTATGTTCATATAAAATTTGTAAGCAATTTCTCGAAGATTATAGATTTTTATATGGATCAGACTCATATTTTTCATAGTGTGTTGCCCTGTCTGCCAGTTCGCGGCATAGCTTAAAAACTACTTACCCGATTGACTTCAAATTTTGAGCAAAAAATGAGGATCATATGTGGATGATCTGGTAATATTTTAGTAACAATCCATTATGGCGAAACAAAATGGCGGCTTAGTGAAATGCTAAAAAAATAGTATTAAAAACTAATTAGCCAATTTACCTTAACTTTTGCGCAAACATCAAGTATTATGTTGGAATCAACTTTTGGTACGAATTCAAGATGACGGAACAAAATGGCGTCTGTATAAAGTATTTAAAAAACGCCAGGCGCCAAAAAAATATGTTTTATCAATTCCGTCTGTCTGTCTGTCAATTCGCGGTATAGCTTAAAAACTATTTACCAGATTTACTCAATTTTACTCAAAAATTAAGGGTCATATGGAGGTGATCTGGTAATATTTTGATAAAAATCCAAATATTCTAAACAATGTTAAAAAAAAGTATTACTAAAAAACTATTTATTCAATTTTTCACAATTTTGCACAAAAATCAAACGTTACGTAGGAATAAACTGGTAACATTTTGATATGAATCCAAGATAGCAAAACAAAATAGCGGCCTAATAACATATTTAAAAAATCAAATCAATCAAATGAAAGTACTACTTTTTAAATTAATTTCATTTTTTGTGCAAGATTTAAGTGTAGTATAGAGATCAACTGATAAAGTTGTGGTATAAATTTAAGATGGAGAAACAAAATGGCGGCCAAATAAAATTTTTGAGAAATCAACGTTAAAAAATTTTGTTCAAATGACTTTAAATTTTGCAGAAAAATTAAATGTGAAAATAGGATAAACTGGTTCGAATTCAACTTAACGTAACCAAATGGCGGTATGTGTCAATGTAAATACTACTTATTGAATTTATTTTAAATTATGCCCAAGAGTCAAGTGGTAAAATATTTGTAGGAATCCAATATGATGGAACAAAATGGCGCCCAATAAATATGTTTGGAAAGACAGTATCTTGAACTAAATTGAGTCGGACTTCATTATTCCGAACAAATAGAAAAAATAAAAATAGGCTGTGTACACGTAGAGGTGTATTTCGTGGAATTTTTTATTAAATTTTCTCTTTGTCGGATTCGCAATTTTGATAGTTAAATACCCTTTGCTTTTTAAGTCTGTTAGATCCAACCTTGCATTATCAACAATTACCCCTCTCAGTTTGTAACTAGATTTTAAATTTTCCAATCTTTTAATATTATATGTAAACCTTTAAATTTTCTACTTCAATTTTCTCCTTTTGATCTATTTTCTTAAGATTCTGGCTTAAAAATGTCCATACTTTAATGACACTGTTTTGTTTTATCACATTTAATTGCTTTTACATGTAGCAAACCTAACTTAGTTAACTTCCCTTTTTGATTTAACCTACAAAAAGATTTGTCATTTGAAGCGACCAAGTGTTAAAGTTTCAAGAGCTCATGGTTTAAATCGCCAAAAGAGGTGAAATAGCACACCCTTTGTGATATTTTAATGTGTTTTTATAGATGTGACGTTAAGAAATTTTAAATGTTCACTGTTTTGTCTCGTCATGTTTCTTCTTTGAATTTCCTGTGCTCACCTGACTAAGTAAGTACATCATACATCTTCTGAATAGAATTTAAAACACAATTTTCCCAAATAGCTATAATTGTTGCAAATTCCAATTATGTTATAAATTTCATTACCTAGATATATTAGCTCTATTAACAATATGTTTTTTATCTTCACCCCTTAATTGTACAAATAATTCATCTAATTCTCTCCCCAACTTCCTTCGTATTTTATGAATAATTTTATCTTTTTTTAAATCTTACCATTTAAAGAAAGTGATTTCCTTGCTTTCAGATGGCACTGATGATGGCGAAAGCCGAAAGCGTACTGCTACGTTTTTAATTAAATAAAAAATTGCACGAAATACAAAAGTGTCTACATTCCTTAATGGAAAAAAATCATAACGAGGGAAGTTCTGGATAAAGTAGATTTACCGATTTTTTTTATAAAATGACGATTTTTGAAAAATAAATTTAAAAACTCAATTTTCTCAAAATGAGGTGAAATTTTAACATACAGGGTGTTCAAAGTTAAGTTGGCACCATTGCTAACTTTTTTGTTATGAGAGCTACGAAGTCGGTTAAATTATGAAAGTTTTGTATTACTTCCTGCTGATTAAGATAGTCAAAGTAGAAAAATAACAGAATGTACGGTTCTCGAGATGTTTGCAAAAAAATATATTTTTTTAATTGAACACCCTGTATATGTCTACTTCATTCGATTCGCCGCCAAAAATGTAATAAAAGTTGTTCTTTATCATTTTTGCCTAAAGTGCAAAATAACAGAGAAAACAACAATTTTTAATTTTAATCTAGTTACCTATGGCATAAAACAGTAGTAGAGGTGGCGCTGACATTCACTAACTCTAATGTCAAGCCATTTTCAATAGTAAGCTTGCTCTATTTTTAATAGAATAACAATGGTGTTTACTCACTTAGAGAAGTGTGATATGGTGGAAATGTATATTTTGTGCAGAAAAAAATACTACCGAGGCACTTCAGCATTAAAGCTGGAAGTATCCAAATCGCAATCTTCCAAACCGTCGTTTATTTTTAAAGCTTTATCGCAAAGGGAGGTCTAATACCGATACATGTCAAAAATCGAGGTGAAGGAAAAACTTTATAATAAGTGAAGAAACTGAAATAAATGTGTTAGCGTCCTTTGAAACCTATCCTGAAAATTCCATAAGGGACCTTTGCAATGACAGTGGTTTGTGTTTAGAAACTATTCATGCCGTTTTAAAAAAGCACAAATTTGTTCCATACAGATACCTCCTAATACCAACCTTGGAAGCAGGTGATTTGCAAAGACGACTTGATTTTTGTACCTGGTTTCTTAATCAATGCAGGATATTTGCTAATTTACCACAAATGGGGGAATATTTAACCGAAAAAATCGTCATTATTGGTCACGAGAAAATCCCATGCAAGTCCACCAGCGTAATCCTTATAGGCGATTCAGTTTAAACGTATGGTGTGGAATATACAAAGGAAGAATTATTGGACCTCATTTTTATAAAGGTACCTTAAACGGAAACAGATACCTGGAAATAATATCAGAAATTTTAGAAAATTTTGTGGATGATGCGTGTTTAGAGGAAAGAAGATACGTGTATTTTCAGCAGGATGGGGCTTCTCCTCATAACCCCCAGTTGTACAGCAACTACTTCAAAGTTTGAGAATAAGTGGATAGCTAAAAATGACCCAGTACGCTGGCCTTCGAGGTCCCCGGATATCACACCTTTAGATTTATTTTTATGGGGATACGTCAAGGACAGAGTTTGCCTAAAAAACTATCCAAACGTTGACGAGTTATGGCAAAGTATTACCGATGTGATTCTTGGTATTGACAGGAAAATGTTAATTACCTAGAAGCATACGTAAGAGGTGCCAGCTGTGCATACAACATGGTGGTTTTTTTTTGAATATGTACCTATTTCGTTCTTTATTGTTCAACTTTTTTTTCAAGCAGAAATTGTAAATAAAACATTATGCAGCTAGTATTATTGTTTTATTTGTTTTATTATAATATTTTCAATATCAGTCATTTTCAGAACCTATCTATAAGCACACAAAAATAAAAATTTGCAAAACAGAGAAAAAAGAAATTAACAATTTTGGAACAGCAAAATTAAAGATCTCGCAAATACAAGATAAAAATCTATTTAAACTGCTCTACTATTGTTGTTATGCCATAGGTAACTAGATTAAAATTAAAAATAGCTTGTTTCTCTGTTATTTTTCAATTTGGGCAAAAATGATAAAGAACTAATTTTTTTACATTTTCGACGGCGAATCGAATGAAGTAGACATATACAAGGTGCCCAATTAAAAAAATATACTTTTTGCAAATATCTCGAGAACCGTACATTCTATTGCTTTTCTGCTTTCACTATCGTAATCGCCAGGAAAAAATACAAAACTTTAATAATTTAACCGACACCGTAGCTCTCATAACAAAAAAGTTAGCAATGGTGCCAACTTAACTTTGAACACCCTGTATATTCTATATAATAAAAATGAAGGGTAGAATCGATATATGTAATAATATATAGGTTTTTTTTTATTTAAAATAAGAAATTTGATGCCTGTTCATCAAAAACACCCTGTATATACTAAAATGAAATAATATAAATGCAAAGGTAAACCCAAGAAACTTTTGTGTTTAACTTTATGTTTTACGGTTTTCTAGATAAGGTTCAGGGTTGCCATGTGTTGGCCACCCTCTGCATATTACCAAATGACTCAGAAATCAGGTTTTGTAAGATTTGTGAGATTAATACTTCAGTATGCTATTACTATGTAGGATATACAAAAAATATAATAAAAACTTGATAAAAAGTTTTAACATGGACTACCCTAATCACGAAAATGAAACTGTTACAGACCGACCGTTTTTTACATTGTTTTGAGAAACGTGAAAAAAGTATGTTTTTATTGTATTCCTATCACAATTAGACATGTTTAAACGGGACTTATATCGAAGGTTTCCTATTTCCACTTCATATCTTTAGCAGACAAAAAAATTACTATATATTACACATTCAATGACGTTTCGAACTTTGCACCGATGCCGTGATGACTGATATAGGATAGCAATAAATAATCATCGGGAAGATTACAGTAACTATATCGAAATAATACCTAAGTAAACATTCTATAAAATGCTACATCCGACAGTAGTTTCTCATAAATACACCAGAAAGATTTGCCTTCGCAGGTCGAAGTTTTTATTGCCAGCAAAAATATTATCGTTGTCCTGATTACGGTCAGGTCGGACCAGGAAATGAGAGTCATTGTTCTCCAAAATTTTGACTAGACATTATATAGCACGTTGTAAATTTACTACAAAAAGATAGATTCCATAAATTTTTAGAGTGCAATAAATTCCTCTAACTGATCATCCTGTTACCTACTTAACTTAGCAAGCTGACTTAAGTAACATTATCTCTCGTGTCGTTGTTTCTTAAAAATAGGCTCTTTGAAAATTGATAAATCGGCCTTTATACCAAATATGATATATAAATCGTAATATATTTCCCTTCTCTTCATAAAAGGGGAGTTTCATTACCTGGCAGTTTCTCTTAAATGAACTTTACTAATTTCGTCTTATTACAAAAATGTAATGTGTAATAAGGTCAGTCGTACTAAAATTTCTTAAACAAACTGAAAAGCTTTTGCAAATACTGAAAGTTTGTTTAATGCAAAATCAGCAAGAGTTGGCGCGCAGCTCGCTCTTATTTTTGTACATCAACCCAAAATTTCCTCAGAACCGCAACGATCCTCCACTAAATGTCAAAAAAATATATATAAAGTCTCTTTACTACATAACTTAGAAAAGAACTCATTTGGTTTCATATTCTTTTGTTTTCACCTATTTTTTTTTCTTCCCGCGAAAAGGGAAGTATTGTAATCGTAAAAAAAATCACCTTGCGAAGTACTTACGTTTCAGGTTCTCTCAATTCCGTCAGTCTGTCGATCTGTCTGTTCGAGGCATAACTGAATAACTACTTTTCCAATTGACTTCAACTTCTGGTCAAAATTAAGGGTCATATGGCGAAGACCTGGTAACATTTTAGTAAAAATCCAATATGGCGAAACAAATTGGCGGCCTAGTAAAAAAAAGATTACTAAAAAATTACTCATTCAATTTACTTAAAATTTTCCACAAAAATCAAGTATTATGAGAAAAGTAACTGGTCAAATTTTGATATGAATCCAAGAAGGCGATACAAAATGCCGTTTTTAATCATGTAAAAGTTCCTAGGTTTTACATATCTTCATACTTGTGCGTCCTTAGATGCCAAGAAATATGAGTTTTATCAATTCCGTTGGCGTGTCTGTTTGTCAGCATACTTAAAAACTACTACCCGATTGACCTCAAATTTTGATCAAACAATAAGGGTCATATGGGGATGACCTGGTAATATATTTGGTAAAAATCTAATATGCCGGAACAAGATGACGGCCTAATGGAACGTTAAAAAATTATTACTAAAAAACTAATTATCCAGTTTGCCTAAAATTTTGCACAAAAATCAAATGTTACATAGGAATGGAATGGTATGAATTTAAAACGCCATTTTGTTCTGCCATCTTGGATTCGTACCAAAATTTTACCATTTGATTCCTACATAATACTTGATTTTTGTGCAAAATTTGAGATAATTAGTTTTTTAGTAATCATTTTTTTTTAACATTTCACTAGGCCGCCATTTTGTTTTGCCAAATTGTATTTTTACCAAAATATTACCATATATATATATATATATATATATATATATATATATATATATATATATATATATATATATATATATATATATATATATATATATATATATATATATATATATATATATATATATATATATATATATATATATATATATATATATATATCTATATATATATATATATATATATATATATATATATATATATATATATATATATTTATATATAACAAATGTTAATCAAAACAATCGATCAATTGTTATCAGAACATCAGTTTCATCCCTCTCATTAACAACAATATTTACGTTTCATTTTTTAAATTTTGGAAATCGATATTTTTTCTCTGATTTATTTTGTTAAAATAAAAATATTCGTTTCATTTGGGTATGAAGTTTAAGAAAGCTACAATTGTGGCTTTGTTTCCGTCCATCAAAATATTCACAATGTATGAGTTAATATTGCCCTAGTTTTTGTAACAAACAAAAAAATAACAAATCAGTCATTTTACTAAAGGTGAAAATAAAATTGTAATTACTTTTTTGCAACAAACCGTTCTACAAAAAAACCTTTTTAATGTAAGAAGGAGTGTTAATACTGTCGGCTGTAAAAAAAACACATTTGACGTTACACAGTTTAGGACAATTTAATATTAATTAAGCGGGGGGTCTACTGCAAAAAAATCGTCAAATGGTTTACAAGACAAAAGTTTGCGAAACTCTGGTTTACAGGTTCAAGACTTTACCCAATGATTGCCTAGAATAAGGGTTAAATTCCATCGAAACATAAATACATTTCTGTTTAACTTTCAAACCTACTTGACCCCTTTAAAGTAAACGTTGCTTCGCCAGAAAAAAGTATCCAATCTATTTCAATTTGTCGGTTGTCCAATGCGGCCATCATGACTTCGCAAAATTCTTCCCTTCTATCTAAATCATCCTCCAATAACTCTTGTACTGGCTGCATTTTAAATGGTTTTATGCCCGCAGATTTTGTGATCTTTAACACTGTTTTATGATCAATATTGTGGTCACGAGATAATTGCCTTGGTGGTGTATTGGGTTTTCTTGATAACTCAAAAGGATATCTAATTTAGTCTCATCTGATACTTTTGGGGTTCTTTTTCGAGGAACATGTCTTACATGACCCAAATCTCTAAATTGCTTTTCAATTTTGCTAATTGTACTTGGCGACAAAGCAGGTAAATCTGGATGACATTCATGAAACAAAGCAGCAACTCTTCTTGAGTTCGTTTTCTTTCTCCATACCCGATCATCATCAGTATCAAAGATTTAAAAATTTTAAATTACTTTAAATACACACAACGCAATTAACGATATTAAAAGCGTATGATCTAAAAAGTACCTTTGTTCGGGGCGCAATATCAAAGAAGTACGTACAATTTTTACTTTTCTTCCGTAAAAAATGCAAATACAACTTATTAAGTTAAAGTTAATCTATTTATTTATTTACTAAGCACTGTTTATACAGTGTTTGTATCGGCATTTTGACAATTCGTTACTGTGACAATACAAATTGAAAACACGGCCGCCTACCTAAAACTTTTACTCGTGCCGTTCAAAGGATGGACTTCTTCCATTTAACATACATTGTCTATTTCTGTTACGTCATTGCATATCCCTCGGCCAACTAGGATCGATCCTGGTTTTGTTTTTTACATTGCACGATTGAGCTATACAGTAGGCTGTGGCCAGCAGCCATATTCATCCTCAATGACGTCAGTTCCGCGGCAAAAGAAGGAAAGGAACTAGTCTATCCTGGTGCCGTTGACTGAAGCAACGCTGCTGTCTAGAATTATCGAAGGTTAATGCATTTCTTATAGAGCCGACGTATAAAGTACGTAAATCCTTGAAAAAACATGAATTGGCGTTTAAAAACAAACTTTAGCTACTGCGAGCCATGTCTGAAATAGTCATTCAGGTATTGTCATAAAAAAAAATAGTTTTTGTTAGGAAAATTTGGGATATTTGAAGGTCAGGATTCGGGCAGAGATACGTTTAATCGCGCCAGAAGTTTTGGAACGGGTAGGGGAAGAATTCTATCATCGTTTGGGTCTGTGCCAACAAGTTAATGAGGCAAATTTTCAACAATTTTTACACTATAAAGGTAAGATTTCAGTTTTATTATTATTATTAATGTTATTATATTTAAAAATTGATTTTTAATACATTTCTGACGCATGGTTTGACAGATGTCAAAAAAAATATTAATGGCAAATTCCTTTTTCAATAAGCTTTCAAAAAAGTTGCCACAAAGGGTGTCTTCCAATATGAAAAAAAAAAGTTGCCTGGGGCTGCGCACCCCCTTTAGGGTCCCAGTTTTTGTTTACTTGACAAAAACGAAGCTCATAAAAAATCTTTGGGTACCTATTTCAGGATTTTAGATAAATCTTATTCCCGGATGCGCTATAAGCAGCGTTCCATTTAAAATCCCCACCCTGTATATACATATATTAATTGGACTTCTTTCTTGGGTATAGGATTATTTGCAAAATCCAACATAATGGAGTTAATTTGACGTTTCGCCTATCATAGTAAGCTTGTTCAAAAATGGCTCATTCCTTTATTTTTTTTCAAAAAAGTTGCCACAAAAGGTGTCTTCCAATTTGAAAAAAAAATGTTGCCTAGGGCTTCGCCCCCCCTTTGGGGCCCCAATTTTTGTTTACTTGTCAAAAACGAAGGCCATAAAAAATCTTTGGGTACCTATTTCAGGATTTTAGACAACTTTTATTGCCAGATCCGCTGTAAGCAGCGTTCCATTTAAAATCCCCAACCTGTATATACATATATTAATTGGACTTCTTTCTTGGGTACAGAATTATTTGCAAAATCCAACACAATGGAGTTAATTTGACGTTTCGCCTATCATAGTAGGCTTTTTCAAAAATGGCTCATTCCTTTATTTTTTTTTGTATATGTAAATAAAGCTTTTCTTTCCTATCTCGAAAAATGCATGTCGTTTGTTTATTGATATTTTACTGGTAGGCAGCAAGTTAGTGTTCACACAATATATTCATGGAAGCCTTAGAGTCGTCTCCATTAAAGCCAAAATCGTGGTTACGATATGTAGACGATACTTTTGTAACATGACCGCGTTGTCAGAAAACCTCCCTATGCTCGTCTGAATCAGCAACAACCTAATTTAAAATTTAGAATGGAAATTAAATCAAAAAGGGGATGGTTCCTTAGGACACTCGGTATATAGAAGAATAATGCATAGAAATAGGTAACTAAATGCAAATCATCGAGCACAAAATCAAGAAAACAGGGAATAGATAATGCACTGCGTATATTAGACGGTCAATTAGAAAATATAATAATCCTACTACACGAAATGATACTAATAAGGAATTACCGATAGGAGTGTAGTTCTTCCATTTATACACGGAATCACAGACAAGATTGCAAGATTACTTGGCCGGTCCAACATACGTACAATCTTCAACACAGACAAGAAAATTGGACAATGTTTGCGATCGCCAAAGGACATTATTCGTTTCCAAATGGAAGAATTATTTGCAATTCCTTGGAAAAAACAAAGCTCTTGCATCGCTTTAGGGATTCTATAAACGGAAAATTAGAGAAACTATTGAAATTTATAAGCATCCTAACAATCTTAAAAGAGATACGGACTTTAGTCTACTACATACGTAGAAACCGATCGTTACACCGGGTCACGGTTCGATGAACACAGGTCGACTGCAAATATCCGGCTTAGGTCTCTCCAAGCTCATTTAGTGTTCCGATCTCGTGTAGTAAAGATCCCTAAAGATGTCTCGTGTAATCGAAGGCGAAAAGTTGGAAAGTAATTCCATTTTGACACGGTCTAATCCCAAAAATCATGATTTCTTAAGTATCTTTGCTATTGAAATTTTCCTGTATATGTCAAAGCTAACGAAGTAGATATCCTGTATTTGACACAGCAATAATAATCAGTATATTTTTATTTTTAGTGGCAGACGCTTGGTCAAAATTTCCATACACCGGAATGCTCACGGCAACAAGGCAAGAATGGGGAGCATTCGATCAATGCATCTCCATCGACTACCAGCCTGATGAAGGACCTAGAGTATTGGGGAAACATTGCGCTAACGGTCTAGCAATTCCAACAGACTTAAGCTTTAGTGTAAGTAAATATTAGTTGCAAAAATCACTAAGCGAAATATTTCAAAATCCAAAAATCTCTATTAATAATTTATATTCCAGACAGTCTATTTGCTGGCATACTGTGTCCCAGATACATGCACTGCACTAGATGTAGCAAGATTGATTACTATCGATCCCTTACCTGAGGCCATTGTCACTGAGCTTGTCAATGAAATATTATGTACCACCAAAGAAACTAACACTAGTTGGGATGCATCATCAATAACTGTTGCGTAAGTATAAATTGTGGCAATAATCATATACAGGGTCTCGCATCGAAAACAAAACAAAGGCATTTACGGGCAGCTCATTTTTTTTTGAAAATCACGGTCATACCTGCAGCCCTTTAGGCGGCGGTGGCACCATCACTAAAATCTTAAATTGAGGGGGGGGGGTCGAGTGATAACTCATTTTAAAGGTCTTTCTGTACCCTTTAAAATGATAACAAAATGCATGTACTTTAGTTCAGTACTTTAAGGGATTTATTGATTTAAATCTTCAAGTAGATTTTAATACATCAGATTAGCGGAGATCAATTAAAGCATGAAATTTGCTAGCAAGTGTCATGCAAATACACTGAAGAGTTTTATTTTCGTGGTTTATGTGGTTTTATCTCTTACGACTATTTAAGAAAGCTAAATGTAATGCCTAAAAATAAATAAAACTGGATTTGTTTGATTATCTGTGAGACATCTTCAACGCATTTTTGTTAATATGTATTGACGGTAAATTATTTATAAACAAACTAGTTTGTTTATTATTTTATTGTTGAAAATATCGATTTAGGCGTTGTTGTGGCAAAGTTGCAATTATGTTAAATTCTTTGTTTAAAAAGATAAGAGAAAAAATACCACTTACTAATTTTAAATAAGAATTTAGTACATAGTTCGCGATTGATACGACCAAACCTTGTTGTTAAAATACCTTTTAACCCTTTTTAAATTAACTATGGTACACAGCACGGCAGATATAATTGACATGATCGAAATATTTTTCGGAAATAATTAGTGCGCTAATAGAACATCACGAATATTTAATGAGCCACCTAAAGGTACGGTTTCCTCCACGGTCGCCGGTCGCCGACGACTACGACCGAGTAGCGACGACCAATTCGCCCGGACACCTCCAATGCTTTTTAAATACGTATGTGTTCCTGGCGGCGACTCAGTCGCCCAGAATATAAATTGCATACTGCTAAGGAGACCATTTGGAAGCGAATTGCCGACATTTTAAATAAAAATGGTAAGTTAATTAAATAATAATATTTTTTATAATAAGTTAACGAATATTACAAAGAAAACGTACGACTAATTTGTTGTGTTCTGCCAATTTACAACTCCCTCTCTTATAAAATAATCTGTAAATCTACTACGTACTTGGAAACCTTCTGTGCAAGCAAAACCTCCGGTTCCTTTCAGAGGAATCATATTTGCAGTAGGAGTGTAAACAAGTTTTCTTCCAAATGAGTTTTTTGTGGATTGTTGAGTAAATATTCATTACGCAGCATATTGTGTAAACAACAGCTAGCAAGAATGATTAACTCAACAGTTGACGCTTTGACGTTTATGGGAGTGAAAAAAATTCTAAATGTATGACAGAGTATACCAAAGGCATTTTCGGTTACTCTTCTTGTCCGAGAGAGTCTGTAATTGAAAACTGCCTTTTTTTGGGTCCTCCAGTACTTGTTTTTTTTATTAAGGTTTCATGACATGTTTGTTGTAGTTAGCATCAACAAGAGCTACAGAAATATCGAAAAATAACTCTTATAATTAAAAAAAAGAGAGCCGCTTTTATTTGGGCACATTATTCGCACGTGTTTTCTATCAATGGCAGCTATAACATTCGGAAAGTTCCAGCGAGACCAGAATTCTTCTGCTTTTGCTTTAAAATCAGTTTGTGAAGGAGATGGAAGTTGAATCGGCATTAATTTTTCACATATCCTTTTTAGAACAGTTGGTACGAGTGTGCTTATGCAACTGTGAGAAATTCGAAATGAAAAAGCTAATGATCTGTAAGACTCTCCTATTGACTATGATATATAATTCATTAATACAAATACTATCTTGGGTACTATAGTACTAACTATATATATATATATATATATATATATATATATATATATATATATAGCATTGTACCTATTAGATTTTTATTTATCTATTATTAGGCTTACACTGGAGTGGTTTTTATTTTACTATTATGAATTACTTCCAAAAAACTTATTTACCTAATCTTTGTTTTAGTTACGGTATGCAAGAAAAGATGGAAAAACATCCGAGATCATTATTACAAACAGAAGAAGAAGACCAAACAGCCGACGGGATCTGCTGCCATGGGAAATCGAAAAAGAAATCCAATTTTGGATCAGTTACAGTTTCTCGACGTCATAGAATACGAAAGAAGGTATCCATGTTGTACGGTCGTGAGCAAAAAAAAACTGGGACATTCAAGATCATTCAATAAATTTAACATGACAGAAAATACGATGGTGAACGAGGCTTAAAAATGTTGACATTATCGTGACAGAATGACATTAATATAAACTATGCAGGGTAATATAAAAAAACGATGTTTTAAAAGCTGAATATTAAACTAGATTAGTTTTTTATTACAAAATTTTTGCTCTATACATATTAAAATAAAAAATTTGGGTAGACCAATTTGAAATAACCCTTTGATTTCCGGTTAATCGCGGCATAATTCTCTGAAAATATTTGACATAGGTCACTTTGATATGTTAGAAGATAAACGACATATGTTAAATTAGTTGAAATTGACAATCATACCTAACTATATTACTATATAACTAGGGTGTCCCAAAAGTGATGGATCAAATTAAAGTAGGGGGTAGGGGGGTTTATTTGTAACAAAAAAAGTCCTATAGACATATGTCTGATTCCTTACCGTTTCCGAGTTATAGCTATTTTTGTAATTTTTATGATATTCTCACACTTCACAAATTTTTTGTTTCAAAAATTATCTGTTAATTTTTTTTCTCACATAAATTTTTAATAGCATTCCTATTAAGGCTTCTTTATTGTGCAGAGCACTTTTTTATTTTGCTCGCTAATTACACAAGCTACTGCCATTTTAAAGCACATTTTTGGGATTTTAATGGAAAAACATTAATTTTTGTAGTAATTTTTCTAAAAAAATAATCAATTGAAAAGGTGTCCCATAACATAAAAAACTACGGTCAGGAATTCTGTTTTAAATAGTGTACTTTTTAAAAATAATCAAACAATTGTTATTGCTGAAATTTGTTAAACATAATTGTAATGTCAAAAAACTGAATTAAATGAATACATTTAATATTTATTTATATCAGAGAAATAAGTAATGAGTAAGTTTATTATAGCCTAAACATTCTTCAAACTCGATGGGTCAAATGTTTATTTGCCAATTGAATTATCTGTTTATCAGCTTAGTTAAATTCTGCAAATACCGAGGAAAATACCTACAGTTTTTATTTTACCAAAATTCCATTGCCTTTAAGAGTATTTAAGTCGTGTATTGACAAGTGTTCAGTTCTAACAAGATTAACAAAATGCCTTTTACCTCGCAAGAATATGCAGAAATGCATTTTGTTTATGGATTGTGTAATGGACGTGCTCGACGTGCTGCGAGACTTTATCGTCAACGTTACCCGAACCGACAACACTATCCCGATTATCGTGTTTTTATTCGGGTACATAATGCATATGTTGCTGGAAGGTTACCTGGAGTCCCAATAGAACGTATAGGAAGGCCAAGGCAATATGACGATGATGTGGAAGACCTGTTAATTCAATTAGAAGAAGATCCTTCAAGAGGTATTCGTGGCATTGCAAGAACTATGGGAATACCACGATCAACAATCCATCGCATATTAAGACAAAATCAAATGCATCCATTCCATTTTCAACGAGTGCAAGCCTTATTACCTGCAGACTACCCATTAAGAGTACGATTTTGTAGAGAAATGTTGCAGCGAACCAGAAACGATTATAATTTTTTCCAACACATTTTATGGACAGATGAATGCAGTTTTAGCCGAATTGGAATTTTTAACATTCATAATTTACATTACTGGGTAATGGAGAATCCAAGAGCGATTAGAGCTGATCGATTTCAACATCAGTTTTGTATTAATTTATGGGCTGGAATACTTAACGGCACTTTGATAGGCCCATTTGAAATACCCAGAAGACTAAATGGAGCAAATTACCTTAATTTTTTACAAGACGATGTAAACATCTTATTGGAAGATATTCCGATTGCTATACGTGCGAATATGTGGTTTCAACTTGATGGGGCTCCCCCTCATTTTGCTCGCAATGTGAGACAGTTTCTTGACCAAACATTTCCCAACAGGTGGATAGGGCGAGGAGGAAGAATAAGATGGCCACCACGTTCGCCGGACTTAAATCCGTTGGATTTTTTTTTGTGGGGATACTTCAAGGAACAGGTTTATTCGCATGAAATCCATAACGAAGATGAACTTCGTGAAAGAATAGGGGTAGTGGCACAGCAAATTCGTAACAATGTTCCCGCTTTAAGGCGTATAAAACGAAATTTTATACGTCGATGCAGATTGTGTATTAGAGTCAATGGGGGACATTTTCAACACCTTTTGTAACCTAATTATTGTAAGTTTTTTTATGTAAATAATTACGTTATAAATAAACTTACTCATTACTATCACATTGTCTTATTATTTCTCCGATATTAATCAATATTATGTATTTATTTAAATTCACTTTTTTGACATTACAATTATGTTTAACAAATTTCAGCAATAACGATTGTTTGATTATTTTTAAAAAGTACACTATTTAAAACAGAATTCCTGACCGTAGTTTTTTATGTTATGGGACACCTTTTCAATTGATTATTTTTTTAGAAAAATTACTACAAAAATTAATGTTTTTCCATTAAAATCCCAAAAATGTGCTTTAAAATGGCAGTAGGTTGTGTAATTAGCGAGCAAAATAAAAAAGTGCTCTGCACAATAAAGAAGCCTTAATAGGAATGCTATTAAAAATTTATGTGAGAAAAAAAATTAACAGATAATTTTTGAAACAAAAAATTTGTGATGAAGTGTGAGAATATCATAAAAATTACAAAAATAGCTATAACTCGGAAACGGTAAGGAATCAGACATATGTCTATAGGACTTTTTTTGTTAGAAATAAACCCCCCTACCTCCTACTTTAATTTGATCCATCACTTTTGGGACACCCTGTATAGATAACTATATAGGCTACTATATTTTAGCCTGACCTTGAATGTCCCAGTTTTTTTTGCTCACCACCGTACATAGAGAGAACCAATAAACATTTCAGATGCCACGTGTGCAATATTTTAAAAATATTACTTTCATTGACCAGTGATATGCAATATATAAAATTGATATCATTTTTATGGTTCTTGGCTAACTGAGATTTTTTTTTTATTGGTGTAACTAAGTTTTATGCCTGATGTTACGTTGAGAGAAAATCTTAAATATTTTTACTATTGTAGGGTGTTATCCAGTGCTGATTCGCAAATTTCTAACACACAATTAAATTCTGACGAAGATACAAGTAATATCCGAGAACTAGATGAAAGTTTAAAAGAAACAACTTCTGAATTCTTAAAACCCACCAATAATAATGTCGACGAACTAGAGCCTGTCGGCGCATCTAACGTAAAATGTTCAACTAATAATAAGAATGTACCATGATCAAAAAGAAAGAAACATTTGGAAGATGAAATTTTATGTTCCCTAAATAAGAGCCGCTTGGAGAGAGAACACTTAATGAGGCAAGTTTCTTCAATTCCATCTACACCCCCTGAGGATGAAATTGATGTGCTTTTCAAGAGTCTTGCCTTAACTGTCAAAAAATTTCCACCTCTATTAAGGGCTAAAACAAAAAACAAGCTGTTTCAGGTGATTTCTGAAGCAGAACTGCAATTATTAATACCAGAACAAGTATTACCACCATCTCGGCTGTCAACCTACTCATGTGAGACTACTACTAGTAGCTCATCCTTGTTGTCCCCGTCAAACTGGGAACAACAAGACGTTCCGACTTTTCTTCTTGCGATCAACAGGATAGTTCTGACGCAGCAAATTACTTCAAAACTTTTTTGGTTAATCACTAATGTTCTTATTTTGTATGAATTTATATTTAAAGAAAATTAAAGGATTTGCTTGCACCTACCTTAGTGTTATTGCCAATTTGTCTGTTGGCAAAATGGTCTCTTTTACGCGATTATAGGGTTCCTTTTTAATATCATTTTGTATGAGCTCCAGTATATAATTGAAATGATAGCGTGAAATTCGAAAGAATTCTTTAAATTTAACTTCGTTGTCAATCAAATGTTTCTTTATCAAAATCGCTTGAATTCCTTCTTGTTTTCTACTTTAGAATATTGATGAAACTTTTTTCCTTTTTTTATTGCAGACAGTCAAACAAAGAAGTGCAAGTTCTTCTTCTTCTTGATAATTACACATTATTGAAATTAAAGTTTTTCGCGAAACGTTCATTTTTGTGCTCTTGAGTCGCGAGCTAGGAAAACACCAAATTGAATAAAACTTTAAAGCGAATCAGTCGTCACTACTCAGTCGTGGTCGTCGGCGACCGGCGACCGTGGAGAAAACCGTACCTTAAGAACAGCAACGTGCATCGAAAATATGTTCTGGAACTAAATTTCGGTAAACTGTATCAGTGGTCGATACATTAAGTACCCGCCAACTGGAAACTGTGTCTGGTGTTCGTCGACGTAATATCCAAAGGATTCTTAAAGCCCATAGTTTCCATCCGTACCAAATACGCCTTAATGAAGACGATTTTGATCGGCGATTACAATGTTGTAAATTTATGAGTGAACGAATTATAAATGATGAAAACCACTTGTCTTCTGATGAATGCTCTTTTTTTTTAAACGGCATGGTAAATCGTTATAACTGCCGACATTGGTCCGATTCTAATCCCAGAATTTATCATGAGGTATACACCCAAAAGCCACAAAAATTAAATGTTTGGGCTGGTATTTTTTGCTATCGTATAGTTGGTCTTTTTTTCTTGCCTGGAAATTTGACAGGTGGAATATATTTACAACTATTACATAGATCAGTGCTAACAGCAAATCAGAATGATCGGCGTTACGTTGAGAATAGGTTGATGTTCCAACAGGATGGTGCCCCGCCACATTATTTGTTCGACAGTAATTAGATTAGACATTTTCAGGCGATGGATTCGAAGAAGGGGTTCTAATGAAAGGCCCCCCAAGATCGCCAGATTTATCACCTCTGGATTTCTTTCTATGGGGTAACTTAAAAAGCAAAATCTATACGACTCAACCGACTTCATAACAAGATTTGCAACAAGGAATT
This sequence comes from Kuschelorhynchus macadamiae, assembly GCA_030620095.1. Classification (NCBI taxonomy): domain Eukaryota; kingdom Metazoa; phylum Arthropoda; class Insecta; order Coleoptera; family Curculionidae; genus Kuschelorhynchus; species Kuschelorhynchus macadamiae. Next base: position 1,374,407 of record JAUTXW010005403.1, read on the forward strand.
GTAAATGAGTGCCTTCAGATTGCTCCTGAAATATTGCAGAATGTGAGTTTTTAGCAAAACCTCTGTTACTGCATGGAGACTGAAGGTGGCCATTTTCAACATTTACTTGGGTGACGCATAAGTACATTCTTGTTATTTATTATAGTGCACTTTTAGACTCAAGTTTTTAAAACCTTAAAAATGCATTAAATAATATCATCAGTATCCTCATTATTAGTTATTTTTACACCACTTGCAAATTTCTTCTTTAATTGATTCGAACTAATCTGATGTATTAAAGTCTACTTTAAGTTTTAAATCAATAAATCTCTAAAACTACTGAACTAAAGTACATGATATTATTTATTTATTAAGATTTTCGAGGTGGTGCCACCCCCCCCCCCCCCAGAGGGCTGCAGGTATGAACGTGATTTTATGATAATTTAGTAACCTCCTCGAAAATAAAATAGACGGATCCGAGCGTTTCTCCAAATAAAATTATGAGCTGGCCGTAAATGCTTCTGTTTCGTTTTTGATGCGCCACCCTGTATATTTGGTGGTTCAAATTCAACCAACAATTTTACTTTTTAGGACGCTATTTTGTATATTTGGAGCCTTAGTTATATTTTCGACAGGTTTCGAAATTTTCTTATACAAAAAGGAGAAAAGTAAGTATCTATCATTAAACTTAAGAGTTTTATGAAAACAGTCAAAATTTGACTTTTCCGGAAAACTAAGTGTAATCAATTTGTTCCAAGTTAAGTCGTTTGGCATTTACAGAATTTCAAAATGTTCACTGAAATAAGTACATGTCACCAGTTAAATGATCCTCAAGAAGTAGAGACCCACAACTTTAGAATCCAAAATTCCCAACCAAACGTTAATCCCGAACCTTTCTTCAATAGCCATCTCTCTAAAAAAATGTTGGTTTCCTTGTGTCCAGCGGTAATGTATACTACTATTAAACCACCTATTATCGGCTCTCATCTGACCACAATATTTTCTTGGAAATATCAGAATCAACCCTATGTTTTCGGAGAATCCATCTACAGAAAATTCACCTTTTACGGAAATCTGTTAGCTTTAGATGTCGCACTTTTTGGCAACGATAGTTTTTAAATTTGTGCCGACGTAAAATCTTTTTGGACGAATCTTCGTTAACACCTGTGTCTTTCTCAATTTCTCGCAACGATACCTCTTGATTGTCATGATTTTTATATTTTATGAAGGCTGAAACAATATTTAAATTAAAAGGCGACAATTTTTACATCAAAGAGGACTTACCTAATACATTTACTTCACCAACTCCCTCTTAGGCTATTAAAGTTGGAGTATGGCTTTGCTTTTTCTGAAAAGATCCATGTTGTCGTAAATTTCTTTCTAGTCTATGGAAAATGAGAAGACTGGGAACGGCTCTTTTGGGATACATATGATTGTACAGTTGAGCTTATCTACTTTCTCGTCATTTGAATAATCCATATTATTTCAATTATTCAACAACAAACCAATAATTATCACAAAATTAAAATAATTTGACAAATGTATTATTTGACGGTTGCTCAGTTATAACAATGCGCATTATCAACTCAACTGTTTTTAGAAAAAAAATTAAAAATCTGTAAATGGATTATTAACGCCCTCCATAAAGGACACTTTTTCTTTAATTTAACCAGCATCGTATCTCTTGCCGTTTAGGAGATAGCAATAGTGGTATACTCTATATATACATATATATATGTATATATATATATATATATATATATATATATATATATATATATATATATATATATATATATATATATATATATATATATATATATATATATATATATATATATATATACGATATACATATATCGAATTCAACATGGCGTCCGATGATGGCGATGTGTCGGAATATGGCAGCGTAAAAAACGATATATGTGTTAATAATCGAACTAAAAAGTATAAGTGCTGTGTAAAAAAGTCTGTAAGGCCTTCTTCTGCCCAAATTGTGATAAAGTATCATGGAAGCTGTGCAACTCGCAAAAATCTAAAATGTATCAGTGAGCCCAGAGTTTTGCGTTGCGGCGATTTACCGCGAAAAATTGATAGCTCAAATGCAAACAACGAGGATTTTCTAGAAATAAAGCATGATAATGAGAAATTGAAGAAAGAGTTAGAGCTATTGAACCGATTGATGAACGAAATGAGTAATAAAAATGAATTACTGAAAGAAAATAATAGACTGTTAGTTCAACGAATTTCTAAACTAGAATTAGACGGTAAGAAAAAACCAGCGCAGTTGCAGCCACTGCCGATGAAAACGAAAACAAATTCCGAATCCGATGTTGCCAAACTATCTATAAACCAGCTTAACTGGCCCTGCCAATGGAAATCGCCTGTTGACAAGGAGGTAAATGAAAGAACTATTCATAATATAAATGATGCAAAGGACGCGGGCGCTAGAAACCTCAATCCGAACTTAGAAGAGACACACCCTAAACAACTAATTCAAGAGGAGAACAGTTCCTCAGTTGTTCAAAGTCCAAACATTCAAAACGAAAGTGACAAAACAAAACGGAAAGAAATGAAGAAAACGTAGTTGAAAGTCAAACTTCTGAGGGAAACTGACAAATGGTTAAACCCAGGAAGAAATATCCAAAGCAACCCAGACCGCCGCCATTGAGAGGTGAAAATGAAATCTTTAATTTGAGCACAGCTCAACAAAAACAATCATGTTTATTTTTAACAGTCCTACATTCTGATACTACGGCAGAACAAGTTAAAAATTATATTGTATAAATGCGAAAAGATGAAGACGAGAAAGGACATAAGTTCTTTTAAGCTTTACGTTCCATTTGATACCCGAATAAAAGTCATGGATGCACAGATATGTGGAAGGGTCGTCACAATAAACCATTTTCTCCACCTCAGAAGACCCTCTTACTTCAGGGAGAATCGAGCAGATACCAAAATATAAATGTTTTACACCAAAACATTCAATGTTTGCGTAATAAAATATTGGATATTGAATTATTTCTCAACACGGGTGAAACTGACTTTGTGAAAGTGCAAGGTTACAGGATGGTTTTATGCTTCTCAAGAGAAAATTCAATCCATGGAGGATCCTATGTTCTGGTGAGAGATGATGTGCAGGACTTTCAGGAACTTACAAATACCAAAGAAAAAATGCTTGTATTTTCTGTATACAGAACATGTCTTGGAAATTTTAAAATTTTTATTGATAGGATGGAACAAGTTTTAATTGAAATATGTATCCACTGTGTCAATTTTAATATTATAATATGTGGTGATTTTAAGATTAATCTCATGTTAGAAAGTAATGAAAAAGTAAGCTTTTTAGATATGTTTGGGAGTTTCAGTCTGTTTCATACAATTGTTGAACCAACAAGGGTAACAAAAACGACTGAATCTCTACTAGACAATATTTTTGTAAATTTTAAAGAATTTGAAGACAATTCGGTCAAAATATCGGGACTTTCTGATCACTTAGCTCAATTTATTAGGGTAAAGGCTGTAAAAACAGAGACCAATAGAGTGTTTGTAAAAATAGCAAAATTCAACAATTTACTTTAAATCTACAGTCCTGGGAATGGCGTGTGGTGCTGGGGGAGACTAACGTCAACAAGGCCTATAATAAATTCAGTGCAGCCCTTGGGTTAGAAATCGATATCATTTTTCCTTTTAAAAAGTGTGAATATAAGAAAGGTCATTCAAGATCATGGACAACAAAGGGAATAAAAGCTTCAAATAAAACAAAAAGGGCCCTCCATGAAGAAATAGTGACTGAGAGGATCTCAGAAGAATAAATAAAATAATGGATAAAACTTCTTACATAAATAATTCAGATAATAAAACAAAAGCAATATGGTCTCTCATCAAAGATATAACAAATAAAAATAATAAAATTAAATAAAAGAACAACCTTATTGAAATAAACAATTTTGTTAACAACTACTTCCTGATATAAACAAAAATCAACAATTAGACACTTCTACACATAATTAATTTGTCATTCGTAAGTGACATTTATCCTGAGGCATTAAAGGAGGCCTGGATAAAGCCCATATACAAGAAAGGGGATATGGACAGGTTTGATAACTATAAGCCTATTTCACTTCTCTCAAATTTAAATAAGATATTTGAAAGAGCAATCTTTGATCGCCTTGTTGCATTTTTTGGAAGACACAGCATCCTTGCGGAGCAGCAGACTGGTTTCCGAAGGGGTAGGTCAACCACAACTGCAGATTACCAAGGAATGAAATTCATCATAGAATCATTAAACAATAACAAAATAGCATCAACCCTGTGCATTGACTGATCCAAAGCTTTTGACAGCGTCGACCACAAAATATTGCTTGAAAAAATGGAGCTATATGGTATCAGGGGTGTTGCCTTACAGCTTTTTAGATCGTGCCTTTCTAACAGGAGGCAAAGGGTAATTGAGAATGACAGTGGTAACCGATTGATGTCTGACTATCTTCTTGTACAAAAGTGTGTACCTCAAGGATCGATTCTGGGTCCTCTTCTCTACATCATTTCTACAAAAGATGTAGTTAATGTTGTATCAAATCATATGGTACTGTTCGCTCATGACACCTCGGTAGTGTGTGCAGAGTATAGTGTGAAAGACTGTGAGGATAGCGTGCTAAATGTTCTTGGTGAGTTGAATGAGTGGTTTACCATGAACAACCTTCTATTAAATGTCTCGAAAACTAAACTTCTCTCTTTTGGAAACCGAACCGAACACAACTTTTCTATTGAATATGATAATAAAAGAGTCGAAGCGGTGGAAAGCCTATCATTCCTGGGTGTTCAGATAGATCGAAGACTGAATTGGAAATTGCACATACATCAACTTGCAGGAAATGTTGCTCGTTTTTGCTATGCTCTAAGGGTTATTGCAAATACAGTCAATGTTGATGCAGCCTTGTCAGCATATCACGCCTTTGTGCAGTCAAGGATTCGTTACGGCATAATATTCTGAGGAAACTCTGTAGAATCAGAAAGAATTTTCATACTACAAAAGAGATGTCTGAGGACAATTTATAAAAAGAAACAAATTGAGACTTGTAAATCTGTCGTTATTAATAAAAATATATTAACTCTGTACAGCTTATATATAAATGAATGTGTTATGTTTGTCATCAGAAACTAATCTCTTTTTACAAATCAGGAAAATGATCACATTTATCAAACAAGAAATAAAAATAATCTATTAGTGGATAGAGCATATTTTTCATACATACAAAGAAATGTAACATACAGTATTGTAAAAATATAGAATAAACTACTGCACGAATTTAACAACATGTCAACAAAAAAACAAAAGTATAAATTAAAATATTTCCTCTTGAAGAAAGGATATTATAGTATAAAAGAGTTCTTAGAGAACAGAGATTTAAATAAGCTGATTGCTTAATTGCTTTCAAATATGACCTCGTTAGTATTTTATTATTAGTTGTAAGTTGTATACTTTGTTTTTAATTATTATTTTAGGATTGACACGATCTATACCTTATTGGTAAATTTTATATAGACCTATTATTGATGAAATAAATAAACAAATATATATATATATATATATATATATATATATATATATATATATATATATATATATATATATATATATATATATATATATATATATATATATATATATATATATATATATATATATATATATATATATATATATATATATATATATATATATATATATATATATATATATATATTGAATACCGTTTTATGTTGATTACGTGTGGAGAGTTAATGTAAAATTGAAATTAAGGTATCACATTAATAAATTTATATACATATGGCTTATTAAATTTATTAATGTGACACCTTAATTTCAATTTTATATTAACTCTCCACACTTAAACGGTATTCAACATAAAACAACAAAAAAGCGTTCCGTTTCTTTTACGAGAGAACAAAAAACAAAATACAAGTGATAAATATTTCATTACTGCTCTAATACAAGTTCTGGCAGCATAAATAAATCTGTCAATAAATATCTGCTTATTTCAAGGTATGTACTTTTATAGTGTTGAATATAAATATGTTTTAACGTGGTAATATTGTTTTATATAGTGTGTCTCTTAAATGTTAATATCTGTATTTTTATAATTTTAGCATCAAAACAATTTTTTAGAAGATGCCCTAAATTACAGGACGAAACGTCAAATAAATGAAAAATTAAAATTTGGTATTTAATTCGAACCTAAACCCAAGAATTTTCTACTTTTGTATACAATAACGGTTTAAGAAAACACAAGATATATATATATATATATATATATATATATATATATATATATATATATATATATATATATATATATATATATATATATATATATATATATATATATTTGTATATCTCTTTCAGGGTGGTTTTCTTGACAAATGTTTATCGACATGATAAAGTTTGTTTTTATACTTTTAGATAACTTCTTAAATTATATGACTTTCGGGGTCGAATGGGGGTCTGTTTATGATTAAATTTGTCATTGACATGACTGTTATACTAGAATGTTATCGTTTTAAAATAAATATATAAGTGCATTTTTTTGTACCTTTACAATTTAATAATTGCAGCGTTAAACATATTATATAATAAAACATTCATGTTTCAGAAAACAAGGTTCCACTTCTTACTGCTTTTTCTGTATTAAGCAACGGGCAAAAATTAGGGCAAACCACACATGGAAATGGCAACGGTGAGCAAATTCTAGTTCTTCATGGGCTTAGGGTCGTAAGCATGATGTGGATTGTAGCTGGTCACGGAGCCGGCATATTCTCAGTTTTACCTGTTACCGATCGAGAAAAAATGGCCCAGGTAAAAAAATATACCTATATTAATTAGGAACATTTGTCATTTTATAAACAAACAAACTCAGTATTGCAACCCTTGCTCTGGTTTATAACCGTAGAGTGCGAGATTGCTACGCTCTTTTTTTTTAATAATAAAATAGGAAATACTTTTATAAATTTACTGAAATAAAAAAAAAACTCTGAAAGGTAATTAAAAAAAGGGCAAAAGTATCAAGAGACAAGCTCGTGGTCAACAGAGCGTGCAATATCAATGCCCTAAGCTCGTTTATCCCAGAGAGTAGGTGTGGGAAAAAAACTTAAAAGTAAAAAAGTGAGCGCCACCAATTTATTACGGCCTAAATTGAAAAGCCCCTATATGTGTTCGGCATTCACTTGTTCCTTATACTTTCATAAAAAGAAAATTGTAATTTAAAATAAAGTTATTTAATAAAAAAAATATCCCGAAAAAGAAAAGAAAATGTGAGCTAAATAAAACACACTAAATAAAAAAAATAATAAAATCTATTTAACAACTGTTTTTTTTTTGAAAAAACCTATACCAAAAAAAAAAGAAAAAAAATACTAGTGTGAAATAAAATGTTCACCAATCGGACAAACGCCCCAGCGTGATACGACATTAGAAGTGGTAGGTCGGAACGTTACTCGTTCAGGTCAAAGGGAGCCTTAAAGCCCCGTACTAGGACCCTATTCAATAGTAGCTAAGTGTAAAGCTAAGAAAGAAATTCGTTTATTTGCAAGGTATTTAAGTATTTGTTGATTCTTTCGTGTAAAGAAGGGGTCAATACTTGTTTTACTGGCAAAGACAGTTCTGAAACGATTGGCGAAAGTGTTGTTTATAACAGGGTGCCTAGGATTACCAGATATGGAAGTTGCATAAGAAAGGCTAAGAATTTGTCTTCAATAATCCAGTCTGTATCGTATAAGCGATCGATATATTTGAAGAAGAATGGTTATGTCAGCTCCCTAACTTTTGCTTGCGATAACCTTTAATATATTAAGATTCTTATGACATATTTGGACTATTCTTTTAATGTGTGATTTCCAATTTAGTTTTTCATCAAAAAGCATACCTAGAAAATTGAGTGTGTTGACACAATCTATTTCACCATCGTAAAGGCTTAACCGAGGAATTTGGATGTTATTTCTTTTAGTAAAAAGTATGCTTTTGGGTTTTCCGAGTGAGAGGTTGAAACCGTGATCTTTAGTCCAGTTTTCAATTTTGCAGGGCTGTTGCATAAGATTTCTAATGCGTAGAATATCTTTCCCTTTGACAAATAGTATCAAGTCGTCTGCATAGAATCTAGCTTTAACTGGAGCTTCAATATCTTTAATTATATACTTTATAGCTGTTAAGAATAAGGTTGCACTTACCACGGAACCCTGAGGTACACCATTTTCTTGTAGTTTTTTCCTTGATACACACCCATTAACTCTGACTTGAAAGTATCTTTTATTTAGAAAATTACTGATAAATGCAAGAATATTTCGGTTCACATGCCACACCTCAAGTCTCTTTAATATGTTGTATCTCCAAATGACATCAGAGGCTTTTTTAATATCGAACAGTACTGCTAGACAGCTTTGCCTATTTGCAAACGTTTCGTGTATTTCCGCCTCAAGATCGACAATATTGTCTAAAGTTGAACGACATTTTCGGAAACCACTTTGTTCTGAGGTCAGTAACCGATTTTCTTCTAAAGTCCAAATAAGACGTTTATTAACTATTTTTTCTAGCAACTTGAACGCTATGCATGTTAATGATATAGGTCTGTATGATTCTGGTTCTAATTTAGCAGTATTTGTTTTAGGGATTGGGATAACAGTAGCTTCTCTCCATCGATTCGAAAAAGTTCTAAGTGTGCATTTAATAAGTAAATTGTGATGTTCAATTTTAAATTTCTTACATTGTACAGAAACTTCACTAACTAAACAAAATAAGAATAAAAATAACGGTATTTATGAAATAGAAGCCTTTGAGAGCATTTTCATCAATTTACACTATTTTTTTTTATTTATATCTGTTCATTTTTTGCATAAGTTTTGAAAAATATCAGCTCGTATCTACATTTTTATTATATTGTATTTTACTTCTAAACATCTGTTAACATACCTACATTATTATGCCATAGACAATCGAGATTATAGATATTTGTATCGAAACTACTTACCTCCTAAGCAGTGTTCTAGAATAGATAGTTAACTAGTAAGTAGTTAATAAAACAGATATACATAAGAAATATACCATCGGTAAACTAGGTTCTTTTAAAAAGAAAAAACTAACTTAGGAACTCTTGAACAGATTAGAAGTTACCCTCTACAAGAGGAGTCGCTAGCCCTTTCAAGGTGTATTGGCATGTCACATACGACTTAACAAAAGTAATCAAAACATTATTATTAAAATTTTGAACAAGAACATGTGATCAAAATGCGTGCATTCAATGAGAAGGTTAACACTTGGACTCATCGAAAATTTTTTTGATATTTGCAGTGTAATTTAATTCAGCCATTCAAACACAATTATCCAGTTGTTCATCTGTAAGGCGAGTGCGGTATTTATTCTTAATAAACTTCATATTGGAAATAGAAGATTTGCATAAATAGGTGGAAGTAAATAACTCTTTCACTTTTAGAACTGAATATTTGTCTTTATTTACTAAAGGCCAGGTACATTTTGTACTTGGAACTAACGATTCCAATGCTGAATCATTTTGAAATGAAACTCCTTCCATTTCAGTTGCAGAGATGTCTTCGCCAAAGTTCTGCATAACACAAGTTGCAAACTGTTGGATATCAATTTCCATGAAGTGTGAAACAACAAATTGAGCCACCAATGTCATTTTGTTGAAATCCTTAAACCGATTTTTGAAGTTATTCTTCAAGTTAGAAACTATTTCTACATAAGATTTACTGTTCTTTTGGATTTTCAGATATCTTCTCTAAAAGATCAGAAAAATGCTTGACATCACGGTTGACTAAGGTTTGTTCCCAAAACTCAAGTTTTTTTATGAATGCATTTATATCGGAAATCATTTCCACTAGTTCTTTTTCTCGTCCCTGAAGTGGCAAATTGAGTTCATTAATCTTGTCTGTCCACAAGAAACCCAAAATCTCTAAGCCAAATTGAATTTTCCAGTTCCTGAATCGGTACGCCGCGTTGTTTGAAAAATTGAACTATGACAGATGAACCATGGCTGCGTTAAAACGTGTTATCACTCGTCCTTTACCTAACTATCGCACTTCAGAGTGAAGAACTAGCTACCCGTACTGACAATCAATTTCATCCGCTAGGATTTTGAATAATCTTCTTTGTAATTTGAGAACTCTAATCTTGTTTACAATTTTTACTACCAATTTCATGTCGTTGTTTAATTTTAAAACATTTCCACATAATGCTTGCTGATGAATAATACAATGGTAACACATAAATTGTGGAAAGCCTTCATCTTTACGACAAAATGCTACCAGACCCACCATAGCTGGAGCCCCATCAGTTGTCAACCCTACCAATTTTGTAATTAGAATTTTCTCAAAAGATATAAAATTGTTTAAATGAGAAAACAATTCCTGTCCAGAGGTATATCCTTTTAGTGGAATAAACTTCAAAAGATCTTCTTTAATCATAAAATCACTAAAAACCATCCTGACCAACACGGACATCTGGGAGGTGTCAACCACATCTGTTGATTCATCCAGGTGAAGAGCTTATCTAAGTCAGTTTTTAACTGTGAAAAAATATCCTGGCTCATTACTTCCACTCGTCTCATCACTGTATTAGCAGAAAGTTGCATAGATTTTATTGCTGAAACTATCTCGTCTTTATTTCTAAAGTTGGAAAATAAGGACTCTGCAGCTTCTAAAAACGCCTGTTTTATCATTTGACTGTTGTCCACTTAACTGATTCTTTAATTGTTTCAATTTTTCCTTTCTGCTAGCAGCATGTAACGGGAAATATTTTTAAAATTCGGATGTACAGAGTGTTCGGATTTGGTTGCAAAAGCAGGGTATCTCGCTTATTTTTAAAGATAAAACCTTGCGGTTTTCACGAACCTAAGCTAATTTTTGTGACACTCATGAAGCCGTAAACAAAATTTTCATAGCCTTCTTCGTTTATGAGATACAGGGCGAAATAGAAAATTTTGCATTTTGGGACCCCCCTCGTATCTCGGTTATCCTTTAACTTAACGCAAAGGGAAAAATTGCTGCTTATGCAGTTTTTTACGCTGGATCCAGTGGCGTAGTCATATTTTTCATTGATTTATTTTTTAGATATGATCCAAAGTTGTGTTTTTTTAAATGGGACACCCTGTATATTTGTCCAGAAATTGATTTGTCCTTCTAAAAGCTTCTCAAAATATAAATAATAGTATGGGTCTATTTTAATACACAACAACAAAAATCCTAATTTTTATAATTATCATCACAAATTTTGAAGTAGGCCATGCAAAATAATGCTGCCTTTTATTTAAAGTCGTTAACAATATCTACATCATAACAATAAATCAAAATAAATATGTAATTAAATCTATTTATCAAAATATGTATTGATAATTTCGCACCAAAAAAGTATCACCTACCTAGATTTATGTAACCCAAGACCAAAACAGTAATAAATTATTATGTAACAAGCCTTTCAGCAAAAATCAACTGTCGTATAAGAACTACAGTAACCAAGGAAATCAAAAGAACTGTTCAAACTGATTTCCATTTTGTTTTATGCATGCTTCGCACAATTTTCGTATTTGTTTTAGGGAATTAAGCAAAATAACGGGATGATTTTGTAAATAGCGAAAATTTTCTCTTATTGCATTTCCTAAATCTTGGACATTATCATAGTGGTCTTTGTAAATTCTATTGTCCAGATATCCCCATAGAAAGAAGTCTAAGAAAACGACAAATCTGGGGACCTAGAAAGCCATCTTATAGGTCCATTTGTTCCGATCCATTGATTGGTAAAATTATTGTCCAGAAATAATCTCGTCATTCCAGAATTGTGTGCAGGAGCACCGTCCTCTTGAAAATAATTTTCGTTAATTTGCGCTAGAGGAACATCGTCAAGTAATTCAGGTATAGCTGCCTCTAAAATTTCTATATAGCGATTGGCTGTTAGATTTCTTTCAAATATATACAATTTTATATGTGTTCCTAATATGAAGCAGGACACATTTAGACCAAACCCGCCCTGCTGTCTTCTGGGAAATATTTGGTGTTGATTTTCCTGGGACCAGAATCTACTATTGTGCCTATTGAGTATACCAGAATTACTGAAATGTGCTTCGTCTGACCATATAACCTTCCTTTCAAAATCTCTAACCACATCGCATCTTTCTCGAAACCAATTGCAGAAGACTCCGACGCTCTGCATCCCCTGGCTGTAAGTGCTGCACGAGCCTAAATTTGTATGGGTCGTATTTGTGCTTTTTTAGAATTTCTTGAACTCAAGTTTTTGGAATCCCCATGCTCTTTTCACTGGCCCTACAAGAGTTTGTAGGGTAAGCTTCTGCATTAGCCAAAACCGTAATTTCCCTCCCGATTTTCTTTATTATATGTTTTCGTGCGAGGTTTGATATATGATCCGTGATTAAGTAAATTCTTTTTTATCGGATAAAAAGTGGATATATTAAGTTGCCTCCTTTCTGAATATCTAAATAAAAACTAAGCAATAGTATTTTACCTTATTATTACCTGTTAAAATACATCTCAGAAGCTGCTTCAACATTTTCATTACTTAATATAGAACAAGCTAACATCATATCGTACTTTTCATAATGTTCGAAAGTTTGGTTTTCTTCTATAATAATACAAATATATTTTTACACAATAAATAAATACAAAAAACTAGCGCTATATTTTATATACGCGTACAAAATTGAGAAATGTCATTTGCTTCCAAGAAAACAAAAGAAAACGGCATCATTTTGCATGGCCTACTGCAAAATTTGGGATGATAATTATAAAAATTAGGATTTTTGTTGTTTATTAAAATAGACCCATACTATTATATATTTGTGAGAAGCTTTTAAAAGGACAAATCAATTTGTGGACAAATATACAGGGTGTCCCATTTAAAAAACACAACTTTGGGTCATATCTAAAAAATAACAACTCAAATGAAAAATATGACTACGCCACTGGATCCAGCGTAAAAAACTGCATAAGCAGCAATTTTTCCCTTTGCGTTAAGTTAAAGGATAACCGAGATACGAGGGGGGTCCCAAAATGCAAAATTTTCTATTTCGCCCTGTATCTCATAAACCAAGAAGGCTATGAAAATTTTGTTTACGGCTTCATAAGTTTCACAAAAAATTAGCTCAGGTTCGTGAAAACCGCAAGGTTCTATCTTTAAAAATAAGCGAGATACCCTGCTTTTGCAACCAAATCCGGACAACCTGTACACTTTTATGATGCCTCTCAATATTTCCTTTTTTTAGCAACCGAAGGCATTACATTACGAACATACATTCTTACCTTTAACTTCTGTAAAAAAATACTGTTCTTCCCATTCCGAATGAATATTGTATGTCTTTACTTTCTTACTACTGCTTTCCATTATCTTTTTTATTACTCACTCTGTGTACTAACACATCTAATGCCTTTTAGTTTTAAACTGAATGCGTTGTATGCCCGACATGCGCATTTATCGCGTTCAGAGCAATCTAGATCGTACTTGTGTTCTCAAACCTTCACGCGATGCTGGCGCTCTGGTCAATAACAGAATTTTGTTTTATCTAAACTAACTTTAATTTTATAGTAAAATTTATTTATTTTTAACAGCTTGTTATTGATTTACAAAATTTGTATTATATATTCACTTTATAGATTTAACTTTTCTTCCCTATTATTGCGTGCATGCTTTTACCACAGTTACTTTATGTTTATTAATATTGATGTCAGTAAAATTGCAAATGGTTAATAATTTTCATTCATAATTCAAACCTCAGGACTGTTAAAAAGCAGGCCATTTTTTTTTAATTGTAGCTTTTTCGGAAGTCTTTTGAAATACCCTAATTTTGCAATGCTTCACGAACTGCAAGTTATAAAAAATGGCAAAAAGTTCCAAACATTCTTCAACTTTACATGTTTATTAGGATGTTTATAAATAATTGCTTATTCGCTTTCTTCTTAAGGTATTGTCGTCCGCAGAGGACCTGGAACAGTAATATTCCAGTGAAAACCTCGCCTTCTTGATGTAGTAAATAATCATCACCTTTATTCACCTTAACTTTTAGTGCTTTTCGGGAATTCTTAAAGATCTGTTGATCAACCGCAAAAAAAAACTTCAGAAATTTTAATATCGCTTCACGTTCAGCACCATTGGAAAGCCTGAAAAATTTACTTTTTCTCCAATTTTTGAAAATGAAACTCTCCTTTTTCAAAAATTTGTTTCTCTTGTGTTTTTCCTAACTAACCTTGAGTAAAATCCAGTAATTTTGTCATAATTAAGTTAAAATGCTGTAATAAATAATTAAGAGTTGAGAATAAAAAGAGATTTTTTTTAAATTAAGTTTAAAAGTATTACAGTATAGTAATTATTACTTACATGAATTTTGCTTTTAATATATTTTAACCTAATTGCACACAAAAGAATATTTTAGAAAATCTCGCATTTTGGGCTTCTTTTTCAAAATAACTGCATACATGAATATATTTTTGGCCACATTATTCCTGATAAATATAAAGAATAATATACTGGTTGTCCCATTTAAAAAATAAAGTAGGGTCCGATAACATCAGCCAAAGCACCACCTGGCAGGGCCCACCTGGAAAAAGTGACAGTTTTATTGAAAAATAAAAAATTGGACTGGCAAATATACCTATCTTCTCTTTAACCGTTGTTATTATCTTTATTACACTACTTAAATAACTTTTTGTACATAATATATAACTATTTGTTTGTGTATTGACGTTGCTTGAGCTCTTAATGTTAACAATAATGAAAGCTACAGTATTCTCCTGCCGAAATTGTATACTTTGGCTAGGCCAAAAGAGCTTTAAAACAAATAAAAAAAATGGCTTGCTGCTAAAAATGTTTTGCTGCCTAGATTGTACTAAATTTTATTTTATTTTTCAGTTCGAATACGAGAAATATGCCTTATACATTGTCACGGCTCATCTAGCGGTCGACACATTTTTCTTCCTTTCTGGATTCGTGCTGGCGTACCAGTATTTCAAAACTTCAGCAAATAAACCAGTCGTTGCGCAAGTTATCTCCATTCCTCAAATGTTAATCCACCGATATTTAAGGTAAGAAAGGCTGCTGAAGTACAAAGCGTATCCATTCCATTAAAATAATTTCTAAAAATTAGGAAAAGGCTAGTCAAAATCAATGGGTTCAACCGATTTTTATCATCTTGGATAACTTTTTTAGATTTTCAAATAAGCCACTAAACACGAATAGCCCTTCATCGCAGTTTTTCTACGGAATTTTGTATTAAAATGCTTATTTGCGAATCCAAGCATTTGCTATTTAATTCGAGGTGCACCTTGTTGATTATTGCCTAAATCGTTTAAAGAATTTGATTTTCTCCGTTGCTAAAAAAGGAAATATTGAGAGGCATCATTTAACTGTACATTCAAAAATGAATTCAGAAAGGAAAAACTGAAACAATTAAAAAACCAGTTAATTGGACAACAATCAGTATTTTTAAGAACAGTCGACAAAAATAAGGCCGCAACTGAAGCGTCATACCGTATGTCCCGGATAAATGCACAGAAGAAGAAACCATATGAAGATGGGGAAACGATTAAACAGGCGTTTTTAGAAGCTGCAGATTCATTATCTGCCAACTTTAGAAATAAAGACCAGATAGTGTCTTCAATACGGTCTCTGCAACTTTCTGCTAATACGGTAATGACACGAGTAGAAGTAATGAGTAATGATATTTTTTTACAGTTGAAAAGTGACTTACATAATTGCGTTTATTTTTCACTGACATTGGACGAATCAAGTGACATAGTTGACACCTCCCAAATGGCCGTGTTCGTTAGGATGGCTTTCTGTAATTTTACGATTAAAGAATATCTATTGAAGTTTATTCCTTTGAAGGGGCATACTACTGGAGAAGACTTGTTTTCTCATCTCATTAGTTCTATTTCCACTGAGAAATTTCCAATATCAAAAATGGTAGGCTTGACAACCGATGGTGCTCCAGCTCTAGTGGGTTGTGATAAGGGTCGCTTAGCGTTATGTCGCAAAGATGAAAGTTTTCCCCAATTCCTCTCTTACCATTACATTATCCATCAGCAAGCATTATGTAGAAATTTTTTAAAACTAAACAACGTTATGAAATTGGTAGTAAAAATTGTAAACAAAATTAGAGCTCAAGCGTTACAAAGAAGGTTATTCATATTCAAAGCCTTGGCCGATGAAATTGACTGTCAATACGGGGAACTACTTCTTCACTCTGAAGTTCGATGGTTGAGTAGGGGACGAGTGCTAAAACGTTTTAATGATGTCTTTCCTGCTATAGTTCATGTTTTCAAACAACGCCATGAACTGATTCAGGAATTGGAAAATTTAACCTAGCTTAGAGATTTTGGTTTCCTTGCGGATATTACAGAAAGATTAAATGAACTTAATTTGCAGCTTCAGGGTAAAGACAAACAACTAGGGGAAATGATTTCTGATAGAAATGCATTTATAAATAAGCTTGAATTTTGGGGAACAAAACCTAACTTACTGCAATACCAAGCATGTTTCTATTCTTTCAGAAAAAATATCTCAAAATCCATTGGAACTTTATGAAAGTAAATATCATGTAGAAATAATTTCTAACTTGAAAGATAACTTCAAAAATTGTTTTAAGGTCTTAAACCTGAATGAAAATTGATGTCCAACAGTTCGCAACTTGTGTTATGCAGAACTTTGGTGAAGACATCACTGCGACAGAAATGGAAGTAAATAATATTAGTATATTTTTATTATTTTATGGTATTAAACTAAATAAATGTGTGTGGAATACAACTGTGCATTATTCCATTTCGGTTGGTTTAAGTCTCTTACAGATAGGTAGCTCACTATCTATTCCAAAACTATCGAAGTAGGTCAACACATTAAAAAGGTTGGCGACCACTGTTTTAGATAATTCCACTGGTTAACCTGTGTATAAAAAACACGTTTGCACTTACGGAAAACTTGTCCATTTCAATACAAGTGGGCTTAGCTGTGATAAAAATCCGGGACGTTGGTCCAGACACCGAAATAAGGCATGATCATGGGACACTGAGTTAGACTCAAAATTCCAGCCATTGTTGAGGCTCTAACTTGGTCTTAGTAGAAGCGTTGGAAAGCGAGTAGCTAGAATGTCGTTTATTCTTTAGAAGATATAGAAGGCATGCATTGGTTAAATGGAACACCCTGTATTTTTTGTGTCTATTTACTGCAACATATATTTATTACTAGAGTTAGTTAAGTTTAATACGAATGGCTTAATTTATTTCAAAATGAGATATTGCTCTCAAATATTATTTCTCTTTTTTTCATTTATTGTACTTATTTGAGATAAGATTTCGTTATTATCTCATATTAGAACATATAGGAAATTGAGCAGTATTATGTATTCGACGTTCTTACAAGTTTTTTTATTTTGCGTTTTTTATTCGTCGGATATATAGGAATACACAGCACTTAGATTGTAATTTATAAATGTCGATGAATAAAAGATATCGATCTCGACATTAACTTTTTTCAAGCAAGTTTTTCTAGCTCTAACGTTCATAAAAAATTAGTGTACTGATTTATTTACACTGGAACTTGCTCATAAGGTTTCTCTATTTTATTTTTGACGATTTATAAATTCCTCATTGTTGTAAATTGATTTTCGTTATTTTAATATTTGATATCTTTCTCATGTAAATTTTGTTTTAATTCATTTACTTTTATATAGGATTTTATCTCAAAAATTATATTTTTGCACCAATATAAGGATACATACTTTAGAATTACCAAACTCTAATGCGAATAGATAATTAGAAGTAAGGTTTTGCATATTTTATTTGGTCCGAGGTAAAGGCAGATTTTTCTTGATTTTAAATCCTATTTTGTTTGCATTTGCAGAAAATTGAATACGGATTTCAGGGCCTTTTTTACAAACAGCTCATAATTTGAAAACTATTACTACAATTGTTTTTAACTGCAATTTTTTTATATTTGCATATTTTTTTATATAGTTGTTACACACTGTATAAACTACTCGCTGTTTGAAGACCATGTAAAACAACTGTTTTTAATTAGGATTTTTTTAGATATTTGCATAAGTACGTTTGTTGTTATATACTAGATCAACTGGTCACAGTTTAAAGACTATTTAAAACGATTTTTTAACTGCGATTTCTTTTTGATATTCGCACAAATTTGTTCTCTTATAGTTATTATATACTGCATACACTGCTCACAGTTTGAAATCTATTTTAAACCTATTTTATTAACTGCGATTTTTTGGATATTTTTATAAATGTCTTTTCTTATAGTTGTTATATATTAAATACATTGAAGATTATTTGAAATGTAATTTATTTAACTGTGATAGTTTTTTTAGGGCAATTTTTTACAAACTGCTCATAATTTGAAAAATATTTACACAATTGTTTTTAACTGCGATATTTTTGATATTTGCATTTTTTTTATAGTTATATACTGTATAAACTACTCACAGTTTAGAGACTATGTAAAACAATTGTTTTTAATTGCGAAGTTTTTTTGATTTTTGCATAAATTTGTTTTCTTGTAGTTGTTATATACTACCTAAACTGCTCTCATTTTCAAGACTATTTAAAACGATTTTTGAGCTGCGATTTCTTTTTGATATTTACAAAAATTTGCTCTCTTATACTTATTATATAGTACATACACTGCTCACAGCTTGAAGACTATTTTAAACAATTGTTTTTACTGTGATATTTTTTATATTTTTATAAATTTCTTTTCCTATAGTTATTATATACTACATTCACTAAAGATTATTTAAAATGTAATTTATTTAACTGTGATATATTATATGACATTCGTCTTTTCCTAAAATATTTATGTTATAAAATGAGCTATGAAACTCTGAATGATATTTTGATTGAATTTGAAAGAAATCACACACCGGTTGTTAATAATCTTGATGAGGAAAAAATGAATCGACAAGATTTTTTCAGAAACATATTATTCAATACAGGATATTTACAAGGATCTCTTTCCAGATCCGCCCAATAATATTTCTATAAATTTTAACTCAACCAGGTGGCTAAATTGCGTATAATTAATCTACCTCATTTTGATGGATTTAATTAAAATTGGCCTGTGTTTATAGATTTATTCATCTCTTTGTTTCGCTATAATAATTAATTAATTATGAAATTGAGAAGAAAACTTTGATAGGTACTTGTTAAGACTATACCTGTAACTAACGATAATTATTCGATAGCTTATCAAACACTAAAGAATTGTTTTGATAATTCACGCTTACTCACTTGTACTTATTGGTCTCATATCATGAATACATCCAAATTATCGATGATTCAGTATAAGGTTTTAGAACTTTATTACATACATTTAGGGAAAACAGCGGTTTTAAAAATATTTAACTTAGATGTTGACAGTTGAGAGTTTGTTGTCTTTAATATTTTAATTCAAACGTTTGGTAATAAAGCAATGAAGTGTTAGAGATTGCAGGATGCGTTATCCGAAATACCCTTTTATAAATTTTTAAAATTATTTCTCAAGAAACAACGTATTAATCTTAAAAAGGCAGCCCTAACATATTAATAGGTGTCAATATTAGTTGTTGTCATTCAAAGGCAAATCATTCTAATTCGATAATTCGAAATTGTGAAAGGGTACTTCTCTGCCTGTTGTGAATTCATCTCAGAATAAGCCGAGTGTACTCAATACCAATAATTCTCTAGATATTGTCCTTTACCCTCATCTTGATAATTCTAACACTCCTACCATAGTTTTGCTCTCTACTGCTCTGGGGGAAATACTCGATTCTCAAGGTTATTTCCAGCCAATTCAAGTTCTGATTAACAGTTGCAGTCAAAAAAACATTATAAGTTCACAATGTGTTAAATGTTTGAGTTTAACTTTAGTTCAATAGTTCTGTATTTATATATCCAAAATTAAAAGGATAGGGGCTTTTTGTTTGAGATTCACTAAAAACCTAAAGTGTTCAAAAGAAATATTCATCAAATCCTTGTCTTAGAACGAACTCCATAATAGCCTCTTAGTTTTGATCGAGCCTGTACAATATTTGTCTTTCTTTGAAGATATTTTAAACCTTAAGAAAAGTAAACCCTTAACCAAGCCTATTTGGAAATTAAATCCTTCTATTGACTCAGAATATTGTCAAGGTGGGCAACAGATTATTGTTTTCTGGTTTAAGTTACGACCAAACCGAGTTGGATGGTTACTTACTTAGGAATCATCGCTTGACAGAAACTTTATTTGAAAATATCCCTTAGGTTTCTTGTGCCTCTGACATTCTTTGGAAAATATTTGGGACTTGAAATTCCATCATCAACACCAAAAACATGGGTTCAATATAAATCAGAACTTCCGTATATTTATCAAATTCCAATTCAGCGTAGTTTTAATGTTTTGGATTCTAAAGTTCTTAAACTTCATGGATTTGCCGATAGTTCTGAAAAAGAATGTGTTGCCGTTGCTTATCTGCGAAGTCTTACTCAATATAGTTAAATACCAATATACATTAAAAACATTTAACTTAGATGTTGAAAGCGAAACCTATGAAAAGGATTTCGTTGCCACGATTGGAGTTATGCGCTACTCTACTTCTCTCTAAGTTGGTAAATTACGTTTCCTCCACATCCCAAAAAAAGCCATCTGTACTCCTTAGTTTTGGCATGAACTGATATAAAATTGCAAATATAGCTGTATTAAGTCATCGTCACATAGGTGAAGAACTTTTGTTTAATACTTTCTCTTGGTTTTACGTTTGCTCCTCCGATAATCCTGCAGACTGGGCTAGTCGCAGTCTCTTGCGCCTTTAGCTGTTACAGTTTTCGTTGTGGTCGGAGGGATCGGCTTGGCTTCAGCTTTCTTAGGACCAATGGACAAAATCGGCATTTTTCTGATGGTCCGATTAATTCTTGTGACAGTGGAAAGAAAGGAAACCTCATTGGCAACATTTCTCTTTTTCGACCCAACTTAGACTCTTTTGGAAAGGATTTAAAATATATCCAAAATTAAAAGGATAGCGGCTTTTTGTTTGAGATTCACTAAAAACCTAAAGTTTTCAAAAGATATATTTGTCAAACCCTTGTCTCAGAACGAACTGCATAATAGCCTCTTAGTTTTGATCAAGCGTGTACAATACTTGTCTTTCTTTAGAGATATTATAAACCTTCAGAAAAATAAACCCTTAACCAAGCCTCTTTGAAAACTAAATCCATCTATCGGCTCAGAATATTGTCAAGGTGGGCAATAGATTATTGTTTTCTAAGTTACGACCAAAGCATCCAGCTCTCTTATTTAGGAATCATCGCTTGACAGAAACTTTAATTGAAAATATTCATGCAAACAATCTCCATCCATTCTTTCTACACGCATTTTTGATGCCTTAGGTTTCTTGCGCCCCTGACATTCTTTGAAAAATATTTTGGACTTGAAATTCCATCATCAACACCAAAAACATGGGTTCGATATAAATCAGAACAATCGTATATTTATCAAATTCAAATTTCTCGTTGTTTTAATGTTTAGATTCTAAAGTTGTTAAGCTTCATGGATTTGCTGATAGTTCTGATGTGCTGCTGTTGCTTAGCTGAGAAGTTTTACTCAAGATTGTTCAAGGTGTATATAGTAACCTTTAACTTAAATGCGCTGCTATACGTTTCTTTTTATTGGTAAATTACGTTCCCTCCACATCCCAAGAAAAACCATCTGTACTCGTTAGTTTTGGCATGGACTGATATAAAATTGCAAATATAGCTGTATTAAGTCATCGTCACATAGGTGGAGAACTTTTGTTTAATAATTTGTCTTGGTTTTACGTTTGTTCCTCCGATAATCCTGCAGACTGGGCTAGTCGTGGTGTCTTGCGTCTTTAGCAGTCTCAGTTATCGTTATGGTTTGCTATGTTGGCTTCAGCTTCCTGAGGACCAATGGCCAAAATCGGCATTTTTTTTAATGGTCCGATCGATTTTTGTGACAGTGGAAAGAAAGGAGACCTCATTAGTAACATTTCTCTCTTTTGAATCCACTTAGACTGTTTTAAAAAGGTTTTAAAATTTATCCAAAATTAAAAGGATAGTGGCTTTTTGTTTGAGATTCACTAAAAACCTGAAGTGTTCAAAAGAAATGTTTGTCAAACCCTTGTCTCAGAACAAACTCCATAATAACCTCTCAGTTTTGATCAAGCGTGGACAATATTTGTCTTTCTTCGGCATATTGTTGTGCAACCTTGAGAAAAATAAACTCTTAACCAAACCTCTTTGCAAACTAAATCTTTCTATTGACTCACAGAATATTCTTAAGGTGGGCAATAGATTATTGTTTTCTGGTGTAAATTACGACCAAAGCATCCAGCTTTCTTACTTAGGAATCACCGCTTGACAGAAACTTTAAGTGAAAATATTCATGCAAACAATGTTCATCCAAGTCACCAAATGGATCAATTTCTTTTATCTCAAAATGTTTGGATACTTTCTGCTCATCGAGCCATTCAGCACTGCTGGAGCAAACGCTTAGGTGCTTCAAAGGTAGATTTAAACCTTTGCAACGCATGATGGAAGAAACTCCTTTCGAGTTAATCAAGTAAAGCCCTTTTCGATCGTCGGAGTCGATTATGGCGATCCTTTTTTAATAACACTGTATAAAACAAGAGGAAACAAATCTCAAAAGGCATACCTTTGTCTTTCCGTTTGTGCAGCAACAAAAGCTCTCCGTTTAGAATTAGGTTCGGAACTGACTATAGAAATTTCTAGCAGCTTTAAGGCGATTAATTGCTCGTAGAGGTTAATTTGCTATGCGATTAGGGCACTAACTGCGTAGGTGGTGTTAAAGAATTGAATCGATCAATGGGTTATGCTGTCTATGGAAAAACAATTGAGTGATGTTTTAGTCCCTTTTCTACACTTCTACACACTACAATTATACATAATTTAGTGTCAATTAGAAGTGGTCTTAAATCCTCACCCTCTTTATCCTTTAAGTGATTTAATGATTCAGATATCACTACGTTAAACATTAATAGACATAGTCGGTGGCAGCTTCTTCAAAGCTTACACGAAAATTTTTGGACAAGATAGCATGCTACCTCAATGCTATCAAAGGTAAACTACTAAAAGTACCAACCCAAAAATTGGCTTTCTTGTTTTAATTGAAAAACAGTTAACTTCTTCTCTTTTGTGGAAACTCGGTAGAACTGCTGAGCTCCATACGGGTCAAGATGGCATTTCAATGCCGAAACCTGCAAATATCTAAATTTTTGAATTTTGTCTAAATATATGCATGGATAAGTTTGCATGTCGGTTTAATTACAATATATAAAGTTTCTTCAAACTCGTGAAGTCCCGTGAACTTACAGATGAAGCCTCACTCAATAATGATTATGCCCAAAGCAGTAATGTAGTGGATACTACATCAAACAATAAAATAAAATTTTATGAACAAAATATATTCATCCAAACGTAACTCATGACCTCAATTTTAAATTAATGAACGAAATATTAGTATATAAAATAATTAATCAGATGAGTAGTAATGCCGTAGGTGAAGATGAAATTTAGGATATAAAGTAGTGTTTGCCTTTTTATATAAAACCTCTTTTAAATATAATTATCATTGCATATTGGAAAATGTTTTTCCAGATATCTGGAAGAAAGGTATTATTAAATCATTACCTAAGATTGCTATTCCCAAAAGTCCTAAAGATTTAAGACCTATAGGTATATTGTCAGTTATATCAAAAATTATTGAGAAACATATCTACAGCCAAATTTCTTCTTTTTCCCTTCCCTTGAGAATTATACCAGACTGTCAGTCTCGATTTCGTAAGTACTTTAGTACATCCATTAACCTTATTAACCTTTCAAATGACATAAGAATTAACGAAGAAAAAAAGGAAGTGACTTGTTTGTGTTTGCTCGATTTTAGTAAAGCATTTGATACTTTAAATCACACAATGTTACTAGCTACGCTTCATTATTTTGGATTTTCGGAGAGTGCAGTTAAATTTTTTAGATCATATCTCTTAAATAGATATCACTGTGTATCCATTTAGAGACAATCTACCAATTTTAAATCGTCATATATACCTATGACAACAGGTGTCCCACAAGGCTCAATACTTGGGCCACTTTTTTTTTCACTATATGTTGCGGATATGAATAGTGTATTAAAGTCAAAGTCAAAAGTCAAAGTCAAAAATAAGATTTATTGTCTAAGATACAATAATCTTGTTGACAAAGCAAAATACAACAATTTATCTTGGCATAAAATTATCAAGTACAACATAAAAGTAACGAAAATAAAAAACTAAAAATATTTTGAAAAATAGTTAAAAAAACATCTAAATGGAATTAAAAAAAAATGTGTTTT
Organism: Kuschelorhynchus macadamiae; assembly: GCA_030620095.1. Taxonomy (NCBI): domain Eukaryota; kingdom Metazoa; phylum Arthropoda; class Insecta; order Coleoptera; family Curculionidae; genus Kuschelorhynchus; species Kuschelorhynchus macadamiae. Next base: position 1,398,780 of record JAUTXW010005403.1, read on the forward strand.
ACAAATATTACACTCTACTAAGAAATGCTCTCCTTACATCGAAGTTAAATCCACGGTCAATATTTGCTATATGCTCCGAGAAAAACTAACTTGTTAAAGAAATAAAAAAAAAACAAAAAGCAAATATACAAAATACAACAAATAAAATTTAAAAAATATAAAAAATTAAAAGCATTTAAAGGGTATCCACAAAAAATTCATTCAAACTATAGTAAGCTTTACCAAGCAATGCTTTCTTTACAGTTCTTCTGAACAATTTCAAGTTTCGCACGCTTTTCATTTCAGTAGGCAAATGATTAAATATTTTTTTACTTTCATAAAAAATTTATTTTTTGGTCAGAGTAGAGGTGGGCAACGGCAGACGAATATTAAAATTAACATAGCCTCTAGTTTGATAGGCAGCACCCACTGGTTCTTCAAGATTTCCCCGACTTTTGAAAAACAGGCTAACGGTTTCCAGAATTAGCAGTGATGGCAAAGTTATGTCTTTTTGGCGATGAACAGTGGTCTACAGGATTCACGAGAATTAGCCCCAGACAACAGTCTCACTGCTCTCTTCTGCAGTACAAAGACAGAATTAAATAATCCTAGTCCGCAGGAACCCCAAAAGGGAATACCGTATCTAAGGCGTGAGTCCACTAGTGCAAAGTAGACTTCTCTAGCCACAGAAAATCCAAGCTCCAAAGCAATGGCACGAACTGCATAGCAACCGGTCGACAACTTGCTACGAAACTCCGAAACATATGGAAAAAACTTGAGATCAGCGTCGATGTTAAGGCCCAAAAATGTTGTGTTATAGACACTTAAAAGTTGGGCATCTCTAAGGCTCAAATGGTCGATCTTATATCCAAAACCAACAATACTAGTTTTACCGACGTTCAGGGACAGGCAGTTGCTGTCACACCACTCTTTAACTCTGCAGAGATCTGCCGAAATAGTATTAAGCAAAGAGTCTTTACCATTGTTATACCACAGGATGGTGGTGTCGTCCGCAAAGAGCGTGAACTCTCTCTCGATATCGAGAAAAACCAGATCGTTGATATACAAGAGAAAGAGGACTGGTCCAAGAACAGAGCCCTGTGCCACATCAGATACTATCCTCGTTTCCTCAGACCTAAGAACTCCAACAACGACTGCCTGTCTACATTCTTCCAAGTATGACTGAAACCATTTCAGTGATCCTCCCCTAAGACCATATTTTTCAAGCTTAAGCAGCAGTATTCTGTGGTTCACGCAGTCAAAAGCTTTGGATAAGTCACAGAATACCGCTGCTGTAGCACGACCGATGTTAAGATTCTGATAAAGTTTGTCAAAAAATGCAAACATGGCATCACCCGTACTCTTATTGGCTTAAAACCCAAATTGAGTATCAGTTAGAACTCCGTGGCGATTCAGAAAGGACATCATTTTACTCTTAGTCAGTTTTTCAACAATTTTGGAAAGGGTGGAAATAAGTGAGATAGGCCTAAACTTGGAAAGATCTTCCGTGTGACCCGCCTTATGAATTGGAATCACTCTTGCCAACTAGAGACAGGAGGGGAATATTCCCGTTGCCCAAGACACGTTGATTGCTGCTGCTAAGGACTCTACAACACGTTCTGGCAAATTCTCAAAAATTTTTATAGTAAGGCAATCATCACCTAAACTAAAATATACTAAACTTCAACAATGTGCTGATGATTCTCAGCTGTATATGTCATTTTCACTCAATAAACTGCAAACATCTCTAATAAATTTTAACAATGATTTACGAAAATTAAATGAATTTTCCCAGGACCATAACTTAAAATTAAATGCATTCAAATCTGCTATAGTGTTTTTGGGAGCAATAAGTCTATTATAACACATGCCACGTCTACCTTTAAAGTACAAATAAATAACACGTATTTACCTGAAACCAAGAACCTGAGAGTTAATTTTGATATTGGTCTTACTTTTCAATCGCATGTAAAAAATAAACTTAACGTTGCGTATATGCACTTAAAAAGAATAACAAATTTTAAGAAGTATTTACCCCAAAAGACTAAATATTATTTATGTAATATGCTTGTGTTATCGCTTCTAGATGATGGTGACGTTGTATATCACAGCTCAATAAATGGAAGTGTTATCAGATCTATCCAAAAACTTCAGAACGCTTGTATGCGTTTTTCCTTTAATATTCCTTTTAGAAATCACATTACTCCATATCTTAACATTAATTAAATTTTATCAATGCCAAACCGACGTAAATGTCATTTACTGTCTCTATAAGATCTTGAAAACTGGTCAACCCCCATATTTAATAGGCCTATTTAATATACATAATCACTCTCATCTTAATAGAAATGTAAATAATTTTACTATACCACCCCACAAAACAGCAAATTTTCAAAAATCGTTAAATTTTGGAGCAATCCAATTATAAAACAATCTTCCCAGTCACATTAGAGATTTTTCAATTTTTAAATTGAATGAACACATTAGGAATTTACTTTTAAATGAGGAACGAAACATTTAGCAATAGCTGGTTATTTTTTTTCTTTTCTATCTTGATCTGCTTTTAAACAAAACTCATACAGTCAGTTAAATAAATTAATATATAAATAATTTTTTAATTTAATCTGCTGGTGTACCGACTTTCCAAATAAAATCTCATTTTTTTATCATTTTTTGTTTTGCGCCCTTTTTGCACTACTCGTGTATCGCTGCTTTGCCTGTTCGTGAACTCAGCCTTTTGTTAAAATTATAATATTAAAATAATAATATATAAATATGTGTTTATGCTCGTATTTTAGTTGTATTATTAATATTAAAATTAGGTAATATATCTTTTTAGGGCTAGGCTATTCCAACATATATATCCTTATGTCGGTGGTTCGAGAACTAATATTATTTTAAATTATAATTTACATGTTATTATACATAACTGACTAATAAAATAGTTTTGAGTTTAAATTAGTTAGTTAGAAGTTAAAAATAAAAAGTCCTGAAAATTAAACAAAAGTCTGCCTGTCTTAACGTAAAAATATCTCTTGTAGGGCTAGTCGCAAGTTAAGGTAACTGAAGGAATTTCTTTAAAATTAAAAAAATGCATCTCGATGGACCTTAAAGCCTTTCATATTTGTATTGTTATAAATATGTTTCTTTAAATTTAGCTAAGGAATGAAACTAAGAACTCCACGTTTGATTTTAGAATAACACCCGTGGTACTCATGTTCTTTTTGATGACAGTGTATTTGTCAAAGCATATTGGAAACGGGCCAATCTTTACGTACACTCAGGATGTGATGATCGAGCCATGTAAACGGAACTGGTGGGCCGTATTTCTGTATATCCAAAATTATTACAATCGTGACGATATGGTAAGAAAAATAGCTTTATTATCCCGGCCTCTTTGCATTTCAGGGAGTAAACATTTCAAAATTCATAGTGGTGAAACGCAGACCCCAGCAACCCTTGCATCTCAACCCTAAATATGAATAGTTTAATATAAAGCATTTTGTAAAACATAGACTGCATTTATATCGGCATTTTCAACGACTCCAACTTGGTTTAAAATTCAGTTGTTTATATCGCAGACTTGAATTTAACTTGGAATTAGCTTCCAAGCCATCGTTATGGTACGAGCGAGAATCGAACCCGCTCCTCTGGATCACTAGTCCATTTCTCTAACCAATTGCGCCATCGTACCTCTGATAAGCAATTCGTTAGGACTTCTTGTACATATAATCACAACCATTGTTGATCCTGGCAAAGATTCTATATATATATATATATATATATATATATATATATATATATACAGGGTTCGCCAAACTCAGTGGCGTATTAGAAGTATATGGAGAACGAGTAAAGATATTTACTTGAGATTTGGGTAAGTTTCATACTAAGAAGTGAACTTTATTTTAAAAATAATTTCGAAGTTGCGGCGTTGCCAGCTCTATTGCAGACAGACAGAAAGTTTCTTTTTTTAAATACAATACCCTGTATATTATTGCATTGTCAAATTCTATGTATTATTCTGAGCATTTTTTATGTAGTATGTCCTATACCTAATTTGAGAGGTTTCTGAAATAAAAATTATTTTCTAATTTTTAAGGGTCAAATCGAGTTCAATGTAAAACACGATATATTTTTAGAACGTTGTCCCAGAATTCTGAAATTTTTATACGAGTTTCCGAACATGTAGGTTAATTGACGACTCAAGGTAATTTTTAATTAAAAGTTATACAGGGTGTATAAAAATATAGTTTATTCGCGATGAACAGAAATGTTCATAACTCGATTTTTTTAAATGGAACACCCTGTATATTTTAATTGCATCAAATAGAGAGGGACATTGCCTTTCAAATGACATTAGGTATTCCTATACCTATCTCTGATGGGTAATGAACTAAGTGGCATTTTAAAAAAAAATCGACCATTTTAGTATTTTCTGTAAAAAAAATCTATTTTAAGCGCACTGAATAGAGAAGTAAACATTTTTGTCAAATACTGGCAAGTTATTTCTACGTATATCTGTCTTAATGATACCTAAATGGAAATACTTTTCTTGAGAAAAATCGATAATTTAATAGTAACAATATGTATTCACAAACGCTTTTGATAAAAAATTAACGATACTACCGAATAAAACAATACTCACGATGGAACACCCTGTATATTTTTGTTGCATCCAACAGAGAAAAAATTACCTTTCAATAGTATTAGCATCGCTGATGATTAATTAATTAGATGCCATTTAGTAGAAGCACGAATAATATCTCGTAAAACGAAAGATTATTTAACTAGTAGGATGTGCACGCCTGTCATCTCCCAGGAAACCAAACAGAGAACATTTGTTTTTAATATGCATAGTTGTCAAAAATTCACTAATTTAAAATGGCAAATTCTTACTCAAGTGTAGAAATTCTAAATTTGTTTTATGTACACGGTCAATGTGATAAAATAATATCAAGAACATGTAGACAATTTAATCAACTTTATCCAGATTCTGTCCCAATGAACGAGAAAAAGTTTAAAAGAATAGAGAAGAATTACAGAGAGTACAATAATGTTAAAAGACCAAGACTTCAAGTCAAACCTGTAACAGGTAAAGAAGGCAATGAAATTACTGTTTTGTCTTATTTCCATACATACCCTCACGCATCAATTAATAGCGCAGAGAAAGATTTAGGCATTTCTTACAAATCGGTGGAAAGAATTTTGCACAAACATAGAATGCATAATTATAAATTTATAACAGCCCAGGCTTTAGAGCCTACTGATCCTCCTCAGCGCGTCGCATACTGCGAAATGATCCTGATGCGTACACAAGAAGATCCCAACTTTTTAAAAAAAGTTATTTGGACGGATGAGAGCAAATTCACAAAATTTGGAAATATTGAAAACTACAGTTTCTGATTTTCTCGACGAGTTACCATTGAACTTACTCCGGAGCTGCTGGTATCAGTTAGATGGGGCACCGGCTCACTGTACAAACGAAGTAAGTGCGGAACTTACTACAATCTTCGAAGACAGATGGATTGGCCGACGAGGTCCATGGATTTGGCCACCTAGGTCCTTACCCCTCTCGACTTCCATCTTTGGGGCAGGGTAAAAGGGATAGTTTATCAGACGCCAGTAGAAACAGGAAGAACTCCTAAATCGGACAAGAGAAGCACTGCTGGCATTATCCGCGGAAGAGATTCAAAAAGCAACGAGTCATGTAATGACACAAGTTCTGGAATGCCTCAGAGTTAATGGAGGACACTTTAAACAGTTCAGTTACTGACAATTCATTTGGGGATAGTTCTGTTGTTAGCTATATTTTTGTAATATTGTTTTATTCGGTTGTATCGTTAATTTTTTATCTAAAGCGTTTGTGAATACATATTGTAAATATTAAACTATAGATTTTTCTCAACAAACGTATTTTCATTTAGTTATCATTAAGATAGATATATTATTGACAAAAATGTTTACTTGTCTATTTAGTGCTTTTAACATACATTTTTTTTCCAGAAAATAATTTAAATGCCATTTAATTCATTACCCATCAGAGATAGGTATAGGAACACATAATGTCATTTGATAGGCAATGTCTCTCTCTATTTGATGCAATTAAAATATACAGGGTGTTCCATTTAAAAAAAATCGAGTTATGGACATTCTGTTCCTCGCGAATAAACTATATTTTTATACACCCTGTATAACCTTTTATTAAAAAATACCTTCAGCCGTCAATTAACCTACATGTTCGGAAACTCGTATAAAAATTTCAGAATTCTGGGACAATATTCTAAAAATATATCGTGTTTTACATTGAAGCCGATTTGACCCTTAAAAATTAGAAAATAATTTTTATTTCCAAAACTGCTCAAAATAGGTATAGAACATACTACATAAAAAATGCTCAGAATAGTTCGTAGAATTTGACAATGCAATAATATACAGGGTATTGTATTTAAAAAAAGAAACTTCCTGTCTGTCTGCAATAGAGCTGGCAACGCCGCAACTTCGAAAATATTTTTAAAATATAGTTCACTTCTTAGTATGAACCTTACCCAAATCTCAAGTAAATATCTTTACTCGTTCTCCATATACTTCTAATACGCCACTGAGTTTGGCGAACCCTGTATATATATATATATATATATATATATATATATATATATATATATATATATATATATATATATATATATATATATATATATATATATATATATATATATATATATATATATATATATATATATATATATATATATATATATATATATATATATATATATATATATATATATATATAGCCGTTAAGTGCTAAAGTGGCGTAAGTCAAGAATTCTGAGTTTCATATAATGAAGGTTAAAGTAAAAGGTTTGTTAAACACGATATGAAAAATATATCTGAACAATTTTTGGAGTGCCAACTGGTGACATATGTCATCAACTAATAAGGCTAATTTGCAGCTGAAAGATCGAAACAGTTTTTTTTTATAGTACTTTTTTTTGACTTACACCACTTCTGCAATAAACATTTGTTCGAACCTTTTGCAATTATTGACTTACACTTTAAGAGGTGAGTGGGTATCGTGAAATACAGCATAATAATATCGACTAAATGATAATCATCATACGAATAATAGACTTTTATTCATTTTTGCATTAAAAAAACACGTAACAAAACTTAACATGAAATAATTAATAAAATTAAATTTCTTGTTACAAAAACTAATATTAATGAACTTCAAGCATAAGGAACATTTTTATCATCATCACTTTCTTGGTCTTCCATGAAGAGTAAAGGCCCATTATCTTCGATATCTTTTGCTGTTTTTAGGGAAGTAAAAAACTCGTGGTGAATAGGTGGAATATATGGGAGCAAATCAAGCATGTCGTTTTTCTTGGCTTCTGTTATTGGTCTTGGTGCGTTGAAAAGACGCCTTTGCTTGATGTCTTCAAATGGTTGTTTAATTGAGGTTATTGCTGGTGGCAACGAAAGTTTGCAAAACGGCATATTTTCGTTAAGAGTTTCTTTATAAAACATAGCATGGGGGCTTTCCTTTGTAAATCTGATCCACTGTATTTGAAGCCAATTGATCGGTGCACCATCTTCATTCATTTTCCTTCTTGTAACTGCTTTTTCTAGTTGTCCCGTTGATTTAAAATCTGCCTGCTCCATTACTAGAGCCCGAAACTTATTTTTCGTGCGAGCAGTGCGAATAGTGTCATACCAATCTGAAGGAATATAATGAACTTTTTTTCGAGCGGCAGATTCAATATTGCCGAAGTCGGAATCGTTTTTCATGTATGAATGACCAGAAACAAGAAATTTATGATCAATCACAGAAATGCTGTTAGAGTGGTCCATTGCTATTTTCATCCAGGTTAATGATAATTTAAAATTGCGGTTTTGTCCAGTGCAACTGTCGCTGTATGTTATTATGTGCTTTTTCCCAACTGCTTCATGCTTGAGATGCAGCGATAGGCAGGAGGCTATTTCCTGGCAACCTCTTGAGGCAACAGTCTCATCCCAAACATACATCCAAGCTTTATTGGTGGCTAGTTCATGAACTCCCAAATTATAGCAATATAAGTTTCTCTTATAATACGCTACAGATGTGGTTAGGGTAGGAAATGCTAAAGCTTTTTCTAGGTCAAATGAAATGACATGCAATTCCTGATTTGTCAGCGCCAATTCAGAATCATTCTTCATGGACTGTCTCGCTTTCTCTGCTTTTCGCAAATGAAGATCTCGTTGACTTACTATGGATTCTTTTTCAGGCTCAGGAGTGGCCTCAATAAGTAACTTCAGCTTATCGCACTGTTGGCATGTATCTTTTAGAGGCATATGGAAGTGTAAGTTTTCTTCTTTAAATCCTGTACACGCTCTCACTAACAGGCACTGATTTATTTTCGGTGCAACGTTCCTTGTATAGATTGTACATTTTTCTCAAATTTAAACTGGGGTCTAAATATTTACGATTGGGATTGTGTGTTCTTGTGTAATGACTTGTGTAAGCTGGAAAACTTTTTATGTGATTTATAACTTCGTCGATTCTGCTTTCTTCAATTTTGTTCGCACTAGGTTCTTTCCCTCTTAAATCATTTCCAATTTGTCCTTCTTTTTCTTTCTTCAGCGCTCTAGACATTCTACCATCTGATATTTGAAATGTTTTTAAAAAATATTGCTTACAAACTTTTACACTCTGGCCATCAATATTCAGAAAATATTTATTTGAAACGCCCTTTTCGGACCTGCTTCCATCACGTCTCCGTCTCTGTATAACTGCTTGTTTTTTTATAAGTCCGCAAATATATGTATTTTGTTGCGTCCAGCTACACATTCTCCAAAACGAGTTAAAGATAATTCTTCGTTGATCTTCATTTATTTTTGAATGACACCTCTTATTGCAGCTACACTCGACATTTTGGAATATTTTGTCAGTACCAGAATTTCTCCTAGTCTTTTTTACATTTCTTTTCCATCCGGATTCGTTTCTACGCCTTCTTTTAGACGTATTAGGAGTTGCAGTACTTTTCACATCTATTGCAGGCTCACTTGAACCAATAGAATAATTCTGAGAGTCAACTGAAAAAATAAAATCAGTACTTGTTAAACGACCTGCATAATAATCACTTGATACATTTTGTCGTTTGCAAATACTTCAGAAAAATAGGGGTAAAAATGCAGTGATTTTGTAAATATCTTCTTATTTTTTAGAAAATAATTATAATATATAGCCAAACATTTTCAAAAAGCTGGGTTTCTAGGTTATGTTTCCAATTATAACGTATTTTTAACGATTAATAATAAATTAGCATTTACTTACCTCTATCAGAATCTGCAGACGAGGAACTGCTACTAGGCACGAAGTCTTTGTCAGCAACATCATCATCAGAATCTAAATAATCGGAGTCTCAACACATTTTGATACCGTTTAGAACAACAATAAACGTACTAAACAAAACCGTATACAAAATAATGACTTACACCACTAATGTATAAACTGTAAACGTCATTCAGTTTTCTGGTTCTTGACATTAGCGCCATCTATGAAAAAACCAATAAAGCTAGACTTACGCCACTTATGTATAAGATAGAATGAAGATGTTGCTTTTGATTTCTGGTGTAAAATAAAAATGAGGAAAAATTGACTTACACCACATTTGCATTCAACGGCTCATATATATTCAATTGTTATAAACTATTTCCATCAATCATAAATACATACTGTATACTGTCAGACTCACACAAATACTTTTAAAACAACCCGTATCCACCAATAGTGTCTACAATGTAAAGATAATCAAAAAAACTAAATGATATATATATATATATATAAAAAAACAATAGAATTCTTTAACCAGTGTATCACTTACCTCCACACCGCCAAGCAAGGCAAAATAACATCTTTCTCAAGGTATGTACTGTACTATTTGAACTACATGTTTTAATAATTTTAATGCATGCCGTTATACCTAATTGTTTTTATTGTTTAACTTCAATATATACACTTTCTGTATTTAATTTTTAGATGTGCAGAAATAAATATTTTGAAAAAGCCTGAAATGGACAGGCAAAACGTCAATTAAAGTTTTTTTTGTTTCAATCCACGAACCTAATCCCAAGAAAGTACTTGATATTTTATATATATATATATATATATATATATATATATATATATACATACATATATTATATATATATATATATAATATATATATATATATATATATATATATATATATATATATATATATATGTTTCTAAAAGTATATTTCACAGTTTAAAAACAAACTGATAAAATTCTTCTATTCAAAATTTGGCTTATACGGGCATAACGTAAAATTATAAATTTACTAATATGGACGGTACCTCATAGCGATGACAGATTTGACTTCCAGACAGAAACGCCGTGCCATAAGGTTATATAGAATATTCAGCATGATCAACAATGGTTATGATACTGGTGGATTTGAATAAGTACAAGTCCTAACAAATTATTTATCAGTGGTTCGATAGCGCACTTGGTTAGAGCAATCGACTAGTGATCCAAAGGTGCGGGTTCGATCCCCGCTCGTACCATAACTTTTGCTGTTGATTATACATATTTCTAAAAATAAATTTACCATACTATTAATTATGGTTCAATTTTTGTAATCTAGATTCCAACACAACTCATGGACCAACGTAAATAACATTTAATAATTTTTTAAAATTATTATTTTCAGTGTTGGGTTCATCTATGGTATCTATCGGTTGACTGGCAGTTATTTTTACTAGCCCCATTGGTACTCATTCCAATGGCTTGGCAGTTTAGGAGGCGATTTACAACCGTTGTAATTTCAGTAATAGTGCTCAACCTATTCTTCCTGCTCTTGCCACTATATACGAAGCTAAGATTTCCTGAATATGACCCGTAAGTTTCACTTTATCTTTTATATTCTTTTAAGTAAATAAATAAGCATGTATGAAATATGTTAAAAGATTTAAACTTATTTTACATTTTAGGGATCATATAGAATATGAAACTCATTCCAAATTGGTTACCTATTTCATGGGAGTATTGTTTGGATTCCTAATGAGATGCTTTAAGAATAAACCTTATATTTTTAGAACAGTAAGTTTACAAACTATAAATAATCCTGCTTTGATCGATCCTAAAATTTCTTTAAAAATGGCACTACAAATGTTGTCTACGAATAATAGTAATTTCAGTTTCCTTCGGTAAAAAAATCGGAAAATTTCCTTTACTCACAACTTCCCTCGTTTTATTAGAAATAGTGAAGTGTGGCCCAATTTAGTTCAGAACATATTCATTTAGTAACACATATATTTTCTTTACAAGTATTTTTATTGGGCGCCATTTTTTTCCATCATATTGGATTCCTACCAATATTTTACCTATGTCACACTTGATTTTTGGGAATAATTTAAGATAAATTCAATAAGCAGTTTTTAAATTAACACACGTTTCTCCATTTTGTTACGTCGTGTTGAATTCGTATCAGCATTGGCTTTAAATATAAAGTCAGTGGTACCAGTTTATCCCTATATTACATTTAATTTTTCTACAAAATTCAAAGTTAATTGAATATTTTTTTACGTTGATTTTTAAGAAATTATATTCCTACGACAATTTCTTTTGTTTATCTTTATATCACACTTAATGCTTGCACAACATCTGAATTTAATCTAAAGTAGTGTTTTCAGGCTGATTTTTTAAATAATTTATTAAGCCGCCATTTTGTTTTCCTATCTTATATTCATAAATAATGTTACAGGTTCATTTCTAACAAAATCTTCATTGATAGTAATTACCTAAGTTTTAACAATTGGTAGAGCCGTCAATAGAAAATTAAAAAATGTACATAACTTATATTTTTGTAAATGAAACACCCTGTATATTAATATTTCATTAAATGTCCTTCTTGTTCTTTTTCTGTTGTCTCTAAAAACGTAAGGATGTCAAACTTGGTATATTTATAATCGATAAACAGAGGCGCATTTAATGAGATAATAATATAAGGACTGTCCCATTTAAAAAATGTATAGTACGTATATTTTGCAGCTTTCTAATATATTTTTTTTAAATTGAATATCCTTAAAAGATAAAACAAGAAAAACACAACAATTTTTATGTTTAAATTTTTTTTTGTACTTCCTATAGTTAAAGCTATCATATATATATATATATATATATATATATATATATATATATATATATATATATATATATATTGATTCTTAGATGTATCTAATAAAACTATCACTCTAATTCATCAGTTCCACGCAGAAAACCGAAATATTTACTATTTACTGAAACTTGGTTCGACCCCCATGACACTTCAATCAAAAGTTGGCAAAATTCTTCACCAAAATGCAGATGTACCTGCTCCTCGAGGAATGAAAATATCTATCTTACACTGTGGCTCGAGGGATGGCTGGGTACCGAACGCTTTGCTACTTTCAGCGAAAAAACATTAAGGACTGCTCGTTAAATCGAAAAATTCTCTTCTTCCGAATATACCGCCAGGCAATGTAGTCGTTTATAAAAATGCTAGTTATCACAGAACCTTAGCTGAAAAATTACCAACCATAAGCAGCAAAAAAGAGGTGCTGCAAGAGTTCCTTAGCCAACATGACCTCTATTTTGAATAAAATCATACAAAAAAATAGCTAGTTCAAGTACTAAAAACTATATCGTGTGATAAAACATATTGCGTAGATGAGGCTATAAAAGCATCCGGTAACATACCACTTAGTTGTCCCCCTAGCATTGCGATTTGAGTCCTATAGAAATAATATTGTCTGAATTAAAAAACAAAGTTAGACGCAATAATGTCCGGTAGCGCAATTGAAGTAATTAAAACTCAATGTGAATTAATAACAGAGAGCAGTTGAAGAGCATGCGTTAATCATGTAAAGTCGAAAATAATTATAAAAAATATTGGGAAAACGTAAAATCTTTAATTATATCAATGGATGATAGTGATAGTACAGATTCATACTATTGAGATTAGTTATTAAATCATTGATTAGATAATCCATTTTACTTATACGTTCCACTCCTTTTTATTTTCTTTAGTTTTTAAGATATCGGAATAACCTTTTCTGTTTAGAACAAAATAATATAAATTATACGTGGTGTTTGGTAAATCGATGTACATATTTTGAGGGATAATAAGGAATGTCATGGAGTATTTTTGGTCATATATTATATGCTATTATGCAAAGTCGCATGGATTCCGAGTTATGGCCATTTTTTGTTGCTTTCCATAAAATACGACTTTCTTCAGATAAGAAATAATAAAACACCATAATAGATTTTATCACATTTTAATATTTGATTTTCTTGGTGAAAATAGTACAGTTAGTCGATGCTATAGGCTACAAGATCCCAAAAACTAAAACATAATAAAATAAAGCTAGATAGCGTTTTTTGTGTAAAAAATATAACTTTCTCTAGTGTTTAAAAAAAACTGGCAACTGATAATATCATTCAATTACTTTTAAAAACTTCTTTAGTTTAGAATCTTTAGAATGATCTATGACAGTAAATAATAGTCAAATTTAGAACATTATTCAGAAAATTATACCAAAATGAAAATGTAATACCGACAAATAAATTATACAATGTTGCATTCGAAATGATGATCACATTTCGAACACAATAAATAATGATTTTGTTGCTCAAAGTTTAAGAATAATTGGAATTCTTAAATTTGATTTAATGAATATTGAGTATATAATGAGTATTTGTCGGTATTACATTTTCATTTTGGTATAATTTTCTGAATAATGTTCTAATTTTGACTATTATTTAGTGTTAATATTTACTGTCCTAGATCATTCTAAAGAGTGTAAACTAAGGAAGTTTTTAAACGTATTTGAATGATATAATCAGTTCCAATTTTTTTTTAAATAAACACGAGAGGAAGTTATAATTTTCTACACAAAAATGCTATCTAACCTATGTTTCTAGCAGGGGCGCGCGATGGAATTTTAAGAAAGGGAAGCAATTTTAAGAAACTTACCTATTTGTAATGTAATTTGATTCTTCGATCATTTTTTGCAAATTCGTCAATGACGTCATCATCAAAACAGCGATGTATGCGAAAAATTGTTGAAAAATTGCGTTCTACTGATGAACTTGTGGCAGGTATTGTCAATACTAATTCACACAATTTCGACACTTCGGTGTAGGCATCTTCCAGCTCCTTGTCTTTTAAAAATTGCATTAGTTCTTTAGCGTTATTTATTGCGCTAATGTCATCAGCTTTGTAAATCATTTTTAGTTCAGATCGCAGTAACACTCGGTCGAAGAACTGGCCATAATGAAGAAGAAGAGATTTAAACGCATCTTCTGGAAAAGTTTTTCCTTTAAATGCATCAAAATTGCAGAGCTCGAGGAAATTAAAATCATTTAAACCGTTAAATCTATAGTTTATTTGTTGCCGAATTTGATCAATTATTTCATAAAAGGGGCGACTGTATGATGTTTGAACATCTCCCACCTTGTCTGTTCGAAGACGCTTGGCTTGTGGCTCTACATTTAACGTCATCGTTTTCTCCCAAAATAGGTCAAAATCATCTCTTTTTTGGCTTAACATGGACTTAAAATCATCCACTTTTTTTAGGCAAAAAGCAATATCATTTGTTTTAGTTTGTAATATATTAAAAACATTGTCCGAGAATGGAAATATTTCTGAAAATATGTTCAACAAACAATTAAAATTAAAATCTCCTTTCAAACAGTCCAAAAAACCCCTCGAACTATTTATTGCTTCTGAATCCCACGTTTCATTATTTTCTATTATATTCTCAAATAGTTCAATCAGGGATTCATGATTTTCAGATACTGTTAACACAAGTCTTCCATTATAGCTTCACCTAGTAGGAGCTACTTTGGGCAATCGTTTGTGGACAATGGAGTCCAAAGCTTGTGTATGTTTTGTTGACTTGGAAAAAATGTAGCCATGCCACTTAAAGTAACGAAAAATACTTTACACTCTTTAATGTGATTGATGGACTGGGATAAAACTAAATTTAATTTATGAGCAAAACAATGGACAAACACAGAACTTGGGAAAGTTTCTCGAACTTTAGCTTGCAGACCCCCTACTTGTCTTGCCGTCACTGCAGCTCCATCATAGCTTTGAGCAACTAATTTTTTCTCTCCATTAATTTCTTTAGTAACGTTATAAACTACGGTATATAATGTATCTGCTGTACAATTTTCGGGCACATTCTTAAAACCTAAAAATCACTCTTGAATAGTTCCGTCTGTTTTAACGTAGCGTACTACTATAGATAAATGCCTAAAATTAGTGATATCAGTTGTTTCGTCCAGAACAATAGCAATGAACCGAGCCTCGACAATCGCCTGCTTAATTCTTTTTAGAATAATGGTTGCAACAGAGGAAATTAAATCACTCTGGATTCGATTCGACGTTCCGCGAAAAACGCTAGACTGCTCTAAATGATTTTTTAAGCAATCATCATATTTAGCCATTAAACTAAGTAAATCTTGAAAATTTCCTCTGTTTGAAGAAACCCTTGTTTCGTCATGACCTCTAAATCCCAATTCGTGCCGTCCGAGAAAACAAACAACATCGATAAGTCTTCTTAATATTTGCCTATTTTTATCGACTAGTTAATTGTGTTGGCGGTGACTAATTTCCAACTGTTTATTAAGGGCGTATTCAATTCTGGTTTTGCCGAAGACTTTTTCTTTTATAACGGCCTGCAAATGCGCTTTGGACAAAATGTGTCTTTTTACAGCTTTATGGAAATTGTTTAAATCGGAAAAAACAGTTTTATTCCTTTTTCATTTTCAAAAAGTAAACATGGCCAACAAAATAATTTACTTATATTTTCACACCCTGTTAGCCATTTAAATTATTCGTATTGTTATTCCGGATAAAAATGTCTAATACAGTTTTTCATTTTTGTGGTTAAATTTTTCATAGGGGGTTTTGCCCTTCCTTTGGAAATTATTTGAAGCTTATCAGCGAAGTTTAATGTTGAAAATCCCGTTATTATTAAGACACACATCACACATTCACACACACTCTTCTTACTAAATTCTCCAACATTTTCAACGTTATTACCGATAGCCGAAGTTGACGGTATTTGCATATCCACGTCCGTATTATTGTCTTCCATATCGCACCATGAACAACGCGACGTACGTATCACACAACACACGAAAAAACAAAGAATCTACTCCAACGATAGCTTCCGCCCTCACTTAAAGCACGCGACTGAAATACGAAAATTGCAAACAGCCACCGGTGGAAAGTTCAATAACCTCGGGCTCGATTCACAGGAAATCAAGCATACAGGACTTGGCTACAGAGAAGCTAGTGGCCCGCGTAGGTTCTATTCGATTTTCTATTGTGGCCGGTCGGAGTCAAGGCCGCATTTATTATGGGCTTGATAATTAAGATAATATTTTAGCATTTTTAATATAAACTAAATTAATTTCAAAAATTACATTCTAGAAGCCGTTTTGTAATTTTTTTTTGGGAAGCACTGCTTCCCTTGCTTCCATGAACTGCACCCCCCTGTTTCTAGTTTTCTTTTATTATGTTTTAGTTTTTGAGAACTTGTAGCCTTTAGTATTGGCTAATTGTGCTATCTTTATCATGAAAATCAAATATTATGTGATAAGATCGATGATGGTGTTTTATTATCTTTCATCTGAAGAAAATAGTATTTTAAGTAAAACAACAAAAAATGGCCTTATCTCAGATTCCATGTGACTTCGCATAATAGTATATACGGCCGAAAATATCACAAATGGCAATCCTTATCACCCCTCAGAATATCTACATCGATCCACCAAACACCCTGTATAGTACGGTTTATTACTTTTCCGCATATTAATAATTTATGTCAAAGTCAGCAATACGCAATAAATTTTTGTACGTACATATATAAACATTGTTTTAATCTTCCTACTACCACCCTGGACCGGAATGATATATTAGCTAAAACAGATGCACAAGCAGGCGTAAAGTATAAAGGTATTACTTAGTCATGACTATTTATCGTGTGTCGGACTATAGAAATCTGCATTTGCGGAAACTGCAACTCAATATCTTAAATATTATCCAAAAATTTGCATGTATAGGTTCGACTGTTCAGTGGTTTAATTTAAACTTTTGGATGAAAGTTATAAAAGAGAAGATAAATGAGAAATTATAGTTGTACTATTCGGAGACTAAAAAAAACTTGAAATAAGTGGTCTATTTTGTTTTAGGGACTGAATTTGGTCATGTGGGTAATATCTATTACTCTACTATTCGGAAGCGCTTACGTGCTTCATGAAGTAAATATCAACCATGATACACATACCATCAGATCTATATGTGACGTATTCATAAAGCCTTTTTGGTGTTTAGGCTTAACTTTTATAATTTATTCCTGCACTTCTGGATATGGAGGTAAGATAAGAATACAGGCATAAGATTTCTTTGTACAGGGTTTTCCCGTATATTTTTCCACCCACCTAAAGAGTTTATTTGAATAGATACGGAAATGTCGTAAATACAAAAGTTGTTGGGTTTTTTTATGAAGATTTAGAACATTATATCATTAATGCGAAAATATTATTGGAAATGAATAGACCTTGAATTAATTCCTTTTATAGTATATATAGTATTGAAGATTTAGATGACAAAATAGTTTTTTAAATACGAACATCCTGGCGCTGTTTGATTACCATGCTCCTATTAGAGAATTTACTAAACGAAATAAGACATTTCAGCTATGGATGACAAATTATGTGAAGCGTATGCAAAATTTAAGAGATAAGGTTCTTAGAAACTTCAAAAATGGTAGAGACCCTGCTAAATGCGATTATTACAAACAATTAAGAAATTTAACAACTGACTCAACGATACTCAGATGTATTATTCATTTCTTCCATCTGAGTGTATTGATGACAAAAATAAAATAAACTTAGACTTAAATTCACTTTTTCAGACATCTACTGATCATATGTTAAAACTAAATCCAAATAAGTCCGTAGTAATGCTGTTTGGCAACAAACATGTTATTAACGATATAAGCAATCTAATGGATTTGTCAATTAACGGTCAGCGACTTTCCATTTTGGAAAATGCCAAAGGTCTCGGATTACCTCTTGATTCTCAACTTCGTTTTAAAAATCACATATCTTCTACATCTTACATAGACACTATTTAGATCCAAATATTAAAAGAGAATTATGTAACTCACTTATTCTGTAACACTTTAATCACTGCGATAATGTGTAGGCTCCATGTCTGGATAGCTGTGACTTGCGCAGACTTCAGAAGATTCAAAATTGTTGTATCCGACTGATTTTTGGTATTAGGAGAAGCAACCGTGTATCTCACAAACTTAAAACCCTTTCATGGCTTCACATGAACAATAGAAGGAAATTACATGCAACTTATATGTATAGTCAAAAGCAGTGTTATCTTGCGGGTCTTTTTTTTTGTAAATAATAATGTAAAATTTTTCTTTTAAATTAATTTTAATAAAATTATTATTATTATAATAAACGATTATTATTATTATTATTATTATATTATTCTTTATATTTATTAGGAATAATGTGGACTTTCCAAAAATATATACATGTATGCAGTTATTTTGAAAAACAAGCTCAAAATTTAAGGTTTTCTAAAAATTTTTTTTGTGTCCAATTAGAAGGTAGTAGGTTATGACTAAAACGTATTAAAAAAGAATTTATGTAATTAATTATTATACTAAAGATGTAATAGTTTCAAACATAATTCAAAAGATCTTTTTTAATTCTCAACTCTTAATTATGTATTACATCATTTTAAATTAATTATGATAAAATTATTGAGTTATACTCAAAACGAAACAATAATTATCTATCTTACTTAAATCTTAAGTTGGAAAACCAAGCAGAAACAAAATTTTGAAGAAGCAAAGAGTTTTCAAAATAACGACCATTTTCCCGAAAGCAAAATTGGCACATTTTCATTATTCTTCTAATAGGGTTCAAAAGAATCATAGGCTTTCTTTGCAAATTTCGAAAAGTTAAATCGTATGCCGCACGAAGCTACGCTACAGACTGATATCTTGTTTTATATATTTTGTGAAACCCCATAAGAAAAAATCTAAAATCGGAAGATGCGGAAATCGAGGGGGGCCATCTTACAGGTCCAGTGGGTATCGTCTAAAAATGCCCTTAAAAGCCCGCAGTTGTGGCTTGGGGCACCGTCTTGTTGAAGATCAATGGCATTATAAAGTGCCAATGGAACATTTTCTATCAGTTGTAGAATAACTTCCTCAAGTTACAATTTTAGTTTTTTTTGTATTGATGTTGGGATAAGATTTATTTTTCAAACATTTAATTATTATAAAGGGTGTACGAAATTATTGTAAAAAGGCTTATATTATGTAGCAAAAAAATTGTGACATAGGCAATCTCCTTTTAAGGTAAAATTAATTAATTAAACGTAATATATTATACAGAATGCATTAAAATATAGTAATAAAAAAACGATTGAATAATCAATTAAATTGTACAGAGTATACAAAAATCATGTGCAAAAAAGTGAATAAAATATCACAGGCTGATACTATACAGGTACAAAAAGTGGCAATAAACGGATGCTTTCCATGAGTATAATCCTTCTACGACTTTGACATGCTCTTAGAAAATTTTCCAATTCGCCTTAAATTATTATCCTTGAGAACATTGCACTCGATAATAATTAATTGTTAATTATCACATAAGTACTAACATTAATATATTTCGTTTTAGGTGCTATTAACTGGATCTTGACCGCTGGTTGGATTCAAGTACTTAGTAAATTAACTTTTTGCATTTATATTTTACATGTACCAGTTATGACTTTCTGGTTATCTACAAGACGTACTAGAGAGCATTTCAGTGATTTCAATATGGTAAGTGAAACATGATTATATTCATTTCTTTTCTTGTTTTTTAAAATAGTTTTATTTTTACACAATTAAAATCCTTATTATTTCGTTACTTCATTTTGCATGTGTGTAGCATATCTATGTAAGAAGTATGTCTTGTTTGTGCTTTATATTTCCTTTAGATCGATTTAGTGATATAAGTAAACTTTATTTGTTATTTTTTACTATTAAGTATCTATGTTATTTTTTTCTTTATTTTCATTAGTAATTTACTTTTTTACCATTTTAATTTTCAAATTTAACATAAAACCAATAGTTATATTTTTAAATTTTATTTAATAAAGCGAAAATCTATAAAAGCTGTATTGATTTAAAAAAAAAATAAATTGCCGCAATTTTCTTTCGTTTGGTTTGATTTGAAGCAGGATCCTAACAATTAATTTTTATGTCTCGCTAGGTTTTTGTGGTCAAATTTACTTTAGAATGAACCTAGTTTTATAATTATTCCGCGAACAATCAGGCAGACAGAAAAAAGATGGAAAAAAAGTGTGACGATCTGAAATAACTTTAGGAAGCGATTTTTCTAAGGAAAAATGAAAATACATCTTTTCTAGGAACCGCATTGTAACAATTTAATTTTATTATTAAGAATATTTCTGTAATTTAATTAATTGATAGTGGTAATTTTCAAATTAATTAATTTCGTATTTGATTAACTCATTATTTTGTTACTAAAATCTAGCCAGTTTTTTCTGTAACATTTTTGAGTAATTTATTTAGTGGAAGCACATTTACCAAAACACTTATATCTTACGTAGGCAATGATGACGGTTTGTTTTTCTCTTGTTGAGATATATTAATACCCCCAATAAATTATTTTAGAAAACCTCAAAACATAAGCAAATAAAAAAAAATTATTTCACTATATGTTAATCACACCTTTTGTTGTTAGCCATATAAGAAGGAGAATTTTGCTAACTTGTATTCCTTGTCCATTACATTTAGTAAGAATTTTTAAATTTGATTTCATATCATTCCGGCTGCCTTGTACTATATATTACTTTGAAGTGTTTATGTGCACAGTTCTGTGGGTGCCTAGAAAATTTCGTTAATATACCTTTTTAACTTACCTAAACAAATTTGGGAGATTGTTCTCAAATAAATGATTTCATCAGTCCAGGTATTTCTTATTAATTTATCATTTCTTGAACCCAAAATAATGCTGGTATCAAACGAGAGTTTTGTCTGGATGTACTGTTGACATTTATAATTCTGGTTTATGTGTGGGCGTATCAGTGCGTCTACTATCATTTGTCGTATTCGGGCGGTTTCGCGGATGTCCGCCTTTCTATGGGCTCATGATTGTTTCGTAGCCATTCACGCTGTTGCCAAACGTGTGACTGTCTTTAGTAGATTTTCCCAACCAATGAACGCCAATTGTTTATTAAATAGTTTCATTCTTATCCCTGAGTTGTTTTATTCAATATGGCAAAGTTGCCATCAGCTGAGAGGTTTCAGTCAATGATAATGCTTGCTAGATTCTTTGAACCGCCGAGGGGGTCGACAAAGGGCTAACTTTTAGCAAGGGCACTTTTCGGTCACCTGCTACGATCAACAAGGCTTTTCTTAAACTTAAGAGGTAAATTCAAGTTTATTTTGGAAGTCCGTTTAAGGGACTTTTCTCCAATGTCGCTTTAATTTTCACGGCTCTTTTTGTATGGTCTTTGATATTGGCCAAGAAATTTTTCTAAAATAGAGAATTTGTTTTGTTGGAGTTTTGATCAGACCGCCAGGCGCCATTGTCTATCCTGCACGTTGCCTTACTACTAATTGTTTTTTTTTTAGTGGTTTATCAAACCTTATATAGAGATTGTTTGGTCCTAGTCAGAAGCTTTTTTTACCAGGCTAACGTAATTCTTAACCTAACCTAAGTCAATAAATAGTTATTACATCTAGAGCGTGATAATTTTAAATAACCATCCTGCTTTAATTTATTTTTTATTTTATTTTTGCATGTAAATTTATAAACTGATGATCTAAACAAAACAATCAATTTTAAGTTAAAATATGTTTCAGTTTTTCTATTGGTGTGGCCACTTCATTTTATCACTTATTGTTGCTACTTTCTGGACGTTAATGTTTGAATCGCCGCTAATTACCATTGAAAGGGTATTGTTGGGAGGTGGAAAACCAAGAACAGCGAAAAACGGTAAGATTTTAGTATAAACTATTACTTTAGAAATAAGGTTCATTTTCTTTTGACTATTAGCCAGATATAAGTTTAGTAACCACAAAATATATCCTCCAAAAGTGTTACTACAAATTAGTAATTACATAAATTATATATATATATATATATATATATATATGTATATATATATATATATATATATATATATATATATATATATATATATATATATTCATTTTAGTGGTTACAAATCGAGCATATTGAGAAAAAAAAATGGCACAATGGTACATTTTGACTCTATGCCTGCCAGACAGTTTGTGCGATATCTTTAAAATACTTGGAAATTAGTGTAATTATAAAACATCTATTTTCCTTTCTCGTCAAACTATTTGGAAAATTATAATTAATAGTGATTTGTTTATTATTAAAACACTTTATTCTGGACAGACAACATTTCTTGTGTGATTAAGGAAGTGTTTGAGCCCTCTGGTACTCGATGGAGTTTTTAAATAAGTACTTCAATGGCATTAACAAACATTACTGATGACATTTTTTAAGTCTGTGACACTACTAGATTATTCAAAAGCATTTGATACAATATACCATGAAGTTTTAACGAAATTAAAATATTACGGTTTCAAAAGAGAATCATATTTAAACAATAGATATCAAACTATATTCACCGATAACAAACATTCTTATAGGGCAAATATCTATTTTTGAATGCCCAAGGGATGTAAATTACAATAAGTGGATTACATAGACAATTTAAAGGACATAATACTCTAAATATTGTTTTACAATTTTTTGGAGTTACTGCCTACATTGTTAAAAGTGCAATTACATTTGATGATCAGCTTGGGTTTAAAGAACATTAACAACAAATTGATTGCCCTATCTTAGAAAATAAAAAAAAAACTTAAGGGAGCCTCTATTTATAAAGAGTAATAAGTTTCCTTCATGTAATAATAGCATTACAACTGAACTGCTCGTCAAAAAAAAACGAAACACCTAGTTTTTTTTGGCAACAATTGAAAGTGCTTTATTCAAATATTACTGTATCGAACTTAAAAACTTTTAAAATTCTTAATTCTTTGACTCTTAGTTCTAATTTTGGAAATACGTTATTTTGTAAATCGCATGTACTACAGGGTGCCAAAAACAGAGATGTTTTTTTTCCAAAATTTCATGTTATCCTCATTTTTAGAACAGTCAAGTTAGATAGTCATAATAACCATCCCTATTAACTGTTAGGCAATCCCTCGGGACCTTTTCGAAATTTTTTAGATATCTTGGCCAACTACGATTATACCGCTATTTTTAGGAATTTGTCCTTATTTTGCAGTTTAGTACCAAAAATTAACAAACTACGAAAAATATTGATAAGCTATCTTTACACCGTTTTAAGGCAGATCATGTGCGTTCAGTTTTCGTATACCAGATGATTCGTTACAACTGAAAATTTAAATTAAGGGATATGTTTTATACAAAAGCAATTTTTTTTGTGAAATTTAAAATAAATATTCAAACCAAAAAAAATTATCCTTCCAAACATAAGATGGAAATTTCTTACTATGGATCATTAAGAGCAGGGTGTTTTTTCGAAACAGTTTTTTATTTTTGGTGATATCTCTGTCAGTTGTCAAAATATGGTAAAATAAGGAAATATCTACGTTTAATGTTGCATAGACACTCATTACGAACCGAATGGCGTCCAAATTAGACGGAATACGGTTTGATTAGACAAATGAGTTTTCATATTTTACAAGCAACTATTCAAACTACAGTTTCGAATATACAGGGAGCTTAAAAAAGTACAACTGTGAAAAAATATCAGTTACTTGAATGGAGTATCGTCTATATCATTGCAGTTCTAAAATCTACGGAGGATTCTGAAAATGTTTGTTGTAGCATAAGTACTCTGTACTTAAATTCAACTGTTTCCGACTTTTGAAAATTTTCTTTTTTTTACACTAAGTGGTTATAAAATCTATACGGCTTAATTTAGAACCAAATGGTTTGCACTTTCCTGCCTCAATTCTTTAAAAACTTTCTTATTGTTCTACCTGCTGTAGAGAATCGAGCGTTACTAAAATAGGACTGCCGGTACCGCCTGTCGATTGAAGCAATCATAGTTATTATTGTCATTATTGTTTTTAAATAAATATGTAGAAACTCCTTATTGTTTTGGAGGTTTGATACTTTAGGGTATTTATTTACAAGTTTTGGATAGTACGACGAGTTTCCACAAAACCAAGTTAGATAATTAAGTCCTTAAAAATTTCCAAAAGTTTGAGTATTAATGAATAAACAATATCTAATATGGATGAAAAACCAATAAAGAAAATCGGTCGGTCCTTAAAATAAAGGTTCATAGTCTTAAGCAAGCGGAAAAATAAAATTTGTGTATGGAAATAAATTTTATTTTATTTGTTGTAATAGTTTGCCGCTTCACCTATAAAGTGCGCCCGCTAAGCGGCACGGGAAATTAATCGAGGATTTAGTAAATTTCGCACTGGTCCACTTGTAATTGGGATGTGCCTAGAGTCTCCATGCACTTGCCGCTAGAAGGTTCTAGCTATTTCCAGTGGCGCATATACATTTTGAGCATTTGTTTTCATTTCTATATAAATGTTTTGCGTTGAATTTGAATTATTATTTCGAAGTAACGATGGCAAGCAAAAGAGGAAAAATAATTCGAAGCGGTACACGTGAAGTTATTGCGAGCTTTATAGAGGCCTGTACTAGAGAAACTGAAAATAATAGTTTGACTATTCCAATTGAAAATCGAACAGAACGCGTTGCATTTTACACTGGTGTTTCGGAAAGTAGTGTAAGAAAAATTCAAAGAGAACATAATGATCGCTCATGTTCTACTTCATCTTTAAAATCTCCTGGTAAAAAAACACCCTAATTATCATACAAAGATAAAATTGACGATGGTGATTTTCAAGTGAATCGACGAACAATAGAGGATGACTTGAAGAAGGTTCCGACGTGCAAACCCCTACTTCGTGCTGTAAAGAACAAAATAGATTTTCCGTGCGGGTATAAAACCTTAAATCGGCTTTTGAGAGACCAAATATTTTTCACTGGCGGGTGAAATATCTATCATATAGCCTATATTGGACCAGTTTTAGGTTTTTATGCTCTAACTTCAAGAAAACAAATCACAACATTTTCAAGTTTATACACAAAATACTTTGATCTGTGTCCCACTTTCAGTATTTTTTTCAGAATTTTTTATTTTTTATCCAACAGTTTTTGGTAGAAAAATATAATCCGAAACCCTTGGAACTGGTCCATTATAGGAAACTGGTTTCCTAAATTGAACATGTGGCTTCCTATATTGGACCATCTATTTCAGTTACGTTAAATGAAATACAATTTTTGTTGAACAAGAGAAAATAAGCTTTATTTGAAAACCAAATTTCAAAAAAACGAAAATATATTGAAATAATATAAAAAAGACAAATCCTGCCATAAACAAATAAAAATAACACAATAAAAGAATAAAATGAAGAACAAAAGTAAAGAACACCAGCAAAGAACAACTAAACGTAAAATCTTTAAAAAAAAACTGGTATTTTTAGGTGCTGGTGACAGTAATTATATTATTTGATACCTTAACCAATGCTAGTAAGCAAGAACTATAATACAACTGACATAGTAAAACTAAAATAGAAACAATTTTTCCTTAGAACTAAGAACAAATATCGCAGAGAAATTTCTCTCTTGACAATACGTTTGCACATGATTCGTGTACCCAATCTCTGCATTTTAGGCACTGACTCATGTCTTCAACAATGCTTTCAGTGCAGAGTTTGCAGTACCATTCTTTGTCTTTAATATTGTTTTTTCTTAGAAGTAGAAGTACCTGATTCAAACTTAACTTTGCGCTTGACAGATTTGTTTTTTGACATATTTATACATTACTATAACGAATCAAGGGCACATGTTCATCTCTGGAGTCAGAACTACTTCCACTGTTATCATGTTTAGCTATGTCTACACTTGTTTTCGGGATAAGTACATCGGAAGGTGCGAAATCAACATCGCTGAAAACATTACGGTCTACCGGCCAAATGCCTGTTTTCTTGAATCCATTCATAGCATTTGCCAATACAGCAGCCCTTGCATAAGCTTCTCCAAGAAGTTGAGCAACTTGGTATTGAGAAACTGTCAATCCCGGATTAGTTCTTAGCCATTCTCATTTGCTTCGGTGTAGTAGAGCTCCAATGGCTTAAATACCGCCACGTCAAGGGGTTGAAGCCGATGGATGGTATGCCCCGGAAGCTGTAATATTATTACTCCATTATTTCTTGCCAACTCTATTGCCTCAAGATTTTTAGAGTGCGTACTGTGGCCATCTAAAACAACCAATACTTTATTGGTCATTGTTGGTTTCACGGCATCAATGAAAGATTGGAGCCAGGTAACAAACAATTCTTTATCGATGTATCCGGTGTCAGATATCTCTACCAGGCAGTCAGGAGGTGCTCCAACTTTAAGATCTGGATTAGCCCTTTTTCGCTTGAATATTATCATCGGTGCAACAAATTGACCGGCTGCACTGGCACATACAACCATCGTGGTATTCACCCCACGTTCGCCGCTAGCAGCCGAATCTACTTAGCGCTTGCCCTTCAGGGCTAAAATTTTCTGACACTTCTTGGTAACAGTTGAAAAGCCAGACTCGTCTACATTAAATATTCTTGTTGCATTAAGCTGGCATTCATCGACAATTTTTTCAAGAAGGTCGAAGAACTGGGCTACATTTTCTCTATTAAATCCCTTGCACCGAGCTATGGAAGTAGATTCCGGTTGCCTCAATGAAATATTGGGATGCCTTCGCATAAATGCGTAAAACCACCTTTTACCAGCCTGCTTTTTTTCTCTATTAAAATTTTGTTTGATATTGTTTTGCTCTGCCAGTTCATAAGCTGCATTACGGACATCTTTTATGGTGACCCCATAAAACATCTTCTCCAGGTTAAGGATATGTTCCGCCAACCTCTCCTCAAAATCCGGTGTAAAAACAGTGGTTCTTCCAAAGATTTTACGCCCTTGGTTAGCAATTTTATGTTTTGAGTCCAAATGCCGTTTGAACGTCGCTTTTGGGACACTGTACATGCGGCATATTTCATTTACGCCATACTTTTTGCCTTTGTAAGCCTCTAAGGCTTTAGCCATATCCTCTTCACTCCATTTACCATATTTTGTGCCTTTTCCATTATTATTGCAAGGCATTCTGTAACAAAGGTTGCCTATATTGGACCACTCATTAGTAACTAACTGTATAATGTTAAAAATGTATTTTTCATTATGAGAAATTGAAACATTACATATTGACACGAATTCCCACACTTAAATACATAAACTGAAGAGATAATTCGAGTTTCCTAAATTGAACCAGTACAATTTAGGCAACACTGTGGTGGTTCAATTTAGGAAACCGTCAGTTATTTTTTACAATCACATGTTTAACATTCCGATGTATTTGGATTTGATGTTTGGAATAGCGATATAAATAAGGTAAAACTTACTTGTTTTAATAAAAATAACAGCACTGGCTAGATTCCTAAATTTTACCACACACACCCTTTCGAACTATTCAGAAAAACTACATCGAAATTGGAAGAATCGCAAAACACGTGGTACGGAGGAAAAACGTGCATCAATGGCGGCGAATTATCTTGTAATGATGAGTTTGTAACGAGAGTCAAAGACGGTTCCATAAATGTCGCTACCAGCGCGCGTGTCCAATTAAATATGGCGGTGGTCCAATTTAGGAGGGGGTTCAATATAGCCAACCTTCCCCTATGAAATCGTGGCTTAAATCGAAGAATCTTGTATGTGATCCAACATGGAGTAAATATCAATTATATGAAGTAATATCAGCCAACAAGCCTAGAGAAAAAAAGTATAAAATTGACGGTCTTTTACGTAACCTCGGACATACACCTTTGAGGTTGCCTCCATACATGTGCGACCTCAACCCTAGTTTTTTTTCATATATTCTGTAAAATTTTTCATAAACTAGCTGTCAATAAACTGCTTCAAAATAATAAATTTTCTGTTCAATACCGGGTGTCAAAAAATATCTAATATTGCAATTAATATTTGAAAAACTACAGAACTCATATTTTTCCAAAATTAACACATCAATGTAGTTATAGTAGGGGAGCCAGCACTGATTCCAGTGAACAAGATTTATCAACATTTTAGCTTATGGACTATTCGAGTATGCCAAAAGTGACCGTTTGTCTCCGTCTGTCATATTACTTTGTACAGGGGGCGTTATTGTGAAGTCCTATACAAGGCGTTTCCTAATTTCATGCTAATGTTAAAGGGGGTGATTATTGGACCTTTTTAAGAAAAAGTTTAATATGAACCTAAAAGTCTTAACTTTGGAGATACAAGGTTTTAAAAAAACATTTTTTTTTAAATCCTAATTCTGATGCTATTATAGATAAATAACTGTGAAATTTGATACACGTCTTTTATGCATAAAAGGGCATTTTTTATTAACAATCAATTTTTTAAATTTCTACCAGTGGCGTGCATATGTAATTAACCTGGGTAAATCCGTATGCTCCTTAATGTATAGAAGACGTGTATCAAATTTCATGCAGTTATCTACAATAGCATCAGAATTGGGATGAAAAAAAAATTTTTTCTTTTTAAACTTTACCATCCTGTATCTCAAAAGTTAAGAGTTTTGGAACATAAAAACACCCTCTTTAACATCAGTACGCAATTAGGATGCGCCCTATATAGTATTTCACAATGACGGCCCCTGTATAAAGTAATATGACAAACGGAGACAGACGGCCACTTTTGGCATACCCGAGTAGCCCAAAGTCGAAATGCATAAATTAAAATCTCGTTCACTGGATCTGATGCTGGCTGCCCTTGTAAAATTTGGACTTGTAAATTGTGTATCACTATACTGGGTGGTCCAATAATAGTTGACGTAGGCAGTAGCCCGGGAACCGTTAACGACAGAACTCAAGAAAAAGTATATTTATAGGTAAATCGATCAAGAAAAATCAAAATTAAATCATTTTAAAATTCGAAAGTTCGCCGTTTTTGCAACACAAAAGAGATATAGAGGTGCGGTACACGAAAGAAAACAGACAAGTATAGATAAAGATTCATTAAGCATAGTTACATGTTTTAATTATCTGAAGTGCGTATAGTAAAAAAGGAGTGCCATATTATTTAAAGAACGACGGGAAACCACTGGTTTAAAGAGATTTCTTGTCCGACCTTCCGGCCCGGTTATCTTTCGTGTCACGCATTTTACCGTTTTCGTACCTGCCACCATGCGCGAATATGTTGTTTACGGTCAGATCCACGCTGTCAAGGCAGCATTATAGCGCTCTGTTAATACGTGTCCGTATGTCAATTCAAGTTGTTAATGTTTAACGGATTTAATAAGATGAGTTGAGTGTTATATTGTTATATAGTACGAATAAATTAGTATATTGTTCAAAAATGCCTGGTTATTTTTGTGCATATGGTGGTTGTTCCAATGGATCACGAAATATATAAATATTTTTAATACTTTTTTTAGTTTTTAGAGTATTTTATTGTTTATCTAATATTTGCTTTAGCTTTACCTTTTGAAATTTTACTTCTGATGAACTATAAATGAACGATAAACAATAAATGTTACTGCAATATTGTTTTTATAATTGATTTTCATAGATTATGGGGAAAATAGTGTATATAACTCGCTGGAATACAATTTAACATACTCGTGTGTTATTATATAATTATTTGTAAAACGCCATAGGTTTTGCTAAATTGCCTTGTTATTCTTAATTTTATATTAAAGACCTAAAATCCTATTAATTATTAATTAATTAATTCATTTTATATTAAATAATAGGTACTATCCTTGCTTGGCGTTCTGCAACGATATTCAGGTAAATAGCCTTATTTCTGGTATTATTTCGTCTGTGCCTCTAAAACATATATACACAAGGCTGGAAGAACATGATTCAACTAAGTCACATATTGTATGCACTGAAGCTTATCTACTACAGAAAAAAATAAAGACGTTCATAGTTTGTTACTTTCAAGTGCTGCTGCAGAAAAGAAATCCAAAATTGAAAAGAACAAGCAATCTCTAAAGGCATTATCTCAATTAATTCAATAAGGTTTCTGAAGGCACCGAAGAGTTTATACAAGTAGTAAATGAGCAATTTCCGGAAAATAATATATCTCTAGAAGTTAATAAGGAGATGACTGCGAAGAGAAGACGACTGAAGAATACGTTTCATGCCGAAACTTTCAAAGACGAAGCACCACAAAATCCAATGGATAAATTTAAAATAGATGTTTTTAATGTGACTATGAACAAAGTTGTAAATGTGTTCCTTAGTTCATTTGTTGTTCTTTGTTGTTCCTACCATGTGATATAAGAATTTCGTTTTTGCTACTTTTTAAATAGTATTCGAATATATTTTGTTAAAGATTGACAGTTGTTTGATTTGCTACAAATATAGTTTGGATACAAATTTTGTAATAAATTGAAACGGGCCAGTATAGGCTACCGTTTGCCCGGGCAGGTTTGAAGGTCCACTCCGGCCCTGAACATGAAATTTTGGAAAATAAAAACATGCCTTTTTTTGACCCCTGTAGTTTACGCTGCGTGCAAAATAGCGTATTTCCAAAATTTAATATAAGAACCAAAGAATCAACTCGTCAGAATTTGCAAAGTTTTTTTAATTCGATTCAGTAATTTTCGAGTAACGAGCTTTCAAATATTGCCCAATAAACTAGGTGTTTCGTTTTTCTTTTGATGAGCACTTTATATAGATCTTTCTAGAAATTTGCGATATATATGTTTATTTTTATTTGCTGTTTAAGTCTATTATCTTATTCCTATAATCTAACATTGTCATTTGTTTCAGATAAACAGAAAGAGAAAATCACTGTCAGACATAAGCCTCCCACTGAAAATGGCGAAGTATAACTGTATCAAGAAAATACAGTTATTAAGATCTGTGTTTATTTGTCATATCATAAAATTAATTTGTGGTAAAATAGTGATATTTAAAATGGATAACTGAAACTGGTCAACTACTCAATAAACTATGAAAGGAAGAATGATTGTTGGATTTAAAAAACTCATATTAAATTATTATAAAAGCAATTTATTTATATTGTATTGAGGAGCAGCAAATTTCCCGTAGTAAAAAATGGGGAGTGGCTAGAGTAAAGTATTTTATTAGTACTGTGTTATATATGTCTTATCCATTATCTATTTGAAAACTAAATAATGAAATCTTACATCGGTTTGTTTATGTTAGTGGCACTAACCAAAAAGTAAATTATTTGATTAATTAAATTAAACAAAAATGGGCTTGACTTCTCTCACATATTTATAGCATTGGTATAAATTAGAAGACATATTTTAAATTAAGTAATATCTTAACACTGGAACCTATGGTGGAAGATAGATCAAAATACAAGAGTTCTAACTACGCTACACCACAACTTGTTACGTTCTGGACGCGCGTCTCGTTTCGCTAACCAAGTTAGCATCATCAGCAGATGATAAAAACTCAGTTTATATCATTTGCTGATGATGCTAATGCGTCCAGAACCTAATAAGTTGTGGTGTAGTGTGGTTAGAACTCTTATATTTTGATTTAAGTAATATCCTTAAAGATAGGGGAGAGTGGGTATGATTCAACCACTTAATGTTTTAGATCCTGTTACAATAAGAAAAAACAAAATTTAATTGTCGTTCATAAACATATGTTTAGCTTAGAGAGCCATGCTGTTTCAATTTGCTTTGTATGAAAGATAAAAGACATATTGATTATGAATAAAACAAAAATTGGAAAAGTGCATTTTTGTTGAATTATCGCCAGGCTGTGGAGGATTCAAGCATGACTTGGGGAAGATTCAACCATTTAAACAAAATAGGAAAATAAGGCAGAAAAATATATTTTTTTGAAATCTTTAATTGGAAATGAATTGTTAACTATACAAGTAAACAAATAACAAATAAACCTTAATTCAAATTTTAAAATATTAAAAACTCTAAGTAGGTAACAACAGCAAGAGAAAAAGATTTTCTAAAATATAATGGAATCTAAGAATTAATTTCGTTAGGTAAAAACTTTTAGAAAATGTTCCATCCTCTAAAATTAACTTTGAATTTAAACAAAGAACAAGCTCTCGCAGTGACTGGTCTGAGGGGTTTGGGGAGTGTCCTGATAATGTCACTTGTGTCAATAGAAGCTATGTCGTCTATTAATGGTAATGTGAAGGTGTTTAAATTATTTTGTAACCAATATTGTTATTACAAAATCCCCTGGCGCCACTGATAATTCATCGTCCACAGACAAGAAAAACTCGTCTGGTGTAGAATCATCATCAGAGTCTATCAACTTGAATGACAGAATGCTCTCATTCTCAGAGATCTCACTTGAACTATAATGAGGAACTTTCCTTGAAAATATTTTTTTTTGCTTTTTTAGACCGCGGTTCGCTCACATTATCACTTTTAGAAGCAACACCAATTGTCGGAATTAATAATCCTTTCTTCAGAGAACTTAAACTTTTCCAAAACCGACAAATAATTATCAAAAAATTCATTGAGACGATTTTTGTTAAACCCAGTGCCCCTCATTAGACTTGTGCTTTCATGCTTTCTCAAAGATAGTTCGTTGTGCTAGGACATAAATCCATAAACTCATTCTAAACCTAAAAATAATACATTTCTGGATTATATAATATTATAGGAAAATAAAAAAAAAACTCACTGGCACTATTATTTGTAGGGGTTCGCGAGACCACGAGACTGGTCTCGGTCTCGAAACGAGATAGAGGCCGAGACCGAGACTTGGTGTTCGAGACCGAGACCGATACCGAGACTTGCCTATAGAGACAAAAATAACTAATGTTCGTAAATTATTTGTTTTGTCAAAATAATTCAAAAAATATATGTTTGGGGGCAAATTAATTGATGCAAAAAAATAATTTTTCTATAATCAATTATATTATACTAGCATTGTATATGTTCTTATAATAATGATACTAGTGAAATAGTCATTTAAAAAACGATATAAATAACCATAAAAAGAAATTTCCCAAATTTAGAAATTCTAGTAGCGAAATTCCACTTCACATGTCGAAAACCGTAAATTGCTACCCTGTTCTCAAAAAGAGACACTTTATCACAACTATACTATATAGGATTTTGATATTGTGATCTTATATATATAAATTTATAATCGGTTTTTATGTTTTATGTTTTATGTTATTGAAAGTAACTAAAATCCAAAAATTTTTAGTTTTTTATTATATTTTTATATGACTCTGGAATTTTGCATTCAGGTAATTGTAACGCAAATTCATATGCAAGTAATCTTAGTTGCCAGTACGACAAGCCATAATGAAGATCGGAACGTCTTTGCACGTAAGTTCCCCGTTTTTTTTCCTCAAAATTAGAGAAAACTTGATTAACAGTGTATTTGTTCTCAAACTTTCGCATATTTTCTTCATCGTCAGACATGCCCGAATCAGAGGAGTTTTCATAAAGATTCTGCTGGTGTTTATTTTTGAAGACTTGGACTCGTGAAACAACTGTATTTCTATTTAAATCATACAATTTTGCAGTAGTTCGAACATGGATTTTGTTTTTAAAAATATCTTTAAGGGCATTTTTCATTACTACTTTATCTACTTCTGATCTATCTGTTTTGCGAATATATTTCCGCGGCATAACAGAAATATTTCCAATGTTAATATTCCGACATTTCCTGTTAAACCAGTGCCACCCATAAACTTGGGAATGATAAAACCATGGTTGGACCGTCCTCAAGTGTAGATGGTTTGATCATCCCCATAGGCATAGCTGCCATTCGCAACGAAATGAAAGACAAATAAAAAATAATATGCTTATGAATTATAATACTATAAAAACATAAGATTTTAACTTTCATGGTTTAATCATCCCCAATCTGCCCTACTGGGAAACATTTTTTTATGGTTTAACTGTGTTAAAATGAAACTACAAACAAAAGTTTCGCCTGCGGTTATACCAGACCTTTTTATAAAGTACAAAAGGAATTTACTCAGACATAATACAAATTTAAGGCTTATTGGGCAATAATTTATATACTGAATCCAATGCAGAAATTTAAAATATATTCCAGTTTCCAGTTTGCACTCACTATAATTTATTGTAATTTATTTTTTTTTTTTGATAATAAACAGGCAACAATTTTCTTCAAACAAACAAATGAATTTTATAGTATTTATTGTTTTATTGTAATTTTCTTGAATGTGGTGTTCTGATGATGGTCTAGGTTCACTGAAAAGGCCCGTTTTAATAAATATTTTTTATACCCAACACAAAATTTTCATTCCTATTTGACTGAATAATAACCGCAAATGGGTTCCTTATTGCATTAACATCCCCCATGGGATGAACCTTTGATCTAGTCATCATGACTTTGAGAATAAGATACTTTCGTGTATTAAATTGTCAAAACTACAATATTACTAGGAATGTTGAGGGCACAAAATGAATGTGGTACAATGTTTTTTTTAATCGTTTTATTCCACTTTTCACGCGCTCCAGCTTAGAATAAAATTATTTCAAAACGATCGCAGAAGTCCTCTGGTAAAAAAAAGGTTTCCGTTGGGCCCATAATTACCGAGCAGTAGGGTCCGAGAGGGGCAGGATTTCCCGTCCCAAAATCTTAAAATAATTTGTTAATCGGAGCACAGGATGTCGCCTGAAAAAAATAAAAAACGGGTAAAAATGGAATTACTTTAGAGGGATTTTGCCGGGTCAAAAGCCGAGCACTTTAAACAAGATGAGTTTTAATAAAGTTCGATAAGGATGATCTGGTAACATTTTGGTAAAAATCCAAAATGGAAGAACAAAATGGCTGTCTTGTGAAATGTTAAATAAATTATTACTAAAAAACCACTTGTCCAGTTTATCTCAAAATGCATACAAATGAAGTATTATGTAGGAATCAACTAGTAAACTTTTGGCAGGAATCCAAGTTGGCAAAATAAAATGGAGGCATAATAAAATATTTAAAAATTGAACCTGAAAAACTCCTTAATGGACTGATTTCAAATTGAATGCCGAACTGTAGTATAGAGATGAACTAGTAAAACTGGGGTAGTAATTCAAGATGGCGGAACAAAATGGTGGCGAAATAAAATATTTATAATCGTTAAAAAAATAACCCTCTATGGTTTCACATATTTTCAGGCTTTAGCGGTCCTAGATGCCAAAAAATATGTTTTATCAGTTCCGTCGGTTTGTCTGTCTGTCTGTCAGTTCACGGCATAGCTTAAAAACTACTCATCAGATTCACTTCAGATTTAGTAAATAATTAAGGGTATTAAAGGTACCTGGTAATATTTTGGTAAAAATCAAATATGCCGGAACGAGATGGCGGTCTAGCGAAACGTTAAAAAAATGCTTCCAAAAAAAAACTAGTTATCCAATTTCCTCAAATTTTGCACAAAAATCATATTACATAAGAATGAACTGGTAACATTTTGGAGAAGCACAGTCAAACGTCCTAGACAAGTCACAAAAGTCTGCCCCTGTATACCCGCCGTTATCATAGCCTTCCTCAACAGTTCTGAGAAAGTCATGCAGCTTAGAAACTATACCCTTTCTTCTCAGAAACCTCTACTGATAATCCTTGTTGTCCTCAAAAATATATTTAGTTGGATAGTTATAACTTTTTCAAAATGCGGATAGGATTTTCTAAAATCTTCGAAAACAATAACAATAAATTTTATTTTTTTGTTTATTTTTTCTAGAAATTTACATTCAGTCAAGTATAGATTAGGATAAATACTCAACACACAGAAAAGTGCGGGACCCGAAAGAAAACCGGGCGGAGTCAATTGATTTAGGAAGGTCGGCCAAGAAATCTCTTTAAACCAGTGGTGTCCCGTCGTTCTTTAAATAATATGGCACTCCTTTTTGACTATACGCACTTCAGATAACTAAAAAATGTAACTATGCTTAATGAACTTTTATCATATTTGTCTGTTTTCTTTCGTGTACCGCACTTCTATATCTCTTTTGTTTTGTAAAAACTTTCGAATTTTAAAATGATTTAATTTTGATTTTTCTTGATCGATTTACCTATAAATATATTTTTTCTTGAGTTCTGTCATTAACGGTTCCCGGGCTACTGCCTACGTCCACTATTATTGGACCACCCAATACAGTGATACACGATTTACAAGTCCAGATTTTACAAGGGCAGCCAGCATCAGATCCATTGAACGAGATTTATCAAAATTTTAATTTATGCAGTTCGACTTTGGGCTACTCGAGTAGCCAAAAGTGGCGGTCTGTCTCCGTTTGTCATATTACTTTATACAGGGGCCCTGTATATATAGAGTCGTACTAATATATAAACATAAAGGAGGTAAGGATTCAAATTATCGGCCAATATCTATATTGCCCATATTCTCAAAAAAAATTGAACAAGTATTAAACCATCAAATCAAAAATTACTTTGAAACTAACCATCTTTTCTATCAGAAGCAATTTGGATTCAGAAGTGATAAATCTACCACACTTGCTATCAATTCATACATATCGGATGTTTTTACTCGATTTGAGGAGGAATTTGATTTTTTTGCCTCATTTTTTCCTGTTGGATAAAATCAAATTTTATAATTTTCAACCTGATAGCATAGCCTTGGTTAGATCTTACCTTGATGGTCGTGTGCAATATGTATCGTATAATGGTGTGGATTTTAATATGATTTCCCTAAAACATGGGTCCCTCAGTAGTCTATCTTGGGCCCAACTCTTTTTACTTTTCTCGTAAAAAAGAAGTATTGTAATCGTGAAAAAATGACACTGCGAGATTTTTTCAGATTTTCATATAGTAGCTAATAAAACTACTTATCCGGTTGACTTCAAATTTTTATCAAAAATTAAGGGTCATACTGGTATGACCTGGTAATATTTTGGTAGAAATCCAAAACGGCGAAACGAAATGGCGGCCTAGTAAAATGTTAAAAAAAATATTATGAAAAACTGCTTATCCAATTTATTTCAAATTTTGCATAAACATCAAGTATTATGTTGAAATCAACTGGTAAAATTTTGGTATGAATCCAATATGGTGGGACAAAATTGGGGTATAATAAAATATTTAAAATTCAGCCCGAAAAAACTACTTAATGGATTGATTTCAAATTGTGTGCCATAACTAATTGTGGTATAGGGCTTAACTAGTAAAACTGTGTTACTAATTCAAGAGGGAGGAACGAAATTGCGGCTAAATAAAATTTTTTTTTTTTCTTAATTTTCTTCGTTTAAAAATAATATGTATGTAATAGTATGGAATAATTTATGAACTAAGTATGAAGGGTATTGGTTTAGTTGCAATGCTGTTTAAAGAGGATCGTTAATGAAAACCATTCAGAAATTTAATATCTGTGATATCTGCGTACTAAGGTAGTAGGTAAAGAGTGATAATATGGGTTTCAATTTAAGATGGCGAAACAAAATGACGGCCAAATATATTTTTTAAAAAACCATCGTAGAAAAATCTTGTTCAATTGTTGTTAAATTTTGCAGGAGTAGTTATAATATGGGAGCGCCTCCTCCTCCTCCTCTTCCTCTCTCTCATGTCCCTCATTCTTAACTTCCTCCCCTTTTATTCTCATTCGCATCATATTTTTAATTTTTTCTCTTTGTTCTCCCACATTTGATTTTGCATTCTTAAGTCTTATAAATAGGTGCATCAAGATCATTTTAGTATGTTAAGGTACGAGTGACTGTTAAAAGAAAAAAATCTGTTGAATAAATCTATTAATAATAATATTAAAATAAAATGAGTGAATCAGTTGGAGAAAGAAATCGATCCATTCCGCTTCAGAGCCTCGAAGAAATTATACCAGGAGTTCAAGAAGAAAATATACCATTAGTTCGAGAAGAAAATAATGGGATTGTTTTAAAAAATTTGAACAAAACTGAGAGTGAAGAGAAAAAAGTGTTTTGTGCTATTTGTTTTGAAATAATCGAATATTATGATTCATGTAGACCAAATACATGTTCCCACATTTTTTGTTTAAAATGTATTTTAAGATGGAATGATGAAAATTGTTGTTCTATAATGGTAAACAATTGTCCTGTATGTCGCACTAGATATTACTATTTGGTACAAATCTTCAAAGATGTAATTAGACATCATTTTGTTGTAATTTTAAAAAGAGGATAATATTTTTTTTATAATTTGTGTTTGTGAAAACTCTGGTAACAAATAATTTTGTAAAAAAAGTAAATGTAAATATATATATAATAATTGACACACATTTTTTCCTTTTCCTATATTGAAACGACAACAATGATCTAACAAGTTTTTTAATACATACTAATTTTCACATTACATAACAAAACAATTGTTATGGGTTGACACAAAAAGTGCCACGCCCTAAAATGGCACCACTTTTGCAGATCGAATCTTAAATTTTCTTATGGGAATTTACATGTAAAAATGACGGTTTTGATTGTCGGACCGGCATAGCCTAATCTACTACTTTTTAATTATACTAATAATATTAATATAATTTGCATCAAGTAAGAGAAAACTCAATTGAATACAGAAACAAGCGTTAACAAAATGTTATGCTAATATATGAGTGCTTCTAGTGGCAGTAGATATAATCGACACTTTTTTTACATATGATTAACTATTTCATTTACAAATACAGTGTCAGATGTTAGAATAAAAAGAAGTATTTTGCATATAGCACTGAAAATATATAACCGCTTATAGTAACATTTGACATTTTTAAATTAATATTCTTGACGTATTCTTATTATCTTTACAATTTAAGTTTAAAATTAATATTTTTGACATTATCTATCCATTACGTTTATAACCTATATTTAAAATTAATATTGTTAAACTAATCTACCCATCACATTTACAAACTATGTTTTATATTAAACCTAACCTAACCTAACCTAACCTATATTTAAAATTAATATTGTTAAACTAATCTACCCATCACATTTACAAACTATGTTTAATATTAATATTTAACAATATAATTTTCTATTTCTTTTTTTTCATTTTTGTTGCAGTAAAAGCAAGCATGTTCAGGAATTAGTATAAAAAGATGTATCCTACAAATAGCACAATGTAAATCAGAAGCACTAACAACATAGGCTCTTTTGTAGTGGCAGCTCACGTGATCGGATTCCCCTCTCCGTAAATATCTCCTGTGAATTGCACTACAAGGAAGGCAAATAGCAAATGTTCCTAGTCTTCGACTTTCAATTTTAGAGTAGCTTTGTATAACACATACATCTTTTTCTTCAAAATTATTAAATAATTCACTAGCCCTAAACTTGCTTACTTTTACGTCACCCTCGGTTCCTAAATTTAGTAATTGTCCATCCATATCCACTCCTTCGTCAATTTCCTGATCATCTTCCTCCATCTCTTCCTCTTCCTCCTCTTCAATATAATTAATATCGATGTTACATAAGAATGATCTTCTAACAAGCCTAGATGACTTGTCCAAAAATGAATGTTTATAAGTGATGGAATCGCCTTCCAAGTTATTAAAAATCTCTTCTCTTTCTTCAATTTGAGCGGCGATCTCCATATTATTTTCTTCAATTTGGACAGCGTTTCCATTCATATTTTCTGCCATTGTTAGGAACTTTGGATTTAGATCGATTTATTTGATAAAAAATTTGGTTATACGTTAAAATAATAGCGACAACTGATATTACAGCGAATGTTACTGTATGATCGTCGAGTGGATGTTCTTAAGTATATATCCCATCAACCACCACTTTTACTACCTGCAATACATAAGTTTTTTTTTTTTTTTTTTTTATTCAATGTCCCTTTACCTGTCAGTTGCCTCGGGGGCGGGGGGGGGGGCCAAGGGGGGCGAAGCCCCCCTTAAATCCCCCTCACCCTCACCTTATCTTCTTTCTCTCCCTTCCTTCTTTCTCTTTTTTATATGTTTCTCCGTTTTCCTTCCTTCTCCTTTTTCCTTCCTTCTCCTTTTTCCTTCCTTCTTCTTTTTCTTTCCTTCTCCTTTTTTCTTTTCTTCTTTTTTAATCTAACCTAACCTAACCTAACCTAACCTAACCTAACCTAACCTAACCTAACCTAACATAACCTAACCTAACTTAACTTAACCTGAAGAGGGTAGCCCGAAATTGGGGAGCCGGGATTTGAGTCTCGGAAATTAAGGGGTCCGGGGGGAAGGGGGAAGGGGGGAGGGGGGAGGGGGGAGGGGGGTAAGGTAGTTGATCGGCTTGGGAAAGTGGTTTTTAGAGATTGTCGTTCAACTTTAAGTAGGACACATGTGATTAACTTTTGCATATAAAATCGCCTCAGCGAAGAGACGAATGCAATTGATTTCTGCATTCACACTGTGCAGAGCTCGCGAGTTTTCTGGTGTTTACATTGTGTTTATTTGGTAATTTTTCAATTTTTATTTTTATTTCTAACATTTTTATTTGGCAAGATTTAATTCTTATATATATTGGTGACATTTTTATGTACATTTGTGGCATTTTATTTGTTATTACGATTTTTTTTCATAATGGACAATTTTTTGGCATCGAGTAGCAAAATTATTGACAATGACTTTGACTTATACACATGTACTCAAATGCAGAATTTTGCAAACCAACAAAACAATGAAACAGACGTATTTACAACTAGTCAACAACAAACTATTCAGGACTTGAATGAAATTATTTATAATAGCCAAGTTCAAAATAATGCCAACAAACAGAACAACGAAAAATATTTATTTACAGCTAGTCAACAAGAAACTCTTGACGATCTTAATGACATTATTGACAACAAATCGGACTTAATTACAACAAAAACTAAACAAACTCTTGAAGAACTGAATGACATTGACGAAACTCAAAATTCTAGCGATGAGGATATTGTTTGTTTTCAAAAATCTAATACAAATTATTTAACATTAAAATCGCCAATTAATTCTCCGAGACCAATTTGCTCTCCCTTTTTGTTTAGTGAAAATTCTGATTCGGAAGAAGAACAAATTGATCAAAATTTAAGTTTGGCTATTTGTCCTACTAATTCACCATATGATATTGTAAATTCTGATTCGCAAGAAAAACAAATTGATCAAAATTTAAGTTCGGCTATATCTTCTATTAATTCACCATTTGCTATTGTAAATTCTGATCCGCAAGAAAAACAAATTGATGCAAATTTAACTTCGGATATTTCTCCTAATAATTCACCAGTTGAACAAAATTCAATTTCGAAACCATCATTTATCATTAAAAAAAATTTTAAAATTAATAAAAAAAATAAAAAACAAATAGCAAACCTTAAGTGTCTGGGTTTCGCTATTCAAAATTTAACTAATTTGATCACAATTAAAAAGGGAGACGAAAGTACGGTGAATTATGTTAAACAGGCCTTTGACAAATTAGTTGACTCATTTGAAGAAATGGATTCATAAAGTCAATTAATTTCTATTGCTTTTTTCAAAATTTGACTATAACTAAATAAAAATGCACAATATTAATTTTATTATTATACAAAGAACTTCAAAAATGCAATTACTTTTTTCAAAATTTGACTATAACTAAATAGAAATGCACAATATTAATTTTATTATTATTATTATCCAGAAAACTTCAGAAATGCATAAGTGTGTAACATGTAATAAAGTCTTCACTAGAAAGGATAATTTATTGCGACATAATAAAAAACATGTTAACGGAAATTCCACAAAACTCAACAGTTGGTTGAAAAAACCAAAGCTTGTTAAAGGTAAGAACATTTTATTTTTCATGTTATATTTTGTAAAATATTTTTTTCTTAATTTATAGATTCTACAAATATTGTAAAATATTGTAAAGAATGCAAGAAAAATATAAACCAAAGTCTATGGGGTGGACATCTTCGATCTAGTGTGCACAAGAACAATTCCAAAATAGGCTTGGAGGAAGGTGTTGAAATTATCAAGTCAGCATTCAGGGAACGAATAATATCTTATAGGATTTCCTCACACCAAAACTTCATAAATGTGAAAGAGTATTTTCAACATTTGGAATACAAAATTGCACATCTAATAGATCAAGAACTGCAGAAACATAAATGTATCAAGCTAAATATGGAACTGTTCGGTTTCTATTTTAACCCCAGCAGCGACAGCTATGATGTCAAATCTTTTAATGCGCCGTTCCAAGTCATTTGCCAGGGATATCAGAAAAAAGAACTGTTAGAGCAAATCTGCACCATTATTGACCAGAAAGCTGACGAATTTGCAGAAAGAGATTCAGGTAAAGAATTTATTTTCGATTTTACAACAGCAACAAAAAAAGTAATTTTTTAATTTTTACGTTGCAGGATGGGCTTTGATGAATTTACTTCATTTGGAAATTAATGTTAACAAGCACAATCCGCTGAGAGCCTCATCTTTTATCGAACTTCCTCAAGAGATCAAGAGACGTCAAGC
Organism: Kuschelorhynchus macadamiae; assembly: GCA_030620095.1. NCBI lineage: Eukaryota > Metazoa > Arthropoda > Insecta > Coleoptera > Curculionidae > Kuschelorhynchus > Kuschelorhynchus macadamiae. The sequence continues at coordinate 1,441,360 of JAUTXW010005403.1, forward strand.
TGTGATCAACATTAGGAATGATGACAACTTTTGCTTCGCCTGGGCAGTTGTGTCTGCTCTTCACCAACCAAGCGGATTAGATTTTGAAACTTCATCCTACCCACACTACTCTTCTGTTTTGGATATGTCAGGTATAGAATTTCCAATGTTGCTAAAGAACATTAAGATTTTTGAAGAAAAAAATAACATTTCTATTAATGTATATGGATTAGAAATTATAAATCCTAAAAAGGGGTATGAAGTAATTGGTCCACTTTATTATTCATCGAATAAAAAAAATCAACATGTCAATTTATTGTTAATAAGTGATGATGATGAAAAAACTTTTCATTATTGCTATATTAAAGATTTATCAAAACTAGTTTCTGCACAAATTTCTAAACATCACGGAAAAAAATATATTTGCGATGGTTGTTTACAATATTTCCCTACAGAAGAAAATTTATTACAACACAATAGCTATGATTGTGATCATTTACGAATTAACCTACCTTCTAAAGAATTAATAAAAGATAAGTTTGGAAACTATTCATATGATAATATTTTGAAATTTGTAAATTATCATAAACAAATGAAAGTTCCTTTCGTGGTGTATGCAGATTTTGAATGCATTTTAAAGCCTTTAAATAATGACAATGTTGATAAAAATCCTAATATTTCATACACCTTAAAACAATATGAACATATTCCACATTCATTTGCCTATTACATTAAATGTTCATTCGACGATAATTATTCTAAATTTGAAAAATATAGAGGTCAAAATTGTGATACATTATTTATAAATTCTTTAGAAAGAGATGTGTATAACATATACAATAAATATTTAAAGACTCCTAAAAAGATGATTCCTTTGAACGAACTGGACAAAATTTATCATAACTATGAAACAGTTTGTCATATTTGTAATAAACCTCTTTTAAATGACAGGGTTGCAGATCATTGTCATATAACCGGTCTTTATAGAGGTCCAGCTCATTCACTCTGCAACATAAATTACAGAATACCTAACTTTATTCCAGTTATATTGCATAATTTGCGTAATTATGATTCTCATCTATTTCTTAAAAAATTATGCTTAAACAAAGAACAACTAACAGTTATCGCACAAAACAAGGAAAAATATATTTCATTTGAAAAGCTTATTCATGTGGATAACTATTTTGATAAAAAGACACAAAAGGCTAAGAAAAAAAATATATCATTAAGGTTTATTGATTCTTTTCAATTTCTATCCCATTCTTTATCAAAACTCTCTGAAAGCTTAAAAGATGAACAATGTAAGGAAATAAAAAAAATTTTCAATGATGAAGAAAGATTTAAACTTATTCGGCAAAAAGGTGTATTTCCTTACAATTATATTGATGATTATTTAAAATTAGAAGAAACAACTTTACCTCAAAAAGACCAATTTTATAATACTTTAACGGATGAGCACATCAGTGATGCAGAATACCAAAGAGCTGTAAAGGTTTGGCAATTGTTTAAATGTGAATCTCTTGGTCAATACTCCGACGTTTACTTACTCTCTGATACTTTACTTTTGGCAGATATTTTTGAAAATTTTAGAAGCACTTGTTTATCCACATATAAGCTCGATCCAGCTCATTTTTACACTTTTCCAGGTTTATCTTGGGAGGCGTGTTTGCGTTATACTGGAATAGAGTTAGAATTGTTAACTGATCCAGATATGATACACTTTTTCAAAAAAAGCGTTCGCGGTGGTGTGAGCTCTTGCATTTGTAGAAAATCTGAAGCTAATAATCCATTTCTTTTAAATTTTGATCCTTTAAAGCCAACTAAATACATAATTTATTATGATGCAACAAATTTGTATGGTTATGCAATGTCACAGCACATTCCAACGGGAGATTTTGTTTGGTTAACAGATAAAGAAATCAATGATTTAAATATTATGAATATTTCTAAAAAATCTAATAAGGGATATGTTTTAGAAGTTGATTTAGAATATCCTACAAGTCTACATTCCTATCATAACGATTTTCCGTTTTGTCCAGAAAACTTTAAACCGCCAAATTCTAAATGCATAAAATTAATACCCAATTTAAATGATAAATCAAAATATGTTATTCACTATCAATTATTAAAACAATGTTTGGAACATGGACTCAAGTTAACTAAAGTTCATAGAGTTTTACAGTTTTCTCAATCTGATTGGTTGAAAAAATATATAGACTTGAATTCAAGATTAAGAAATGATTCAAAGAATGAATTTGATCGTAATACTTACAAGTTGGCAAATAATAGTATTTATGGCAAGACTATGGAAAATGTTGATAGGAGAATTGACGTAAGACTTGTTACAGAGTGGGAAAAAAATAGAAGAAAAGATGGTGCTGAGAATTTAATTGCAAAACCATATTTCAAGGACTTAACAATATTTTCTGAAAACTTGGTAGCTATTCAAATGCAAAAGATTCAAGTTACTTACAATAAACCAATATATGTAGGCTTCTCAATATTAGATATATCTAAAACTGTCATGTATGATTTCTTTTATAATTTTTTAAAACCTCTTTATCAGGAAAATATTTCACTTTTATACACCGATACCGATTCGTTCATTTTAGAAGTCACAACTCCAAATATTTATTCTGACATGATAAAAAATATTCACAAATTTGACACATCTAATTATGAATTTAATAATATTCATGAAATGCCTATTACAAAGTCAGTTATAGGAAAATTCAAAGATGAATATGCTGGTGAACCCATTACTACTTTCTTTGGTACTGGAGCAAAAGCATATTGTATTAAAACGGAAAACAGTTTAACAAAAAAAGCAAAAGGTGTTAAAAAAAGTGCAATTAAAAAGCAGTTGGATTTTATTCATTATAAAGATGTTGTTGAAAATCATTCTCAAACCTTTTGTTCAATGTATGTTTTTCGATCTAGACAACATACAATTTTTACAGAGTTAATTAATAAATTGGCTTTGAGTTCCGAAGATGATAAGCGGTATAAAATTCCCTATAGTTTTAATACATTAGCTTGGGGACACCAAGATATTGCTTTGTATCAATGGAATGCAGAACATGAAGATTTAGATATATTTATGTAGATATTATAAGGTATTTAAATTTGTTGTTTTTGAAACCAAAGTTAGTCTTCATAAGTCTTTCACAAAATGTGCTTAGAAACTTTTGACAAAGAAAT